>CAOKZL010001932.1:0-600000 GCA_948472985.1 Iguana delicatissima | reverse complement strand
ATGAACATCTTGTCAACTCTTGTCTTTTTTGCTTCCCCAAACCTCTGGGCCCTTTCTCTCTATTTCCCTCCACTGTTATTTCTTCTTTACCATAATGCCTTTATGAACAGGCTGCTTCTTTCTTTTTCCTTTCCCCCTCCCATTTTTCTCTTTTTTTGTGTTGCCTTTTTCTTAGAAATATAGAATCATAGAGCTGGAAGAGACCACAGGGGCCATCCAGTCCAACCCCCTGCCACGCAGGAACACACATCAAAGCACCTCCAGCAAATGGCCATCCAGCCTCTGTTTAAAAATCTCCAAAAGAGGAGCCTCCACCACGCTCAGAGGCAGCATATTCCACTGCCAGACAGCTCTGACCATCAGGAAGTTGTTGTTGCTGCCCTCCTCCTCCTCCTTCCTCTTCCTCTTCTTCCGTTGGAAATCTCTGAAACAAAAGTGCAATAATAGTAATACACCCTCCAACACATCACAGATGAAAACTGCAAAACATGTGGGCAAGCAACATCAGAGTGTAGCCATGAAGGCAAAAGTTATTCATGAGGAAGGATACAAAATCCAGGAGTGGCTACAGTAGTTTGCTTTTCCCTGAATCTATAGGGAAGGGCAAGATTTTGCTTCCTCGTTGCCTTTCCCCCCTGCTGAATTCATGGAGCGCAAGCTACTTTTGCACTCTGAACTCAGTTTGCAGCAATTGAAATAAGCTGAGGACAAAGGGGGAAGGTGGGAGAAGGAGAGAAAACCTGGGGTATTTTAAAAACAGCTGAACAAGAGAGATGACAGAGGATCAATTGGAACTGTCCCTACCAATCAGGACAGTTGGAGGGTATAATTATATTTTTCCCCATCTCTCCACTAAAACAGCACTTGATATAGCTGACAGAATGTCCGTGGAAACAAATAAAAGCAATAGCAACAGAACAAAAACAGTAAGAAGCCACAGATAAGGCCAAAATATTGCTTTGTACAATCAGGTCTTTTAAAAATTAGACCAAAGCAGCAGTGTGGAGTGTGTGGAGGGGGGGCATGAGAGTCATGGCCACTGCGTGTGCGGGCGTGGCTAGGACGTGCAGGGATGTGGCCAGGACACACAGGGGCATGACTACGGGCCAGGATGCCCCCAAAACATTGCCCCATGGGGCAAATTGCCCCTCCTGCCCCCATGTCCCTATGTGACTGCAAAGCAAATTGTCGATACCGTGACAAGAGTTTGAGAAGTTGACTCATAATTTGGCATGGTCCATAGATCTTCATATCTTTCTTTCCACACTTCTCTGTGTTAGACTGGCATCCGTGATAATAATACGTGTGTCCTGCAGCTGTTGAGCAAGGTGATTGAAGGCCACAGACCATGTGTCAGGAAAGGTGATACTGATGTGACCACCAGGAACAGTACAGGCCTCCTAAACACGAAATGGGAGTCACTCCATTTTCTTTCCTTCAGGTAAATAGGCAAATTGACTTGATAGTTACTCCTTCTCTTTCCAGAGAACTCTGGGGATGGCTGTTCTCAGAGTGAAGCTGTAGATCTCACCTAGATAATTATGAGCACCTTGCCAAACTAGAATTCCCAGGATGCTCTGTGGAAAGCTCTTACAGCTTAAGACATATAGAATGAACCCAGCAGAGGATTTTTATGTAGATACTCCTTTTGATTCATTCTTTTAAAAAGTAGAAAATAAGAATAATGCTCAATGGTTTCTGCAAGTCCAGAGCACTTCACATACATCATCTCAGTTATCCATTCAATTATGTGAGGTGAATCAGGTTTATTACCTCTGTTTTGTAAAGGGATATGAGACAAACAGAACATGAAAATGTTACCTTTTTGTACTATTTGTTCCTAATGTCAGTTGTATTTTATGATTTAAGTTTTTAATCAGTATTTTAATAAATTTTAACACAACTCATAGATAGGTTTGTTATTTTTAAGTTTTAAGTCTTATAATCTTAAATTCTACAATTCTAACTCCACTTACTTGTTGTTGATTGTATTTTATGGTCAACGCTTTTAACAACTTTTAATGGAATCTACTATTGTTTTAACTGTACTTTTTTCTTGTTCTAATTTTTAACTTCTGCTAGCTGTTTGCCGTAATAAATGAAATGAATGGACTTTTTTGTATTATGCATCCCAGAATCCATTAGGGACTCTCAGTGGTCATAGTGGCTATAGGATTCTGGAAGCTGTAGTCCAAAAAGTTCAAGACTCTTGATAAATAGTGGACTTTCCTAGACTGCCTAGTATTTTTTTTTTTTTGGTGGAGGGTGAGATTTGAACCAGGGACATTAAATGTTATCTGTCAACCACCAGCAATCTTGTGTTGCAATTTGCAGAAAAATCCCTTAATATTTGTGCATTTTACGGTTTTTGTAGAAAAAAGGTAAGTATATGCGTGTGTCAGTCAGTCAAGGAGGAATGGGGCTGATGCGGGGAGAATAAATGAGAACTCCTATGTTTAAAACATAATAAACACTCACTTATTCCCCACATAAATATCATGCTGGTTCATTTCAATGACTCTGCTTTCTGGAATGGTCTAGTCTTGTTCCGACAGGTCTCTTTATCTGTCTCCAGCTTTTTGCTGCTCCCCCGCCACCTTCCGGTTTGTGTAGGAGGTGTTTGTCTTTCCTCACTTGTGCTGACTTCAGTGTGTGCAAGTCTATGCCCAAACATGTACAGATAACCCAGTATAACCCAGTTTAGCAATTATTTATGTACCAAGAGCTTTTTTGTTATTGTTGCTAATGGAAGTGCTTAGCCATTTGAAGGGTGCGGATTGGGGGCTGTTATTGAAGGCAGATGAAACAACATTTTTCCTTTCTATCCGAAAGCTGATTCAAGTTACTAAATAATAGAGAATATGCCAAGTTTGGACTATTACTCAGAAACATCTTTGCCTTTCTTCCAGTCGGATTTGACACTAGGAAGCTGAGTTGGGGGAAAAAAATGGTACCATGATATCAGTACTAGTATCACACCAAATTGAGAAAATGGATTATCCTTTTTTTTTGTCTGTCAGTGGTATGCTGAAAATATAAACATACATCTAATTCAGGCCTAATATGGTAACATTTGGGACATATTATTAACAGAAAATAGGATGCATCTAGAATGTTTCTGCTAGGGCAAGTGAGTATTCTCACCTTCTCATCCCTTTCTGCATCCATTGTGAAACTTCTTTAAAAACAACAACAACAAAACTTTCTTTTAGGATTGCCAGATCAAGAGCATTTTGGGCCCTGGTATTTCAGGGCCAAAATTTGAGACCTAGGGATGACCCCAGTAATGTCACAGGGATGGGCCATGATGAAGTCATTAAGCACATTGATACATTAAGCATCAACCGCTGTTGCTCAGAGGTGTCATTCAAACAAAAACACAAAGCCTAACCAAACAGGAGAGTGCTTCTGTGGTTGGAGATTAAGTTTTCCAAGCTATCCACTGAACAGAAAATCAAATCCTAGCAGTTTTGAACATGTTTGAAAGCACGGCTCTCAACCAAGTGTAGGAGTTGGATTCTAAGAAATAAACTTTTCCAAACAAAAAGAAAGTTATCTAAACTCCATTTTAATGTGCTTCTCCCATTTATGAGTCTCTTGAAATGGGCAGGTTTTTTTTTCTTTTTTTGAAAATTAGGTTGTGAAATCTTCTTTCTTCCCCGAAATACTCACAATCCAAATAATGCTAGTTATAATCACCAAATATTTGGGGGAAGAGGAGATGATAATGATGATGATAAACCAATGGAGAAATAGAGATGAGGGGGGAAGAAAGAGAAAGGAGTGAAATCAAAGATTACCAGAAAAGGAATCAAAATGTTTATGCAGAGCTGAAGAAGAAAGCTGTTTGTGCTATACCGTTGGCTAAACATGTTACAGCCATTTTGTCTTTCGGCCAAGAAAGACATTTCAGGGAAGGGTAAGGAGGGTGGGAACCAAACTGGGAATATTAAAAGTAAGACAGGAAAAGCCACAAAATAGCAATCCTCTATCCAGCAACCCTATGGGGCAGAGCATACTTAGGCAGCTTAGTATTTCTCCATGTTGGTTGCTCTCTCCCACTGAGCCTTGTTGCTGGTCACAGTTTGAAACATTTCGGGGGAGTGAGGGGGAAACTGGTCAGACAGGTCCTCTGAAATTTCTACAGCAGCCACTCTAAAGAAGCCTGCAACAACCAAGGCTAGCAACACATAATTATGGTAATCCCTCCACATTCAGTAGGGTTAGGGGCACAGGACCTCCGTGAAAGTGAAAAAACCATGAATAACTCCAGGCCTTCCCAAACCATATTTAACACACAAAAAAGAGTATGATAGCCATATTCAACCCACTGTGGATTCCTTTGAGGCATCAGGGTTCCTTCACAAGAGGGGAGTGGGGGGCTGGTGGGGCTCACTGCCACTTCCACTGCTGCCCCACACCATTTTTAAGAGGTACTTACAAGCCTTGTTTGCAGTTTCTCAGTCTCACGAGGCTTGCAGTCCCTATTAAAAATGGCCTGGGGAGGCAGCAAAGGTGACAGCAAATAATCCATGAATAATCAAATGTGCAAAAAGTTAAACCCACAAATGTGGAGAGCTGACTGTAATATGAAATAAAATAATTAAAATACAGGGCAGCGTTCATGCTCTAAGATTCTTCCCCTTACCCTAAGGCTCAGAGAAAAAGGACCAGGGCCTGAGAACTCAGAACCTTGCTCAGTTCAGAAAAGGAGTGGGATTGAGTTGCTCTAATCCCTTCTCCCCCACACCAGCCCCAATCCAGACTATACCCCCTCCCCCTAATTTCTTTTGGTGAAAGGATAGGATTGTGGTAATGGCACATAAGAACCTAGGAAATGCCCTGCTGGATTAAACCAATGACCTATTTAATCCAGCAATGTCCTCCACACTATGGCCAACTAAGTGCCTGTGAGAAGCCCAAAAGCCTGACAGGAATCATTGTTGTCTTCTCACTCATGCTCTGCAGCAACTGACATATGGACAGCTGTACAGCCTTTGATACGGGAGAAAATAGATACTTATGACTAGGGGCTCACATAGCCCTAGCATCCATGAATTTGTCCAATTCTCTCTTAAAGCTATCCAACCCAGCAGTCATTGTTAGGCCCTTTTTGCATGCTTTTTCTCATGTGAAAGGGCCTCCAGAGCATCACATGACTGTGAGGACTGGTCCACATGACATCCTCGCAATCGCACGACGCTGCTGGAGCCAGCAGGCACCGATAGCTCAATATATCATTTTCGGCTTCTGGCTGAAAATGATGTGCGATTGCGTGTCGCTCCAGGGCTCCACATGCACTTACAATCCGTGAGAAGCCTCCAGAGACATGGCCCTCATGCTTCCTCCCTCAGCGCAGCCTGGGAAAGTACCCGGCTGCGTTGTGGAAGGAAGAGGCAGAGCCCTCATGCTGCCTGCCGGCCAGCAGGGAACTGTTGCAAAGCAGGAGCAAAGGGGATGCGAGTGCCTCTTGGAAGAGGCTGCTTGCATGATCCCCGCGCACCTACGCTGGAAGCAGGTAAGCTGCAGAAAGGGCCTCTGTTTTTATGGCAGGGGGATGAGCTGTTAAGTCAGTCAACTGTTTCCCCCTATTCCCCAAGTTGATGGTTCTAGATACATACTTACGCCCCTCATTCCTGACTGCATTATCAAGGTTAAAGCAGGTCTGA
Source organism: Iguana delicatissima (assembly GCA_948472985.1). NCBI lineage: Eukaryota > Metazoa > Chordata > Lepidosauria > Squamata > Iguanidae > Iguana > Iguana delicatissima. Next base: position 594,331 of record CAOKZL010001932.1, on the reverse strand, counting down.
AGAAAGATTTCAATCTGAAAAACACTTTAAACATTCGCTGCTCCAGTGAAATCCAGAGCTGGACATGCTTAAGGACATAAGAATGGTGATGGGTCAGCTCAAAGGCTTTTCTCGTCCACTGTCCTCTTTACCAGAGTGGCCAATGAGATGCTCATGAGAAGTCCACAGACAGGAAATGAACACAAGAGTAAGTGGTAATCACAGGAGCACTGCCTCTGATACTTGAGGCAACACACAGCCATCATTGTGTCAAGGAGCCATTTGATAGCCATATCCTCCATGAATTTGTCTAGTCTTTTCTACCCTCTTTCTCCAAATAGTAGCAAGAAAATGTCTGTGTACCCCTTAGAATATCAATGTATTTTTCACCTAATATGTTTCTAGATGTTAATCTAACCCCATAATTCTAGATAAAGAACAATAGCCTGAATGCATAAATGACACAATCATGATGTGTTGTCCACATTTAGTTATCCACAGGTGATTCAGTAGTCAATATGTGTATGAATCTTTAGACTTGAGTACCTGGTGGTATCTCCTTGAGCAGCAATGTCTTGAAGTAAACATTTCCAATAACTTTTGGTTAGCCTCTCATTTTGGTTTCAAGGACCATTTCCACATGGCATTGCAGTCGTGGGTTTGGGATGCAATGACAGTGGTCTGTGGGTTGTGCTTTTGCATGATGTTGTCGTGGTCTCACTGCCATCTCGTCCCCACCCATTGCGATTGCAGGATATTTATTTAGCAGAATAAATCTGTTAAGCATTTGCGATCTGTGATGCTCCTGTCCTTCTTGGCCATGCGGAAGGGCCAGAAGCATGATGGAAGTATTTTCTTCTCCAGCAAAGCATGGGAAAGAGCCTTGCTATGCTGTGGAAGGCAAGTGCATATCACTTGTGTTCTCTTCTGCAAGGAGCTGGCTGGGTGTGGAGGGGAGTGTTCCTGTTGTGCTCCCTTCATGGCAAAGGCAGCCATTCTTTGGTAAGTCTGCTTGTATGTTTACGAACATTCACAGGAACCTTAGAGTGGCCACTTAATTAAGGAGATGTAACTAAGTAATATCTCCTGGCCTAACTCCTTCACCAGTTCTACCTTAAGAGGCAGCAGGTATGTCAGACAAAGGTGGTGTTCAGCTTGAACAAGCTGCCTTGTTCAAGGTACAAGGCAGATGACTTTTCCAATCCCCTTCCTACCAGTGAGTAAGGCTGAAACAAGGCCTTGTGACAAGAGTCCTTCTTCTGATTATGGCACCCTCACTTGCTGGTAGCCAGCAGAACAGCCTTCCTTTGTCCAGTCTGGGCTGGTTCTTAAGGTGGGCTGTGACTACATAAGGTTAGTGAATACAGAACAGTTATGGATCTGTACAGAATCTGTAACTGAAATACTAAATACTAGTAGTTGTCATGTTGCATGTCCTACTAAGGGTTTAACATCAGTTCTCAGCTGAACAGCTTGACATTCTCCTCTAGAATATTCAGATACATTACAGAATTCATGATTGTATCAATGAAGGCAAGCTATCTAGGTCTTGAGATGGCAAAGGAGGACCAAAAGGTCACATTTCTACAACCATGCTTGACAGTTGAAATGAGGTTCTTCTGTTCAAACTCAGTGTTTGGGTCCCCTCTTCCCCAGTATAACATTTCTCATGAGACTAAAAAGTTCTATCTTTTACTTGTCTCTTCAGAGAATATTGTTCCAGAACTCTTGGGAACAATCTTTGTGATCTTTATGTGATATAGACTTCATACGGGCAGCACTTCTTATTTCAAAGACAGCAGTAGTTTTCTCTTGGCTATCGTCTCATGAGCACCATTCTTGTTCAGTCTATTCTTGGACACTGACTCATGACCCATTACAAGTGTTAAGACAAAAGTGGCTTGTAGATCTTTAGATGTTACTCAGGGTGACCTGGATGTCTGCTGATTTTGCTGCCCAGGTACCAACTGATTATGTTCAGCTTCAAGGCCCATATTCTTCTATCTTTAAACCAGACTTGTACTGCACAGTCTTTCAGTAAGTAGACTATCCCCTATAAGGTAGGACATATGGCTACCCTAGTTTGCATGTTCTTGCATGCTTGGGGAATTTACTTTTGGTGTCTACTGCCTATACTGTGTATATAAAATCAATGGATAGCATGACATGGATGTTGTAAGCTATTCTTTCAATTTCACTTTGAATCCCAGCTTGCAGTACTGAACTAAGGCCTTTTGCGTATAACGGGACTCTCCCACGTTGTCGTGTCACAATCCTGGCAGTGCCTCTGCTGGAATGGAGGCATGTTCCCAATGCTCCTCTCTGCATGTGACCGGCTGCCTGCAGAACGGAGCATGAATGACACGTTCCACCCTTCTGCACTGCGGCCGGTCTTCTTCCTATGCTGCAGTAGAGGAGGAAGCACATAGATTGTGCTTCTGGCCCTTTTGCATGGCCGGCTGTAATGGAAAGCTCATGTAATATAGCCCACAATTGTGCTGGTTAGTGATATGAGAAGGGCAGGATCACGATGTAATGCAGAAGTATCATCATGGTCCTGCTCCTCTCATGTCCCCACACTGGGATGCTATTGTCATGTGGAAAGCACCTAACACCTCTGGCCAAATAATAATTGCAAACCAGTAATTGTAAACCAATACTGCAAAGCCTGGTTTGTAGTACTCACTGCAAATTACACTGTAGGGTAAGTTATTCTCTTGAAGCAACAGCTATCTCTGATCTGCAGTTTTAAGACTATGGCCCTTTTTGCACAGCATTTTCCATGCGAAAGAGGACCTGGAGCATCGCACGATTGTGAGGAGCGATCTGCACGACACACTCACAATCGTGCGATGCTCCAGGGGCTGGCAGGCACCGATTGCGCACCTTTTCATTTTCGGCTAGAAGCTGAAAATGGTGCGCGATCACGCATTGCTCCCAGGCCCCGCGCACACTTACCTGGCATGCGGAGCCTCCAGAGCTGCACCAGTTGTGCTTCCTGCCCCAGCGCAGCCTGGGAAAGTCCCAGGCTGCACTGCAGAAGGAAGAAGTAGGGCTCTCGTGTGAGCAGGCAGCTTGTGCAGAGCGAAAGGACCCCAGACGTGAGAGCTTCTCACCGGAGGCTGCTTGCACGATCCCCTCACCCCAGTGCCAGAAATAAGTAAGGTGCAGAAAGGGCCTGTGTTTGTGTTAGCAGTTATCTAAAAATGTTTCCCACTAAATAAAAGCAGAGTTAAGAGCAGGAGCTCTTGTCTTTGGGGATTTTTGGAGGATGAGCAGGTTGCAGTGCGTGTACACACACACATGTTGACAGCTCCAAATATATTAAATATTTTCTTTACAGATGTGAATTGACAGCCTCACAGTCTTGTAGAAGGGTGTTATTACATTATTTAGTGTTCCTACAAATCTCTCTCTCTCTCTCTTTCTCTTCTGCTACCTTGAACCCAAGCTGGGAGTCAAAGTAGCTACTATTGTGATTATGAGAAATATGTGTATAGAGCTTGAAAAAAATTACCTTTTTATTATAAATCCTAGCCTCTACTGAAGGGGATTCTGGGAGCTGTAGCGTACAAAATAAACTTTTTCAAGCACCAGATCAGTATGTTTGATGGTAGTCCACTGGAAATGATTCCATGTGGAATGATTATTCTGTTCCTTCTGCAGAGACTGTTGAGCTACTGCGTATTGTGATGCATTATTGCCCAGCTCCCTCTGGGAAAGAGGTCTCTTCCTTGTAGCCTCTTGCCACCAGTGCAAAGCTGCCCAGTTAGTCGAACACTTTCTCTATGGGAGAGGCCTCTTTGGCTTGTAGGTCAGCAGAGACACATACTTATTAAAGCGGATGAGCACTGCTTATCTCATGCCATCAGCAGTGAAAGCTGAGGCGTGTTGATAACAACAGCCAAATTATGATGCTTGCCATTAGCAGACTGAATAACTCCTGCCCACACGTTACCTGGCTTTCACCACTATCATTAGCCCCTTGTCTTCATGGGAATTTACTTCCTCCCAGTGTTTTTGGTAACAGATGATCTAACCCGTTGGGCAACTGGACACACCCGTTGGGCCAGAACAAGAAAGGCCCTTTCTTCTCCTCTGTGGCTGTCATCAACTGACTCATGTACAATAAACATGTAATAAGAATGAAACGTTACTTAAAAGTCCTTGAAGCATGAGAGGCTTGGATTCCCAGGGTTAGCTGGGATGTAGCTGACCAACCAGGTAGCATCAATAAAGAGAGGTTCACTGTTGTAATAGCGAGAACAGCGTGTATTGTCACGAAGGGCACATATCTTGTCAGTGAAGCAGATGAATCCATGTGCTAACAGGTCCTTTAAAACAGCTTCTTGGTGAAATAATGTGCTAATAAAATATCACCTGCACTGACTTGGCTGCTGGGATGGGGAGGCCTGAATGTCCCTATGCACCATATGTAATACAGTTAGGAAATGAGGTATGACAAAAAAATTTTAAAAAAAGGAATCAAGATAAAAAATAGTAGAATACATTCAAAAGTTGTGGTTGCTGTGTACTTTCAAGATGTTTCTGACTTATGGCAACCCTAAGGTGAACCGGTAGTTGTTGTTGTTGTTGTTTTGGCATGACGTATTCAGAGGGGGTTTTCCTTTGCCTCCCCCTGAGGCTGAAAGAGTGTGACTTGACCAAAGTCAGTGGGTTTCCATGGCTGAGTGGGGGAATTCGAACCCTGGTTTCTAGAGCTGTACTACAACACTCAAATCACAACACCACCCTTGGGCCCTTTCTGCACCTTACCTTTTTTTGGCGCTGGGGTGCGAGGATCGCACAAGCAGCCTCCAGCAAGAGGCTCTTGCGTCCCCGCTGCTTCAGCTCCACACGAGCTGCCTGCTCCCAAGCAGGTAGTGTAAGAGCCCTGCCTCTTCCTTCCCAGGCTGCGCTGGGGCAGGAAGGACGAGTGCCACAGCTCTGGAGGCTCCGCATGCATGGCAAGTGCGCGTGGGGCCGGGGAGCAATGCATGATCGCGCACCATTTTCGGCTGAAAGCTGAAAGGAAGAGGCAGGGCTCTTGGCTGAAAGCTGAAAATGAAAAAGTGCATGAGCGGCACCTGCCAGACCCTGGAGCATCGTGCGATTGTGTGTGCGTTGTGCAGATCACTCCTCACAATCGCGTGATGCTCCAGGAGCCCTTTTGCATGGCAAATGCCGTGCGAAAAGGACCTTGGCCTCTACATTCAAACAAGCTGTCTCCCATCTCTAAAATGATGCAGTCCTCTTATGGAACTGTCGTGAAAAGTGTTGGTTCCCCCCACCCCGATTTTTTTTTAAAGGAGAATAGTTGTTGCAGTTTTTCTTGCTTAACTAGACATGTGAATTTTGATATGGCTATTAAGGGGTCTTTCAAAAGAAGCAACTCCTCATGTTCTTTCTCAGGTGGCATTGCACTGTATTTTATTTATTAGTAAAAATGTATTAAATTTTAACATTTAGAAATTGCACCTGGGAAGAGACAGATTCAAAATTAGACATGGCGAGGTAGAACTTGCCAGGTCACCTTTTGAGACATTGCACTTTTGCGACAGTCACTATTATCTCTCCACCTTGGGACCTTTCACACTACGCAGTTCCAGTGCCATGATTCTACTTTAACTGCCATAGGTCCATCCCCTGGAATTCTGGGACTGATAGTCTGGGAAGGAACTAGAAGACCTCTATGGTTAAGAAATCTAAATGCTCCTCTTAAACTACAGACCCCAGGATTCCATAGGATGGAACCACGGCAGTTAAAATGGTATCATGGCAGTAGGTATGTGTAGTGTGGAAAGATTCCACTTCACAGGGTCACTGTAAGGATAAAATAGAAGGTAGCATGTACTTTAAGCTCCTTTGAGGGACATGAGGATAATAAATAAATAAATACATATATACATACAGACATACCCAACATTTCAAGAAGCTATTAGTGCAGTTTAAACGCTTTGACATAGAGGCCATTTCCACCCTACATTGTTATAGTCCTATTACTCCACTTTTGATACCCTGTGGAATTGTGGGGTTTGTAGTTCACTGAGGCCAAAGAGCTCTCTGACTGAGAATTCAAAATGCCCCTCCCTAAACTGCAAACTTCAGGATTCCATACGATATTGAAAGTGGAATAAGAGCACTATAACAATGTAGTGAGAAAATGACCAGAGAGATTAATGACAGCTTGTAAAAATGCAGAATCCCATTTTAGATAAGGTCTTTTTAAAAAACTATTAGTTTATGGGAGGGATAAATATGAGAAAAGGGAGCATAAATAACAATGTCAGTATTTCTTCCCACTATGTGGAAGGCTGAAGCTAAGCCTGTGTGAACAGAATCCAAAAGTAGCAATGCCGCTGTAATCGTCCATCAAGTATTAGAAAAATGAAATAATTGAATCACGTACAGTGAGTTGATAAGCCAGTCTTGAGACATTCTGTGCTAGCATATTTGTGCACAACATAGCATGTGATAAGACCAATTTCACACAGTATCCCAAAATGTTATGGCATTATCTTGGTGATGGCAGGGGTGTCATGATATGTACTGCAGACAGAAAATGGTCATGGCACATTGAGATTGTTTGCGTTAATTTTATGAACTAAATCCTGATTAAGACAAAAATTATTAACACTTCTTTATTAACGCTCTTTATATTTGCCATAGCAACTTTGAAATGCCTTTCAGAGCCAGATTTAACATGAAGATTATCTTTAATGATGAACATGTGTAAATATTTAATAAACAGGACAAACATCATTGCTGTGGAGAAATTAAATTGACTTCATTCACTGGCCAATGTAAAAGTTGCTTTGGGAAGCTAGCTTTGCTTCTCCCTACCAGAAAGAAGAATACTAGATTCCAACTAATAGATTACAGAATTTATGGACCACACACGTTTGGTGCATCCATTTGCCAGGAGATTAAGAGCATGGTAAGATTATACCTCCTACCACGTTGGAAGAATATTATGGCAAGGTGGAGACCAGGCTAACCCCATACTTTGGCAAAGAAGGAACAGTTAAAGGGAACTTGTTTCACTACTCCCAGCACTTCACAAATGAAAATTAGGACAAGTGGCCAAGCAGCATCAAAGTGTGGTCAAGATGGCAAAAGTTAGTAATGAAGAAGAACACACAAGCTGCAGCAGTTTACTTTTGCTTGACCTTACTGGGAAGAGCAAGTCTTTGTCCTTTGTCCTCTATTCCCTTTGGTGAGTTAACTGAGTGCAAGCTACTTTTGCACTTTGAACTCAGTTTGCAGCAATTGAAGTAAACTGAGTACAAAGGGGGAAAGGAGGAGACCAGAGAAACTGGGACCTTTTAAAGGCAGATGAGCAAGTGGGACAACAGAGGATTAATTGGGACTGTTCCTGCCAAATCAGGACAGTTTGAGCGTATGCATTTTCTGTCAGAAAGAACATCTATAATAACTCTGCAGCTAAGTACTAGGCCTTGGGTTTATGTTTTTTCTCCTGCCTCCTAATTCCTTTTCCTTTTGTAATGTGTCTATTGAATTCCAAGCCTAAGCATGGGAACGATTTCATTATTGAAACTATTCTGAGAGACTTTTTTTTGTTCTTAAGAGCAGAATAAAAAAAATGCTTAAATTAAAGAAAGAATTACTACTTTGTGCTTCATCTACAATGTGTACCAGGCCCTGCTTCTGAAATTATGGAGTTGTTCCTGTGTAGTACTTCTTCTTCATCAGCAACTCTGAAAATAAATAGTATATGCAGTTGGTTAGGATTAGGAAAGGTTTTCGCTCAAAAGTATTTATAGTTCTTTAACATTATTTTATGACACTACTCCCTCGGAGTGCTTAGTTAAACATATTTGTATTAAGAACAAGGTGCAACCTGGTCTTCTGTCAAATAATCTGTTCTTCATCTCTTTGCTAGATATATCATGACAATTGAACTTTGATCCAATTTTTTCATATTAATTTACTTTTCAAGGTAATCGAGATTTTGAAAATTGGAAATTAGACTCTTATACGGAAGGCATGGGCTTATTTTGTTTACTCTGAGTCAATTTATTGTTTCTGGTAATGAGTTGCTCATGTTTGCTGGGTTAAAGATGCTCTTTAAAGGTGAGATACAGTCTGCCAACTCCCACAGAACGGCAGCATTTTCAGTCATGCTATATGCTGTTACCTAAGTATGGTCCTGGAGTGATTACTGATGATTACTGGAATCACTCATTGGGTCTGTGACTAAAAGAAAGAAAGAAAGAAAGAAAGAAAGAAAGAAAGAAAGAAAGAAAGAAAGAAAGAAAGAAAGAAACCTACAGTATTTGTTGACCAATACGTATGATATTTTGAAGCTCAGAAATGAGTAGATTGATGAATCTTGCCCTGCTTTTTGTCAACCAATGGATCATAGTGCTGGCCTCCATAGCCACTATATCTATGCAAAACACTTATTTCATATATGTTGGACTCCCCAACCTATGTTTAGTAAAGATTTTGCAGCATCTGTTAGCTGCTGGTCCTATAATTCTCCTCATGAATTTCTTATTGTGGGAGAATACTGGAGAATTTCTCCCATTTTCCCATATTGGGAGAAAGGCAAGATATAAAAGAAATAAATAGATTAAAAACCCTAAATTAAACATATGATCTGCTTCTATCCAATGTTAATTTCCTTTTGGAGAAAGATTATTACCTGAATTAATTTTACTTTACATCATTTTGAATTTCACAGACAAACATGTGCTCTTGAACTATTTGCCCATATCTCAGAAATTAAGTTTTGGTCAACAGAAATGGATCCTCCAAAACCTTTCCAAGAACAGCACTGGAAAGACAAATATCCTCCCCCTGTTACTAAGTCAACTCAGTCATAATCCTTTCAAGATCTGAATGTATAGCATAGAAACCATAAGCTCTGCATGGAGAGGTATTTGCTCATTTTTTCTAGAGTTTTTGCATGAATAGATTCTCCTTGATATATTTGCAGTTTATTTTCTGCTTGTTTTTTCCTTGGCTAACTTGGGTTCAACTGTAATTGATTTTTTCTTGCTTTTCTCTTAATGTGATTTCAGCACAATGAAAATTAATGTGAAAAAGGATATTAGAAAGAGACAAGACTTTAGAAAATTTTAAGCTGTTCTGTACTTTGTTCTGTACATTGATATAAAAGGAAGACATATCTGAAAAGTGGAAGCCCATCCTTGGTTACTGAAAGATTAGATAATATGAGTGCATCAATGGAATGCCATTGAACATAATTCATGTTAAAGTGTAAATCACATGAACCTTCAGTTAAATTGAACAGTTTCCAGAATGGCTGCTGTGTTACTGCTGTGCGGTAAAAAAAGTGACATAGAGTCTTGTGATATCTTATAGACTGATACATTTATTATGGCATAAGGTTTTGAAAATCCATTAGATGCATGGAAATATATTCTTACCAGGCAGGAATACACACACACAGTTATACAAGGGCAGAACCGAAATTCAAGAAATCCCAAGAATGATAATTACCCTAAAAGTGACCTTAAAAATGGTAGTTAGATGTTTATACATTTGTCTCTGCACTTGTGTACTGATTGAGGCACATAGCGTGTCAAAGCCTAGGCATAACTCATTTTCTCTTGTTTGTGCCCAGTGACAACTTGTTCTTAGTGAAATCAACTGAAACTTATAGGTGAACATATGTTGCTACTCAAGGTGTTTTTGCAGCACAGACAAATCCAGCAGTTTTTGCAGGCATAAACAACCCTTCTTCTGGGCATAAAAGGGGTGTGTTGCCTCTCTTGGAAGTTTTGTGGAACAATAGTTCCCTTTCTGTATGTATGTACACACATGTGCGCGCACACGCACACACACTCTCTCTCTCACACACACACTCTACACTGTTACCCTGACTTCTGGGGGTCCCTGGGGGACACCCTGGTTCACTCCAAATGCAAAGGTTGGGGAAATTAGCGAAGCACCCGCTTTGGCAGAACCAAGGGCAGGGCAACACAGCAAGATCTTTAACCCAGTTTTTATGGAGCCAGACCACACGAAAACCCAGGGAAAATGTTCAATCACAGTATTTTACTGAGGAGAATTCATTCATGCATGTACACAAAATGCACACAATCACACATTCAAACAAGAGCTAACTGAAAGAGAAAGGGAGGAAAAATTATAGAGAGGCTGAGGGGTTTGGGAGGATTTATAATTACCAGTCCAGAACAGTAGTGAAGAGCAGAAATGTGTTTTGGCTTAGGTAGGACTTAAGGACATTTCTCATTCAGGAGCCAGATGGACAGAGTGACAGGTAGACCTTTGAGAGACTGCACTGGGCATCCTGAAATCAGGGGTATTTATACCCTGAAAATAGCCTGTGGCAGTGAAGGTTCCAGATGCAAGACAAAGGGAACCTGTTGTGGACAATGGGTCTTTTGCCTGTTCATGGGCTTAGTGCTTGATTGACAAAGATTTGATGGGTGTTGTACTAGCTGTCTATTGTGGGTGCTATGAGGAAAGAGGAAGGAATCTAGGTGTACATGGGACGGATATCTCTCAATCAGTGTCCTGGGGGGCTTCTCACAGTTAGGTTCCCTGGAAAATTCCAGCTTCTATTTAAGCCTATTATCCACAAGAATGGTGTGTATTTGCCTGGCAAATCACTCAGTCTTACCAGGAGGAAGTTTCCAGTTGACCTATCTTTCTTATGTTTACAGTCAAATTCCTTCCCTCGCTTGGTTTGACCTCTCCATCACCTTTCAGGTCTGATTTTCATATCAAAGCCAATTAATACAGTTGCCAATCCAATATCGTGCCAATTAGGTATGGTGGCCATCCAAACCATACTAATATCAGGGACCCCCAAGCAGGGCCTTACACACCTCCATAATCAGAAGCAATATGTCTCTGAACAGGAGCACAGGAAATCTGTTGGCTTCACAGCCTGCTTGTGGTCGTCCAGGAAGCATCCACATGGACACTGTGGAAAAGTGGTTACTGGAAAAGACAAATCTCGGATCTGATCTGGTCCAGTATCTTCTTATGGTGAATGTGTTCCTTCTTTTTTGGTGATGGAAAAGGATGAGAATAGTTTGATACTCTGATACTTTTCTAACATTATGATATGAGAAGAAAGGGAGTCTGAGATGAAGAGGGGCTAATTGGGTGTGCAATAGCCTTTCATTCTGAGATTGTATAATGAGATCACTGCATTATCGTTTCTGATACATAGGTGTTGTGTCATTAGGCAGATGTACAATCCTGTCCAGTTATCATTGCTCAGAACAACTGCCAATCTTTGGTTGTGTCAGATAGCTTTAGGTCACCACCCTGTCTAGTTAGGTAGACTGGGATTATCAAAGCTTTTTTCTAAAAAAGAACAAAAACAAAAAACCATAAGATAGTAAGAAAATAAACAGAGGCAAAAATGCTCAGTCCTGAAAAGAGCTGCCACTGATTTGGACTAGTCTTAAGTTTACTGACATCATCTGTACGTTTTTAAACAACTGTCTATCCTCATTTGGCCTGTGTAAGTACCTAGATACTCCTTATCAATAGGGAGGAAACTCGAAAGAAGATCTGATCATGTTCCCAGAACCTGCATATGTTGACAAGCAAAGAAGAGAAAGCAGCCTATCATTACACTAATTGCATGTCAATTTGTTGGGAAATAAGCATGTTTGCTGGAGCTCTTTCTCATATCCGGGGTTGGATCCAGATTTGCTATTTGAGAAAAGAGGGCCCATACTCATGCATGGAGTGCACTCAGATTCATCAGTCTCACACTGAAGGTTTTTATTTGTAAGCCATTCTCTCTTCATCCCTGTAAACCATCTCCCATGTTGTCCTGGATGGTCTAACAACTATCAGAGCAAACCATGTTTTTTGAAGGGAGGGAGAATACAGGAGACAAGAATGTTAGGCAAAGAGGAAATCACTCCCAGGTTCTTTTCTCTGTGCCTCATGAATCTGTCCACAACATGTTGGAATCATTTATTTATTTATTTAATTTATATTCTGCCATTGTTCCAGCACCAGACTCAAGGTGCCTTACAACAATAACAACAAAGCCTAGCCAGGGGAGCGGTGGGCATCAGTGCAAAAGCTAAAAAACAATTAAACAGCATTATGTCAACACACAGAATCAACACATTTTAAAATGCATGTAAAACATAATAAAAAAGATAAAACACAACATATGCCGCATTAAAATCTCCAACGTATTAAGAGCCAAAAATCTTCCTGAATAAAAACGTCTTTGCCAGCTGGTGGAAAGATACCAAAGGGGTGGGGGAAATAAACCTTCTCTGCAAGGGAATTCCACAAGCTGAGAGCAGTCACCAAGATGGCTGTCCTCACCAAGCATGCCTGCCATAAGGGTGGGACCAAGAATGTGTGTGCAAGTTAGTTTTCCCTAAGAAGATGCCTTCTAGAGGTGTCAGGCTAAAATACCCAACATTTCCAGCCAGCTTCTTCAGTGCTTGCTGAGGTTGATGGGTATAAGTCAACACATCTGGAGGATGCCAGCTTGGGGAAAGTTATCTCTAATGAAGTCAGCTCTATTCAACAAAAGATCATTTGTTTGTTTTAAGCTACCACAAGACTTTTTGTCATTTTTTGGTTGAAAGAATTCTTCAGGAATTCTTCCAGAAGAATTAGAAGATGCACCATACACTTATACTCTAATCTCTCCAATTACAACTACAATTTCTTTAATTCCTAACCAGTTTTGGGTGTCACAATTAGATAAAATGTAGTTAGTGGTTTAAAATATACAAAAGATTTGAAATAGCTTCCCTGCAAAAGCTTAAATCTAGTTAGTCCTAGATAGAGTAGGTCCATCAAATCAATGAAAGTGTTGATCTACCATGCTTAATTTGATTAAATGGGTCTGTTTTAGTTGAGACTACCCATTGAATCCAGGCCAGAAATGATTAACTGTGAGAAATTTTAACTGACCGTGCTTATACCATTTTCTCAAAATCTCAACATTCTACTGCCATAGTACCGGTAATTCCTTTTACTGCTTTTTAAATGATGGTTAGAACTTATGAAAATGTGCACAGTGTAGAGAAAGCAGACAGAGAAATGTTTTCTCCTTCTCTCATAATACCAGGCCACAGGGTCATCCAATGAAGCTGAGCAGTGGAAGATCTAAGAATCATGATAGGAGATAAGAATTCCTTCTTTATGTAACAAAGGGTGAAACTATGGAATTTTCTTCCTCATGATGTAGTGGCAGCTGTCATCCACAACTGTTTTAAAAGGCAATCAAACAAGTCAATAGAAGTTATGGCTTTCCACAGGTTACTAATTATAAAAGCAATCTATTACTTCAGTTATTATTATATTTATATTTACGTACATCCCACCTTTTCCCCAAAGCTGGGATGTACAGAAAAGTCAGTTCCCCAAAGCCTGCTGGAATAAAGAAAGGTCATCACCTGTTTTTGGAAGGAAAACAAGGAGAGAGAGACAAAGGTTCCTTAGGTAGAGAATGCCACTTCCGGAGCAGGAGAGAAGCCTTCTAGATGGCCCTCTTCTGGTCAGGATGTTGCTAGGGAATGCCAAATGCTTTCCCCTCTCTTGTCTGCATTCTGGGCTTCCCATAAGTATTTGCATGGCCAAAGGAGGAAATAGGGTGCAGGCCTTCCTCCTGTTCCAGCAGGCCTCATCTTATGTTTCAAAGCAGCGCTGATATGACACCTACACAATTCATATCCTTCAACATTTCACATATGAAAACTGGGACACTTGTGGCTAAGGAACACTAGAGTGCGGTTAGGATAGCAAATATTATTAAAGAGGAAGAACACACAACCTGGGAAAGGTTACAGTAGTTCACTTGTAACTGAGCCTGCAGGGAGGAGCAAGATTTTGCTCCCTTCTTTTTAATTCCCCCATACTGAGGCCCTTTCCACACGGGCATATTGCCCGCGCTGGGGCGACCTCACCAGGAGGTCTTCTACACCGCGAGGCATGCTAGGGCAGTTTGCAAAGGGGAGGTTCTACACCTCAAACCGCCCTCGCGTGGCCGCGGGGGTGGTGCTGCTGCGTGTTTTATAAAAATCACTTTTCACTTGCGTGCGCTACTCCATCACAGTGCTCCGTTTAGAACTGCAGGGACACGCTAGCGCATCTCTGCAGAGCTGCCCGGGGGCGGGCTTCTGGCTGGCGCGCTGCCCTGATTGGCGGAGCGCCGCCGGAAGCTGGTGGCCACCATTTTGGGTGCCGCCGGGCGCCACCAAAATTCGCTGCTGTGTAGAGCGGCGAATGCGCACTCTGCGCGGGGATGGAGCAATCCACTTCCAGGTAAGCTCCACCCCTGTGTGTGCTGCCCCGTTTCGCCGTTTCGTGTGGAAAGGGCCTGAGTTAACTAAGTACTTTTGCACTTTGGACTCAGTTTGCACCAGCTGGAGTAAGCCAGGACAAAGGGTGAAAATGGAAGGAGGGAAGAGAAACGGAAATATTTTAAAAACAGCTGAAAAAAGGCTCAAAATATAGGACACCAAATTGAGCTGGAAAAGTAGATGAAAGTCTGGAAGGAAAATATAAAATTTACTCCAAATTTGAATCTTAGAGAAAACTACTATAGGATGTTATATAGGTGGTATATGACTTCTGAGAAGCTGCAGAAAATTAAAAAAAAGGGAAGTGCTTTGTATTGGAAATATGAAGCAACTATTGGAACTCATTATCACATGTGGTGGACGGGCAAATTTGCTAAAAAGTTTTGGAAAGAAATTCGTGACTCAATTCAAAGAATAAATAATTTTAAATTTGAGATGAATCTGGAATTACATTTGTTAAATATATTGGGCCAAAAAACAGAAATAAAAAGAAATAAAAAGATACTTTTATATCTTGCTACAGCAGCTCGATTAACTTATGCACAACATTGGAAAGAGAGAAAAGAAATAAATTTGGAGGAATGGAAACTAAGAATTATGGATATGATAGAGACAGAAAAGCTTGCCTATTCATTGAGAAATATTTCTATGCAGAAATTTGAAAAAGAATGAAGGGTGTGTTAGATTGGTTAAAATATAAGGAAAAATAATTGTTTATGTTTATGTGTATGTAAAATACTGAAATTACTAAAATATTGATTATGAGGTATATTACAAAATGTATTACGTTTAAGAGAAGAAAATGTTATTTTAAGAAGTGGGTATAAATAGCGACGACAAAAACTGAGGAAAATGTAGGTAAATGTAAGTGGGGGGAGGAATGGGGTAAATATTTGATATGTATAGTATTCTATGTGTACAGATTTTGATAGATACATACAGAATTTTGAAATTTCTTTTTTTCCTTTTTTTATGTTTTGCTGAACTATATTTAATAAAAATATATTAAAAAAAAATAAAAACAGCTAAAAAAATGGATTGAGATAGGATTAACTAGAATTGTTCCTTTCAAATCAGGACAGTTGGAGGTTATGACAATTTATGCCAGGAAAAGAAAAATCTGGAATGAATTTAGAGAAGTTCCATGTGGTTCTTACACTGGTCCTCCAGCTGTTTTGAAAGTCACCATCCAGAAGCCCTGGACAGCTTTGTTAACGGTGCAGGATCTGGGAGTCCCAAATACCTGGACAACCAACTTTTGAGAACCACTGTCTTGCACTTCATTAAGGGCCCAGCCTGCTTGTTAGGAAGCTTACCCTATGCAAAGTCCAGTGAAACAATATGGGCTCCAATGTGTTCCTACGGTCCCTTCAAGAGGGCTTCTGTTGGAGAACATCCTTGTGGGTTTTGGGAAAGAGGCTCTTAATTTTCAGAATGCTAGTACAGCACTCAGCTAAAATTTAGGGCTTAGCAAGGTGGGAATTTTACCAATATTTTACATTTCCAAAATCATTCCCCCTCCCTTTTGTCATTTTTCTTCTTCTTCTTTTTTGAAAATGGAATGAAATTATTTATAAGCTACATTGAGGGAAACTGACACCTCTGTTGTCTATGGCATACATATACGGTGTGGAGCCAGCATGGTGTAGCAGTTTGAGTGTTGGGCTATGACTCTGGAGACCAGCGTTCGAATCCCCAGTCAGCCATGGAAACCCATTGGGTGACCTTGGGCAAGTCACACCCTCTTATCCCCAGAGAAAGGCAAAGGCAAATCCCCTCTGAACAGCTTTTGCCAAGAAAACCCTATAACAGGTTCATATTTGGGTCATCATAAGTTGGAAACAACTTGAAAGCGCACACCAATAGACTCTATGGAATTAGGCCATGGGTTGTTTGAGTTTGTTATCTAGCATTTTCTATTTTCTTGGGTTTAATGGTCTCTGCTATCATGGAGCCTTGGCTCTCAGTCAAAGGTGTATTTACAAGTCTAAAAGAAATGAATAAATGTAATCAAAGGCCATTCCCGCACTACACTATTATAGTGCTATTACTCCACTTTCACCATCCTAAGGAATCCTGAGGTTTATTATTTTCTGAGGCCCAAGAGCTCTCTGGTTGAGAATTCTAAGGGGCCCTCCCTAATCTGCAAACCCCAGGATTCCATAGGATGTTGAAAGTGGAATAATAGAACTATAACAGTGTAGGGCAGAAATGGCCTAAATCAACAATAAGTCTGCGTAGGAACATAAAGGGAAAAAAATCGCCACGCAGTGATCATTGACCTAACACTCTTAACACAGCTGAACAACTAATAACGTCCTTCAGGGTGTATACTCCCATTATTTTATTTAAGTGAAGTGAAATACCACACCCTGAAGACAGTGTTGCAAGTACTTGAGAAGTACAAGTAGCTGGCTAGCATGTCCTTGCACGTTTGGACTTGTTGAAACACCATCATCCTCTTGCCTCTTTGGCCCATGAGAACAACATGTTCAGTGACCCATTTGTTTGTTATGTTTCATTGTACTGCCTTTCCTGGTTGTTTTTCAGCCTGTTCACTTACGTTAGTGACTAACAACATAAAATAGAGGATTTGATACATAAACAATGACTTAACCTCTTTAAAGCTGGTGAAGGTGTCACCATTGAATATCATTGGTGTTAATTGTTAATCCCACGTATGGTAGACTCATTGAATTAATGGAATTTACACTGGTGTTGATTTGCCAAATTTCCATTGATGTAATGGGGCTGCTTAGCTGGGATTAACAACTGGATTTATGCCTCAGATTGAAAATGACCTTGCAATATATCTTATTGTGATATTTTAGGTCTTTTTCACATTACACAATTATAGGCACTGTAACTGAATTGAAGTCCAAAACATCAGAAGGACCAAAGATTGAAAACCACTCACTAGAATTTTCTGCCAAAGAATTCTGAATACCTCAGAAAACTACAAATTTCAGGATTTCACAGGATTGAGCCATAACAGTTCACATGGTATCAAAGTGCTGTAATTGTATATTCAGAGCATTTTCCTTTCAACAGGAAGTGACGACAGGGAACTTGTAGCCAAGTTTCTATTCAGTGCCAATAGACAGCATGAAGCTCTACCATGTGCTTCTACTGGGCTTCCCCAGTTTGAGATGACAGAGGGCTCCCCTACAACCAATGAACGATGGGAGGGCAAGACAGGGGTCTCTCAGGCAGCATTTGGGTGTAGTTTTGCAGTTTGGGGGAAGGAAGAACCATCACACTCCTAGACCTCCAGTGAATACCAGGAACAAGTCATTGCACAAGGAAGTACTGGATACTTCCTTTCACAATGACCGCCTCCCCCCAATGTGGTAGTTTAATGGCAGATCACATCACTCTGTCACACCAACAAGATGCAGACCACAGTGGCTTAAAGCAGGAGTGAGATTCAAGCAGTGTTCCAAATGTTGCTGGACTATGGCCCTTTCTGCACCTTACCATCTCCTGGTGCTGGGGTGCAGGGATCGCACGAGCAGCCTCTAGCGAGAGGCTCTCGTGTCTGGGGTCCTTCGGCTCCACACGAGCTGCCCGCTCACACAAGAGCCCCGCCTCTTCCTTCCGCAGGCAGGAAGCACGAACGGCACGGCTCTGGAGGTTCCTCACGCCAGGTAAGTGCGCGTGGGGCCTGGGAGCAATGTGCGATCGCACACCATTTTTGGCTTCTAGCCGAAAATGAAAAGGTGCGTGATTGGCACCTGCCGGCCCCTGGAGCGTCGCATGATTGTGAGTGCATCATGCAGATCACTCCTCACAATCGCATGATGCTCCAGGCCCTCCTTCGCATGGAAAATGCCATGCGAAAAGGGCTTATGACGTCCAGTGTTCCTCATGAGTGTCTACATTGGGTAGGGCTGGTGAGACTTGCAGTCAAACCACATCTGGAAGGCCACATGATTCTTACTGTTACCACCGTGTACTGGCCTGGCCTTTGGTGAACCAAAGATATCATTTTGATATCACAATTTGGCCCTACTCTGCCACCAGCCAAGTGCTTGTGAGGCCCGCCGAATAAGCGCGAAGCTAGGCATGGCTACTACTTGCTGCTCCCACCAAACCAAGCCAGATATGGGCAGATCTGCTTTAGGGGACCTTCTGAAACAAACACCTTCATTACAAATGCACACTACCACAAAGAGATCCTCTGCCCTGAGAGGACACCCTGGTGAGCTAAGTACTTAACTGCCGACCTAGCCGCATCTACATACTGGCCATACCATTGTCAATTCGGACTTTAACTCAATCATGCAAATTCTGACCTTTCGGAGGCTTTGTCTCCAACCCAAAACCTATTGTTTTCACCCAAGACCAGACTAGCCTACGGTCGTTCTTTCCCCTATAAAAATCCCCCGCTCTGAGAGCTCTTCGGAACTCTTGCCGGATCGCTTGGACTTCATTCTGCCTTGCTGCCGCTTGGTTCAGCAGATTCCCCTCAGCCGCCACACCGGGTTTCCTCTTCTACAATCGGCTTCTCCAGGACTGCAGGACAGGTGGCGTATCACCCATTCTCCTTGAAACTCTCTTTTCCTTTTCTAGTTAGGAGTGTGTTTGTGCTTTTCTTTAATAACTGTTTAATAAATCTTAATTGCTGTTTGAACCATTTGCCTCCTCACTGACCTGACACTGTAGACATAGGGTAAAAGATCCCCGCTAAGTTACCCTGCCTCTCGTTAGCCAAGAGAGTGCTCCAGCTAATTTCCCCCTCTTTGCTTGGTTTGGTTTGTTGTTTGGGTGCCCCTCCCGGGACCCCCAATTCACAGGGTAACATTACCCTGGGCCTAAATCCAATTGTTAGTCCTAATTAGAACACATAGTCAAAGGAATCTGTGCAAGGATGCACCCATCTCATTTCCATTGAGGTCTAATGGGTCCATTCTATTTGGGAGTGACAACTGATTTTAGACTGTTATAATTTTAAGGGAGTGCCTGTGTTTGCTGCTGCAAAAAATAATGAATGGTCTTGTGACACTTGAAAGACTAACAAGTGTTATTTGGCAAAAGCTTTCGTTATTTCACAACCTTTTTTCCCTTCAGCTGCCCCTCTGTGTGTGTTCTGATTGTGTATGAAACATCTTTGGACTGAACCAGTATCAT
The DNA here is from genome assembly GCA_948472985.1 of Iguana delicatissima. Taxonomy (NCBI): domain Eukaryota; kingdom Metazoa; phylum Chordata; class Lepidosauria; order Squamata; family Iguanidae; genus Iguana; species Iguana delicatissima. Next base: position 574,910 of record CAOKZL010001932.1, on the reverse strand, counting down.
GAGGCACTGTCCATTGCTATTTCCTTTGACTGTCGATCACTTTCCAAGGCAGCCATTTTTTACCTGGAATGGGAAAAAATGTGCATTATTCTAATCAGTGTTACTATTTTTGTACCACACATTTCTCAGATAGATATGTTTATTCATATGTCTTGCCTTCCCTCACCACGTTCTCTATTTTACTCTTTCCTAGTAATGCCTAATGCTGCATCTGTCTTCGTGGTCCCAGCACATGAAAACGCAATATTTTTCAGTGACTTTTTTGTTTTTACGTTGAACACATAAGATATTACTGAAGTGAGGATGTCCCCACAAGGCCTCTTTTCTAGGTGGAGCACTGAAACCTTAAGATAATCTGTTTCTGAGGTAACATTTGCTTCTCTAAGAACTGTAATCTCTTCATCTGCATACTCTTTGCTCTCGAGTTTCAGATGGTACACAGAAAGTTGTCTGCTATGTAGTCCTCCAGTTTTGCCTAACAGCCAACGGTTAACAAAAAAAGTTATGAACAAAGTTGCAGGCCTGCTTGCAAAATATAAATTTTATCAGTGCGTTGTTTCACTGCTATATGTTATTAATTATATAACTTCCTGTTCACGTAAACTATTTCCTCACAATGCAATTTGCCCAAGCTGGAAATTTACTTATAAACTGAAACTTGTTTTCAACAGTGAAATGCATTGCTGCACAATAAGTACAGTCATGAATTTAATAAGTCCAGGAGGGACTTTTATAAGATTTCATGGTTGAAACTCCATCAGATTTAGAATTGAGGCATTAGGCTTGAACAATTTAAATCATATTTTTAAAGCAGAGGGAAGTGGAAATCAATGCCAAAACAAGGACAGTCCCCGCTTCTGTGAACCTCCCAAGTTGCCTCAGCTTTTGCACAACACTGTAAGATAAAAATCATGGGTCAGTAGGCTAAAGACAACTGGCATGTTACTGCTGACTCCCAGGAGGATCATCAGGCCAAAGCAGTCACAATCTGCCTTGACAATCATCCCACTGGAAGACAAGACCAAAATCTTCACAAAAGCTTGGAAAGTTGCTTTTTAAGAGGAATTCATGGCTGTTACTTGTTGCGGAGTTTGAAAGATAATTCACTGTCTTGTTGCAGCAAAGGTGGAAATTGTGCAGCTTTCCAGATGTTGTTGGACTGCAATTCCCTGTAGTGTTAGTCAGCTCTGCCAGTGGTGGGAAATGCTGGGACTTGCAGTTTAGCAATGGCCATTTCCGCACTAGCCTGTTATAGTGCTGTGATTCCACTTTCAACATCCTGTGGAATCCTGGGGTTTGCAGTTTAGAGAGGGGCCTCAAAGGAACCCCAGGATTCCATAGGATGTTGAAAGTGGAATCATAGCACTATAACAGTCTAGTGCGGAAATGACCTAAGTGTATTCTGCCTGGGAGGAGTGTATTCTGCTTGGGAGGAATGCCACAATTGGCTTGGGAAACCACACCAATTGTGGCATTCCAGTGAGTTTTCCTTATTGAAAACACATACTTTTTATCATTCCCATACATTCACATGGTGACGTATACAGCAAGCATACTGCACCCTTCCCAAACACACCATTGCACGTGTGTAGAGAAGATATTCAAGTGGTTCCACATTTTCCATGGTAATTGTGTTTCTCAAGCAAGAAGTTCACAGTGACATTGTTCCCGCCACCATCAAATCTATGAAATATGAATGACAACTATATATTTGTAATATACCTATTTATAGACAGTTTGCTGCCTGAAGTAAGATGTTTCCCCTCCTCCATTTTACGTGTGGAAAGAAAGGGACAAAGTGCTAATTGAGTCTACTAACAGTGGCTCCACTAACACATCTTTCATTGCTCTTGGAAGCAGCAGCCTAACTAAGGCCTTTTTCACACCTTACCTTTTTGCGTTGCTGGGCTGGAGTCCTCTCACGAGAAGGCTTGAAAGGAACACTGCCGCTTCTCTGCTGCTTCGGCTCCACAGCTCCTTTCTCCTCCGCGAGCCCCCCACCTCTTCTGTTCACAGTGCAGCCTGGGACCTCGCAGGCTGCACTGAGGAAAAGACGCGCGACCAGCCCGGCTCCTGAGGCACCGCACGCCAGGTAAGTGTGCGTGGGGCCTGGGAGCATTGCACGACGGTGCACCACTTTCGGCTTTAAACCGAAAATGAAAAGATGTGTGCCCACTCTGCGTCCGGCCCTCGAGCATCATGTAAATGTGACTGCATCATGCAGACCGCTCCTCACATTTACGCGACGCTCAAGGGGCCCTCTCGCTTCCAAAACGCTGTGTGACAAGGGCCTAAGGATTGTGCAGGATGGGAAGCAGAGCATGCCCCATAACACAGACACATGGCTCTGTCCACTGTCACTGCTTTTACTCACTTCTTGCCTCTCAGCTTCAGTTACCTGAGATGAGTGCTTCACTATGCCTAATGGAAGGGCCAGCCCTGCCCATAGCCCTGTGGGGCCCACTGTGTCCTGACATGTGCATATTAATGTGTAAGGATGTATGTCAGACATTCATATTGTATGGATTTGTTTCAAATCCTCCACATGTCACAGACAAAAGCATGGACACACATGGCCAAACAACATCAAAGTGTGGTCAAGGTGGCTAAAGTTATTAACGAGGAAGAAAAGCAAAGCTAGGAGAGGCTCCAGCAGTATACCTTTGACTGAACTTATTGGGGAGAGCAAGATTGTGCCCTTCTCTCTTCTCCCCACAGCATCTTGACTGAGTTATTTGAGTGCAAAACTACTTTTCCAATATGAACTCTGTTTTGAGCAATTGGTAAGCTGAGGACAATGGGGGAAAGTGGGAGGAGAAGAGAAAAACAGGGATGTTGTAAAAGCAACTGAACAAGTGGGATGGCAGAGGATTAATCAGGTGTGTCCTTGCTAAACTGGGACGGTTGGAAGGTATAGAAGCATCAGGGTCCCTTTTGAAAGTGGAAAAAAATAGCACTTAGCACAGAGACATCTTCAATGAATTACTGTTTATAACCTCTGAGAACCTGGAAGCATTTCAAGGATTTGAAAAAATGTACCAGTTTATCACACTGGTCTCTTGAGGCCAGTTCAGTGACATAAGCCTCAACCATTCCCATTAGCTTTTGCTGCAGACAAAAAGCTAACATGGCCTATTAGCACAGAGGCTCAATGGCCTTGCCTCTTAAAGGGACAGTACACCACAGTGAAAACTGTCTGGCCATAGAAACCCAGGAGATGACCTTGGGCAAGTCACATTTTTTCAGCCTCAGAGGAAGGCAAAGGCAAACCCCCTCTGAACAAATCTTGCCAAGAAAACCCTGTGATAGGTTTACTTGAGGGTCAACCATAAGTTGGAAGTGAGTTGAGGGCACACAACAACAAACACCACTGTAGCTCATGTACCACAGAATGAACTAGGCTTGTTAGAGTGAAAATTGGACAGACCTCCTGACCCATTAGTGGTTGTGCAGGAGAGGGAATTTCAGCAAATGTTGCTTGTCATACAACCAGGTAGTGCCTGCTGAAACTCCCTCTCATCCACAGCCATTACAGAGACAGGAGCCCTCTACAGTTTTCGCTCTGGTAGCCCTAGAACACAATTGCTTTATGAGATGTGGAGCGGCAGAAACAATCAGGTGAGCCAGGGAGAAGTCACTTTTGCTTACCAATACATCCGTATCTCTATTTGCCCTGTTAGTCTTATCACTCGGCCTTTGGAAGGGCACAGTAATGGTTTAAGGACACTTGGGCTACAATTGCATATACATTTAATTGGCAATAGGTCCTGTTGAACTCACTGGTGCTTACTTCCGTGGGAAAATCTATAGAATTACATTGCAGTGAGGAATCTTGAGAACGGTTTGTAATGCATTTTTCTTCTTCCCCCTCCATATTGCCATTTATTCAACTTAAAGTTCTGGCTTGTGAGGATGAAGATTTTTGGCTGGGGAATGAAAAATCCTACTGGAAATAATTTGTGATCAACCACAAGAACAGAGAATTACAGGGAGCAAAAAGAATCAGAGGAGCAGGTCATGAATTATTTACAGGCTGAACTATGCTCTCTGAAACCAGTCACTGAATTATTGAACATAATGAACAAAGTCATTTTAAAAACTAGAGATTTTCTTAGTAAATTTATGAATGGAAGATGCAGCAGGATAAAGCTGTACAATAAATCACTTAGCATGCTTTGCTTCCACCTCATTTTAGTTTCTAGTACAGGTTTGGTCAGGGCGGGATGGATTTATTTGGATAGACTTATCCTGTGCCAATGGATAATTAATGCCACTTTCTGTTTAATCCTTTAAAATGATCAGAAAGTAAAATTGCTTTAAACACAGCTCTTGGGTCCTTCTGCCACATTCAGAAAAAGGTATGAAGTTGGTAGAATACCAGTCATTTCTTGCAGTCAGATTTCCTTTAAGTGAATGGGGACAGTGATTTAAGGAACTGGAGACCGTTTTCTTTCCTAACAGCTACATCTGTATACCACATCTGTGTCAGTTTCATACCACTTTAACTGTCAGGGCTGCATATTAAGGAACCTTAAGACTTGTAGTTTGGTGATATACTTTAAATTGTCTGCTAGGAAGTTCTAGTCCACTCCCTTGATCTACAGCTTCCAAGATACCCTGACTGCCTATCTGCTCTACAGAACTAAATTGGTTGAATTCCCAGTTCCTTTCTTCTTATGGTACTTTGGCACATAGTAAAGTACCTAATCAAATACAAATCCCAAGGCTTCTCAGAATGGAACAACAACAATGAAATTAGCATGAGAATTATATAATTCTGTAGTGCAGATTATAGCTTATAATATTGATTCTCAGCCTTTGATCTTCTAGATGCTTTGGACATCATTTCTCAGACGACCTTGTTAGCATGGCCAATGGTCAGAGATTTTGTGTGTTGAAGTCCAAAATAATTGGATGACTAAAGGGTGAGAACCACTGATTTAATATTTCAGAAATGTTGACCATGAGAAGAGAGAAATTCAAGTTCTGGGCAAGAATGAGGAACAAGAGAAGGAACAAGATGTGGGCTTTTAGCTTAGTAGTAGAGCAGGAATTTTGTGTGTCCTAGGTTCAGTCCTATGCATTCCAGATAATGCTGAGTAAAATTACTATCTAAACCTCAGTTACACTGCTGCTAGGCAAACCAATGATCTAATTAACCATAAAGATACTTTCATGTTTCCCACATGATCTCTGTTCTACTTCCACAGGAGTAGCTGGAGAAGTGGAAGACTTTGATAAAACAAAGTTTCTGCCCCCAGGCTCTCCTCCCATTGTGTCACATCTCATGTCAGCCTGTTCAAAACAAAGAGATCATAACATCTTATAGACTAAGAGATACTTTGTGCCATAAGCTTTGTTCCCTACAGTCTTCTTCCTGGGATGCAATCTCGTGCATATGTGTGCTCTGTCAGCTTTTCTAGTTTCCATCCATTTTCTTCTATTAAGCGTCAGCACTGACCTTTCATGTTATACAGGCTGGTCAATAAAGCCCAACAATTTTCCAGCCTAAGCACTCATTGTACTGTATTAAATTAATAGCGAAAAGGAGGGAGAAGTACACAAGAGCGCCTTAAAAAATAATGTTTTAGGATTATAAATTCCCAAATCTCTAATCAGTTTGGAAGCTGCAGCAAAAAGAGTGATTTTTCCAAGCTCTGAAAAAGTGTCAGAAGAAAGGGGAATTGGTGCCAAGAGTGACATACTGAAAGTGGCATTAATATAATAGAATCCAGTTTAGTTAATTCTGAGTTTCCCATCGTCTCTGCAGCTTCATCTGTGGGTAACAGTTCTGCTAAGCAAGAGTTCTTATAAACACCAAATATTCCTTTTAACTGGAAGATGGTTTGCATTGGGTACTCACTGGGAACGGCAAGGGCCTGCTCCAGCTCTTCGCCACTGCCACCTGTATTAGAAATGTACTTCTTCACTAATTGTGTTCTTAAAGGAAGCAATGAGTAATTTTAACAAAGCCATTCTTGCTGCAAGAATCTTCAAAATCCATGCAGTTTTTGAAGCCTATTCACAATCTGGGACTACTTCTCTGCAAAATTCATCTGCAGTTATTTTGCACAGAAAACAACATTTTCTGTCCAGAAACACAATAAAAGCTATTTCCTATGCAGATCAACCACGTGTGAATTTTTCACACAAATCCCAAATTACAGCATTTTATGCAGAGGAAGCAATATTCTTTCAATATTGTTTCATGTACAAAAAATGATGTTTTCTGGGGCAAACAATCATGTGTGAATGTTGTGCAGAAGAAGTCCCAAATCATAAAGATTCTTATCACTTCAGGATACTCCTTGTCAGCTTCCTAACACTCAAAAACCAGGTATTTCAACAATTTTTCAAATATTTTTGAATATTTTTTCCATTCTTAACCTGCATTCTCATCTATGTTTCTCCTTGGCCCAGAGAACAGTGGTAGTGTGAGTGAGGAGTAGTAATGGCTACTGGCTAGTGGTTCATTGACTTTCTGCTTGGAACATAACCAGGCAGTGATGAAAAAGATGAGGAAGAGGGCTTGCAACACTGCAAACAATGTTGATAAGAAAAAATAGAATCACTGAAGGAGAGAGACCAGTGGATGACACCATGCACAAGCCCTTCTCCCCCCGCCCCATGGATCTTGCAGTGATGTTCAGGAAAGCAGCAGCATCAGACCTCAAAGGCCATTCCAGGCTTTCAATGGAATCATCAGCACTTGGACTGTGCCTAGAAGGAAAAGCTGATGAATAAACATATGGGCAATGTTCTCTCTTTGGCTCTCAGAGCTCCCTATCTCACCTCAGGTTCTGAGGGTAAATCTGTCCCGCCTAGCTTTCCCAGATGATCACATGATGACACACTGATTGCTGGTTTCTTTGGAGTGCATTTTTTTCCATTCTAAAAGACTGAAACCATAAAATCATAGAAACATAGGATCATATTGGAACTGAAACGGACTGCAAGGGCAATCTAATCCAAACATCTGCTATAGAGGAATACCCAGCCAAACCTTTCTCAAGAGGTGATCATCCAATCTCTGTTCAAAGACTTCCAAAGAAGGAGAATCCATCACACTCTGAGAAGGTCTATAGTTGAACAGCTTTTACCATCTGTACCTCAATGCTTACCTTAAAGGCATATGCTCAGATCCTACATCAAAGATGTAGTTATGAATATATAACTACATATCACCTTCCTACCCAACTCCTCAAACCTACCTTGACAGCCAGCAGGCACACTGAGCAATGGGGGTCTATTCTGCTGATGATTGGGCCACAGTAAGATAGAGTTTCCAACCCCAGCAATCTGCAATGGGATGAGAACTTGCTGCAAGGGTTGTCTTTCTGATTGTCTCTCTCACCAGATGTGGCTGCTGGCTGTTAAAGTAGGTTTGAAGGGGGCATTTGTGATTGCGGCAATAATGTCACAATCATATACATGAATACTGGACAGTTATGAGAGAGTAAGACCCTTTCCACCCCTTACCTTCTTCTGGCGCTCGGGTGTGGGGATCACGTGAGCAGCCTCCAGTGAGAGGCTCTCGCATCCAGGGTCCTTCAGGTCCACACGAGCTGCATGTTCATGCGAGAGCCCTGCCTCTTCCTTCTGCAGTGCAGCCTGGGAGTTTCCCAGGCTGTGCTGGGGCAGGAAGCGTGAGTGCTGCAGCTTCGGAGGCTCCGCACGCCAGGTAAGTGCGTGCGGGACGGGGAGCAATGCGTGATCGTGCACCATTTTCGGCTTCTAGCCAAAAATGAAAAGGTGCGCAATCAGCGCCTGCCGGCCCCTGGAGTGTAGCGTGATTGTGAGTGTGTCATGCAGATTGCTCCTCACAATCGTGCGATGCTCCAGGCGCCCTTTCGCATGGAAAATGCCATGCAAAAAGAGCCTTTGTCAAGGTTATGAATTCAAAACTGTTGAATAGGTTGCCAGTCACCGTTATTGGTCAGAAGAGCTTTAAGCCAAAATAAATATATTGCCATTTTTGGTCCTACCTTTTGGCCGCATCCACTGGTGGAATGTGACCTCCAATAACTTATATGAAATTGAGATCTGACCATCAGACAGAAAACGGTTCCCTGCCTGTGCTCTAGGTAACGTCACAACTGATTGGGATAAAGTGAGATCAGCCCTTCTAGGCCAACATTTGCCATTACAGATTGGTTCCAATTCAGTCCTCACTGCTCCAGTGAGTTCATGCTGCAAAAACTAACATCAAACCACTCCTTACACCAATATTGTACATAACAAAACACTAAAGCATTGTTGAACTTACCCAACAAAATAACATTTCTCATAACTCTGGTTGTTCAGAACTGCTTAGGTTGGAGTTATTTATTGTAATAACATCAGGTAGGTCATAGGTTGAGTTCAGACTCAGAGGAAACTTGCAATTAGCTTAAAGATACCTGCAGGGAAGGGAGGATGTTTGGTACATACCAGAGTTTCATGTCTAAAGGAGCTGGCACAAGTAAAGAGTGTGGTGACACAAAGCATCAAAATAGAAGTCCTCTTCAGGTATTCTCTAGCTGTGTTCTGTAAATGTGTGAGGAAGAAGAACATGTAAAGGATTCCATTATAGACCATTATCTCTTCTTCAGAAAGTCAACCTCCACGTGTGGAAGACAAAGGAGGAGAGTGGGTGAGGCTATTCGCTCAACACAGTTAGACAACATCTGAAGAGAACTATAGCTATGAAGATGCCGATATGTGTGTCTGATGGCAGTATTATGAAGAGATCTCAGGGAAGAGGTGGATTCATGCAACAGTTGCTTCAATCACAATGTGACTTCTTTGCAGTGCTGTCGTTCAGCCAGTTCGCACTGGTTCATCCAACGTGGTTGTTAAAATGTATTGGATTTGCCAAACCACTTGTTGTGGCGAGAGAAAACAAAAAAACAGTTAAATTCTTGTGAACTTGCCAAATGTTTCCCAGTGCAAGTGAAATGAAAACAATAATAAATTGTTATAGGGATATGGGGAGGGCAAGATGGCAGTGGGGAGTCCATGGCATTTGGGAACCTAAATGTGGGGAGGATGGAGGAATGAAGACTCTGATTATGGACTGAGGGTGAAGCTGACAGTGGCAGATACAAACCAACCACCAAGCGCCTGAAGATGCACAGGCTGGGGTAGTTGAAAAGGGAGCCAGGAGAAGCAAAGAGAGGGAGGAGAAAGAGACTGGAGTGGGTGAGGAGAATGGAGAGGTGAGGGAGTCAAAGGAGAGAGAAGGATTGGCTCCTGAAGTGGCAGGGAGAGTCAGCGATGCACACATGTGGAACACCCCATAGTCCAGCACGGTTGCTGCTGAGGGGCTGGAGGGAATACTGACCAGATGAAAAATTGAGGGAGAAACATTGTGGCATCCTGGCAGGGAGGCAGCTAGTGTCCCCAAGTGAAGAGAGATTGGCAAGACACATTTGCACATGTACACATTTTGGCAAGAAAAGAAGATGGAACCAGCTGTTTATTATTTTGAATGACACCAGTGTTTCTTTGCATTCAGCAGTTCATCACAATCCACACCAAGAAGTTCCCACATTTTTGAGTCCCATTGGTGTCAACAGGAGCTCAGCATTCTTGCTGAAATCAAGAGTACTCAAAAATGATGAGCTTGGCTTGGATTGTACTCTGATCTTTAAGGACCTTCCTCAAAAGTGAAGGAAGTTCCCTCCACAAAATGAAACACAGCCATTTTTTAAAAATGATATATTTTTGCTGAACTTGCTGAACTTTGCAGCACAGGCAGTAGATTCAGTTATGGTACATAGCTGTTGGTAGTGCAGGGAAATTCCCTTCACAAGGAAGGGAAATGAAACAAAGCCAAATTAAATAAAATACATCGTTGCTGAACTTCGCAACACAGCTTAAATTATGACGTAGAATAAACAGAGAATTTTGATCCCCTAGATTTCAGTGAGTATGATTATTTAGGTCATGTCTGCAGCTGGTATAGCATAGGCAGTAGGAAGATGCAGTTTTGCTATGTGTCTGTCTGGTAGTGGCTTTGTTCCCAGTGGAGGGAGCTTTTCCAGAAAAATTTCCCAGGGTTTACATGAAGCCCAGCATATGGAGGTAATATTCTGAGACTACTGAGTAAATTCCAGGGAATCTTATGACTAGATGGATCTGATAAATGCTGCTAGTTATTTAGTGGTAATTAATTTTTGCTTTAGTAGCTCTTTATGATTTCTGATGCAACTGAACAAACCTGGCATATACAACTGAAATGCTTGTAGCAGATCCTCTGGAAGCCATGCCCTATGAGGAGTGTCTTAGGGAGCTGCGTATGTTTAGTCTGCAGAAGAGAAGGTTAAGAGGTGACATGACAGCCATGTTTAAATATTTGAAGGGACGTCATGTTGAGGAGGGAGCAGGCTTGTTCTCTGCTGCTCCAGAGACTAGGACAAGGAGCAATGGACTCAAACTACAGGAAAAGAGATTCCACTTAGAAGTTCAGAGCTGTCCGGCAGTGGAATATGCTGTCTCAGAGTGTGGTGGAGTCTCCTTCTTTGGAGGTTTTTAAGCAGAGGCTGGATGGCCATTTGTTGAGAGTGCTTTGATGTGGGTTCCTGCATAGCAGGGGGTCTGGACAGGATGGGCTCTGTGGTCTCTTGCAATTTTATGATACCATGATCCATTTTGTTTTCTATGCCAGGTTTGTTTGGAAAGTCTTGGATCAAATACAGATGCCCCATCTTCAGGTTTTCTATGAGGTGCTTGGGAAGGCTAGAACTATTGGCTTGGTAATCTTGGATGGGGAAATAATTTGTTGCTGTTGTGTGCCTGCAAGTCATTCCAACTTATAGCAATCCTAAGGTGAACCTGGCACAGGACTTTCTAGGGCTGAAAGTGTGAGATGCACCAAGATCACCCAATGGGTTTCCACGGCCAAGAAGGGAATTGAACCCTGGTCTCCATGATTATAGTTCAAACCACTACACCATACTGGCTGTCAAAGTCGCTGGTTGTTGTGTGCCTTCAAGTCATTTCCAACTTATGGTGACTCTAAGGTGACCTATCATGGGACTTTCTGGGGCCAAGACAGTGTGATATGCCCAAGGTCACCCAGTGGGTTTCCATAGCTGAGCAGGGAATTGAAGTCTGGTCTCCAGGGTTGTAGTCCAGTGTTCAAAACACTACACTATGTGGGCTTTTGGGAAGTAGCTACAGAAAAATAAAGCTACCTCTTTCAAGTATCTGATTTATCTATTTAATTTATACCCCACTTGTCTCTTGGCATTTGTCCCAAGGTGACATATATCAGTCTTTAGAAGGTAAAGTTAAAATCTTAGCCAAAAGTCTCTTTAAAAAAAAAATAAGTAAACTATTCTGTTCAAACAATTCTGTTCAGCCCTTGAGGAGGAGCCTGTAGTCCTAGAATCCAGGACACTAGCCACAACAGCCACTACTGTGCTCAACTCATGTGTCGGTTTCCTGGTGTTGTGGCCATAGTTTGTCACATGTATACAGTTGGGAACTCGGACTGTTTCCCCCTCTGTTGCCCACACTGGATGACAAATGGAAGTTAGTCTTTCTTTTGGCAGGGCTGAAGATTCACTGTTCACCTTGGATTTCTACATGCTTTTATGATGCAAATGAACAATCAGGTCAAATCTCCCCCCCCCCAAATGCTTGATAGAGTGACATCCCACACCTGGCAACCTGCCTTGTTTGTGAGCTTTTGTATTTCAAAGAAACAGGTGCAAGTGCCTCATGTGCCTTCTGCCAGGTAGCCTGTGGTAGTTGGTGATGGTGCCTTGGCGAAGGCCCAGCCAACACCTGTCTGTTGCTGGCAGCGAGTCTGGTCTCTAGAGGCACCATTTGTTCTGTCTCCATGTGTGTGATCAAAGCAGGTAGTCCTACATCATTACTGTGATGAAAGGGAAGGGAGAGAGGTTTGGGAAAGGGAATTCAAATTATTTCAAGAGACGGCTGGAAAGAATAAAGAAGAGGGAGAGAGAAAGAGCAAAGAGTCTAACATGCAGGTAAAAGTGGTTTCTATTATCCAGTTTTTGATTCGGGATTATTTTAAATCTCAATATTTGTTAGGAAGCATGCTCATGTAGTCTACCACAATATTCATAATGAGAGAAATCCAGGAGTACTAATGGGGGTTGCAAATCTTTCCTTCTCCCCACTTGCCACAGAACGCAGGCATAGGTTTACTCAAATAAGCTCTCTTCTTTTCGAATGTTGGGCACTGGTACATTCATTCATCAGTCTATGGGAAGCGACTGGAGAAGGTTTTTTTTTTTTTTTTTTGGAACACAGCTTCTGACCTTGCACCTAGCAAGGACGATGGAATTCTCCCAGAATTCTGTATAGCCAAAAAAGTAACTTTTCCAAAGTTGGGACCTTTCAGTTATGACATATTATGGAGTTGGGTTTCTTAGTCCTAAGGTATAGAGGTATGACAAAGAAAACTTCCTTCCCTATGAAATGCTGGGTGTGAGGTAGAATTCATAGACTGCTTCTAATTTCTCAAATCTAAATCTTCAGGAATTGCTCTGAAAGGACAGGGAGATCTGCAATACTCTTCTTCACTGTAAGTCGAGTTTGGACAAATCAAAGCAGGCTTTTGGTTTGATTTGCTCTTTGTTTGTTCACTATAAATTTATGTGTAAAATGATAAGTCAATGGAACACTGTGGTATAACAATGAGATTTGGTGTACACATCAAGGATATCATTCTGTTTCCTAAGTTCAGATGCTAGTTTGTCCCTTTTACCTAGTTTTGCAAGACATAAGAAAACACACAGAGTAAAACATGATATGATATCTGATTGCTTTGATGACCGAGTCATCGAAATGAAAGTTGATGTATTTGAAGGCAGTCTGAATTTTGTGGGTTTAGATTTTATTTAAGTATTTATACCCTGCTTTTCAAAGGAAAAAAATCAACATACAACAGCTATTTTGACCTAAATTAACCCTTGCGCCTTTCCTGGAGGATAAAGTTATCCATAGCAACTAATCATTATGACTATAAATTATCTCCAGTACCAGAGGCGGTGTGCTTCTGAATACCAGTTGCTAGGAAACATGAACAGGAAGGTGCCATTGCTTCCCGTAGGCAAACAACTGGCCGCTGTAGAAGCATAATGCTGGTCGAGATAGACCTGTGTTTTCCAACATAGCATGTGTGAGCACTTGCCTGAATCTCTTCCTCTTTCAGTACCTTTTCAAAGATTTTCTTTTTTCTTTAAATTAAAAACATAACAGAGAGGCTGATATGCTGTGAAGCATATCTGGACCACCTCCAGAGATTTAGAGGGCACATCTACTCCCTGAGGCCTGAGCCCCTAGGATTCTCCGATGTTGGGGCCTAGCCCCTCTTCTCCAAGCCTGAAAATGAAGGGTGGAATCTCGGGCAAGAACTGCGTGCTTCCCACCCCCGTTGTTGTTGCAGGCTGCTTTAGTGCGTCTGCTGTAAACACACAGTAGTGTCTCTGGCAAGCTCATCTCCTCCCTTCTGTTCTTTGTCTTATCGATTAGACTTTTGGTCTTTTTTCAGATTTAAATTACAGGCTCTGAGCAACAGTAGTTAATGCTTAATGTCTAATGATATCACCAGGCTCTGCTCCCTGCCTTGAGATATCACCAGGCGCTGTCCCTAGTCTCACATTTTGGCCACGGAGTCTCAGGGTCTGATATCCCTGATCTGGCAACCTCAGCTGCACCTATCCTTTTGACTTCCACCCCCAAAATTGTGCCCCAAATAGTTCCACATAGTAAGTTGTGCTCCGTAGATTGTACAACTGATTGGCTATTCTGTGCTCATACCTGATCTCAGTTTCTTGGCCAAATTACTTGCAGCATTAGTTTCCCTTATGTGCAATGGATGTTGGAACAGAAAAACTGTGAGCTGAAAAGCATCTTTCCGTGTTTTGGAACTTGGACCACATTTCTTCCTTGTTCTTAGGTTACTGGGCAAGTTATTTTTCTAGGAAATGGCTGTTTTGTAATTGCCCACACCAACCATAGCAGCCTTTATGAAGGAGCATCTCATGTCCGGCAGCCATTTTGACAGAGTGTCCCAACCTTCATCACAAGTTTTAATTCCAGCTTGAGTTCTGTAATTATTTGTAACAGAGCTAGGAAAAATATCAAATATTGCTTATTGACTGATTGGCTTTGACATATGTAGTCAGGTTTCTGATTTTTTAAGAACCAACCACCTAGGTAACATGGTTCAGCATCTAATACAATAGTTCCACTGATGGAATTGCTGCTTCTGGCAGTGGAAATAGGAAGGAGTGATCTTCTTCTCCCTTTCATTCCTCCATGCATCCCTCAAACAGTTTTATGACATTATAGATAGGGTATCAATGTGACAATGGATTTAGGGCAATAAAATAGCAGCTGGCAAAATTCTCTGTTGTGGTGCCTGCTATGTGGAACAATCTCTGCGCTGAACCGAGATAGGTTCCCAATGAGAATTTTTTCTGCCAAACTCTTGAAATCATGCTTCCCTGAGTATTTTCCTGATAGTACATTGTCAGTTACTCCCTGATTGTTTTTAATTTGTTTTACTGTTTATTTTGCTTTATAGTGATTGCTGATATTCTATTCTATCATGATTTCATTTTGTGAAGCAGTATTTGAAATCAGTGGTTTACAATCAATAAAATATAATAAGATAACATTCTGTCAAAAATGAGACAAAGCCATACAATCGTAAAAGCAGCAGGATAAAACAGCAAACGCTCAAACAATGCTCAAAGGCCCAAAGAAACTGGCAAAGCCAATTCCACCTGAAAACAGTGGACTGAAGCCACTCAGGGTAAAAGCCAGCCAGTGTTGGTGGTATCTCCCTTGAAGACAGAGATATCAGAAGATAAGCAGATATACATGTTTGGGACAGCATGCCATATTTCAAGTATTAATCCAAGGACAGCAAAAGACTAAATAATTTTAAGACCTTATTTGTCATGGAAGCTGAGAATAGAATTAAAATTGTTGTATATGTGTTTCAAACATCATTTTACAATTCAAGTTCAAATGTGAGCTCAACCTTAGTCCTGTTTCAAGAGGTCCAGAACAGTGAATAGAGACCTTTTAAACATTTGCTTAAACAGCTTATTTGTGTCTCTGATTTCATTCCATCCCATTCACAAGGCCTCAAGACACTCACAGTAGTCTTTATCTTACCTTCACAAGGATAAACCTATAAAATAAGGGTAGGTTTAGGTTCATCTTGGTTCACACATGTTGCCTTTGTCTGAACAAAAGCATGCCTGGAAGTGTCTCAGACTACTTATGTTTATGGCTTGGGGAGGCCCAAGTTTGTTTCTTGATCCTAAACAGATGGAATGAGTATGGGAAAGGTAGAGAACACTTCTGTAATATTTGTATCTCTGAGTCTTTGAAGAAGAGAAGGTCTGTCATTGGCAGCTGCCACAGAGAATTTAACTGTAATGCCCTGTTTAAAGAAACATCCCTAGTACGTTAACAATGCCAGCCTAGGCAGCTGGAGTACTAAGAAATGAGGAGGAGAGAAAGGTGGTGGCATCAAAGGCAAGAAGAGGGCAGATGTGTGTATGATTACTTTGAAAATCAAAGGTGTAGAATATGTGGCTGCAACTTCCATTGTCCTTCATTACTGGTTTTGTTATCTGAATCTAGCTGGAGTTGCAGTTCAATAACATTTGGAGGAACTGCATTTTCTTCACCCCTGTTGTCAGTATTTCCAAACTAGCATGATCTCAGTTGGATGGTACATATGCAAGATGATCCTGTACCTGTCTTTGGAGAAGTCGGCCCCACTACGTTCAAAGAGACTAAGGCCCTTTCTGCATCAGGCAATTAGAACGGGGCAGTGCGTCCTCGCAGGTAGGTTGTCTGCACCTTGGAGTGGACTACTTACCAGAGATCCGTACCTTAGTCCACTCCAAGACAACCCCAAGTGGTCCTCCAGCATGTTTTTGAAAGACCGGCAAAAAAAAAGGTCTTTATTTTCCTGGAACACGCCATTGCATTCCTGCTCCCTTGCACAGATTCTCAGGCTCGCACCAATGTGAACCTGCGATCTGCAGAGGGAGGGCTTTAGGCGTGATGAGCTTCAGTGGTTGGTCAGGACCCACGACCAACTGGAAGCCACCGTTTTGGAAGCCAGAAGCCGCCATTTTGGAAGCTGGAGCCGCCATGTTGGAAACCGGAGCAGTGCGAATCTACAGACCTTGCACTGCTCTGATTCACCCTGGACCAAGGAGGAGCCCTGCGGAAGGGCTTCAGGGACAGTTCGCATTGCTTTGGACCCCAGAAGAAGCGGTAGGTAATGGCACAGAGCGATTCCCTCATCTTGTGCAGAAAGGGCCTAAGATTGCATCCTTAGTTAACATGACAATGGCCAAGTTAATCTGAACTGTTCAGTTCTTTGGCTCGTGTATGGTTGGTGGGAGTGAGGATGAAGGGGAAGGAGAAAGAGGGAAGTTACTTTATTACATTAAACAATTAAAAATTCACTTTTCACTGACGTGATGATGGACAATTGCTTGCAGGAGCAAGTGGATGAGATTTACAAGAGAAGCAGTCACCTTATAATCCTCCAGATGTTTCTGGGCTTCAGTTCTGAATATCTCTATCCAGCATAGCTAATGGTGAGGACAGGTGGGAGTTGCAGTCGAGCAATAGCTGGAGAGACAGTAGTTGCTCACCTTGAGATTGGACAAACCTGTAGGGGTCTGTAAAAGACTATTGACATTTTAGCTGTATGGAACCAGCGGATTACAGGCAATATACAACTGAATATAAGATACTGAGAGAGGACAAAGAATTGTGTGTGTGTGTGTGTGTGTGTGAGACTGTTGGCTTCATCACCTACTTCCATATGGAGAAGTGCATGCATATAAGTGGGAACTCTCTCTTAGAAGAATATCAATTACAAAAGAACAATCTAGAACCAGATTACCAAGTATCAGAGCCATCTTTCACATTACACACTTTTAGCACTTTGGTTCCTCTTTAATTGCTATGACAACATCCTATGGAACGCCGAGGTCTGCAGTTTAGGGAGCGATACTAATAATTCTCAGCTTGAGAGCTCTAGTGTATCAGCAGACTACAAATCCTAGGATTCTATATAATGGAGCCATGGCAGTTCATTTGGAATCATAGCACCATAATTCTGTAGTGTGAAATGGTCTCGGGTTGGCTACTTTGCCCAGTAGCTTGCTAGGCTGGCAAGACATTATAGAGACAGCCATCCTCTCTTGTTTGTTCCCACTTTCAAGCAGTCAGAGGCATTCCTGCACCTTCATCAGCAGCGAGAGAGTAAATGTTTATCAATGTATGGAGTTCGTCCTTTTCCAGCAGTATGTCCTACAGATTTGATCACTGGCAGTCCTTATTCAAGAGCAGGAGATTCCAGAACTTCTGCCTCCATTCGGGATAGAGAATGCAGAGCTAAATGGAATTTAAAGTCTGGCCTGACACTAGCAGCTTCTTATGTTCCTGGTAAGTTCTGCTACAGACTGTTGTTCTGGGTTTATCTCAGCCAGAAGCCTGTCTGCATGCCTTCACAAGAGCTGATATGGATCCTTTTCTTGGAAGGGGTGTGAATCTTGCCATCCCTCCCTTCTTTTCCTCAAGTCTTATGTACTAATCACCAACGGGAGTTAACTGTCAGAGGAATAACTCACATTTGAGTTTTGTAAGGGATGAAGAAGACCGTTCTTAACTGTATTCCTTCTTCCAAACAACTGCATACCATTCATTATGCTGTTGTTTTATTAATGCTGATGGCTTGTTTTATAACTGGGTTTCTTTGGCTGCTGTTTATTGGCTTTTGATTATTGCTCAACATCTTTTAAACTCATTGTTTGTAACTTGCCCATTAGTGACTGTTGATGGCTGTGTGTGTTAAACTGAAAGGCAAGACATCAGTGTCTTAAATAAAATAAAAACTAAATCATTCTAATGACTTTTGTGTTAATAAAAGACATTGGTTAGGACTGAATCCTGAATGTTAAGAGCTTCTTGCCTTCCACAGCACTGTTTCCACTTTAAAATAGATAGCTGTTTCGCAAAGTTAAGTAATAGCAGTAAGAATTTTAGTTGGGTTTATTAACAACAATGACAATAGTCAATGCAAAGGGCTCTCTAACTACTTCTGTACCACTGCTCAAATTACTCTGGAGGCCAATGTTCAAGAACAGGAAAGTTAATGGGATCCCATAAATCCAACTAATCATGTTTAATGCCATTTGATCTGTGATCTTGAATGTATACTCTGTCCCTTATGTTGTGCCTTGCTGGTCTGATTCCATGCTATTTCTTCTAATGTGTTTAAGTGAGTCTGTATCTTCAGTCGAACAAGGGGAGGGGAAGAAATATTCATAAAGAGCTATAGTGCAAGCAGTTCAATTATTTGTATGCAAATATATACATATTGTTCCTGGGTAGACTTTGGTTTCCACAGAATGATGCAGATACTTTCCATGAAGCATCTTTCATGCTACACAGTTTTAACACTGTGACTTCATTTTAACTAACATGGTTGCATCCCACAAAATCTTGGGATCTGCAGTTGAGGGAGAGGTACAGAGAACTCTTATGGCTTACCAAACTACGGATCTCAAGATTCCACAGGATGCAGCCATGGCAATTAAAGTAGAATCATAGTGTTATAATGATACAATGTGAGGGGGCATCTAAAGTGTCCTGAAGGTTGATTTTATCTTGTACCCTTTCTTTCCTGTTAATCTTCTTTCTCTCCAGTCAACTTCTCTCTTGGCAGTAGTGTTGAGTAGACCTGAGTAATTAACAGAGTGCCAATAGTCAGAACTGATAAAAAAAGTTTAGTAATGAGGATAGCTCTGACAGACCTCTGTAACTTCTATCTTCCTATTAATATCTACAAAGTCCAATGGTTCATTGACTGATCCTCCTGAGGTCTGAGCCTGGTTGACCAATTTGTATCTGCACGACAGTAGGAAAGCTAGAGTGCACATTCACCTCTATTTTCCTTTCTGAATTGCTTTTCTCTTTTATAAAATCAAAGTTAGGCATGGGGGCCATTTAAAATGACAACTCAAAATCCATGTTACTCTAATAACTTGATCAGGCATACCAAAAGAGCGCAAAAATGTGAAAGTTTGTACACTTGTTTTCCACACTTGCTAATAAAATATCTTCTTCTTTTGGTGTTTCTAATCTGAGATAGGTATAAAATTTCAACACAATAATAACTCCATGTGCCTAGATGCTCTGTAATGATCTCTGAATGAAATCTAGTGAGGCTGGGAAGTTTTAGGCCCTTTCTGCAGCTCACCTTTTTTCGGTGCTGGGGTGCGAGGATCGCGTGAGCAGCCTCCAGTGAGAGGCTCTTGTGTCCCCGTTGCTTCAGCTCTGCACGAGCTGCCTGCTCCCAAGCAGGCAGTGCGAGAGCTCCGTCTCTTCCTTCCGCAGCACAGCCTGGGAGTTTCCTAGGCTGTGCTGGGGCAGGACATGCGAGCGCTGCAGCCCCGGAGGCTCCGCATGCACGGCAAGTGTGCACAGGGCCCTGGAGTAATGCGCGATCGTGCACTGTTTTTGGCTGAAAGCTGAAAATGAAAAAGTGCACAAGCGGTACCTGCCCCACGCTGGAGCATCGCGCGATTGTGAGTGCATCGTGCAGATCACTCCTCACGATTGTGTGACGCTCCAGGTGCCCTTTCACATGGCAAATGCCATGCACAAAGGGCCTTAGTCTTAGTGCATGCAGACATGGCAGCACACAGACTTGCCTGCTATTTCATATCTGCCTAAACCAGCTTCCTCCAATGAATGCTGTCAAAGGCTGACACAGCAGGAGCTTCCGGATGGCCTGGTGGCTCATTTGCCCAAATGGTGATATTATTGACACTCTGTTAATTACTCAGGTCTACTCAACACTACTGCCAAGAGATGTGTGCATATGTGCGGGAGAGAAAAAAGATTGAGAGATAGAGTTGACAAAGACGTAGATCCTGCATTGCTTCAGCATTGCCTACACAGCTGTCTCTGGCGTTATATTATGCTGCCCCTATGCTGAATACTGATGTGGCACCATATATGTGGATCAATGGTTAATGTGCATGGCTGACAACCCATTGTGTGATTGCAATGCATAATGTGCCAAGGTAAGGCACAGAGGCAATATGCGTTTACACCCTACGCTGTATGCTTTAATGGCCTGACACACACATAACTCTGCTTACACCACCATCAGCATGATACAATCATTAATTTTTGTCAAAACAAACAAACAAACAAACAAACAAACAAACAAACAAACCCACCCCAAACCCTATCTGCATGTATAGTAAAACTTATGCCTGCATATGTCACTAACAGGATGCCCACAAGAAATTGCTGGTTATATTTGCAATCTGTCTGTAAAAGCAGCACTGGCTATGAAGGATATAGTCTTGTGACAAGTATTTATTAATCAGCACACTTGCATTTCCTTCCTGAAAAGGTCTCCTTGATCAGATTAAATGAGCCAAACAGATATTGGGAAAGTGGCAGGAGTATGAGTCCGATTATTCACCACTAATTGTACTCCTAGGCTGTGGAGAGCAGGTAATCAGTCTTTAGGTGTGAGCAGTTACACCAAGACAATGAGTTGCACTTTCCAGAGGACATCTTGTATTTGATGTTATTGATACACTGTGCTGAGAAAGAAGCCACACAGCCAGGTTGATTTACCTTCAGCTACCCTGCTAGGATTCTCTCTCTTAGTTAAATACTTCAAGAATATCTCCCAGTGTGGCCAAACTGAGCCTCCCAGCCACCCTTCTGTTCTTTTGTTACTTTCTCCACTGTTTAGTCAAATCTTGCCCATAGATTTCATGTCACCAGGACAACTCATTATGAAAAAAGGATATTTTGATTAAAAGTGATACCCAAGATAACACCCTTGGTCTTCAGTCACCAACGCCCTGCTCTTTTCCTCAAAAGGGGTTCTGTGCTCTGCTCTGGTGAGAAGCAGGTCTACTTCACTCTGCTTTGCTCTTGATACTGTACCCTGAAGCTGTTTGCTCTGCTGAAATCTGTTGCTAAATCAGAAAAAATTGCTGTGGGCCCTATTTTGAACTGAAGTCACTATTTGTGAGCTACAGAACCTAGGATTTCAACTAGAGAATCTCATCAGTATGTTATTTCTCCTAAGTTGTGCTTCTGGCTCTAGGAGTGTGCCTCACTCATCCCTTTTCTGATAGCTTATGTCAACGTTCTCCCCCTCCAACTAGAATGACCATGGTCCCTAGTGTCTCTTCAAGATAGCCTTGGGAGACCAAGAAGAAAGTAACCTTTGCCACTCTGATCTGTCTTTGGGAGGTCTTTGCCCTGCACATGAGAGCTTCCCACACTGCTTTTCCCTTTCTTTGTGTGCGAGTGTATATGTATGGAAAGATTAATTTAACCTTCTTTATGAACTCATTTTTCTCTTCTTGGATCTCTAAATCCCTCCTATAAGCCTCTCTCTTTCCAGCAGCCTTAGAACTACCAACTTGACTAGCTCCCAACTTTAACTTCATCCCATGATATATCCAGCCCACTTCAGCTTTGTGGTCCCTGCAACCACCATCCTCCATCTTAGAAACATCTCAGCCCCTGCTCCCACAAGCAAGTGTGCTTCCTTGAGCTCATTCTTCCCCATTTGAAAACACTACATTTCACTCTTCTAGCTGTTTGTCTTATTCACTTATTGTTTGTCATCCACAAAGCTCTTCTATAATATTTGCTATTTTTCAATGCCAATTGCTATGTGTGTTTCTTGTGTGTGCCAAACAATTATCTCTGAGAAATAACTGAGTGAAATAGTTTACTGGGAGCACATGCCCCGTTCACAACCACCAAAGTGGAAAGATCCTTTATGCATATTCTCAGAACATACATGAGTTCCTATGTGCGTCTGGAGACACATAATTCAGCCAGAAGTGACTCACCTCTAATCTTAGCAGGCATAAACAAAGGGTGCAGTCATCTCTGATGTAGATTTCTCTGTGTGCTTGTGAAAGCTGGATGGTGAAGAAACCTGACAGGAAGAAGTTCAACTCACTTAGAATGTGATACTGAAGGAGACTTCTACTGATATCCTAGACTACCAGAAACACTGATATCAAATCAAGTCTGAACTCTCATCAACAGTTAAAATGAATAAACTGAGGCTGTTGTGTTTTGACCATATCATAAGATGATATGATTCATTAGAAAAGACAATAATCCTTGGTAAAGAGGAAGGCAGTAGGAAAAGAAGATGATTGCATTACAGACAATCCAGGAAGCCACTCTCCTGCGTTTGTAAAACATGAGTTGGACTGTTAATAACCAGATCTCTTGGAACTTTCTCATTCATAGGTTGCAGTAAGTTGCAGCCAACTTGAAGACACATAACAACAACACAACCTCAACTAGGCAGTCAGGGAAAGCTGCCTTGATGGCAAATAACAGCAACAAAGACTGAGAGAGGGAAGTTAAATAAGTGTGGAGACAATCAAAAGTTCACAAACCATGGAGGAAGCAGTTTGAGAGTTCTTTGGGAGATCTGCTCACCCACAAAGTGCCCATCTGCTCCTGAAGTAGTATTTACTCCAGGCTCATGCTCTTCAGTAGCATGTTTTTACAGATCCCATCATATAACTTGCCAAAGTGCCTCATTTGCATTTTACTAGAAGCCTGAGATCCATCAGCTCAGGGTAGCTGGTGGCCCTCATGTCAATGGGGCCTGGATTTTAATCTGAATTTTAAAGGAGCTATCCAAAGTGCTGGATCCCAGCCTGAAAATAGGTTTGGCTCCTTGGTTTAAAGTTTGGACTTTAAAGTTTGGATTAAAGTCAAGAATGAAATCACTGACCTACTGACCTGGGAATGACTGGCTACCACTGCCATAAACTAGCACAGATAGGCACTTCTTATTAAAAACAGAAAGAGCCATTATGGTGCAGTGGTTTGGGTGTTGCACTAGGAGTTTGGAAACCAGGGTTCAAATCCCTCCTTGGCCATGGAAAGCCACTGGGTGACTTTGGGCAAGTTACCCACTCTCGGCCTCAGAGGAAGGCAATGGTAAAACCCCTCTGAATAAATCTTGCCAAGAAAACCCCATTGTATGTTCACCTTAGGCTCCCATAAGTCAGAAAAGACATATAATACCAATTAAAAACAGAGTACCTCTAAGGAGCTGCTAGTCCCAGGAACTGGTTCTGAGTTCTAGATCTTCATGATCTCACAGGCCTAGTCTATTCACAGAAAAATAAATTCATAGTTACCTTTTTTTTTCTCATTTCAGCTGTCTAATTTGATTGGGTAGAGATTCACATTGTGTTCTTAGTGCCAGAAGTGTCACTGTTCTTTCCATTTCCCATTTGTGAAATATAATTTCTGTGCTGGCTACATGCTTTTCTAAAATGGCCCCTCTTCTGCTTTCTATCATGGGAGACCAAAATTTTTCCCCTGGAGCATACACAACATTCAAGTGTGGGTTCAGGGTGCTTTATTTGTGTTCTTGTGTTCTGATGTGCCTTCTGAATGTGGCCAGAGCATTTGGGCCAAATACTGAAGACAAGAGGTTTATGTAGACATAGAGTTAGAGCTAGAAGAAGGGCATGGAAAAGGAAATGGCTATCCAAATATATTCAACAGGGAGACTGAAGGCTAATGGGCTGCAACAGTTTCCTTGTGGGTAGGACTCATAGGTTTCTAATTCTGCCCTCCAGAATATCCTGGGTTCCTTCCTCTTTGTCTGAAATCCTGGTCTACAGAAGTAAGATAGTTGGCTGGAGCTGCTCATTGAGAATGCTGGGAGACAATGTCCACTGTATATGTGGGTGTGTGTGCTAGGGTGGCAAAGGCTATGCTACATCATTAATGCACAACACTCTTTCGGGAGGATACACAATGGCTTTTTGGAGCTTGTTGGAACAAACCAAGATCCATAGATTGTGGGAATGGGCTTTTTGTGATCTTTCAGATGTTGGACTGCAACTCTGATTAGACCTAGCTAGCAGTGGTAATGGTGAAAGATGATAGAAGTTGCAGTCCCATAATATCTTGAATGCTGCAAATTATCCACCTCGGTCTAGTCCTACAGTGGACAGCTGGATGCCTATGGAAACTCACAAGCAGGCCATGATGCCATAAATTTTCTTTATTATTTCATCTTTGCATCTGATATCTTGAGAGCTTGAAAAGGTTACTTTTTAGACTGTGCTAGCTGGAGGATTCTGGTAGTCTAAACAAGTTACTCTGAAATATACTATCTTTATCCTGGATGTAAAAAAAAATAGAAGAAAGAAAAGAAAATGTAGGGTAATGGATCGATATGGTGGTGAATGAAAGAGGTAAATGAACTGAAAATGGGTATATAGGAAGCAGTTTGGGGAAAAAAATAACCTCAAATTGTCACGAGCCAGTTTCTTGATCTTCAGAACCATTTAAAAACATGTTGCATGCTGTTTTTTTTAAAAAAAATATCTTTGGTTGAGCAGTATAAAGATATTTGAAAAGAGGAAGAAAACCAGCCCCGCGTCAATGTGTTCTTACATGATAAGTAGTGTTTATACTGACTTCCTCAGCATGAAAGTTGCACTATCATTTCACTGGGCCTGCCCTCCACGGGTTCATTCTACATCATCAGGAAGCAGGGGGATGAGAGAGGAGGACAGTAAACTGGTAGGTGACCACGTAGTTTGAGGGAATATAAGCTTAAATGGATGGTGGGACTTAATCCTAGCTGTCTAGAATAACATTTTTGAAACAGCCAAATTAATTAAGAGGTGTGAAAACACATTCATGCCACAGACAGATCTCTTACCATGTGTGCGTAGGCCACTGTGGTCTCTACTATGAGAGAAGCATAACGCAGGATCACAAAGTATTTTTTCCCCTCTATTTCTGGGGTATATCTGTGATGGCTCCATCCTATGGAATCCTGGAATTTGCACTTCAGTGAGGCATTTAAGGTCCTTTCACACAATTACCATGCTGTTTTCCAGTCTAACTGCCATGGTCCTGTCCTATGGAATCCTGGTAGTTGTAGTTTAGGGAGGGATATTTAGAATTCTCAGCTGGACCACCCCAGTGCTTTACTAGACTACAGAGCACTCCAGAGCTCGTCACTGTACTTGCTCAGACCAGGTGCTGAATGCTAAACAGGTTGGACATCTCAATATCAAGGATACTCATTTTCTGCCACTCTCTCCATGCTGAGGACTAGTCTTTATAATATTGTAGCTTACTTGTTTCTTCACATTTGCACAGGCCTGGTGTACATCCAGGACAGTATAAATTGTCATTCAACAAATGGAGTACTTTCCAGTGACAGTCATATACTATGGCCTACCAAGTATTTGACACCTTTTCCCTTCCTCACATGTGGCAGTGCCAACTGGGCAATAAAGGCAGAAGGCTAATGGAACCTCCAGTCACTGATGGGCTTCATTTACCATGGTTGATCACAGTTTGTGTAGGCCTGGATATTTATGGTATGTTCATCTATTAATTGTCCTCAGGAGTCCAGCTGGGGGCTTCAAGAGAAAAATATGGGCAGTATGGATGTCAGCCATACCATTCTCCAAGGCACAGATTTCATTCAGTGATCAGTGTGTGTGTGTGTGTGTGTGTGTGTGTGTGTGTGTACACATGTGGTGGCAATGGTGGTAGGGAGGTAACTCTTATGTTTTCTCCATGGGATGCTGTTGAGGACAACCTAGAAGTTTCAGTGAATGCCAAATGTGGCTGTGGGCAAGAATAACTGGTATAACCAAGTGGACATTGATTCTAAGAGAGTTGCACTGACTGCCTATTTACTTCTGGTCTCAAATCAAGGAGCTCACATGTCATAAAGCCATAAATGGAGAAGATAACCTCCCTCAAATAGATGTTCTCTTACTCACCATAAGGAATTTTGGAGCTGTAGTCAAAAGATTTTTGAAGGGTTGCTTAGGAGGCTGCCACATGCCAGCCCAGATTCTAAACATCTCCCATCCTTTGACTTCAATTTTATGTATTTCACTAAAAATGCTCTTTTCATCTGAGAAGAAAAAATACTCCAAGGAGTACAATTTACTATTCTACTGCCATCCTTGAATAGCAAATATTACCCCCACTCCAAAATTACCCAGAAGTGACTTCTAGCTCTCAGAACATCATTTCCAATTCTGGGAAATGGCAACAGTGTTACCCATAATACCCTCATCTGACTCTAGTCTACTCCAATCCTGCCTGTGTCCCAAACTATATTCTGAAAAGGGGGAAGTAGATCCTTGGCAAGAGTTTTGAGTTTGTAAAGTCAAAAGTTACAGAAATGCTCAGGTCTCTTGGCATTGTCAGTTAATGACTGGCAGAGCCTGGGGGTGTGTAGCCATGGGAGGGGGCAATATGAAGGCAGATTTATCTCAGATTAATACAACTGTGGGAAGGAAGAGTGGGCCACAAGCACTGGGCAAGAGATGCCTATGACAGCTGCATTCAGAACTAATGTTCAGCAGAGGAAGGCTTTCACCTGAGCAGAATCCTGGAGAGATTCTTAGTCTCTTAACACTGGTGACTGGTGGCCCAGGTATCCATGGAGTGCTGCTCTTGGGGCTTTTCCGCACCTTGTCTTTTAATGCTGCTGGGTTGGGGTTTTCGTGTGAGAAGGCTTGGAAGGAACGCTCTCGCAAGCTTCCTGCTTCAGCTCCTCAGCTCCTTCTTGGGAGTTGTAGGCTGCGCTGGGGCAGGAAGCGTGACTGGTGCAGCTCAGGAGGCTTCACACGGCAGGTGAGTATGCCCCAGGCCCCTGAGCGATGTGTGAGCGTGGAGCATTTTCGGCTTGAAGCCAAAAATGAAAAAATCCATGCCCGCTTCACATCAGGCTCTTGAGCATCACGTAAATGTGAGTGCATCATGCAGACTGCTCCTCACATTTACGCGACACTCAAAGGGCCCTCTCGCTTCCAAAACGCCGTGCGAAAAAGTGATTGGTTTCAAACTGGACTTTAAAGGAAGAATCTAAAGTACTCAGCCCCACCCCTCTGATAGGTTCAGCACCTTGGAGAGCATCCCACAGCCACTGGAATCGTCAGCCACCAGTGTCCATCAGGGTGGAGAACAATGGACTTTATTCTTGCTGTTGTTAGGAACCTTCAGGTTGACTCTGACTGAACAGTGACCTTAACATATGGTTTTCTTGGCAAAAGGTTTGCCTTTCCTTAAGTCTGGCAGACTGTGACTTGCCCAAGGTTGCCTAGTGCATTCACATGTCTGAATGGGGATTCAAACCCTAGGATAGCTGGACAATAGGGTCATCCTGCCCTACGCTGTTATAGTGCTATTATTCCACTTTGCAGTTTAGGGAAGGACATTTGGAGGACCTCAGTAAACTATAAACCCCAGAATTCAACAGGAATTTCAAAGTGAATAACAGCACTATAACACTGTGGTGCAGAAAGGTCCATAGTCTAACTCAGTGGTTGTCAACCTGGGATCCGTGAAGCTTGCTGCTAGACACCAAACAGCAGTGGCAGCAACAGAGATACGGCCACAGGGGAGGGTACAGATGCTGACAATGCTCCTTTGTTTGCAAATGAGAGAGCAGTTTTTGGCACCTGCATACCTCCTCCCCACTGCCACATCCCTAACAAGGGAGCAGTTAGAGTGTGCACACATGTCTGATGCCAAGTCCTTTGGTACCCACACCCCGTGCTGCTGCATTGCTGATGAAAGGGACATAGTGGCAGGCATGTGCGCATGCCCAAACAATGACTCTAGAGACCAGGGTTTGAATCCCCACTCAGCCATGGAAACCCACTGGGTGACCTCAGGCAAGTCACATTCTCTCAGCTTCAGAGAATGGCAAAGGCAACAGATCTTGCCAAGAAAACCTCCATGATAGGTTCGCCTTAGGGCTGCGATAAGTTTTAAAGGAGAGAGACATGGTGGCTAGAAACAAGGCACATTGCTGTCGCTTGCTTTCAAGTCACTTCAAACTTATGGCAACTGTATCATAGTTTTTTGGGGGGAGGGCAAGATTTGTTCAGGGGAGGTTGCCTTTGGTTTCCTATGAGGCTGAAAGAATGTGACCTGCCCAAGGTCACCCAATGTCTGAATGGGGCTTTGAATCTTAGTCTCCAGAAGTCTTTAACAGATAAATAAATATTTTAATATGTAAATATAAATTTAAATATTTAAATCTTGAGTTAAATATTGGGGGTCCACAACAACAAATTATATTTACAGGGGTTTCTGGTAAAGAAAAGGTTCTGAACCACTAGTCTAAGGTAGTATCTTATGTTTCTAAAGCAGAGATGCAAACAGAACTTGGAAGTGTTCTCCTTTTGTGTGAACTACCACTCCCAGAATCCTCTTCAGCCAGCACAGCCAGTGCCCAAGCTGGCTGGGAATTTCAGGGAGCAGAAATCCAAAAAAGTAACATTTTCATGTTCTGAGTACAACAATAAGATAATTTAGTGAGTGTATATATGGGCAGATAAATGAAGTAATGGGGGACCTGGTCTTCTTCTGTTGTTGTTGTTGTTGTTGTTGTTGTTGTTGTTGCTGTTATTTCTTATTCTCCTTTCTCCATGGCTTGAGGGAGGGTACATCATAAATTAAAATACAGTTAAAATACAGCTAAAAACACATAAAATAGGTTTGTGAAACACTATCTAGTGGATATTAATAGTGTAAGGGTGATGGACAAAAGAGTACAGGGTGAGACAAACATGAAGGCAGTCTGTTCAAAGCTCACAGCAACATAATACATTTTGCCTGTAGACAAAACATGGTCCATATGTTTACTTCAGGATCTGGAGTTTTATCACTTCCACATTCATATTGTAGGCTGTTATAGTTTTCATCTGAGGTGAGGGAAAAGTACAATACCAGCTAGGTCTAGATATTTCGGTTCTCCCTATTATGCTGTTAAGCAACAGATCACATTAAGAGAGTTGTAGTTAGGGGATAAACCTCATCACTCCATTAAACTTGTTTTCTGGAATCATAAGTAGACCAGCAACACAAAAATTCTGGTTGTTGGCAGTTTGGGTGAATAAAATGAAGCTTTAGTGGTGTGAAATGAAGGATATCCATTACCTTCTAATGGCTATGATGTTCTGGACTCAGTATAGATCAGAGTGTTTTCGACATGTACAGTCCTCCCTCCACATTTGCTAGGGTTAGGGGCACAGGACCCCTGTGAATGTGGAAAAACCATAAATAACTCCAGACCCTTCCAAACCATACTTAACATACACAAAAAAGAGTATGATCACCATATTCAGCCCACTATAGATTCCTTTGAGGCATCAGGGTTCCTTCACAAGGCAGAAGTGGATGGCTCACTGTCACCTCCACTGCTTCCCCATACCATTTTCAATAGGGGCTTACAAGCCTCGTTTGCAGTTTCTCAGTCTCACGAAGCTTGCAGTCCCTATTAAAAATGGCCTAGGGAGGCAACGGAGGTAACAGCAAATAATCCGTGAATAATCAAATCCCCAAAAGTGAAACCTGCAAATGTGGAGGGCTGACTGTAAGTATCATTAATCAATGGAACGCACTTCTATGGTCAAGATCCAATACACTTTTAATGTAGCTTAAATATATATGACAGTGATATTACACAGTATTATAGGTTTCATGGTTTTAGGCTTTCTAATTGCACAGCAGTCAGCTAGCTCCCTACCCACTAGGCCAAAAGTATGAGAAAGCAATGTGTGTGCTCTTGCTGAACTGTTTACATAACTGTTTTTACATTATAGTAGTGCCCCCAAACACTGTCTGTGTTGTACACCTTCAAATAATTTCTGACTTAGGGAGATCCTAAGGTGAACCCCTATCATGGGGTTTTCTTGGAAATATTTGTTAAGATGCAGTTTGCCTTTGCCTTCCACTGAGGTTAACAGATTTTGATTTGCCCAAGGTCACCCAGTGGCACAGCGGGGATCTGAACCTTGGTCTCCCAGAGTCCTAGTCCAATGCTCAAACCACTCCACCAACACTGGCTCCTGTAGCATGGCCCCAAACACTACACTAGGGTAAAAACAGTTAGGTTAGTTAGAGTGCACTTTCTCAGGGATTGTGTCAAGTGTAATCCTTTGTGTAGCCAATAGTTCCTCAAGCAGACTTTCAGTACCCTAAAGGTACCAGATCCTGCCTGATCTTGGAAGCTAAGCAAGGTCAGCCCTCTTTAGTACTTGGATAGGAAACCACCAACGAATACAGGATGCTGTAGGTTATATTTCAGAGGAAGGAACTGGCAAAAACATTAAGTACTCCTTACCTATGAAAACCCCATGAAATTCATGGGGTCACTTTAAGTTAACATACACACAGACAGTGCCCCAAATAAGAGTCTGCCTGTAACTTGAATAATACTAGACCCAGACATAAATCATGTAGGTGAGTCTTAGACTTAAAATCTCTCACATTTTTTTCAGTTTTGCCAACTTGCTTCATTGTCTCTGAAAGAAACATTTTCATGGTTCTTTCTGAAATGTTGGATAATAAAAATAAGAAACAACAGATTTGAAATTGCTTTTGGTATTTGGTACTTTACAGTCAATTACTTCAGTATTTTGGTAAAATGGTTGTTTTGAGTACTGTATATTTTAAACTTCCACCTATGGTAAACTAGTCATTCTTCAGATTATGGCTAAATGGAGTTGGTGAGCTTTTGCATTTGGAAGAAAAAGTTAATAAGCAGTCCAATCCTGTACACGTACCCCACTTTGTTCAGTTCATCTGATTTAAAGGACACAGGATGAGGACTGCAACCCCTTAGAACTCTTTCAGAAACTGTGGTGCGTATAACTCTCATCTATTTGTCTTTTGTCAAGAAGCAAAATAAGAATGGACATATAAGTGTTATGGATAGTGGAGAAAGAGGTGGGGTTCTTTTGTCATGAATATAACATTCATGTTACTAAGTTAGAACCCATGACTCCTTGAAGGATATTTCCAGTATTATATGACTGTCCATCAACAAATATGTCTATGCTTGTGATTCTTATGGCATGGAAGAACTATACTAGGGGTCTTTCCGCACTACACTGTTATAGTGCTATTATTTCCACATATTTTTTTTTTGACACATGAGTACTTCCGTGAAGCCTTTAATGCCATACCACATTCACAGTAACTCACATCTCACAACTTGCATTTTACAGAGTACAAGAAAAGAGGCTGCTGCCCTGAAGTGCTAAAAGTATTTCAATCAATGCAAAGGAAAAAGAGAAAGAGAGAGGTGAGGTATAAGGCAGAATTAAACTAAGGGAAAGGACAGTGTTGTATGTTCTTCACTTTCCTTTTTTTAAAATTTTTTATTAAACATTTTCATTCTTACAGGCATAAGATAAAAGCATAAGTTCATAAGACATATTAATGTTTACAGTATATAAAACATTCTTTTGTATGATGTAAGTTAACATCTCACTGTATAGATCATTAAATCCATACCGTCTTAAGTTATTATTTTCCTTTTTCACATGTATTTCTTATACTGTTGTTGTCATATGTTTATTAATATTTCAATATTCTTATTCTTATCTTATTATATAGCATATAATATCAACCTTTTTATTTTTAAGTTATTACTCTGATCCTATTCCATTACTTATCTTCTCCAATTAGCTACCTATTTCCTCTTGGTTGGCTATCTAAGGTTCCCTTTTCTATTACTTCCTCTATTGACCATATCATTGTTTACTTGCTGAAATATTGATATCTTTTTGATTTATTTAATCTATTTTGCTAATCTCCTGTCTTTACTTCCCTTTATGTTCTTCTTCCTCTCCTTGACATAGTCTTGTCCAGTTATTATCTATAAATTTTTTCACTGTTTCCATTTCTCTTATTTTCTTATTATTCTTTTCTCTTCTTATTAATCATAAGTTACCAGTTCTTGAAGTTTATTCAACCATTCCTCCAATTCAAGTGTTTTTTCTCTTTTCCAATGTTTTGCAAATATTATTCTGGCTGCTGCCACCTTTCGAGCCCCCTCTGAACCCCTTTTACTGGGAGGGTTATGAACTGGTTCTAAGATTTTGCCCCGAACTGGCTAATCCCCGCTGGATAATAATTTAGTAACCCACAATTGTCACCCAGTTTCCTCACCGTCTGCCATCTTGAATCCACTTTCAACATCCCATGGAATCCTGGGGCTTGCAGTTTAGGGAGGAGCACTTAGAATTCTCAGCCAGAGACCTCTGTGGCCTCCGCAAAGTACACACCCCAGAATGCCATACAGTGTTGAAAATGAAATAATAGCACTGTAACAGTGTAGTGCAGAAAGGCCCTAGGTTTCACACAGGCCCTAGTACCAACTATTCCTGTAAAGCAGTGGTTCTCAACCTGTGGGTCCCCAGATGTTTTTGGACTTCAGCTCCCAGAAGCCCTGAGCATTGACCATAGTGGCTGGGGCATCTGGGAGCTGAAGTCCACATACATCTGGGGACCCACAGGTTGAGAACCACTGCAAAGCAACCTTCCCCAAGTCAGAGCTTCCCAGATATGTTGGGTTACAAAACCTATCGTCCCCAGACACCATGGTTACTGGAAGGCCCCACGTTAGAAAAAGCTGCTTTAGCAGGTAGAAGAGACTTCATGACCACGCCTTTGTTTTAAAGGTCTCTTTTTGGGCTTCTTTAAAATGGTGTACCTTTTCTAATCTCAAGCCATGCATAAAATGAATTTGCAAATAGTATCCAATGTAACCTGCTGAGTACCCTGTGTTCATTTTAATCTCCATCTTTACCTAGAAGTCTCTGATCTGAATTGCTCAACAATGTAAGCGGCAGAAGGAAAACAAGAGAAAGACCCTAGCTTATGCATTTTAACTCCTGTCTTCTAATTTTCAAGATGAAGAGAATGGATATTGGTACGTGTGTATCTGTATATGAGAGGGAGAGAATAGATGCAGTACAGAAAGAGGAGGCCTTTTCCTTCCTCTTCACCCTCCTGCTTCAGCCTGCCCCCACCTCCTCCCAATTTATTTGCTCGCTCCTGCCCAACATGCTGTGACGTTCCGACCATAATGTTATACCTGCTTGCCCGGGGGAAGCCCTACTGAGCTTCCCAGGACTTACTTCTTAATAACCGTATCTGGGAATGTGCTTTGCAACTGATTGCTTATAAGTCTGGCTGACTTCTTGACTACAGGAACGGAGGTTTTACCTTTAGCAAACCAGAGAAGTTTCATTTTGACTGATCTTCTGGCATAATCAAAGGTGCCTGTGACAGCTACTGCCTATACGGTCGTTTGTTAGGAAGGTTCAGAAAATACTGGTCTTAGTGGATTGTAGATTGATCACATTCAAATGAACCAGGGTGGGCAAGACTGTAATAGTTGCTCTTTGCTGTTACTTGTCATAGGACCCAGAGCAATGGCTTCAAACTTCGGGAAAAGAGAATCCATCTAAACGTTAGGAAGAACTTCCTGTTGGTGAGAGCAGTTCAACAGTGGAATAATACACTGCTAGAGATGTGGTAGAGTCTCCTTCTTTGGAGGTTTTTAAACAGAGGTTGCATGGCTATGTGACAGGAATGCTTTGATGGTAAATTCCTACATGGCAGAATGGGGTTGGACTCAATGGCCCCTGGGCACTCTTCCAACTCTACGATTCCATGATTCTATTTCATCCAATTTGAGTGGTTTACTCCCTTCCTCCCTCCCCATCTATCTTCCTCTTCTGCTAGTGCAACCTCCTGCCAGAAGTTGCTAGTAACCACAGAACAGGGAAGACAAATCTGTCGTAAGCAACAGAAATTTTCAGAAGATAACCACAGCTATTTTGCTTCTCCCTTTAGAAACAGAATCAGTCATAGTTCCTTCTCTGGTGTTTTTATTAGTGGTAGTCTTCTAAATTATCCCTCTGCTGTGTGTGTGTGTGTGTGTGTGTGTGTGTGTGTGAATCTGATAAAGGAATTCCACAAAAAAAAGGGCACAATTGGATTGAGTGCTAGATTGTTCCAACCACTAGCAAAGGAATGTGAGTGGAGAGTAGTGAGCTACACATCCAGATTACCTGCAGAACTGAGCTGCTGGAGGCCGCTGTGATATTTAGAAACAGCCTCCTGTTCCAGGGCCCCTACATGTTTATAGTCTTTATTGTTCTACTTAAACTGCAATGGCCTTCTGATCTTCATCTTGTTAGGGAAGGTGAGGAGTTTTTGGATAGGGCAGAGAAGACCTACTGGAAGACTGAATGCAC
Source organism: Iguana delicatissima (assembly GCA_948472985.1). Classification (NCBI taxonomy): domain Eukaryota; kingdom Metazoa; phylum Chordata; class Lepidosauria; order Squamata; family Iguanidae; genus Iguana; species Iguana delicatissima. Next base: position 540,771 of record CAOKZL010001932.1, on the reverse strand, counting down.
GGAGGAGCAGCAAGATCACCAAGTCAGCACTCTGTGCCAGGTAATGGAGGCTTGGGAGAATGTCACATGGAGGAGTAGAAGGACCAGGAAGGCAACAGACACTCTTAATCTACACAATCGCTTCAAAGTTCTTGGCCTTATAAACAATGAAGAGTGCCATGCGGAGGGAACAGAATGTCAACAAGAAAGAATCCAATTTCGGCCACAGGAACTAGATCAATGCTCCCAGCCTCAACAGAATGCCCAGGCAGTCCTAGTAGAACATGCTCGTCGAGGAGCCCAGGACAAGCCTCAGAGGAGGCGAGTTCTGGTTGTTGGGGACTCTTTGCTCAGAGGAACTGAAACAGCAATCTGCAAACTGGACAAGCTCAATCGAGAGGTCTGCTGTCTTCCTGGGGCCAGGATCAACCACATAACAGAGAGGCTAACCAGGCTGGTCAAACTCACTGACCATAAGCCCCTCATTTTGGTTCATGTCGGAACCAATGACACTGCGAGGAACATCTTTTACCACATCGCAAAGGACTACGAGCTTATGGGGATGAAGCTTAGGGACCTTGGTGCGCAGGTGGTCATTTCGTCTCTCCTCCCTGTTCAAGGATATGGCGCACGTAGGGAAAGGGCAATAGCAGAGGTCAACAACTGGCTCCGCACGTGGTGCTGCCGGCAGCGGTTTGGGTTTTTGGAACATAGCCTGAATTTCCATGAACGTGGGCTTCTGGCGAGGGATGGGCTGCACCTCACGAAACTTGGCAGGAATCTTTTTGCAAACAGTCTCGCAAGGAGGATTAAGAGGTCTTTAAACTAAGTTCCGCTGGGGAGGGAGACAGTATTATTCAGGGCAGGGACTCGGCGAGCGCAGGGGGAAAAGGCCCAGATGATACTGGACAAGTAGTATAAGTGGCCAATGGCAGGAGGAGTAGAAACAGTAGTACAGGATTTGCAGGAAGGGCCCAGGGACTTAAGTGTCTCTACACTAATGCACGGAGTATGGGAAACAAGCAGGATGAACTTGAACTTCTAGTACAACAAAATAAATATGATTTGATATGCATCACTGAGACCTGGTGGGATGAGTCTCATGATTGGAATATAGGAATAGAGGGGTATAGCCTATTTTGTAAAAATAGACCAAACAAGAAAGGAGGAGGAGTAGCCTTGTATGTCAAGGATGTTTTCACCTGTGAAGAGATCTGTGACTTAAACCCAGAAAGCCAAGTTGAGAGCATTTGGGTAAGAATTAAGGGAGCAAGAAACAATAGGGATATTCTGGTGGGGGTTTACTACAGACCTCCAACCCAGCTGAGGAGTTTGATGACGCCTTCCTCAACCAAATGACTGCACATTCAAGGAGGAGAGATACAGTAATAATAGGAGATTTCAATTACCCAGATATATGGTGGCAGTCAAACTCTGCCGAGACAGCAAGGTCCAGCAAGTTTCTTGCTTGTCTTGCAGACAACTTCATGGTCCAGCAGGTGGAAGAGGCCACAAGGGGATCAAATATTCTAGATCTGATCCTGACCAACAGGGATGACCTTGTTAATGAGTTAGAAGTGGTTGGATCTTTAGGGGGGAGTGACCATGCCCTATTGGAATTTGGCATTCAGTGGGAAGGAGAAGAGAAGTGTAGCCAGACACTCATCTTAGATTTTAAAAAAGCGGACTTCTGTAAACTTAGGGAGCTGCTGGCTGGAATTCTGTGGTCAAGAATAGTGAAAGAGAAAGAAGTTCAGGAGGCATGGGAGTTCCTTAAAAAGGAGATACTGAAGGCACAGTCTAAAACTGTGCCAATAAGGAGGAAAAATGGAAGGCATCTGAAGAAACCAGAACGGTTGACTAAAGAACTCTCAGCTGAGCTAAGTGTTAAGAGAAACATGTACAGGAAATGGAAGAAAGGGGAAACCACCAAAGAAGAATTTAAGCAAGTAGCTAGGAGACGTAGGGAGGAGGTCAGAAAGGCTAAAGCACAGAATGAACTTAGGCTGGCCAGAGACATTAAAAACAATAAAAAGGGCTTTTTAAAATATGTCCGCAGCAAAAGGAAAAAGAAGGAGACAATAGGGTCGCTGTGCAGAGAAGATGGTGAATTACTCACAGGGGGAAGAGAAAAGGCAGAACTACTTAACACCTTCTTTGTCTCAGTTTTTTCCCAGAAGGATACAAGCACTCAACCTGGCAGTTGGGGAGCAGGTGAGGAAGCAGGGGAAATGAGGCACGTAATAGGTAGAGAGGTGGTACAGGAATACCTGGCCACACTGGATGAATTCAAGTCTCCAGGGCCAGATGAATTGCATCCTAGGATATTAAAAGAGCTGGCAGAGGTCATTTCCGAACCGCTTGCTATAATCTTTGAGAAATCTTGGAGGACCGGAGAAGTTCCAGCAGACTGGAAGAGGGCAAATGTTGTCCCCATCTTCAAGAAGGGAAAGAAAGAGGACCCAAATAATTATCGCTCAGTCAGCCTGACATCAGTACCCGGAAAGATCCTGGACCAGATCATTAAGCAGTCAGTTTCTAATCACTTAGAAAGCAAGGCGGTAATCACGAGAAGTCAACATGGATTTCTCATAAATAAGTCATGCCAGACTAATCTTATCTCTTTTTATGATAGAGCTACTAGCTTGATAGATGAAGGGAATGCTGTGGATGTAGCGTATCTCGATTTCAGTAAGGCCTTTGACAAAGTTCCCCATGACATTCTTGCAAAGAAACTAGTAAAATGTGGGCTGGACAGGGCTACTGTTAGTTGGATTTGTAATTGGTTGACCGATCGAACCCAAAGGGTGATCACGAATGGCTGCTTTTCATCCTGGAGAGAAGTGACTAGTGGGGTGCCACAGGGTTCTGTCCTGGCCCAGTGCTGTGCAATATTTTTATCAATGGCTTAGATGAAGGAATAAAGGTCATGCTCATCAAATTTGCAGATGACACCAAATTGGGAGGGATTGCTAATACGCCAGAGGACAGGATCAAAATTCAAAATGACCTGGATAGATTGGAGAGCTGGGCCAAAGCCAACAAAATGAAATTCAACAGAGAGAAGTGTAAGGTCCTACACTTAGGTAGAAAAAATGGAATATAGAAATATAGGATGGGGGCCACGTGGCTGGATAGCAGTATGTGTGAAAGGGATCTAGGAGTCTTCATAGGCCACAAGCTGAACATGAGTCAGCAGTGTGATGCGGCAGCCAAGAAAGCCAATGCAATTCTCGGCTGCATCAATAGGAGTATGGTATCTAGACTGAGGGAGGTACTGGTACCACTCTGCTCTGCTTTGGTTAGACCTCATCTTGAATACTGTGTCCAGTTCTGGGCACCCCAATTCAAGAAGGACATGGTCAAGCTGGAGCAAGTTCAGAGGAGGGCGACCAAAATGGTGAGGGGCCTGGAAGCCATGCCCTATTAGGATAGACTTAGAGAGCTGGGTATGTTTAGTCTGCAGAAGAGAAGGTTAAGAGGGGACATGATAGCCCTGTTTAAATATTTGAAGTGATGCCATGCAGAGGAAGGAGAGTGCTTGTTTTCTGCTGCTCCAGAGACCAGGACAAGGAGCAATGGATTCAAGCTGCAGGAAAGGAGATTCCACCTGAACCTCAGGAAGAACTTCCTGACAGTCAGGGCTGTCCGGTAGTGGAATATGCTGCCTCAGAGTGTAGTGGAGTCTCCTTCCTTGGAGGTTTTTAAGCAGAGGCTAGATGGCCATCTGTTGGGAGTGCTTTGAGGGTGTTCCTGCATGGCAGGGGGTTGGACTGGATGGCCCATGTGGTCTCTTCCAACTCTACATTTCTATGATTCTATGATTCTATGGCTTCATCCTATAGAATCATGGGGTTTGTAGAGGCACTAAAAGAGCTCTCTGGCTGAGAATTCTAAGTATCCTTCCATAAAAGGCCAACCCTAGGATTCTACATGATGGAACCATGGCGGTTAAAGTGCTATAACTGCATAGTGTGGAAGGGCCTCAGGTAAGAGCTAAGAGATTGCTACTAGCTGTCTTCTTCCAACCAAGGTCAAGCTGGGGAGAAGGAATGAAAGGCACCCACAGTGTCCTGTAAGTATCACGTGCAATTCTGTGCAGGAGACAGAATGTGCCAGTAGGTTACTATAATTTCTGATGGAACAAATAGAGATTGCTGCTGGAACAAATACAAATTACCAGTTGAATGAACAGAAGTGATATAGAATCTACATGATGGGGATTTTGTAAAACTCCTATTTAGGGTTGGCTATGAAGTCATTTTTAAAGAGCTATCAACATTGTCTTTATAATTTCAAACTGCTTCACTCCATCTGAGGCAGAGTAGCAACTTCCAGTCCCCGCCATATGGGCCACAAATTCAAGATATATCATACCAAAAGCTGACCAAGTTATTTTGGCATCTGACTCAGAAAACTCTTCCTGACAATAAAATGGCAATTATATATTAAATGTCTAACAATGGACACTCCAAATCAGCATGACACCCAACCTCAAAAGCAAGTTTCCAGAGGCAGCAAACAAACTGCTCCAGGAATTGTGTGCATGCCTGAGCACATGAGATGTTAACCTCCAGATTCAGTCAGCACCCACCACACAGTCCTGCTCCTGGGAGCTCCCACTGTCAGTGCTATGAAACTGGTACAAATGGTTTGGCAAGAGAGACTATGGCAAAAGACATAAGCAGATACTCTAAGAAATGATGATAGATGGCTTCCTAGGCTATGAAAAGTATAAACAATCTATGACCAGTCAGTGGGGTGGAAGGCTCCAAAGTCTCTAGATCAGAGGTAGGGATCATGCAGTCCAAAGGCCACATATAACCCAAGCCTGTTTTTGTAGCCCTGCCCCTTCATCCCCTCCCCTCCCCTCCCCAAGCCTCCCTCTATCCAAAATGTTGGGCTGAGGAGGAAGGTGAATTGCCCCTCCTTCAGTCTTTTGGGAGTGGTGATTCACCTTTTAAATGTATTTCAGTACTCTCCTCCTACTCACACTGCTTTTTTCCTTTAAAAATCCATTCTGTCCTTGTTGGGTACTGGGAGTGAGAAATTGGCTCCTGGATCCCTGGAGCTTGCTTCCCACTGCTGTGTATAGCTTTGGCCCTTTCCACACGGGGGTAATAAAATGTGGTAGCGTGACCTCTGACGGAGGCTTCCATACCTTGGAGTGCACTGCGTCGTCTTTAATTTTTCATTTCCACACCTCATTCTGCGCAGAGACGTCTCCAACTGTTGTAGCACACGCTTTTTAAAAACTGGGAAAAATGTGGTCTTTTTTTCCCCGAGGCGCGCTATCGTGTACATGCTCACTTGTGTAGAAGCGCAGATACCCCCGGATTCACCCATGAGATCAAGGGAGGGCGGGCCAGGGGCGGGGGAAGTTCAATTGGCCCGCCCCACAAAGAAAGGACAGCGCCTTTTTTAATCCTGGAAAGTGGTTAAGAGGCACAGCAGGAAAAAAGAAAAAGGATTGCGGGTGTATTTTGGGGTTTTTTTCTTTAATTTTCACTTAAAAATGCGTACTGCATGTGTGCGTGGGGCTGCTGGTGGCTCAGGATGCTGGGGATATGGGGTTTGGGGGGGGCCCATGGTTTGGGGGGGGTCGCCTTGGGCAAGTCCCCTTTGAGTAAAACCCCAGGAGGGCCGCTGGATGTGGGAGCTGTGGCAGGGGCGGGGGGAGCCCCCGCGCCCACCCTTTAGGGACAGGACAGAAATGGCAGCGTGGGGGCTGGCCGGGGGCCCCGAGTAAGCCTCGCAGTTAAATTATTAATTTTTTACTGGCGCTTTCATTTGGGGAAAAAGGCTGTGGGGCTCTCATGCCTCTTGCCCTGAAATGCCCAGATCATGGGGGTAAACGGGGCGGGGGCCTTTTTCCGGGAGGCAGAATGTGTGTGGCGGGGGGGAGGTGAAATGAGGTCATTTTTAAAAAGGGGGTCAGCCTGGCTTTGTGCTGCGGCTGCCCTTTCCCCTCCCCCCCAATTTGCTTGGGGTGGGTAGGAGGGAGGGGGAAGCAGGGGATATGGATACTTCCCAGCCAGACAGTGTTCCTCCCTGGTGAACAGTGTTCCTGCCCTCTCTCCACAGGTGCACAATGGGACCTGTAGTCCTCCCTCTGGTGACACCTTTCCTAACTTTGGTGAAATTGATCCGCAACCACGTCACTGAGGTGGCACAAAATCTTCTGCAACTGCCCAAAATTTCACGCCTGCTCTGGAGAAACCTGGGGTTTGGGGGAAGAATCGTGGGGATGCCATTTGATGCTGCCCTCTCTCTCGGGCACAATGGGACCTGTAGTCCTCCCTCTGGTGACACCTTTCCTGTTTATGAAACTAAAAAGTGTACCGTCCCTGGGGAGGTAGGGGCGAAAGCGGGGCCTGGCTACAAAACACCCCCTCCCCACGGGGGAGCAGGGGACATGGAGTACTTCCTGGCCAGACAGGGTTCCACCCCTTTTACAAATTAATCCTTCTCTGCAGTGGCAGAAAACCTTCTGAACCTTCCTCACATCACGCCGGCTTGGAGAAACTTGGGGTTTGGGAAAGAATGCGTGGGGATGCCATTTGATGCTGCCCTCTCTCCACAGGTGCACAATGGGACCTGCTCTCCTCCCTCTGGTCTCTGCAGCCCCACAAAAGGTGCTGAAAATGTCTTCTGCTGCACACTGGTTAGGATGGAGGGTGGTAAGTGCATAGGGAAAGTGGGGTTGCATTAAGGGTGGGACATTAAAAATATATTTATTTCCTCTTCACTGTGATGGCTTTTGGTTTCCAATTAGGTTTTTTTTACTTCAGAACGCCCTGAGATATTGGGACTGAGAGCAAAACAGAAAGATTTTAAATTATTATTTATTATGATTAAAAAGAAAAATACAGCTAACAATACACATTATACACATTTAAATATATAAATATAAAATCTTAACACAGTGCCATATTAATATTTACAGTAGCCCCCCAATCCTGCTAATTTCCTTTTTCATCACTCTGATTTCTTGCCTTATGCCCGCGTAAGACTGATTGAGGCCCATGGAACCTCTGTCAGGCGTCTCTGCGGGTATCGTCTGTGGGAAAAAGCAGCTGTTAGAAAACCGTGGCCGCACTATCACAGACAGCCCTTGAATACCCCGACTTCCAAATTTATGCTAATTGCTTACATACAGAGATTTGTTGTCTTCCTTTCCAACTCTGTCATCCTTGTCATCAACGCCCGTGCAAGGGTCGAACGATCCAGATGGGATGGACCTAGGGCAAATCACAGTAACTAGCATTGGTCTCACCACTGTTGCGGGTGGGTTGGCGCCAATAAAATAACATTAGTAGCAGAATTCAAAAAAACTTGCCAGCTGTGGATGGGCCCGGTATTTCCTCTGCCCTTTTCCCCTTCCCCTTTGCCCTCCGGGGCCACGGCGCCTCCTGAAAAAAGAAAAGGTAAACTGCACAGTTGTCCTTTCTATTAAGCAATACATCAGTAAACCATTCTGCTTTTGGAAAGGGGTTATCCCACATCTGGTGCTTCTTCCTCCGGCAGATAATGACCAGCCTTCCAGAGCTGGACCCGGGGGAAGAACGTGTGGGAGCCCGGGCCGTGCCCCATGGCTTGAAAAAAAAGGGGGGAAAAATTCAGGTGAAAAACAAAGTTGATTTTGCTTATTAATAAAGTTTTAATGTCAACAGTTTGACATATATTTCTGGAAATATGTTACCTTGAACACCGGTGTTATCTCCAGCATCTGTCTCTTCGCCAGCCCCCAAAGGTGTCGCCAATAAGTATGGCTTCTTGCTCTAAAAAAGAGGTGGACAGAAAACAACTGAAACATAAACATTGTCAGAACATGGCGCCTCACCTTTCCCTTGCCACAGCAAAACAATGTTCCCCAGGTTTTGACAGTGCAGAGGAACAGGGATGACCAGGCCATAAGTAACCTGCTGAACATAATAAACTCCAAAAAGAAAATTTCGCCAACCTTCCCTCTCTGATGCGCTGGCAATATTTCTCGAGGGGGGGCACTCTCACGGCGTCTTGCACCTGTGCAAGTGGCACATGGGATTTTAATTGTGTCAGGTTAAATTTCAGAGGGAATGAGGGGGCCCCCCAGTTTGGTTCCCAACAAAAACTTTCCAGTACTTGTTCTTTGGGGGCAGGGGATGGGTGTGAACACAACTCACGTCCCCCGTCTTCCATGCCATGAAAGGCCCCCCGCTGACTTCCAGAGCCTTAGTAATATGTTGAAGTAAGCTGGTCTTGCAGTGTGGGGGGTGCCCGTTGAACCTCTCCATCGCATCATAGAAGGCCGACTTCATTGCCTTGAACTTGGAGTTCACCTGGCGGTTGTTCTCTGGAATCCCTGTCAGAACAACCCTCTAGCAATGGTCTTGTAGTATCCCAGGGAGCATTGGTACTAGGGAGCAGCACATGGATGCCTCCCACCATCTAACCATGGCTAGCACTCCTTTAATTTATGATCGCCCCACGGGCCCCCCCCACGCTCCATTATGCTGTCCTCTAATGAAGGGTCAACCCTCTTTCCCTCTGCCTCTATCTCTCTCTATCTCCCTATTTTCTCTATCTTATCTATCTAGCTGTCTCTATCTACTCTATCTATCTACTCTATCTATCTGTCTACTCTATCTATCTATCTACCCATCTATCCATCTCATCCCATCATCATCATCCATCCATCCATCCATCCAGGTCTATATATGTCTGCCTGTCTGTCTGTCTGTCTGTCTGTCTGTCTGTCTGTCTGTCTGTCTGTCTATCTACACCTATATATCTAACTGTCTCTACCTACCTACCTACCTACCTACCTATCTATCCCTATCTCTCCCCCCGCCCTCCCTATATTAGAAAAGCTGACTCACTCCCCCCCCCAAGAAAAGAAAAATCCACCTATCTATCTACCTGTCTAGGGGAAAAAAAAAAAAAAGGGCAAAGGCTGGAAGGGGTTTGTGAAAAAGGATAAAGGAATGGCAAAAAAAATTAGTACAGTGGAGGATAAAAGAAGAAGGGCAAAATGAAGGTGGGACACAGGGAAACAGCAGTGAAAAAAAGAAATAAAAGTTACACTTCACCTAGCCTACAGCACATGCTCCCCCCCTCCTGACTGTCCACACCCACAAAAAACCTGCAGTTTCCCCTGCCTCCCTGTGGGGGGCTAATGCGCTACCTCTTTGGTGCCACTGCACGTGTGCAAAGGCTTCCGGAAAAAAGCTGCACAGGTCCTGCGGCAAGGAGCCATTTTGAGGTGCAGGAACAGCATGGTGAGGTAAAATCTTGCAGTGGGGAGAGGAAAAGGAGAGATGGAAAGCCAGGCATCCACTCAAGAGACTGCTTCCAGCAATGGAGAGGGAGAATTTGAGGTCAGGAAGAAAGGGCAAAGAGGGGTGGGTGGCATGGCGCCCCTCAGAGATCAGGGATTTGCTTGACGCTTGGGAGGAGCAGCGCTTTCAAACTGACCTGCAGGACAGCTACAGGAACAAAAAAATAGTTGAGGACATAGTCAAGGAAATGGCTAGGAGGGGACATAAGAGGACTGCGGAGGAATGAGGACCAAAACTAAAAGGCTGCGTTTGGACTACCGCCACGCCGTTGCAGCCAATAAAAAGGGCAGGATCTTCCAGAGTAACCTGCCCATACTTTAAGGAACTGTCTAGAATATTGGGAGGGGACGCGAGTGCCCATCCACCGAGGGTATCGCCAGCTTGCAGGTGGCAGAGGACAGGGGGCAGGCTGAGGACGACCCTGCTGCAGCAGAAGGTATTATGATTTCCCGGGCAAAGCTTTTATTTAATTTTTATTTAATTTATTTTTTATTTTTTATTATTAGTTGTTATTCATTATTTATTTTATTCATTGTTTATTTTTATTTTATTTTTATTTTATTTTTTTGATGTAATACTTACCCGTTTTCCTCATATTTGATGTTAATTACTTTGCACGGCGGGGTTGTCTCCAAGGTGAGGATACAAATGGCCCAACAGAGGGAACAAAACGGGGCCGTAGCGACACCATCGCTTGCATGATAGCTACCATGGATTTCATGAGGGAGCAACAGGAACTTAACAGGGAGCAGCGTGCAAGGGAGTACCAGCAGGACAGACCCTGGCGGCAGAGGAATGCCGCAATCATCTCTCTCCTCAGGGAATGCATCAAGGCAATGTCTACCATCGCGGGGCCCGTAAAAGGGAAAAAAGTGGTAGGTCCAACCCAGGATTGATGCCTGTGGGGTTCCAGCCCCCCGGAGGCGGAGAGCAGCCAGAGGCTTGCTCGGAGGAAGCACCTCAACGTATTCCCAGCAGGAAGAAGCAAGTAGGAGGTTCCCCCGCGAAAAGACCCTGCCACCGGGAAACCCCCAAGAAAAGCATCCCCCCCAGCTAATGGCCTGTTTGATTTTTGCTTAATTTTTGTATTTGTTTACTGTTTTTTCTTCTTTTTTCCTTTCAAATGTGAAATAACATTTGTCAAGGTTTTTTTTTTAAAAGCCAAAATTTTTTACGCTGTTGATATTGTTGTTAAGCCTGATAGCTGAATAAAATTAAAACATGTTCTAATTCAAGACAAAGTTTGAAACATTTATTTACAAAGCTAGTAGTGCTTCTAAAGGGGGGGCGTAAAAAAGGGAGAGCTTCAAATTTAACAAAAACAAGCAAACTTCAGCAAAACTTCAAAGGCACAGTCCGCTTCCCCCAGTGATTCGCATGCCAGGGGCGCACAGCTGCCACTAACCACTGTTCCCCCAAAGAGGCCTGCAAATTTTGCTCCTCACGATTTCCCCTTCCCGGAGCCTCCTCGCAGAGGCATAGGGACGAAGTCCTCTGAGGTAGGTAGAAGACTCGAGGGGGACCAGTCAGGGTGCAGTATGTGGCCCTTGCTTTCGCAAATATTGTGAAGGACCACATATGCTGTAACTACGGGGGGGTTCTTTTTGGAGACTGTCAGAGGAGGAAAAACAGCCCCCGCGTGCCTTGAGCCTTCCAAAGGCCTGCTCCATGACGTTCCAGCAGTGGTTGAACACCCTATTGTATGCCATCTTCCTTTGGCCGGTGGTCCTCCATATGGCTTCATCAGCCACCGGGAAAGGAGGTAGGCAGTATCACCCAGGATGACAGGGCCAATGGGAAACCCCCCCAAAGGTATGGGTTTGGGGTTTCCAGGAAAAAGCCCCCGCCCCCATGGTGTGCCACAGGGAGGAGTGCTGGAAAACAAACACATCATGCATTCTCCCAGTGTAGCCGAGCACAATGTCCAGGAATTTCCCCTCATGGTCCACCATCCCCTGAAGGAGTATGAAGAAGGAGCTCTTCCTGTTCACAAACTCATCCCCTCTTCCTTTGGGTGGCCAACGGGAAAGTGTGTCCCATCAATGCATCAATGCATTGGGGGGAAAACCCCTCCAGTGGAAACCATCCATGATCTGTAATTGGTGGGATACAAAAAAGAATAGTTAATGTTCAGAGGAATTGCACATGAATACAAGTCTGGATACAGTGTGGGGCCACATAGGAATGAGTTTTCCGTGTTCCCTTGGTGGGGTTAGCGCTTCTCATGCGTGTTGTCGTGTGTCTTCATCCTGAGAGACAAGCACAGAATGCTGACCTTTTTTATATTTATCTAATATATATATATATTTATATTTATGTATTTACGCAGTTATAACGGCTGTGCTATAAGGGAGGGATAGCTGTGGGACCAGGAGTAGTTCCCACCATGGCTGTGCTCTGTAACTGACAATTATTGAGATCTTGCCAGTTCATGTGAAATGATGATTGTGACAGAACTGTTTTGGGCTGGGGGGTGCCACCATGAGAAAGAGGCTAGTGGTGTGCTTCTGGCCAGGAAATACTGCAATTTCCATGTGTTCCTGGGGGGTGAGGGAAGGCACTGCTTGGGAATGGGTGGCCAGAGAGCATCCCCTAGTGCTCCTATGTTAGCACAGGAGTGAGTGCAGAGCTATGTGTTTTTGGGGACATTGGGTTCTAGAGTACTCACCCTCCGATAGTCCCAAGGCAAACTGTGGACGACAGAAGCACATGCTCTATCGCAAGGCACACCTCGATGACAATCACCGCGACTGTGGAGATCCCCAAACCGAAAGTGTTCGCCATCTTGCGATATATGAGAGGGGTTGTCAGCCACCACACAGTAATGGCCACTCTCTCCTCCACAGAGATGGGTTGGCGCATCTCTGTGGCTCTTCTCTCCAGGTGGGGACGCAGATGTTCAGCTATTTCAAACAGGGTGGCTTTGGTCACCCGGGAAAAGGTACAGCCACTGATCGTCGTCCCATTTGGCCAGAACCCTTTGGCCCCCCCCCTGCCATCCTCTCCCAACCCACCCTCTTTTTGGGCGTGGCACACACCACAAGGAGCCTCTCAGCAGGAGTGCATTGAAGCTGTCGTCAGACTCATGGTCCCAAGAGCCTGGACCGCCTCGCTCTATTTTGGCCCACTGGCCTTGCATCATGGCTATCACAACACCCAGAACCATCATTACCGGTCCCAGGACCCTGACAACGTCACTCATAACCTCGTCCTCCATTGCAAAGCCAGAAAGAGGCAAAAGAACGGGGGGGGGAAAAAGCAACGCAGCTAGATAAACCTCGATCTGAAAAGGAAGGAGGGGCGGGGGGAGGTGTCGTGGGGGGACCTAGGTGGCTTCACATGCTCAGGCCCACGTACGAATGACGCATGGAGCCATTTTTTTTTTAAAAAAAACCCCGCCAATCACAACCAAAGGGGGGGAGGTTATGAGAATAACGGGAGTGGCCATGCAGAATGTGTGGATCTTTAACACACGCTAGACCGGTTCACGCTAGAGCCGTATGGAACGTTGCAAATTAAAGCACGCGTTAGCGCAGATACAGAAAAAAATGGCCAAAGATTGCACGCAATTTCCTTGTCTCGTGTGGAAAGGGCCTTTGTGTGGTTCAGCAGAAATGGTGTCCCTTCCTATTACAGGGTTTGATTGTAGCTGCCTGGCCCCACATTTTATGCATTGTTTTTTGAGATTCACTCTCATTGTCAGACTTCACAGATTTGTTGTGATGATAATTTAAACATAAACCCTGCTCCACATTCACACATTGCTGCACACAGCCTCTTGTCCAGTACAGCAGTGAGGCCTGAGTACCAGAGCTAGAGAGGGATCTTGAGGGTAAAAAGATAAGGTGAGCTGTTAGGAACTGGATAGGAGTTCCATCACATGAGTCCTCATCTGGCAACCTTAGAATGGTTTTTACTGGGCCAATACTGGGGTGTGTTCCAGAGTAAAGGGACTTGTTTATTCACACATTACTGCTGAGGCCTGAACCCATGAGCAAATACTTTTGAATCATATGTTTACATCAAAGCCACAGCCATGCTTTTGGTAACTGTGCATATGCACATGTTCACATGAGCATTTCTGCCACAGGTTGAACATTTTTCAATTTAAATTCTGTTTGCACAGATATTCTTTAATTGTGTTTACTGGAGAGCATCCAGAGGCAAAGCTGAACTTGGGCAGGAAGTGATCCATTGCAGAAGTCACCTTTCCTGCTTTCAGCTATATACTGCTCTGCTGAACATCCAGTCAAGCTACAGAGGGTTCTGGAAAATATTATTCTATAGCGGCAGAGAAATTAGGGTCGAGTCTCAGGGAATGGACAAAACAAGAGAGGAATGAATCACAGGGTGAGAGCACTGCCTTGAAAAGTTCATATGTATTCTTTAGGCTGGGTGTATTTTTAAAAAGAATTGAATGGCATACAATGTGGTTGACGCTTAATATACTGTGCTTAATGACATCACTCTTGTGACATCAGAAGGGGGTCATTTCTAAATCTCATGTTTTGACCCTGAAATTTCAGGGACTGGAATAGTTGTGAAGCAGGAATCTGGGTAAGTGTGTGTAGAGCCAGCCAATCACAGCTCATAGGATGGTGTGAGGGGCATGGGGGAAAGAATATAGCCTAAAGGCTTGCCTGTAAAATGGTTAGATAGGGCCAGGCAGGGACAGAGGAACTAATAAGATCTGGTTAGGGTTTTTCAGAGATGAGAATGTGGAGAGAGTTGAAGTAGTGGTGTTATTTTGTTTGACACAGAGGTATTACTGTATGTGAAATCAGCATAAGACCAGATATTTATTTTTCTTTTTAGGCAGTAAATTTTTTACTGTTTTATTTTTTACATTTCTGTCTGGATATTTTAACTCAATAATTAGCAAGGAAAACTAATAACACTTTATCCCACTAAACTCACTGATCAGCACAGCCTCTTGTCCAGTACAGCAGCTATCTTGAGGCCTGAGTACCAGAGCTAGAGATAAAAAGATAAGGTGAGCTGTTAGGAACTGGGTAGGAGTTCCATCACAAGAGTCCTCATCTGGTAACCTTAGAATGGTTTTTACTGGGCCAGTACTGGGGTGTGTTCCAGAGTAAAGGGATTTGTTTATCACATTTCACTGCTGGGAATTGGTTGTCCTTGTCGTGGATTCCAAAGTGAAGCAGCTAATATACAGAATTAGGGTACAGTCCTATACCCAGCTACCTAAGTCCCATTAAACTCCAAAAGCCTTACATTTGACGTAAACATGTTTAGAACCTCACCATAAGCCACCATAAGCCACCATAAGGACATACAGTCTGACTTAAATGGATTCATGCTACCATCTGTCTCTTTTTCTCTAGCTAGTTCTGCTTTTCCCATCTGAGTTAGGAACCTGACTCCTCTAATATCCCAGAGGTGTTAAGAGACTGGGCAACCCATTAGCTAATTGCTTTGCAAGACCTTTTGATATTTGTGAGTACAGGGAGTAGACACAAAAGTACTATAACCCTCATTTGCAAATAAATTACCAAGAGCTTTCTTCATACTTAATCTTCCAGTCCCCCTTTGCTCATATCAAAAATAGTGTAAACATCCAAAATACTAGGTTGAGTGAATGTTACCAGTGTGGAAGCTGAAGGACTGAGACGGTATGAAAAGAAATACAGTCATTCCTCCACATTCGCTAGGGTTAGGGGCATGGGACTCCTATGAAAGTAGAAAAATCATGAATAACTCTGGGCCCTCCCAAACCATTTTTAACACACAAGAAAGTATGATCACCCTATTCAACCCACCATAGATTCCTTTGAGGTGTCAGGATTCCTTCACAAAGCAAAAGTGGGTGGCTGGTGGGTCTTACTGCCACCTCCACTGCTGTCCCACACCATTTTTAATAGGGACTTACAAGCCTTGTTTGCAGTTTCCCAGTCTCACAAGGCTTGAAGTCCCTATTAAAAATGGCAGAGGGAGACAGCAGAGATGACAGCAAATAATCCATGAATAATCAAATCCCCAAAAGTGAAACCTGTAAATGTGGAGGGCTGACTGTATTCTATATATTTTGAAAAAGACTGTTTGGGAGAGGAGAGGAAAGAAAATATCTCCATCCATCTGCAATAGGACTATAAGTCAGTAGCTGCTGCCAGTGTTATTGGGTGGGGTGGGATGAGGTGAGTAATAGAAAATGCCTATATCCAAAAGGGGGATAAAATGTGCCAGAAAGATGTACAACTCTGTCTAACTCACTCTGAAATGAACCCCTCTCTCTGCAGAGGGTAAGGTTTTTAGCCCTTCAAGATCACATGCAGCTACAGGTAGTGCATAATGAAGCCACACACTAATTGTCAGTGTGCCCAGGGCTGGTATTCTTCACCCCTCATACCCATGCAACCTTCCTACATTTCTCCTTCTTGCACACAAAGGCCAGAATCTTGTTAGTGACATGTGCATGTGCCAATGTGACTTATCTATACATATGTATATTTTGGTTTTGGACAGACTGCTAGGTTTTGGGGCAATATCCAAAATCCCTACTGGCAGCTATCAAGCCTTGGGTAGGGTGACCGCTTACTGCTGTTTTCTTGAGGAGCAGGGAGAGAGTAGGGAGGTGCCATTCAACCAATGCAGCTCTAAGGGGAAGGGATGAAAGGGTACACTCGATCTGTGAGTGCACTCCTGTGTCCTTCCCCCTCTGAGCCAAGATGAACAAGTTCATCAACGTCTGAATTCTTGCACTCTCCCTTCCCCACTGGTGAGCAACAGAAGCAGCATGTGGTGGGAGTGGGAGAAAGTTTTCAATGGGACACACAGGACTAGAGCAGAAGTAGACAACCCAATGGAGGTCAGGGTCCAATTTCCTCACTCCAACCCACCCCCAGGCCTCATGCTCCCAATAGTGCTTTCAAATATCCCATCTTCCAAGTCCTTCCAAAGCAATATTTACTGGAAGTAATGTCATGTCACTTGCTATCATCATTTTGAGAAGGACTGTGATGCAAATAGATGTTTTGAAGGTGCTTCAGAGTTCTGGAGGACTTAACTGTGTTCATCTGGGGGTGTTTTTGCACATTTTTGCTCCTGTCCATGTGGTTTTTGGTTTAAAAACAGCTAAACATCATGTCCATTTTTTTTTAAAAAAATTGGATGGTTGGGGGACTTCAGAAGCTACAAAAGTAGGCTCTGGGGCAGCATGTGGCCTATTGGACCACCCTTGAGCTAAGGGATAGATTCTCGTTCCCTTCCAGAAACAACCATGCACAGGGGGATGGACGTAGAACTGTGTAGGTAGAACATTATGGTCTGCCTGCTTGATGTAGGAAGTTGACCGTACCTTTTCTGCTTACCTTCACTTTCCCATAGATTCACAGCCTGTTGTGCCTTGCCTTGGCAGCGAGGAGGCCCGTGGGTCTCCTGCATCCACTGCCCATGCCACGAGGCCCCTAGCAAGTGGTATCTGCAGATTTCATCATGGATCTTCCCTCATCGGTAGAGAATATGTCCATCTTAGTTGTGGCGGATCTGTTTACCAAAATGGCTCACTTTATCCCTTGCCTTAGGCTCCCCACAGCGAAGGAGACCACTCGGTTGTTCCTCCACCATGTTTTCCAGTTGCATGGCCTGCCCGAGGAGATCATGTCTGACAGAGACCCTCGGTTCACTGCTCAGTTTTGGTGAAGTCTGTTGCAGCTGCTGGATATCCAGCCTTATGTCTCCTCCACTCACCACCCGCAGTCCAATGGGCAGACAGAACGGGTCAATGATGTCCTGGAGCAATATCTTCGCTATTATATCAGCCATCAACAGAACAACTGGGTGGAGTTGCTCCCCTTGGCAGAGTTTGCCTATAATAATTCCCCCCATGCCTCCACCCAGCAAACTCCCTTCTTTGCAAACTATGGTTTCCACACTTAGCTGTTTTCTGTGACTGGTCCTGCTTCCGTGGTGCCTGCAGCAGATGAGTGGCTCAGGGAACTGTGGGCTGCCCAGGCCCTTCTCCAAGAGCACCTGGATTTGGCCAAGTAGGCCTACAAATGGGGAGCAGACGAGAAGCGCTGGTAGGGGCCTCCCTTGCAAGTTAGTGATTCTGTGTGGCTCTCTGCGAAGGACCTGCCTTGTTGTCATCCTTGTCGGAAACTGGATGCCCAGTTCTTCAGCCCCTACCGGATTGTGGCACAGTTAAACCCAGTGGCCTTCTGCCTTCAGCTCCCTGCGTCTCTTCGGATCCATCCTGTCTTCCATCGCTCTCTGTTCATACTAGCTGCTGAATTCCGTCCTGACTCTGGTTCGGCACCTCCGCCTCCCCCTTCCCCAGTTCAGGTTGATGGGGAGGAGGAGTTCGAGGAGGCACAAATCCTGGACTCTTGGGGCTGCTGGGACTGTCTGAAATATCTTATTGACTGGGTGGGCTATAGGCCCAAGCAGCACTCTTGGGTGGATGCCTCTGGTATGCATGCCTTGCCCTGGTTCAGGAATTCCACCACCAGTACCCCAGCAAGCCTGTGCCGGGGGGACCAGGGGAGGAGATGATGGAGGGGGGAGTGGTGTCATGCCCTGCCTTGGAGACAGCGGCAGCGAGGAGGAGGATTCTGACTCTGAGGCAGAGGCTTCCCCAGAGGCTGAAGTGTCCCCGGAAGCCAGTTCAGAGGGAGATAATACACAACAACAACAAGGACCTAAACCAAGGAAACAAATAGAGGAAGACATAGCTGACACACCTACCTTGCAGGAGAGATGTTGTGAAAGGGAGGGCTTGTGTTGCTTGGCCCGTTTAAGTAGTAAGTGAGCCCTAATGAGGGAACACCTGTGGTAACAGCAGCCGTAGATAAAGAGGGCTCCAGCTGGCCTTTCCTCCCAGGGTCAGCAACTGGTCTCTTTGGTTCTGAAACTCTGTATGGTGCTCTTGGATCTGCTTGTCTTGAAACTCTGCCTGTTTGGACTATGGTTTGGAGTTGCCCCTTTGGATTTGTTTGCTCTAGGCTTCCTTTCTGTTTGGACATTCTTTGATTCTTGCCTCATAAGTAGGAGCTGTACTGCTTGAGATTTACTGCCTGCTGGCTGTGGACATGACACAGCATTCCCCAAATTTTCCTTCCTTCCTTCCAACAGTATGTGGGGATGAGCAAGTTTAAACATTTCTTCTCTGTATACTGAGGTCCCAAGGCACATCCTATTCCTGGCACTTTTCCTAAAACCAGTCAGCTGAGCAGGGCAAGTGTGGGATTTAAATGGGAATGGAGGCATCCAGGGAGCTCTTTGACACATTGCTGTTCCCAATCATAACAGAAATCCTGCTGGCACACTGGGCTAGAGCAGCTGTGTAAAAACAGGAGGGTGAAGGGGGTGGTGTGACCTGGGTGGCATTTTGGGGTGGCACTGTTGCTCCTTGCCTGCCCCCTGCGGACCATCGCCCCTCCCACGCATACTGTAGCCCTGCCTCATGCCTCTGCCCCTGCCCTTACCCTGCTTGCACCAAGCTACACCACTGGGCTAGAGGTACTTTTCACAGGATCATGTAGCTCCAAGCAGCTTCTTTTACCTTCACAGCCTCTGCACCCCATGACATTTATCCTACTTTTGCTTCCACTTACACTGGCCTAGTTATGCAGGACAGCAGATCAATGAGATCACAGATTACTTTCCCTCTAGACCACTAAACAGAGAGATGAGAATAGTGTAAGAAAAGGGTCATTCTTGTGTGCCACATTCCCATCATAATCCTGCTATTCCTGGCCTGCAATACAGCTGGGTGGGTGGGTGGGTGGGTGGGCATGTTTGGGCAGTGACTCTAGAACGCTTTTTTAAAGCACAGAAGGGGTTCAACATTGGTAGGCAGGTTTTTATTAATTTTGCTTCCTTGAAGGTACTTGCAATAGAAGGGCAGATTACTTTCCCCATTGAAACAGCCTCAAATATGAAGGCTCTTACAAGCACGGTGGGTACTTAGAGGTGTCTTACATGCATTCAGTGTAGCCTACTCCTGTGCACGTAGGCAGCGGATGGCTTGCAGGTAGCTTTTATGGTTCCTGGAAGAGCTCAACATCAAAAGCTGTCTTCATATGTCTTAGTGCTTGATCATTTAGTACACTTCTGAGTGATAATTCCTGAGGAGGTGCAACTGTATCAGTGGCACAGTTTTGCCCGGCCACTTCAGAAGGCCTCCTTTGTCTAGTCTTAGGAGGGTCTAAGCCCCATTGCTTCCTTTCCAAGTTCTTGGTCACTTATGATGGGCGACAGTCAAGCCTCAGAAGGCTTCCTCTGTGCTGTGTCTCACATGTCACTTACCTGATGCATATTCCACAGTGAAGTAACACACAAAAATCCAATGAGTTAAACAAGAAATGCCAACCAGATGCATAATTATATACACACATGCACACAGTCTCTCTTGCAATTTGGTGTGGACATGGTTCTAGAAAAGAGTTCAGCATACAGGTTTATTTGCCTTCTTGTCTAAAATATGATGTGCAGTAGAGGATGAGAGAAACTTAAGTGTAGCCAAGTACGTCAGACTCCCACACACAAATGCACATTTCCCTCACTCCGCTGCCCCACCTGCTGCTGCCTCAGGGCTCCATGGTGCCTGAATGAGCTGTGGGTGGGTAGATGAAGGGCAGTGGTGAGGCAGCAGGCGAGGGAGTAACCATGCTGCTTCCACCATGGCCCAATGACAGCTAGCACTTCCTATATCAGTAGGCAGTGAATCTGCCCTGGGTTTTCTTCTAGCATTTAAAGGAGCTAGCCAAGTTACTCAATCCTATCCTTCCCTATCCTCTTGAATAGGTCATTCAGACTAAAACCGAGAATAGATTCACCATCCCACTGATTGGTGGGTGACAAGTGAGCAAGCATAACACAAGACTCAGCTCCCAGCCTCTCAGAAAGAATGTGTAGCTTCTTAATAACAGCTGGATAAAAAAAGGAGAGGAAGGACTCTGCCACAGGGCAGTACATTGGACAAATGGGGGTGAGAATAGGGTGCGATGTTGATATAGGTATGAATTAGAAATAATAAAGTAGAAATAAAGTAGAAGCTGGGGGCTTAGGTCAGAGGAACGGAGAAAGATTTAAGACGGGTAAAAAGGTCACGAGAGCCAATGTATCACGTAGCTAGGATGTTGATCACATAGCCAGAGTGTCGTTTATTGACTGGCTGCGGTAATTGCAGATAGTAGATAAGCACTTTCCGGGGTCTGAGTGCAGGGGTAATTAGCTAGTAACAGCATGTGGTACTTGTGACCCCGGAGGGGCGGACCGAGACATGCCTGTGATCTTTGCCTGTGATCTTTGTGTATGCTGTGAACTTTGTCTAGAAAAGAGCTGTGAAACTTGAATTCAGGGCTTTTGGTTTTTTGGAGACATCCAGCCAAAAGCCCGCGCGTAATAAATTACTCTTTTTCTTGCTCTGTGATCTCTGTGTTCTCTGGGCTCCTGCAACATAAATGGTGCCGTGACTCGGATCGCTGCAGGCGCTGAGACACCGAGGTGGCGTTTTGCCTGCTCTTGAGTCGCCTTGCTGGGCGGGGGGCTTGGCGCACAAGCCCCACGTTGGGCCCACCAGCTACCTCCTTTTGCCGGAACTGGGGGAGCCTGCGCTAAGGGCGCCCAAACGGCAAGCGCTGAACCGAGGGAACCTTCCTCCTGGAAGCAGAGTATAGAAACTGGGCCCTGCCTCCGCTGAAAGTTTCCTCTGTGTTCGATTTGGCAATCATCATCTTCGGAGAAGTGGTTCGTGGTCCGCTGCGCCATCAAAAGACCTAGGCAAGTAGAATCTGGTTAGAGGCCAGACGCCCTACTCGCTTCAGGGTGGAAGGGGAGCCTGTGCAACAATGTGAAAGGTCTCAAACCTTCCTTGCTTCCTGACCAACAGAAGGGCAACAGCTGCTGCTGGAAAGTAGCTGGGTGGTGGTTGGCCCTTTTCTTTTTGGCATACATTGAGGGAACACTTGCCTTCCACACCTGGAGAATCTTCTGCCTCAGATATGAGACTGAACATAGGTCTGGCCCTTCAACCAATGTAACTGAGGCAATTCTAGCAAATGTGCAAAGGGAAGAAATGTAAGCTTGTGTTTGCAGAGGAAGGACTTCAGATCTAGAAATTAGGGAACTTACATTTGGGGATGATGACTACTGTTCTATGGAATGGCCATGCTGGCTGACAGATTCTGGGAGCTGTTGTCCAAAAAAGTCACATTTCCAAGCTTGGAATGGGCAGCTCCATGGGAGCCAAACCACTTCATGGGCTGAACTTCCCACCTGCCAAAATGCTGCTGTTTGTCTTCAGAGTCTCTTTCAAACTGGTAAGCAGGACTAAATGTTACATCACCTCCTGTCACTATTTTGAGAGGGACTTCAATGAAAAGAGGTAATTGAGGAATGGGGGAGATTTTTATACACTTTGGGGAGGCATTCTGTGTGGTTTTCAGGTGAAATTGCCTGAAAAATAGACTGATATTTTTAAAAAGGGGGTGGGTGCTTTGGAGATCGAGGTCTCCAGGATCTCTAAAAGTATGGTCCTGGGTTCATATGCAGCACTTGGGCCCCATTTTCCCAACCCCTGTACTTTCAGATGCCTTTATAAAAGATGTGATTCTTCAGCTGCCACCACTGCAGACATAAAAAGCAAACCTTAACTCACCACTATCTACTCCAAATGCTGCTTTGGGTAGAATTCACTAATTTTTTTTCTCCTTGTTTCAGTCCCTCCACAAAGGACACTGTACTCTGATTGCCCTTGTTCACACATCCATTTACTTCACTTAACAACTTCTTGTTCAGTGACATGCAGTGAAACATGCTGCTTACTTCCAATAATTTGACAATCTTTTGTTTCAAGGTTATGCAAAGTAATACAAAAGCAATCTGATTCTTCTCTGCCAGTCATTATTTTATATTAGTAAATATTAGCCAAAATCCAGCATCATTTCCATGTATCATAATGGTCCTTATGAGAAATATATTGTGCTAGCACTAGGCAACCTCTATGAAGAATGGGAACATTGTGCAGCACATATCAGCTACCAGGGGCTGTTGTGTAATGCACAATATGTAGTGTCAAAATAGAATGTGCAATATGTAACCGTGATGTGCAATGTACAGTGTGTAACCACAATGAGCAGTGTTACTGCATGCACAACTCTGCTTTGGCTGCTGCCAGAAAAATACATGACTTTCCGCACTACAGTGTTCTAATGCTATTATTCCACTTTCAAGATCCTATGGAATGCTGGGGTTTGCAGTTTAGGGAGGGGCATTGAGAATTCTCAGCCAGAGAGCTCTTTGGCCTCAGTAAACTACAAACCCCAGAATTCCACAGGATGTTGAAAGTGGAACAATAGCACTGTAACAGTGTAGTGCAGAAAGGCCCTGAATCTATTCTGTTATAGTGAATAAGTCATCCTCCATCTATTATGTGACTTACACATGCATATCTCACTAACAGAATGCCAGCCATTGAATGTTAAGTTTGTTTTATTGAATTCACCGTAAGCTAGCCGAAAGTTACTGAAAAAATTGAGACTGAGTAGTCAATCAGGATTTTTTCTATAATTCCAGCTGCACTCACTCCCCAGATTTAAGTACTTGTGCATCCTCTCTATTAGACTACTGGGTGACCAGCAAACACACCAACAAACAGACAAAAACAGAATCAAAATAAAAAAGAGTTCAGTCAAAAAGCTTGCAAAAGAAATTTCTTTGAATACTGTGGAAAGCTAGACTTATACAGGGTGCTATATTGAATTTTCATGTGCACAACCAGGGTCAACCCCCCTGCCCCAGGCTGCATCCCACCTGGCAGGTCAAACTAACTCTCAGCTTTGTCTCTGACATAACATGGATCATATGGAGGCAATGAAAACATCATTTAGAACAAAACTATCTAAAGATGGATGCTGCTTTCGGATGAAAGGGGCCACAGTGCCAGCCCACTGAAATAAATAGAAACTGGATGAGGTCCCAAATGCCTGGGCAACATATGATAAGACTGAAATGGGCCTTGAACTGTCTAAACCACAATTTCTTCTTTGAGCAATGCTATACCATCTGGACACCATGTGTGATTATGCGTAGGAAGAAAAGAAACCCAGAAAGTTAATGATCTTCTCACTGTATTTGAGGCCCAGATTTTAGGTTATCTCTCAGTGAGTGGAAAAAGTTAACCTATCCCCATAATGAAGTTCTGGACATTTTGTTTACTGCATGACTGAAAACGTGAGATATGTGTATTGGCCCCAGGTTACTTCTTACTCTGAACAGACTGCAAACACGTATCAAGTTCACACTGCCTTTTTGATTCATACTTACAGGTGGCTCTGCCCTAGCCTTGGAGCCACTAATAAGGAAACTTCATCTGTCTCTCGTTCAAGTTGTGATTGTCACCTGTTTGACCCTAGACAATAACATATATTCCCAGGGCAGCTACCAGTCCTTCCAGGAGGCACAGGCTATTGTGAAATATTGATTCTGCCCTCTGATATTATTACATGAATCTTACCCTTTAGATTTTCATCTGTCCTCATTCAACCTACTATTACTTCATCTAATTCAGGTGTCTTCACTGATAGTAAGTCCTTCTACATGTAGCTATATCTTTTTGCTGGCTGTTGTTCTGAGCCTTTAATGGTATCCACCCATGCTTCAATTGAATCCGAAATGGACACCATTGCTCCAGTATCTGATATTCAGTTGATCTGAGATATGACATAACAGTCACTCCAGAAAAATTGTAAAGGATAAGC
The DNA here is from genome assembly GCA_948472985.1 of Iguana delicatissima. Lineage (NCBI taxonomy): Eukaryota > Metazoa > Chordata > Lepidosauria > Squamata > Iguanidae > Iguana > Iguana delicatissima. The sequence continues at coordinate 516,752 of CAOKZL010001932.1, read as the reverse complement.
TGAAGGGTGGAGGATAAAATAAATATTTGTCTGGATTATTTGAGGTCTAGTTTAAGGGTTGGTTCAAAAGTGTCAAGGTTTGGTTCAGAGGTGCCATTTTTGTCTCATATAACTTTATTGCCTCAGATTACATGTAGGGAAAAATGACACACTCCACAACTGCACTTCTCATAGGTTGGGTTAGGCTAAGATCTGCCTTCTTCCTGGAATGCAAACCTTTCATATCAGTTAAACAGTTTTTTGATGTGGGGAAACATTTTAAACATACAAGCACACCGTGAAATCTGACATGGTAGGGTCACATGTGAGGCCCGTGCAGCTCTCAGGATTCCGGATCTGAAATGGGCTCAGGATTCCTAGTTTGTTCCTCAAGCACAGGCCTGCATTCTCCCAGTTTTTTTAAAAAATGATCTTTCAGCCAATGTGAATTGGCTGTGGGACATGAGACAAAGAAGTCAGAAAGACAAGAGTCAGGATGCAGACAGCTACGGAGATGATACAATCTTCCGTTCTAATGTAGGAGAAGGATGTGTTTCCCTCTGTGAACCTTTTTTTTTATTACACTCATGGCAAGCAGCTATTGTTTTGAAGCCTTTGTTCTGGTAGTCATAAACAGCCGGAACAAACTTGCCCTCAGGTACAATAAATATAAGCTACCTGTTGGGCTAATATTTGTTGAGTCAAGTGGAGCAGCTACTCCCACCCCAGCAGAAATTACACATTTATCCTGTGAGCCTTTTCTTTTCCACACATAGCTTCACTTTTGACCTACAAAAGCCACATCAGATTGTCCTCCTGAAAGTTGGTCTGGGGAGTCAGTGGAATCAGCGTTCATGTCTCTCTAATCCCCTGATGACTAGTCAGCTGGTGGCCACTCCATTCCTTGTAGTATACACCTTTTTTCTTCTTTTTTAAGCTCCCTGCGCAGGACAGACTAGTTCACGGGGCAAAAGCAGATGTGGCAATACTGAATGTAACCTCTAAACTCACCTTGTGATGGATTGAAGTAATTTAATAAACTGGTGATTCTAGCTGTGCAGATGTACTACAAGCCTGAAGGCTGGATGCGATGGCAGGAGAAGAAAATGGCCACCAATGTACCTAAATTGCTCCTGGGGATAGCTGTGAGCTCCTCAACAATGACCCTGCTATTTTGTCTTAAGCTATGGGGAAAGAGTGCTGTCAGAGAGTGTGTCTGTACGTGCATCTGATGATTGTTTCCTTTGCGTCTTGTTGACTGAATGCAAGCAAATCTGTCAGAGTCTAAATAAACAAACAAACATTTATTTAAATGCACATTAATATTTTATCCATACCTACAACATGTAAAAATCATGCTTGCTAAAGAAATGTATCGGGAAAGAGGCCGCTCACTGTCTGAATGTGGCAAGGCCAGAACCACGTGTGGTGAAGAAGAGGGCTTCCTTCCCCCACACTCTGAAACTGGTTTCATGTGTACTGTTTATCAATCCCTCAGTAACAATTCTGATAGATTCTCCACTTCAGGGGTGGGGCAGCGGTATCCTCAGCTCTTTTCAAGGCTTTCCTTGTTGCTTCCTGCGTGGGCACGCTGTGGTTTTTTGTGCCTGACAGGGAGTGTCATATGATGGGTCAGCAACTTTGGATCTCTCTGTCTGAGTCCCATTTCCTTCCTGAGTTCGAAAAACAGTCAAAGGAACTATTTATGTATGCTTCTCTCTCTCTCTCTTTGTGTGTGTATGTGTGTTTCAGATGTTGGTTGTGGCTTTTCTTGACTTTCTTCCCCACACCCGCCTCCTCCTTCTTTTTCTTCTTCTTGGTGTCCTTTGTGTTACAGCCATTGAACTGCTACCTCTCTCTTTATTCCTCTCAATGAATTACCAGTTTAATGGAAAGAGCTTAGCTTTTGCTTTGAGGCAGGAGTGGGCCCTCCATAATTCTGAGGACTACAACTCCCAGCATTCCTCAACATCATCTGTCCTGGCTAGGCCTGCTGGAACCTACAATCCAACAACATTTGGAAGGCTACATTTTGCCCACCATTGCCATTAAGATGTTATGATTGTACACTATCAATGTAATTCCCATAAGGACCCAATTCAAGCAATGCAGTTAAACCAAGGAGTTCAACTACCGAAACTAATTTAATAATCCTTCTTGACCACAAGGAAACTCCTGGATCTCTAGTTCTAATTTATGATTCTATTTGTGCATGCGTACACATGCTTGTGCATGCACACTCATGCACACATGCTCATGCACACACGCTCAATGGTGATACTAAGGCAACTAAGGATGTCTCAAAAAGAATTTACAGTATCCAATCTTATTATAATCCCAGGGTTGTTTGGGGGAAAATCATAGTGGTTCAGTATAAAACTGTGATAGGTTCATACTGAATAGAGAATAAGTGTATGCAAACCTCCCTGATTGATTGATTGATTGATTGATTGATTGATTGATTGATCTATTTGCTGTGGGAAAGGCTATGTGAAATGTGAACCCTAGTGGAATAGTAGCCATATGCTGGGCATATGAGTTAGCCACTGCCAAGCTATAAAAATCAATTTTTTCCCTGCTCCTTGGCTCTGGGTTATCATAATAACTGGTTAACCAGATTGTGCTATATCCCAGATCTATTTGCCTGGATCCACTGTGTTACCATTTCCACAATCAACTGCCTAAGAATCAGTTTTGTTCCCCTCCCAGTCCTCACCTGCCTTGCTCTTTCTAACATCACAGGGGTCCATCCCCAGCTGTCTGATTTTGGCCCTAAAATCTCCAGGAATAGCATGCTACTGATCTAGCAACCCAGCATCTTGGCTGTAGCTTTGCCATGAACTGGTCATGGGGGTGACTGCTTGGGCCCCTGTGGACTTCAAGACCTATTCCTAGAGGTAAGCCATTTCCGCACTGGTCCGTTATAGCGCGATGATTCCATTTGCAACATCCTATGGAATCCTGGGGTTTGCAGTTTCGGGAGGGGCCAGTCGGCCCCTCCCGAAACTGCAAACCCCAGGATTCCATAGGATGTTGCAAGTGGAATCATTGCGCTATAACGGTTCAGTGCAGAAATGGTCGTAGTGTTGGCTGTGGGCCACACTAGAAGAGCCAAGGGGTAACAGGGCCAAATGAGGAAGATAGTCTAGTGCCTTCCTCCAACATTTAGATCTAACAGCTCTACTTGTTCAAAAGGGGAAAATGATAACCTTTCATATTAAAAAACATACACAGCTGCCAACTGGAGATCACAATGCCTATTTGTGTTTTGTTGGGACAGTTATGCTACTTCTTTATGTAAGAATGAAAAACTGTAAGAACTGGCAAGGGACGTGAAGTTATACTATAAGCAAGAATAACTTAACTCGCTCTTTACCAAAACAACAATTGAGCTAAATCTTTCCTGTGCTCTGTCCTGGGTCTTTGACTCTTCTGAATTTGCAGAATTCTCCTTCCTGGGCAAACTCTCTTCCCTGGACTGGCTTTCCAGCCTCCTGATTAATAGTTTCTTCCTGGTGGAAGAGCATGGATCTAGAGCAACTCTCCCAGTTGCTGTTGCGGCTGTTTTTGTGTTGAGGATACAATGAAGCACACTGGAGAGGGTTATTTTCATTCATTCCAGAAAGCCTCTCTGGGCACACAGAGGATGTGTTGTGCTGAAGTGAAAGGCATCTTTGAAGGAGTGTGTCATCTGCCCCCACTTGGCCTTGCTGTAGGACTGGAATCAAAATACCATCTTAGACTTTGCAGCACGATTCATCTAATCTACTTAGGATGACTCTCCCAGCAATCCCTTCCCCAAAAGAATGTTTTTGCTTCTCCAAAGGCAGTGGGCCATTCTCTCTCTCTCTCTCTCTCTCTCTCTCATTCTCTGCCTCCCTCCCTCCCTCTCCCCCTCCCTCCCCCATGCTATCCTGGACTAAAAGATATTTCAGAAAGCCCAAACTGATGCCTGTCCTTGCCATTCAGTGACTGTGAAACAATTAAGCTATGGGCTCCAGAGTGGTGCACAGTAGTGTTGCCAACTCAGGATCATCCCAAGCCCTGCTATTTCCAGCCCAAACCCTGAGTCCTAGGAATGGCCCCTGGTGCTATCATTCAATCTTATGCATTAAGTACCAACTACAGTTGCGCGCAGCTTGTAATTCAAATACAAACATACACACGCAAAGAACATATTTTGCTGTTCAGATATTAAGAAAGAGATCTTGGCTAAAGGAACTATTTCCAGATGAAGGTGAAATGGGTGGGTGGGTGGGTAGGGGGAGCATACATTTAATCTAGCCTACCTGCTTTTAGCCAGAATGTGGATTCAGAGCAGAGCCCTGGGGCCACAACAACTGGGAGGAAAGATGGAAGCTAACTGAGGCCGTTTCTGCACAATGTCACTATATTGCCATAGCAGTGGCAAGTGTTTCTTGTTCAGGAGCCATGCTACTGTACAACATTGTCACTATCCAGCTGCTATCCCATCATCAACCATTACCAAACCACCGTATTCTATTTCCAGAAAAGATCTGTTAAGCGCCTCTTTTAGTCAGCCGACTCACCGTAGAACTGTAATAGCGCTTGATAGTGCTTCTTGTTGTCTCAGATCCAGCAGTGGGTGGGCTGTGGACATGCCCAGCTTATCACTTCCTCAGTGATTCCTATGTTTAACTCATGGAATTAAAACTTTTTATTTTTTTAAATACATTTTTAGGCATTATAGTGTGAAAATGCAATAGTGTACTGGCACATTTAGTACAGCTTCCAAAGGGGAAAAAAGTTCCCAACCAATCAGGGGCAGTGGGCGGAGTGAAGGTGGGGACCGGGAGCGGTCAAGGATGCTGCAGTGCAGAAGGAACACCAGTGGAAATACTGCTACTCATCTACTTAAGACAGAGGTGCAGAAAACAGTGTTTCTAATCTGCTTCCATCGTGTGAATGGCAACGCTGGGATTGTTACAGTACATCATGCTAATGGTATCTAGTGTATGACCTAAGTAAATACATAGATCTCCTCCTGGATCATCTTTGCAACTTGCAGTAACAAACTGATTAAACTTTGCATACTGCAGCAAGCTGCATGTTTACTAGTTGAGCTGGAGATTTGCACAAGGCCCTTTCATTTTTTGCAGAGCTGAGCCCACACAAACTGGAGAATTTGCATCCTCATCTCCCACCTGGAGAGAACCTAAGAAAGTAGAGATTTGTTGCGTCATAAACCATCATAGGCAACAACAGAAGCCTATATAGCATGAATCCCAGCACTACTATGCAACTCACTGGGCCCTGGGTCAAGTACTGTCCTTCAGCCTACTTTCCTCAGAGGGATGGGGTGAGGCGAAAAGTAAAACTAATTGTCCCCTGTCTTAGGCATCCTGGACTGCTTGGGGATGGGGCAGGTTAGAAATGTAACAGTAATTTAAACAGGGAGACATGTTACCTTTTCCTCCTAGTGTCTGAGAATACCTGCAATCCATGCTCAAATGAAGAGAAACACACTTCTGTTTCCCCATAAGTTCCATTTCTTTGGTTTCCCCCCTTGTAATTGTCCTTTGAGACAATTTTGGAGAGGGGAGTATAGAAAGGCAGCTGTGTGGGTATGTCACTGGTCCTTCACAGCCTTCTGTAACTTCCCTTACATAATAACGCATTTGTAGCCCTTCATGGTCTTGTGCAGAAGAGGGCTTTCCTGTTGAATGCCAATGCTGAAGAATTTCTGTCATGTGGTCTCATATGTGACATCAGAAGTTCTTGAACCAATGGCTTATGTGGCTAAGCTGAATACTATGGCTACTTTTCTGGATGCAAGCTCCTTTGAACTCAACTAGTCTATCTCCTTTCCAAGTAGAAGTGATTAGGACTGAGCAAAAGGATAGGTAAGAGAAATACCAGAAAATGGACCCCATGTCATGCTTTTTTTTTGCAGGGCCTGCTTCCTTGATGTAAGAGCACTGCATATACTTTAACATGAGCATAGCTCATAGTGACACAGCTCTAGAATCTACTCAACTTGGAAAATATGAAATGTATATACTGCTCATCACACGCAAAATGTATTAAGTAATCATAGCCTTCCCTAAAATTCCTCACATACTACACTGGGTACACATGTTACTCTGCAGCCGCAGAACCAACAAAGGGCCTTCTGCTATCTTGAAAACAAGGGAGGTGAATCTATTTATTTCAATTTTTGCACATGAGAATGAAAAATTTCGAAAGCTTTCTTCCTACTGAGTAACGTTACAAGAGCTGTGGTATAGCTATGATTTTAATCCTTTAGTGCTTTTGGCAAATCTTTTGCAAGTGAAAATGCTGTACACAAAGATCTTGCATCAACATTACTGTGTGCAGTCAGGAAAGAAATAGCAAGGTCTTGGAAGATGCTGCACCCACTGAGGACATGACAGAGGTTGGATCCTTGAGTGCTTTAAACTTCACCTTGTTGAAAGCAAAACAGCTGAAGGTACTTCTGAGGCCACACGGTATTCATTCATAATATATATGTTACCCTGTGTATTGGGAGTCCCGGAAGGGGTGCCCAAATAACCAAATCAAACCAAGCAAAGATGGGGAAATTAGCTGGAGCACTTTCTTAAGCTAATGAGAGGCAGGGTAACTTAGCGGGAATCTTTTACCCTATGTATACAGGTTCAGGTCAGTGAGCAGTCAGACAGTTAAAGTAGCAACAATGATATTTATAAACAAGCAGACAAATAGTTAAGAAAACCCAACCACACAGCTAACTAGAAATAGGAAATGAGAGTTTTGGGGGGAAATGGGTGATACGACACCTTTCTCGTAGTCCTGAAGAGGTCCAATTGAAGAGAAGAAACTCGGTTTGGCGGCCGAGGGGAGGTCGCAGAACGAAGTGGCGGCAAGGTAGTCCAAATGGGTGGTCCAGTGAGAGATCTGAAGAGCTGGGGGGTTTTATCAGGGAAAGAAGGACCGTGGGCTAGTCTGGTCTTGGGCGAAAACAATGAGTTTTGGGCTGGGAACAATGTCTCCGAAAGGTCAGAATTTACGTGATTGAGTTAAGGTCCGAATTGACGATAGGATAGCCAGTATGCAGATGCGGCTAGCTTGGCAGTTGAGCACTCAGCTCGCCAGGGTGCCCGCTCAGGGCAGGGGTCTCTTTGTTTTGACGTGCATCTGTAATGAAGATGTTTGTTTTGGGAGGTCTCCTAAAGCAGATCTGGCAGTTTCTGGCTTGCCTTGGTGTAAACAAGTATGAGTCAGCATATAATAGCCATGCCTAGCTTCGTGCTTGTTCGGCGGCCTCACAAACACTTGGCTGGTGGCAAAACAGGGCCAAATTGTGATATCAAAAATGATATCTATCTTACCTAAGGCGAGGCCAGTTCACGGTGGTAACATATATGTCTTATTTAAATTCTGAACATGATGCGCCATCGAGACATATGTTCTAGAGGACTTTTGGATAACTGAGGCAATTTCTTTATTGCACTGTTTTAGTGCTATTTTTCCACCTACAACATCTTATGGAATCCTGGGATTTGACTTTTAGGAAGGGATCTTTGAGGACCTTCCCTAAACTGCAAATCCCAGGATTCCACAGGATGTTGAAAGTGGAATAATAGAACTATAACAAGCAAGTGTGGAAATGGCTTTGTTACCCTGCTTGCTAGGGGGCTCCCTTAAGGGATTCCCAAAATCTGTCAAAATTGTGGGGAAAATCAGCTCAGAGCACTGTTTTAGCTATACGAGAGGCAGGGTAACTTTGCAGGACCTTGTAACCCAGATTTTACAGAGTCAGACCACGCCAAGAACCAGGCAGGTTGTTCAGTTTAAAGATTTTATTAAACCCTCAGTAATTAAAGCAAACAACAACAAACACCCTCACACATTCATTCAACAGCTAAAGAAAAAGAAAGTAAGGAAAATTGATTGGGATTTTGTTTGGAGTGTTCAGAGGCAATACTTTACCTTGATTTAATGCCCAAGGGAGCCAATGTTGAAAAACTGGAGATTCAAAGCAATGAAACTCAAAAATGGGGGAAGGGGGGTGAGGCAAGACAAACTGACAGAGATTCAGGAGGAAAATGTGAATGAACCCACGAACAGAGAAAAACATGGGGTTTTTATAGAAAAAATATACCTGGAGGGCTAGTTCTCTCCCTGGGAGAACAATAGTACAGGAGGCTAGATCAAAAGCCTTTAATGACCAACATCTCCGGCTAAATGTTTTTCTCAGTCCTTTGTGAATGACACTGACCAAATGCGACAAAAGGCCCAGGTAGAGTGAAATTGCCTACATTCAGCAGGCTGATTGTGATTCTACTGAGCTGCCATATCAGTGCAAAAGGGCCCTTTTGTCTGTTTTATGGTCCTAATGTCTTCCAGGAATCCCTGGCCCATGTGACAGATTCAGTCTGAGTCACCTTTTGGCTTGACCAAAGTTTTAACTTCCTGCCTGCGTGCACTTTCAGTGACCCTGTCAGACACATGGAATGATTTCTAATATTAGCCATGTGGAGATATCAATTTGATGTGATAAATTAATAAATTGTAGACCCTGGGAGAGAGAGCTGATGGTCGTACTTACAGCTTGATTGTTTTCTGTTTCTGTTATCTATTTTTGCTTGTGACTGTAGGATTATATTATGACCATGAAATGTTTTCTACAGAAGACAGAAGAACGATCTAATGTTGTTGTAACCAAACTTTTAATTAAAAAAAATTAAAGTTAAACATTTTTCATCTGGGCAAAAAGACATTTTGGTGTGCAAAATTCTTCATTTTCATGCAAAGCATGCATATAAAATGGTCTTTTGGTGGAAAATGCATCAAAATTGGAGGAAAATATCTTGTTTAAGACTGAAAATTCTCACAGTAGTAGACATTTTTTTCAGTGAGGTCTTTTAACATACTGAGGAACACTTTCTTGCAAAAATAGAAAAGTTAATATTCTTTGCATCCCTATGAAAGACCAATAAATTAATTACCAGATAATTTTTCACGGGTCAGCACAAAATTCCTCAAATATATAGGCTTAAATCCAATTATTAGCCTCACCTAAGTGTATGTTAGGAGAGCCAGAACAGCGTAGTGTTTTAAATGGTGGACTAGGAATCCAGGAGACCAGGGTGGATTCCCTGCTCAGCCATGGAAACTCATGAGGTGATCTTGGGCAAGTCTATTCTTCCATCCTCAGATGAAGGCAGTGATCAGGCTTCTCTGAACAAATCTTGCCAAGAAAATCTTGTGACAGCGTTACCTTAGGGTTTCCATAAGCTGGAAATGACTTGACACACACGTGTACATAAATATAAATCAGAGGTAGGCAAAATGTGGCCCACTAGCTCCATGTAGTCTATGAAGTCCCAAAGTATGGCTGCTTGTTTTTTGTTTTTGTTTGCAACAGTTGGAGGATGATTATTTTTTCACTAGAAAAGCTGCCTAACTGGGTTAAAACTGGCTGGGAATGTGGTGGTTGAATTCCTCTCAGAACCTCTCAAAACTTCCAACTACCCGTCTAAAAAAGAGAGAGAGACAGAGACAGAGACTGCAAATCAGCCAGAATTGTAGCCAGAAGTGATGTGACATCACTTCCAGCACACCAAAACATGACAGTGCCCTCTACCCAGGGAGATCTGTGTGAGGGCACAGTTGCCCACTCCTGGTATAAATCAGTACTTAAATAAGTTCCATTGATTCAGTGGGTCTACTCAAGTTGGGACAAACAGCTAGAACGAGACCATAGCCATTTTCTGCCCTACACTTAGTGCTATTATTTCACTTCCAATATCCTATGGAATCCTGGGGTTTGTAGTTTAGGGAGGGGCATTTAGAATTCTCAGCCAGAGAGCTTTTTGGCCTCAATGAAACTACAGACCCCAGAAGTCCACAAGGTCTTGAAAGTGGAATAATAGCACTATAACAGTGTATGGTCCATGGTGTATCACTTTTTACTCTACACAATGAGTCGGTTGGTGTGTTTCTTTTTGTGTCACTTTAACAGTGAGATAAATATTTGGATAAATTGTTTCATCTGACTATCCTCTATTTACTAGCAATACTTTTATCTCCTTTTCTAGCTCAATAGTCAGCCTAATTATGATGGCTTTAAAAATTGATATAAAACCAACAAGTTACTAAGGACAGAATAAAAAACCAAGGACAGGGCAGCAGAGAAAATATTTATATTATGATTAAGATTATAATTATTACTATTAAAATTGATGGCGATGATGATGATGATGATGATGATGATGATTTTCTTACCTGCCTCTCCCCAATGCTTGAGGTGGGATACATCATACATTAAAATATAATTAAAAACAAATCATAGATTAAAATACAATTAAAAACACATAAAACCATTTAAAATATACAAATTTAAAATTCATAGTTTAAAATTGACTGAGTAGGCCTGCTGGAAGAGATAGGTCTTCAGTACTTTTTAAAATCCAGACAGTGTGTTTAGCTGTCAAATCTCTTCTGGCAGGACATTCCATAGTCTAACGGCCACTGACAAAAAGGTCCTCTGGGTGACTGTTGCCAGTCTAGTGCTGACTGGTTTAAGTAAGTGGTCCCCAGAGGACCTGAGTGTATGGGATAGATTATAAAAAAATTAGGCAAATGATAATAACCAACAGCATGAGCGGAAAACAATTTCTCTAACTTGCCAAAGGTGTGCCTAAATGCAAACATTTTCTTCAAGGTTCCTGTGCCTTTCTATCTTCTAAACTTGCCAGATAGTTCAGTTCACTCTTCTGAGGAAGTTTGATTATCTTTTCCAATTTCTGCTTAAGCACTCATTGTCATCTGAACTAACTCTCTAGATCTGTTGCTGCTCTTGAGAAAAAAATGATAGAACCTTAACACAACATGTAAAACTGAGAATGTATCTATGTGTTGAATTTCTCTATAATGTATCCCTCGGTATAAGCGAGGGTATACCAATTTAATTTCCACATCCATTTAACCACAGTGTTGTAAGTCTCCTTTACTGTGTTATAATTCTTCCTCAGAGAACTGCTGTAGAAAACTCATTGATCTACAGACATCAACTCCAGTACTGAGACATATAAATGATTGCTGTGTGAGACAGTCAGAGATGGATAGACTGAAAATGCCAATGCCTGAGAATATTGGTCGGGATCATGCATTTTGAGATGTACCTATATCACAAAGCTATGTCTCCACAGCTATGTCTCCAGAAGCTAGTCCCTCAAAACTCACCTATTTCTATGTTGTTGGAGAGCAGGGAGATAAATGGAACTGTATCTATTTCTTTTCCTTTAGTTGGATGTGCTGTAAGATACATCTGCAGAAACTGTTGGGCAATTGAGAGATTTTTAGTAATAAGTCTCCCAAACAGCAGAGTATTCAGTAAATGCTAAATTATTATCTCCACCCCAGATGTGACATTATATTTATTGGTCCACAGTAGTGACATTAATCTAACAGAATATTCCACATACTCTAGTTAAGACACAACATCTCCAGAAGGGAAATCTAATTAGAAGGATAATAATTGCAATATTGTAACATGTGGGCTTTTTGGATTTTTCCAGAAATGTTTATATCAATGTCCCACACATTCCTCATCAGCATTTATCTAGGAAGCACATGTATAACAGAACACGTGGAACAGCAAAGCAAAGCAAAAAAAAAAAAAAAAAAGCAGTGTGGTCTAGTACAACCTTTCCCAACAGACTGCCCTCCATGTGGGTTTGGCCTCAACTCTCGCAATCCCCAGTCCACACATGGAGGAAACCAGGTTGAGGAAGTCTGCTTAATGGTTAGAACAGGGTGAGAACTGTGATGTTCACTAATACTTGGATTATAACTCCCAAGCATGCCTCAGCCTTAGCCCTGCTGCCTAGGGCTGCTGGGAGTTGCAGTCCAATAACCTCTGGAGAACTGCATGATCCTAACCCAGGTTAGAGATTTGGATATGTACTACAGGAACCTGGATTCAAATCCTCATTCTTTCACAAATATTTCTCATAAGCTCCCTGATGCAGTGCCATTCTGAAGCACTACAGGGAATTAAAATAACAACTAGATTCAGTTTCTCTGTGCTGTCTGGAGAACCACGCTGGATTTGCACAGAGGTTAGGGTAACAGTGGTAGCTATTGTCATGTTTCTGGGCCCCCTACAGCTACCAAGTAAGGCTGGATGCTGACAGTGGCCCTATAATGGTGACCATTTCCCCCCTTTTACTGTACACACATGTGATCTTATGGGAATCCAATTCCCTCAAGATACTATGGCTGACCACATTTCCACTGGAAGTTTCAGGCTGGTTGTTCTTCTGCCCTAAAGAGAAGCTTTGTAAAAGGAACACAAAAATTTTGCATAAGCTGAAAGATAGAAAACAAAGTGTCATGTGCCAAATATTTGCTGAGAAAGGGGTGATATGAACTCTCTGTCTCTCTTCCTTCCCTTCAGATCTCTACAGATTTCATCCACATGTCTTCCAGTTCCAGAAGGCTCTCTCTCTACCTTTGCAAATAACTTTTCCTTGGATACTTACCCCCACTTATGTTAATGTGATTTGCAACAACAACAGTGGAACAGGTACTGTGGCCAAAAATGCCATGAGTTATTAATGCCAGCATTAAGGTCTGCATTAAGAAATGAAGTGCTGTAACCTTCATTTTAGCTCCAAACAGCAAACAACAGTGAGGAGGCTCAGAAGATATGTGGGCTGAAGCTTAAGAGATGTCTCTTTGTTTCCCCACTGTGCTTGAGACAATGGCCAGCAATTTATCAGATGGCAGATTCTTCCCTGTTTCCCTTTGGTAGTCCTTTATGTCCTCTTTGGTGTGTGTATGTGTGTGATTGTCTTGGGAAATGTTTCTTGAACAGCACAAGTTGATCTGAGCTGATCCAACAGACCTGAGCAATGTACTTCCCCACTTCCAAAAGCAAGAAGGGGGTTACTGGGTGTGTGTGTGTGTGTGTGTGTGTGTTTTCCCTGTGAGCTCAAGCTGCCTCAGGCTACAGGCCTGGTCTGGATTTGGTTCTTCAGAGGTACACAGCATGAACAACTTTGGCTACAAAGCCAGAAAACGTGGTTTTTATTAAGGACTTTATTGGCCGTACGAGACCTGGAGATCTGATGCCTGCCAGCATCCTCCAGTGGAAACTCTAGGCTGCTTCTTCTGTCTTTCCTCCCACCCCCTGTGCTTCTTTTTTCCCTTCTTTCTTTTACCTTGAATAAATAACTGGAATCTGAAGGCTTGTGGGGATGCCAGCTGGAATGCAGTCAGTTCCTTTTCAACTTGTTAGACATGCAGGACAAGTTTACAGTTTGCTAGTGTGTGATATTTACAGTTCTCCTGAAAGGCAGGCTTGCTTGTGCCCCCCCTTTGGCAGACGATGACAAAGTCTGAGTTTCAGAGACCCAGATGAAAAACCACCAGGAAAGGAAGAGCCTTCCTCCGTTCCTCCTTCCCTCCCTTGCAATGTCCTCTATTAACAGCAGAGCCCTGCGCACTGTGGAGTGTTGACCTACCAGTGCAGAAGAACACAAGCAAAGATCAGAAAGGCAACTATTCAGTCACAAAAGTCTCCTTCTAATTGCACAGCTAGCGCACCTTCATCGAAATATTTCAAAGCCTGGAATAAGCTTCAAATCACTCTCTGGATGTATAAGGAAAGCCATGAACCTGTGGCTTTTCTATGGCCAAGGGAGCAGGGGTGGAGGACCATATTCAGGCCATTTCCGCACTAGCCTGTTATAGCGCTATGATTCAACATCCTATGGAATCCTGGGGTTTGCAGTTTCGTGAAACTCCAGGATTCCATAGGATGTGGAAAGTGGAATCATAGCACTATAACAGGCTAGTGTGGAAATGGCCTCAGTTTGCTCTTTTACAGTCCCACTGTAACCAGCTGACTCATGATAGTGGCTGCCATTCTGGATCCAGCCTTCTATGCTTGGTACTTCCTCAGTTTAGCAGGGGCAACAGGTTGCTTCCATGCCAGGGTGGCAGTGAATCTGCTCTGGGTCTCAGTCCAAACTTTAAAGGATCTCTCCAACCTGCTTTATGTGATCAATCAAATAGATTCAGCCCCTTGGATAGGTCCTTGGAAAGCCTGGACTAAAACTGAGAGTGAATTCATTGCTCCATTGACATGGAAGCCACCAGCTGCCACAGTGACACTGAAGAACTCTAGATACAGAGGATTTGATCCGGAATAAGTTAAATGCACTTAAGTCCCAGGGAAAGAATTCCAAGGCATTGGAATTCCCAGTGAACTCAGAGGGACTTTTGAGTGCAACCAATTTAGTCTGGATTCAAGTAATTTAAGGTGGCCACATGGAAAGGAAGACAAAGCGCCTCTACTTTTCATAGCTGTGTGTAAAAGAAAGAACTTCAGTAGATACTACAGGCCTTTCTGCAGTACACAGTTATAGTGCTATTATTCTACTTTCAACATCCTATGGAATCCTAGGGCTTGCAGTTTAGGGAGAAACATTTAGAATTCTCACCAGAGAGCTCGTTGGCCTCAGTAAACTACAAAGCCCAGGATTCCACAGGATGTTGAAAGTGGAATAACAGCACTGTAACAGTGTAGGATGGAAAGGTCCTACATGACAAGCTCGACTTGCTAAAATCCCTCTTCTATACAACAAGCATCTTAATTCAAGTTAAAGGAGTAAATTCACCTGAGTTGCAGGTAAACTACTGTGTCTCCCCTGTGTAGCATTCATTGTAGAGAATATGGCAATGGCATGGCTTAAAGTTAGGGATGCCGGGTAGCAACCTGACAGCTAGGATTGTCAAGTACTCCACTTGTAACAAGATTGTTAGAGAATATTAATTAATTAATTAAGTAAGTAATTTCCCTTAATGGTTCACAATGTAGATTATGCTTACCTGGACTTGCAAGGCAAATGACATCGCAGGGGAGGGTAACTGTTTTTAGGGAGCCCTGGTGGCACAGTGGTTAAATGCCGGTACTGCAGCCACAAGGTTGTGAGTTTGATCCTGCTGGGCTCCAGGTTGACTCAGCCTTTTATCCTTCCACAGGTCAGTAAAATGAGTACCCAGCTTGTTGGGAGCAATTAGCTAACACATTGTAAACCGCTTAGAGAGCACTTCGCTGATAAGCAGTGTAGAAATACACATGCTATTGCTGTTTTATGATAGAAATCAGAGGATAGGTAACTGGCACTTGATGCCAGATCTCAGTATATAGTAGGGGAAGGACAAGAGGCTATTTAAGCCTGATTGCCCCTTCACATGCCCTCTTAGATTTTCTCAGCATGACCCACCCTTCAGGACTGGATAGGAATCTTTCCTCTTTTCCCTTTTTTCCCTTTATCCTGTACTGTATTAGATAGACAATTGGCTTCAGTCATGTCATTAAACAGGCTTCCTCTGGCAAGTAGCATGGGGGAGAATATAAGATTTTGGTTATCACCTTTTGGCACCCTTTTGTAGGCTATCAAATTCCCTCTTTAGGGCCCTATAACCTTGTAGACCACATGGATTTCTTTGAAAGATTGCTGGGAGAGAGGGGAAATAAAAGAAAAATGTAAAAGTTGCCTTTAAATGTACAACCTTGCCAATGCCCTATTCTTTCCACACTGAAACCATATCCAGCTATGTGGGAGGGAACAGCACTGGCTAGATTCATAATGTCTTTCTTATGGCCGTCTTAAGAGAATAACACAGCTGTGGGTCCTTCAGATCCTGGCTGAGGATACAGCATTAAGGAACATTTAGTTTTAAACAGACACGCATACTGAGTTAACAAGAATGATCTAGACAAATCAGAGATGGGATAAATTTAGAACTCCACAGTCCCATGTGAACAATCATATTCTTATTGTAACCATAAGGCTGAAGTATTTTCCTGTTGCTTTTACTATACACTGCAAGAGCGTAAGATGGAAAGGGTAAAGCCAAGAAGGGGCTGGGGACTTTGCTAGAAAATAGCCCATCAATCCACCTATTGTGCAGACAGTGGCCTTTGGCCAGTAGAGCAAAGGGTCCATCTTGCGTACTGAGCTGCTTTGTTTGTACTGCAGCCTGGAACATTTTTATTCAGAAGCTAAGTCTGAATGAGCTCAATGGAACTTACAACCTAGTAAAGTGTGCTTAAGGCTGCAGCCTTTCATAACCTGAAACTGGAGCTCTGTAGTAATTGGCACAGTCAAATCAAATACATGGAGCTCTCTTTTATATTACAACAGGTGTTCAGGGATCCACTGAAGTAGGAATGAGTAGGTGGTTAGGCGATTTTGGGCCAATGCCTCCTGATTCTACCCCCGGACTCCACACACCCAAGAATCCTGAGTACAAGTATAGGCTCCCATGCACATGAGGAATATCCTGGAAAAAGGAGTCTATGGTAGTTTGAATGTTGTCTCATACCCTCCAGCTATCCTGATTTGGCAAGGGCTGTTGTCTATTGTCTGACATTTTCAGTTGCTTTTAAAATGCCTCAGTTTCTCTCTCTTCCTCTCACTTTGCCCCTTGGTCCTCAGGTTACTTCCATTGCTGCAAACTCAGTTTTCAGTAGCAGAGAGCAGGGGGTGGAATCTTGCCATTCCCAGTAAGCTCAGGCAAAAGCAATTCTAGCTTGTTTGTTCTTCCTCATTATTAACTTTTGCCATCTTGACCCCATACTGATGTTGCTGGGTCACATGTGTCCTGGTTTTCAACTCATGAAATGTTGGAGGATATGTTGCCTACACACAGATTTTGTGGACAGGGGGTCCTTGAACAAGACAAGTGGGCAGGGGGACAGTGTTAGCAGTCAATTATTTCCCAAAGTGAGGAAATGAACATGCTCTACTTACAGATTCAGTTCTCCATTGGACAACATGCAGTGAAAAGCAGAAGGGTAAGTAACTTGTATTCCCACTTTTCCCTCCAGTATTGTGAAGTGCAAAAGCATCCTTGTTTGGTTTATTATCTTATTGGAAGCCAAAGAGATCATTGTTCCTCATGGATGCTGGAATCAATGTTGGAAGACAGGCTTCTACAGTAGATGCCCAAGAGGAAGGAGAGATGACCAACTTTTCAGTTGTTCTGTGTACCTTCATCCGCCTCTTCCTTTCATTTATATCCCATCTTTTTTAGGGTGTAGTTATTGGTGGGGGGATGAGGGGATTGACCCTGCAAACAAGAATTCTGTCCCCTCCATAAAATTTTTCTTCTATCTTCAAATTTCTATCATTGCACATTGAAAATCATTCACATCTATGGGATGTAGATTTTATAAGTCTTAGATTCTCTGTATTTACATTCCTTTGGTAAGATTCCACCTCCTTTTCTCTGGATGCCTGAACTGTATTTGTAAGTTACTGTAATATTGGAGACTGAAGGAAAATTTCATGCAGGGAGAACAAAATTTTTATTGGAGGGTAATACCTTCATTTTGCCTGCCACAATAGAAAAAGCATTTTTCTGTTGAGTGAATAATGGTGCCTAGCCAGTCAGTGACTCCTAAAGAAGACCCTATTGTGCCACTTGGTTGCATAAAAATTTCGGGAATAAATGGGTGAGAAAATCCAGTTTATATTCCCCTATTTGCATCTGTACCGGAGAGATTTTTTAAAGCAGTGGTTCTCAACCCGTGGGTCCCCAGATGTTTGTGGACTTCAGCTCCCAGAAGCCCCAGCCACTATGGTCAACGCTCAGGGCTTCTGGGAGCTGAATCCAAAAACATCTGGGGACCCACAGGTTGAGAACCACTGTTTTAAAACATTTTTTATAAAAAATACAGGGAACTGATGCAGATGAGTGTGCATGCATGCCTTCAGGCTGCCTATCAACTTATGGTAACATCATGAATTTCACAGAGTTTTCTTAGGCAAGGAATACCCAGAGGTGGTTTTGCCAGTTCCTTTCTCTGAAATATAGCAACCAGCATTTGTCAGCGGTCTCTCATCCAAGTGCTAAATAGGGCTGACTCTGCTTAGCTTCCAAGATCAGATAGGATCTGGTATCTTTGAAACAATGGCAAAAAGGGCTGATCTGTTTCACACTGCAGTACTAGAATTCGCTCCTCCCCTTTGTCATAATGTTTAAAAATCATCTGCATGATATGACCTCTCCAGAATATGAGTTATGTTTTGCAGGATGTAGGTCTGTGTAACAGGCAAGATGAATGAGTGCCTAGCTGCGCCTTACCCCAACACCTCTGATGGTAATGTGGGGATTTAATTGTTTGCTAATTTCATTCTCAAAGGAAGCAATGAGTAATTTTAGCAATTTTATTATAGCTGTGAGAATGTCTTTGCAACTGTACAGTTTTTAAAGGCTGCTCACATATCAGAGCTTGTTCTGTACAAAAAATGCATGTGGCATTTTTTATTATGCAGAGAGCACAATTTTTGCTGTTTCCTGCATATAAAATGCTGTTTTCTGAATTTTCTGAATTTTTCTGTTTTCTGCTCACAGAAAACATGTATTTTGTACAGCGAAGTCCAGGATCTTTCCCAACAATTGAGAATTATTTTTTTTTTTACTCACTTTTGAATATACTTTCTCTCCTTACTCTACCAAAGGGTTCAGAATTGTGTGGTCCTCCAGATGCGGCTGCAATGCAACTCCCAGCAGCCTTAGCCAGCATAGTCAATAGTGGGGAATTCTGAGAACTGCAATATAACAAGACGTGGGAGGGGCTATGATTCCCACCCTTGCTGGAATAGCTTCAGGACTGTGTTACTTTGTTGAAGGACGGGGATTCTTAGCTGGAGCTGGGTTCAGGCACAGTGGGGCGGGTGGCTGGCTTCTGCTTCTTCTCCTGTAAATTACAACAACAAGATGTTAAATTACAGCAAGGGAGTAGCAGAATTCATTGGCTAAGTGCACACAGAAAACAGGATTGTTACTCATAATTCAGGATGGAGGTAAGCACCAAGAGGCCTTCCGGATGTTGTAGTACTGTAGCTCCAGCCTTAGGCAGCATGGCCAATGTTGAAGATGATAGATTTTTGTAGCCCAGTGTCATCTAGAGGGCTACACATTCTCCTTACCTGTTCTGGGATCTTTCCCTACCATCCCATAGTAGCATATTATTCCATATATTTATGATTTACAAACCGTGTAGCTGTGATGGTGTAAGAAACCAGAATGGGTGCAATCATGAGTTTATAGACCTGAACATTTTATGACACTCCTTTTTTTGTTTTTATCACGCACCACCTTATGATCCATCCTTCAGCAATTCAGTAGAACCATGGATGTTCTGCTTGTTATGAATGTTTATTTTTGTTCTATGTGACAGATTGTTATTTCCATAGGTGGAACAGAACAGTAAAGCTAAGCTTACTCTGTTTTGAGTTGTATTTACACAATTGCCGCCTCAGTGAATTTCTTTGAAAGACACAGGAAAGAGTTTAAAAAGAAAACCAACATCATTAGTAACTCCTGGGGAGACAGGAAATTAATCTTCCTGTTTGTTACCACATGTTCCCCTCCTTTCTGAATTAACCCGCACTTCCTGTTGAAAACGAGAAATGGTTCTTTACAGGAAGTTAAGCAAGGAACTTAGAAGGGAAGCCTTTCAAGGGCTTCTGTCAAGCCATTTTTCCCCCTTTGAACTTTGTCTTTACACACTTGCGCATTTTCTGAAGAGAAGATGAAGAGTAACAAACAAAGGACTTTTGTTTTGCTAACATGATGACTTTAACATAATATGTATGTATGTGTGTGTACACACACACACACACATACATACATAGTATGCATGCACACACATGCACTGTCTATTTGCATAATTCAGCTTGTCAAGGTGACTGTTGCTTAAACAGAGCAAACAGATTCCCCCCTCCGCCCATCTGCCTTTTTATCTATTCAGTGCTCAATGTCCATGGTAAGAAACAATGGAGGGACTGAATAGGGGACCTGACATTATCATGGAAGACTTCTTCAAAGTTAACCATCCTTTCCTCAGAATGATTGCTATACCTTTGAAATGGGGAGAACCTTCTGGAGAAAGAAAAGTGCTTTATGAAAGAGAACTTGTTATGAAACTTTCCTCTGTTGTCATGCATCTTTGCCCATGGCTGACCTTGCAACTACGCCCACAAAATACATTGCAAACTACCATCTGATGTGAAAAATATGTAGAATACAGGAACAAGTCTTGTAGCATTTGATGATTTTGGATTGGAATCAGTTAACAAAATGAAGGAAATGTTATTTGTGCTGATTTCACTCAGATACTAGTGATTTCGCCACACTGAAATAACACTTTTACAAAAATTTACAAAGGGATAGCTAGGTTAAGTTTGTTGCAATAAAACCAAACAAAGAGATTTGTAGTACTTTAAACATGGAGCCAGCAGAGTTTGAATCCCTGCTCACCCACAGAAATCCTCTGAGTGGCCTTAGGCAAGTCACACTCTCTCAGCCCCAAAGAAGGCAGTGGCAAACCTCCTCTGAAGAAACATTGCCAAAAAAAAAACCCCCACTCTAGGATAAGGCCACTATAAGCCAGAACTGACATCAAGAAAAATACCCCTCTAAACATAGAGCAGAGTCTACTTTATCATTTTATAAAAAGTGTTATTCTGTCTACTTGACAGTTGCAGAAGACGAAAATGCTGCTCTCATTTCAGAGTGAAATGGTCCCAGTAAGGAAAGAGGGCCACATGGAGTTTGAAGAATATCCAAAGGGGGAAAAATGACAAAAAAGAACAAATAAAATGTCCTCTGGGACCTCAGAGATTAACAAATGTAATCTAGTAGGAACCTATTTGAACTACAGCCTACCACAAAGTAGGGTTGCCAGAGCTAAAACTGGAGAGGACTCTTACACCTAATGTTTGTACAGAAAAGAGAGTTTTAGAAGGTATTGCTTGTAACAAGCCGCTCCTGCTGAATTTCTCTCTTCTACATGACCATTAAATGTCCAGGAGCCTTCTTAATTTTTCAAAATGGCAGTCTCTCTCTCTCTCTCTCTCTCTGTCTTTTTTTTTGCTGCATGGTTGCTGGGTGGAAACTGAGGGGCAGATCTTCTCCTGTTCCTTGTACTGAGGAAAGAATTCACCTGCTACATTTCTGGTTGTCATGCACCAGTTAAAAACACAGTAAACATGTCACAAAAAAAGCTGACAATCATGAGGTATTAATTCCCATTCATTACCTCATTGGGTCATGGTTCCTCTCGGTTTGCCTGTGGCAAATAAGGAGTATTTTTACTGGTCCTGCTTCTATATCTTTAGCAGAAACTCAGTGTAGAGACATTGACCAGGCAAAGCTTTTGTGGCCGATGAAGAGAAATTGGGAATAGTTTTACCTGCTTAACTTCTGAGAATCAAGGTGATGTTGCAAGTAATAAAAAAGGTAGCAACCTTAGTTCTCACTGCTAGTCCACATATTAACTGAAGCTGTCATGTTTCTCCTACCATTTCACATAGTGCAGATCATGCAATTTAGGTTCAGTATCTTATGAGCTTGGAAAAGTTACTTTTTTGGACTATGAAGAGTCTTGTGGCACCATAAAGTAGGTTTCATTTGGGATATGCTGTCACAGACTGCAGTTACTTTATCAGATGCATCACATGTTTTCAGTGGGCTCCAGTCTCTGAAATCTTATGTCATCTAAAATGTGTTAGTCTTTAAGGTGCCACAAGACTCTTCATACTTTTTACCCCAATCAGAGCACCATAACTTCTCTCCACTCAACATTATTTGGAATGGAATTCCCTGAATCCCTCAGCCAGCATAGGCATTGTTGTCCATGCTACGGGGGGGGGGGAGGTGATTCTGAGAAATGGAGTCCAAAAACAGTTTTGCCAATCTCTGCCAACTGCCTGTAATTGCAAAAGGGTGTGGTTTTTAAAAGATATATTTTAGACTTTTTAAAATTTATTTCTGTTTTCTTTGTTATTCTCTATTGTTTTCATTTTAACTGTAAGACATTTGGGAGGCTATAGACTAACTACTTGTATTTCCAGGTTAGGATACAAGTGCTTATAGCAAAGCAAAAACAAATGAACAAACACTAGGACAGAGGGAGGGGAAGGGAAGATAAAGAAACTCTAAAATTGGTTGGGCACTTAGAAACAAATGGCATGGCACTTCTGGGGTGCCATGGACACTAACCAATAGGTGACAATTAAAATTAGCAAAATGTTCTCTTAGCAAATGTTATGCTTCTGTACTTAAACAAGCAAGAACTGCCTTACTGCTGGAAAATAGGGATCCTATACACCAAGGATAGACTTCTGTGGCCCTCCAGATACATTTGACCTACAACTGCCATCAGCCTTAGCTAGCATCACTTAAGCATTGGGCTACAATCCAGGAGACCAGCATTTGATTCCTCACTCAGCCATGGAAACCCACTTGCACACATCACTCACTTTCAGCCCCATGTGACCTTGGACATGTCATGTCAGAAAACTCCATGATAGGTTCACCTTAGGGTTTCCATAATCAGAAATGACTTGAAGGCACACAACAACAAGAACAAGTCCAGAAGTATCTTGGGTAGTCAGAGTTGCCTACCCCTGAACCTGCTATATACTTATAATGAATTTGTTCTTAGTGTGGTCCCTTGTACATCCAAAATGGCATCATGCACAACATACAAGGTGGTGGTTCTGGCAAGATTAGAAGTTTTGGGAAAACCAAAAGTTTGCAAAACGAAAAGTCTTAGGGAAACAAGAGTCAAATGAAGTCTGAGCAGGTTCAGTGGTCCTGATATATTGGCTGGCTGAGAAGTGGAAAAAAACCAAAGACTGGTCCATTGGGAGGCTTGGATGAAGGCTTGGCTGGTAGATGCTTCTGAAAATGGCCATTCCTCCATGCTGCCACAACCCTCTTCTCTCTACATGTATATAAAACTAAATTTTAGGTATTTAGAAAATTAAATTTTATTTCCATTCAAAAGGGATCTCAGTTACACACAGTAATGTTCCAGTATAACAAAAGCAGGACAATAAAACAGCAAAAGGAAATAAAATCACTACATTAGTCATGGGTTTCTATAAAAACTGACCATTTTTCCAACTATAAGTGCACTTGTAAACTTCATCTGTACATTGTTCTTTCAAATGTTACAAGCATGGTTTGATCATCTGTTCACTGAATCACAAGCTTAGAAAGTTATCTTTCCAGTAGCCAAGTATCAACGTTTCAGCAATCAAAAAGGTACAAAAAATTCATTGGCCTTTTGTTAATTTCCAAGAAACAGCTAAATAATTCAAAAGAACGTGCATGTCCCTGAATATTAAGGAACTTTCAAAAAACAAATTTACTCCTGTGATTACTTCCTCCCAAAAAGGAAGTTACTATGGGACAACTCCAAAACATATGAATCAAGGAAGCACTAAAAGTATTGCATTTCCAACCCTTTGCTGATTTAGAAACCCCTTTGTTGAATAGATGTTGTGACTGCCCATATACCCAAAAGAGCAAATTTTGCTGTATCAGATGTAGTAGAGATCTATAGCCATACTAGTTATAAATATTAAAACTGATGGCAATTGATTAGTCAAAATTAATCTGTTGTGTTGCTGGTGTGTGCCTTCAAGTCATTTCCAACCTATGGTGACCCTAAAGCAAACCTATCATGTGGTTTACTGGGGCTGAAAGCATGGCCATTTCTGCACTAGCCTTTTATAGTGCTATGATTCCACTTGCAACATCCTATGGAATCCTGGGGTTTGCAGTTTCAGGAGGGGCCGGCTGGCCCCTCCTGAAACTGCAAACCCCAGGATCCTAGGACGTTACAAGTGGAATCATAGCACTATAACAGTCCAGTGTGAAAATGGCCCATGTGAGGTTTCCATGGCTGAGTGGGGAATTGAACTGTAGTCTCCAGGACTGTGGTCCAAACTGCTACACTACACTAGCTTTTCCCACTTATTCTTTATAATAGTAATATGCCCTGTAGTAATGACAGTAGCATTTGATGTAGTTCAGTTCTGGCTGCTCTGTTCCTTTTGGCGAATCCCCACCTTCTGGAAATGCCCTAAGAGTTCAGGGCGATAGTGGTGCCATGTATACACAGGGCCTTCAAGTGAACTTATTCCCCTTTGACACACTTTAACCACCCATCTGTTTACCCAGCTGGAATAAAGAAGGGGAAAGGGCAGACTGTTTCCATTCCTCCGAAAGAAGGTTTAAAACCTGGTGTAAAGGCTTTAAATTGAATCCCACTGGTAACTTTGAAAATGTCCCAAGCTAATTAATTAGATATAAAAGGATTAAGAAAGGATTGCAAAGAATGACCCCGTAAGTATTCACCAAAACAGTGGAAAAGTACTCCCCCTCTGCTCTGTCTTTCATTCTCCCAGCCCTACAGGATTGTGTAGACAAAATGTTTGCTTAATGCCCATTAAGGGATAGCTAATCTGTGTTAAGTGATCTTGACAAGCAAGAGAATTGATAGTTTTCATCTGCATTATGTGAAGCTAGAGAAAGATATGGCATTCATCTGGTTCCACAAGTCCAAAATAGAACAAGTGATCTAGTAAACACCTACACACTGGGTACATAGAAAGCCACACCGCTGTCATTCTTCATGTACCATATATAAATACCTTGAAAGGGCACAATGTGATTTGGTCTTGCTGCCGCCTCATTAAGGCATGAGTCATGCCTTCTGCTGGGGCTCCAAGTCTTCACGCATTCTGAAGTGCAAGATCTGTATAAATACAAAAGCCCCAAAATGTGTTGCAGGTGCGTGTATATGTATATATATTCCCCAAATCCTTTTCCTTTTGGCAGAAAAAGGACCATTCCTATGAGCTTAGGTTATGCAATTATACCAGCAGATGTCTTTCATTGCACAGCAGGAGTGGGGCAAAGAGTGGCCCATGGGTGACATCTGGTCCTCAGGACTCTTTTTGTGCCAGGCCTCAAAAATGCAAAATTTTTTCAAAAAATTCCTTTTTGCCCCATATCCCCTTGGAGAGTATGGGGACCATTCCATCATGTTTTCCTCTCCTTCATGCCAATTTATGCTGAGGAGAGGCCTTTTTGAAACAGAAAGTGAGCAGGACTTGACGCAGAAGTCAAGGAAGTGAGCAGAAACACTTCCTCTATTTTAAAAATGGCCTCTCCTAACCTTGAAGCTACCTGCCACAAAAAAACATAGTCAGAATGCCCCTGCTGATGGTGTTTGTGGACAAAAAGTTTTTTTGTTTTTTGTTTTAAATGGGAGTGAGTGCAGTGGGTGTGTGGTTCTCCCAGATCTCCAGAGGGAATAATGAAACCCCTAGCTTTCCAGAATTGCCCACCCCATTGAACAAGATGATAAGTCCTCAGGAATGACTACAGAAGAGTGGCAGCACGGTGTAGTGTAGGACAGCCTGTGGTCTGAGCAGGATGTGTGCTTCGTTCACTTTTAAATAGTGGGATGGACTCCCCACTACTCAGACCATGAGCTATCAATGAGGTCATGTGCCTATGGACAAACTAGGAGTGTCTCCTTAAAAACAAACAAATTAAAATCATGATGTTCACTACTTGGAGCAGAAGCAATGGGTGTGGAGTTTTCTCTCCTTTTTATCCACACGACAACCCTGCGGGGCTGGATATGCTGACTCACTGACCCAGGATCATTCAGTGAGATTCAAGATTTCATTTCAGTTTCATTTCAGTTTGAACTAAGGTTCATCTGAATTCTGAGGTTTTGGTGGGAGCGAGAGTTCTAAGAAATTTCTCCTCAGTTGATTTACTTTTAAAGATGAGGGAGCTGAAGGATTCCCCTTGTCTCTTCCTCTCTTTTTCTTTTAGCAGCCCAGTGCCCTTCTCTTTGTTATGTGGGACAAAATGTCTCTCACCTGCATCAGGATAAGAAGTCCACACTCAATACGTTTGAGTCCTAGCAGAGGATACTAGGGCCATTTCTGTATTAGACTGTTATAGTGCTATTATTCCACTTTCAACATTCTATGGAATCCTGGGGTTTGCAGTTTAGGGAGGGGCCTTTGAGGATGTTGAAAGTGGAATAATAGCACTGTAACAGTCCAGCGCAGAAATGGCCTAGATCTGTAGCCTGCTGCACTTTTAGTTTTTGACATCTGTGAACATCTTAAGCCCTTTTTGCATACCTTTTCCCACGAGAAATGGCCGCGGGATCATGAGGATGGTTCTGCATGACATTCTCACGATCACACGGTGCTCCCATAGCAATCTCACGGCAATTGTGGCTTATATCATTTTCGGCTCTTTACCGCACTTACCTGGCATGTGGAAACTCAGGAAGCACAATGGCTGCGCTTTCTCCCCCAGCGCAGCCTCAGAAAGTACCCGGCTGTGCTACGGAAGGAAGGGGTGGAACTATCGTGCTTCCTTCTATCCAGCACAGAGCTGGCACGGAGGGAAGCGCAGAGGACACGATTCTTTCCTGCGAGAGGCTTTTCATGTGATCTCTGTGCGATGGCAGTGAGAAAAGTTAAGGTGCGAAAAGGGCCTCACTGTAACTGCTGTTCTGTTTTTCACTGTGAACAAAATGATACAAAGACAGATTTTCTAAAGGGATTTTCTTTAAACTTAGAAACAGAAGCATAAGTGGAAATTTAATCTGCAATCAAATCTGTAAATAGCACAGGCCCACTCACAAGTCCATCCAGTAAAATAACACTCTTCATGTGATTTTTCCACATGTGGGCTTCCCCAGGATCATGTCCAAGAAAAATCTAGGTTAAATGTAGATATTACATCAGAAAAGCCCTTCATGGGACAACCAGAGATAAGTATTACCTGTGTCCACATGTAGTTCCTATCCTAATGAGCTCACCATCAACCTTGAGCTGCAGTCCTATACATGCAGTCCTCTAGGTGTTTTTGGAAAGCGACTCCCTGCAAACCGAAGCAACATAGCCATGGTGAGGAATGCAATTCAATAACATTTGAAAGGCTGTGTGATTTCCACCCCTCTCCCACTTACCTGGGAGTAATTCTTACGTAAGTACTGTTAATAAATTTTCTAAGTGATGCTATCACATTAATAATGCCCAATGAGGAGAAGTGGAAGGAACTCAAAGGGGATCATTCAGATTCAGAAGCCTTATTGCCTTGTTAAGAATATCTCCAACATGTTGACCTGCAATGGCTAATAAAATTCATAACTTTGATTCCAGACAGAAAGCATTAAGGTTTTTACTTTTGCACCTTGTCCAAGAAAGGAAGCTGTGTTTTCTAAAATGCACCGGCATATGGAACCCTGGTGGCACAGTGGTTAAATGCTGGTACTTCAGCTACAAGGTTGTGAGTTCAATCCCGCTCAGGCTCCAGGTTGACTCATCCTTCCATCCTTCCGCAGGTTGGTAAAATGAGTACCTAGCTTGTTGGGGGCAATTAGATAACACATTGTAGACCACTTAAAGAGCACTTACTGATAAGCAGTATAGAAATACACATGCTATTGCTATTTAATTTATTTAATTTATTTATTGAATTCATACCCTGCATTTTTCCCACCATAGGATCCAAAGTAGCTTGCAAAATTTAAAATAAAATTTTAGCTAGAAACTGATTTTGCGAACGTTTTGGAAAAAAAATTAAATCATAATTCTGTTTACAAAGATACATGGTGAAAGTAACTTAAAATAGATTAAAACATAACTGAAAGGATACAAGATAAAAACACAGCACACAACTTTCAAATGCCCTCTGCCATATGATTGAAAGTCAAAAATCTTCCTAAATAGTAAGGTCTCAGACTGCCTGTGAAAAGTGAACAGGAAAGGGACACAGCCTAGGAGCAGCCACTCTTTGGCCCTTTCCGCACCGGGCTATTAAAATGGTGCAGAACAACCTCTGACGGAGGTCTTCTGCACCGTGGAGTGGACTGGGGTGGACTACTTTTTGTAGTTCTGCACCTCAGTCTGGTTCAGAGTGACTGGAACTGGTCACGCAGCGTGCTTTTTAAAAACCTCTTTTAAGAGCGCGTGACTTAGTGTCACTCCGTTGCTGTGCTCCGGTGCAGATTTGCAGGCATGTACTAGTGCGTGCCTGCAGATCTGCTAGGGGCGGGCTTTAGGCTGGTGAGCTTCTTCGGTTGGCGGAGAGCCTCCACCAACTGGAAGCTGCCATTTTGGACGCCGGAGCAGTGTGGAGCAACGAGCTCACACTGCTCCTCATCCCGACAGACTCGCCCGGACACTGAAGAAATCCAGTGAGTCCCGTTTTTGTGCAGTTCCTTTCCCACGTGCGGAAAGGGCCTTTCTTGTGTCCTCACCATGTATGCCTATGATGGTGGTAAGTCAGACAGAAATCCCTCCCTCAAAGATCTTAAAACTCAGGGTGGCTCATATGGGCAGATTCAGTCTTTCAGCTAGTCTGAACCCAAGTGATGTAGAGCTTTAAAAGTTCTAATTGGCACTTATATGTAGGAATGGGTGTCTGTGCCCTCAAGTATCCTGTCCACTTAAGAGTTTTTTTAGGCAAGGAATGCTCAGAGGTGATTTTGCCAGTTCCACCCTCTGAAATATAGCCTACAGCACTTGATACTTGTTGGTGGTCTCCCATGAAAGTACTAACCAGGGCTGACCCTGCTTAGATTCCAAGGTCAGATAGGCTCTGGTTCCTTTAAGGTATTTAGGACCCTAGGCATATGGAAGTATTCCTGAGAACTTTTCTCCTTGCTGATTTGCTTCATCCAGTGCCTTTCCTTTGGGGTTTCTGAGATAAGTTAAATAATCTATGTTTGCAGCAGAGTGTACCCCTCCCCTTCCACTCTTATCCTGTGAAAAGGAGTAATGTCCATTTTTAAAGCATTATTTAATGCATAATATAGATGCTTAAAATACTTTTTTTCCAGGAAGGCAGCCAGTGAGTTATTATTAGGCTTCAGAAGACAGGGCTACCATTTGATCATAATCAGGTATCAGAAATCATTGCACAGTATTATGCCTATCAAAAAGTTAATGTAGCCAGTCTTAACATGGATGTTTTAATGTTGTTATTACCATTGAAAGTGGCATTCATCACTGGCCAAAAAAGACATCAGAGTGAGCCTATGTAATATAGTTCCAATTACTGAGCCCTCGTCTAATGCTTTTTTTATAACAGTCTTGCAGCCTAGCATTACCAGCCATTAATGCAATTTCTCCTCTGTTGATTAATTTTCAGAATCACCTCCCTCCCCTTTTCTGTAACGGCACTTTATCACAATCATGCTTCCCATAAAACAAGGCTGCAAGTGACACAAAAAGATTTGTGATGACCTAGCAACTATAGTTAAATACAGAGCACTTCTCTCTCATTCTCTAGGGTGTCAGACAATAATATGCTTGTTTTGGAGTCACTGATGGAGGAATAGTCAAAATGTTCTGCTGCCACAATCAGCACAAAAAGATAGAGGCTTGCTCTGTTAGTGTTCAGTGTCACACAATCAGTTCAGCCTTTCTGAGGGAATTGGTGAGCTGTAATAGATTAACTGGGAGGACAACATTGTAAGTAAATAAATGTATAGTGCACAACTGCATAGGACTTCTGGCTTAAAATCCAATTGTTAGTCCCAACTGGAGTTGGCTAATTCTACCAACAAACATGGTAAGTCAACACTTATGCATGTTTCATTGTTTCAGTGGGTCCATACCCTCCAACATTTCCCAGATAAAAAACAGGATATATATGATCAAGTAACATCAGAGTGTGGTCAAGATGGCAAAAGTTATTAACAAGGAAGAACAGAGAAGCTAGGAGAAGCTGCAGCAGCTGACTTTTCCCTGGTCCAACTGGGAAGGGCAAGAATCTGCCCCTTCCTCTCTTCTCCTCCCTCTGAGTTAATTGAATGCAAACTACTTTTGCACTTTGAAATTAGTTTGTAGCTATTGAAGTGAACATAGGAAAACAGGGGAAGTGGGAGGAAGAGAGAAGAACTGGGACATTTTAAAAACAGCTGAAAATGTGAGACAACAGAGGATTAATTGGGACTGTCCCTGACAAATCAGGACAATTGGGGTGTGTGTGTGTTTACTCTAGTTAACACTTCCGCACTAGCCTGTTATAGCGCGATGATTCCAT
Source organism: Iguana delicatissima (assembly GCA_948472985.1). NCBI lineage: Eukaryota > Metazoa > Chordata > Lepidosauria > Squamata > Iguanidae > Iguana > Iguana delicatissima. The sequence goes on along the minus strand of CAOKZL010001932.1, from coordinate 486,857 downwards.
TTTCAACACCCTCTGGAATCCTGGGGTTTGCCGGCCCCTCCCGAAACTGCAAACCCCAGGATTCCAGAGGATGTTGAAAGTGGAATCATTACGCTATAACAGGCTAGTGCGGAAATGGCCCTAGTTTGAGACTGTGCTCTGTTTCACAACAGGTGACCAGTCTCATCTCACGGCAGGCTAGCCAGCTGTAGAATGACTGTATACCCCTAAAGATCCTAGTACACTATAGCAGCAAAAAAGCACTATTTGATTCTTACAGTTGAAGATCTTTTTTAATTAACTTTTTATTAAAAACACTCTAAAGGGAGCACACACAAAGAAAAGAAACATAAATAAGAAAAAAACCGAGCAGATACTAAAAAAAATAGACCAATACAGATATAATACAGAGATGTCCAACCAATGAAAAGAAGAAAAACATATATAGACACTGAATAAAAAAATAAAAACATTTAAAGAAGAATAATTATCTACTTCCTTTTGCCATCGACCTAGAACAATATTTACACACATTTTTTCCTTCACTTGAAACTCCCTATTCATCTTCAATTCAAATGCATTCTATAGTTTGAGTTCACCCTTTCCTTTCCCTTGTAGTTCCTTATAGACCAATACTTATTTGGATATCTAAACATATTTTACAGTGTAAGCAAAAGCTTATGTCATAATTCAGTTCTATTTACTTTTGAATTCTCCATATGTCATGTATATGTAGAATTTACCTGGCAGGGGAGAAGATTTTTTAATACCATAGTTACTGAAAAGAATAACATCTCTTTCCCACTACATAGTTGCAGCACTTTGATACCACTTAACTGCCATGACTGGAGCCTCTGAATCCTGCAGTTTGTAGTTTGCTGAGGCATGAGGGAGAAAAACCTAGAGATGTCTGGTTGAAAATTCTTAATATTTCACCAAATTACAAATCCCAGAACTGCACAGGATGTAGTCATGACAGTTAAATCTGAACCCTGGTACTACCAATGCATTGTGTGAAGGAGACTTTTATTGTAATCTCCCTTCAAGTGTGAAGTGATTCATATAGCTAAATGGACACAGGAATGCCCTGCTAAACCCATCCATGAGGTCATTTAGCTTCCTTGCCGTGCCCCCCAATGGCAAGGTATTGACCATGGACATCTGCTGAGTAAATCCTGGGTTTGCAGGACATTGCAGTGTGGACCTCCAGCAGGAGCTAGAACACTGTGCAGTCTGGAAGCCTGCATGGGCAGAAGTCTATTTACCATGTATGAAAGGGATTTTAAAGAGAGGATAACAATTGTATTATGGACAGACAGATAAGGACATTTGTGGAGAATCACATTGATTGCCATATTTCTTTTTTACTTCTGTTCTGTCCCTACAGACAGATTGTGTGTTCTGCTTATGGTTTTAGCCATGGAGCAATTGCTATTAGATGTTAAACTTATTTTTTTAAAAAATGGAGGGAAAGGTCAGACATTTATTTTTATTGTCTCAGCAGCCCTCTTCAGGGGCTCGTCACACTAGTCAGTTGTTTGAGATTGTCCTGTTAAAAAACCACTTCACTCATACTTGTGAGGACAAGTGAATGCTGATGCTGCGTATCTTACTACCCCACTTTAATAGTGTAACTGCCATTGTTTTCTTTCCCTTGGTATAAGTTCTTCAATACTGACAATGCTGTTTGCACTGCCATGTTTGCAGTGCCCTACCCCTACCTAGTGCATCATGAGTGATTTTCATTCATTTTTATTAAAAAATAAAATTAAAAAATAAGCCATGATAAGCCATGATGTTACCCTGACTTCTGGGGGCCCTTGGGGGACATTCAGATTTGCTCCAAAAATACAAAGATTAGGGAAATTAGTGGAGCACTTCTTAGCAAAGCGGAGGGCAGGGCAACACTACAAGATCTTGAACCCTATGTCTACAGAGTCAGACCACACAAGAGTCAGGTCAAATGTCCAATTGTCAATGGTTTATTTGGCAGAATTAGCAAAATATCCACACACAGCGAAGCAGTCACTCACACAAGTGCACAAGGACTAATGAGTTGGAAAGATATGAAGATTGGGAAAAGCAGAGGGAAAGGGAGTGGTTTATACTTCACCTGACCCTGTCTGTGGCTCGGGAAGAAACAAGTCAAAGAAGGCTTAGCGAAGGAAAAAGAATGCTGAGAGGAGCTCTCAACTAGCAGAATGCCAAAGAGGCAGCTAGTCAAGCGTGGGAGTTCTCCAAAGAGAGCCCCAAAAGGCAGCTCAATTATAGAGCACTGTATGCCTCGGGAACAGACCCTTTTCTGGAAAAGGCTAACAGGCGCATCATACAGATGGATCTGATCTCTATTTTTATTGCTGTTGCAAGTGTTAGTCTCATCCGGAGGACAGCCAATTTCCATCAAGGTATCAATGTTGTTACCAGTCCATGGTGTGTGTATGTGGCTTTCTGAGGTTTCCCTCTTGGAGACGTGATTGGGGGCATGTTGGCCTGATCTCACTGAAAATACTATGGTTTATATACCCAGATGTCTGCGTTCTTGTTCAGTAAACCTCTGGCTTAATAACTTTCTGATATTAAATATTACGCTTTCCCTGGACTGGGTCTGCTAGCAGGGGTTACAATGACAATGCTGTTACATATGAAGTCATAGCACTATCACACCGCTGCTTTTAAAAAAAGTTTTTAATTGATAGTAATTCAAAATAATGGCTGAGATCCTACATCACATTTGTAACTACATCAACAATGTTAATGAATACCTTAAGGAACTGACCCCTAGAACCCATTTTAAACCTGAAGGAGTTGCTCCATATGATGGAGGTCTGCAGCACAGTTACTTTTTTAAAAAAAAATAACTGACATCCTGCATTGCGGTCACAGATTCTTAACCTAGAGTTGCGGATTCGTAAATGCTCTGTATTCATCTATAATACGTATTCATGATCATGATCCTATAGTCATAGAGGGAGCTGCTCCATGTGATGGAGGTGTGTAGCACAGGCAAATGGATGCTTAAGAATGGTGCAGTTGGCTGCCTTTGTTTGGGGATAGGAAGGGACTGGCTGCATCGTGCTGAAGCATCTCACTCACTCGTCCTGCAGATCTCCATTGCACAGAGTGGCTCTCTCAAGTTAAAAGTAGGTTCCAGGGGGTGCATATGATCACAGCAATAGTATCATGAATACATACTGTAGGTGGATATGGACAGTTCCAAATCTATACCTCTAGGTGATGAACCTGTAACTGCATTGCAGCATGTCAGTCATTTTTTTTTAAAGTAACACTGTGGTAGTAACACTGTGGCAGGTAGTACTATAAGAAAGCAGCGGAGAGATCTTTGGAAAATATGCTTGTGTTGTACAGGTGGCTGAAAGGTGATTTCCAAAGGTTAAAAGGTCAAGATTGCACCATTATTGCTCTATAGCAGAAACTGTTTATATTTTTAAAAATCACAAAAGATCTAAAAAGGATTTCAAGAATATAAAGGCAGAAAACAGTTCAGGACAGGCTGCTTTTCTTTTGGGAAGTCTTGTTCTCCCTGCCCAAGCACCAGAAGTAGCCTGAGGCTTCCTTACTGGAGATTTCCTTGGGAATCCCCAACAAAGGGACAACCAGATCACACCTGCACTGTTTTTACCACATAATCAATCTCACAATGAAGCAGAATGAAACATTCAAACTCAAACTGGTTACTGAACCATAGCAGCAAAGAGGGCCATGAATGGGTATTTCCAGCACAAAAATAAAACAAAATTGAATTTCTGAAGATGGAAAGGCCCTCCTTCCATCCAAACTGCCACGGTTCTGACCTTGGAGGAAAAGAAAAAGAAGCTGGCACAGCTCCATTATGTCTGGGCCCAGAAGCACATGAAAAGCCCTCCCTTCATCCCAACTGGCCTTGTCCTGGCTTGGAGGGAAAGGCAGTTATCTGCTGGGCTTAATGCCTTCCCACACTGCCATCCCCCTTTCCTTTTGTGTCATGTCTTAATTAGATTGTAACTCTGAGGGCAGGGAACTGTTTTGTGTCCTTTTACTTGTACAGTGCCATGTACAGTGATGGTGCTATATAAATAAATGATGATGATGGTGATGATGATGATGATGACGACTCCATATCCCAACAACACCGGGAGAGGCTAAGGACAGAATTATATACTATAACAGTATATCAGCATTGTGTGATAAACACCAGAGGCCCTTTCCATGCCTTACCTTGTCCCGTGGTGCTCCAGTGGAAACCGTAGCAGTGGCTCTGCTGAGAAGAGAGCATGACGGCAGTGCTGCCCTCCACATTGGCTGGCTCCTTGCCGAAGGAAGCATGATCAACATGCCTCTTCTTTCCATAGCACAGCTGGGCACTTTCTCAGGCTGTGCTGGGGCAGGAAGCACCTCCGTCATGCTTCCAGGTCTTCTGCAGGCCAGGTAAGTGCAGGATGGTGGCGTGATCATGAATCATTGACAGGGAAAATCTGTCAGTGATTTAATCTGCGATCCCACTGCTGGCAATGGGAGAAGGCCAGGACCATGATGACATCATGCAGAACTGTCATCGTGGTCATTGCTCCTCTCCCATCTCCATGCTGGGAGAACAGTGTCCTGTGGAAAGGGCCAGAGTCTATAGTCTGTTGACATCTAGCAGAAGTGAGTCTAATTGAGTCCATATTGCTATTGCATTGCATCCTGGGAGTGTTGGAATCTGCAGGTATGTTGACTTTAAAGACATTGCACCCCTTCTGTTTAGCAGCTTGGGACCCATTCAAACTACACAGTTATAGCGCTATCCACTTTAACTGCCATGGTTCTACCCTATGAAAGCCTGGGGTTTGTAGTTTGCTGAGCTACTACAGCTCTCTGCCTGGAAATTCTAAATGCCTCTCCAACTGCCAGTCCCAGAATGTCATAGGATGTTGCCATGGCAGTTACAGTGGAACAATAACACTATAATTGTTTAGTGTGAATGGGACCCAAGACAACTCAAAAGTTCACTCCCTAATTTGTGACATTTTGACAGAGCTTGGGAAAAATATATTAAAAGCAAACAATGTAACCGTGACATGTTACTTTTTTGTAGTGGGTGGTAACATTGTTACTTTTTAAAAATAATGTAACAACTGTCAATAACACTATATTTTTCTTTTAAATTAAGTGAAATTATATGTAGCCACCTTTGGTCCTTTGTTTGGAGAAAGGTGGGATATTAATTACATTACATTACTAAAATAAGTATAACAGGTAATTCTTATATGTTATTTCTAAAATATTATTGGGAGAATTATTTGGGGGATATGGGAAAGTGGGGGTCATTTTTTCATTTTTTAAAAAAATAACAATTAAAGGTAACCTAGTAACATCACAGTACAAAGAAATTATTTTTGAGTAAAGACCAAGAAGTAACATAACGACCCCCCTCCCTGCTCTAATAAGAAATGTTAATTAATTATGTTTTAAAAGTAATATTCTAAGCTCTGTACTTTGGTTGGTCCTAACAAGATATTGCTCAACTGTTCATCTGAAAGCAGTCTTGGAACAAATTTCCAAGCAACATTTTTCTCACTTGAGCTCTATGCTCAAGTAAACTGTGTTTGGTTTTTCTGCTTTTCAGAATTCCAGCTTGGAAATAGTCCTCCAACCCAGAATTTTGTCCTTCTCCTTATCTCAACCTCTCTCCCTTTCCAGTTTATTTGTTTTCCTCATGGGCAGTAGATGTTTGCCTTCAAAAGTTTGTGAAACGATACCTTTTTCTTTAGGGTGACATACAATGATTGTTTTTATTGTGACAAGGAACATTCTGGGTCTCTAACCATTGTGCTACCTAAAATTCTCATGGTACTTTATATCATACTCATTGGACTGGATTTAGATTGAGTCTTACTTAGTGCAGACCCATTTAAATCAGTAGGATGTATTGTGTCTAACTGAAGTTCAGCTGACCTCAATCAGTTTCCTTTAAGTATGATGTTAAGGCCATTTCTACACTACGCTATTACAGTGTTATTATTTCACTTTCAGTATCCTGTGGAATCCTGGGATTTACAGTTTAGAGACAGGCATTTAGAATTCTTAGCCAGAGAGCTCTTTGGCCTTAGTAAACTACAAACTCCAGAATTTCACAGTAAGTTGAAACTGGAATAATGGCACTATAACAGTGTAGGGCAGAAAAGGCCTCAGTCTGCACTCAACTTATTGGCAGAATTTTTTTTTCCTAAGATAAATAATTGAAGGAATTTAGTCCCAAAATTGATGTACTGTCTAGGACAGTGGTTCTCAACCTGTGGGTCCCCAGATGTTTTTGGACTTCAGCTCCCAGAAGCCCTGAGCATTGACCATAGTGGCTGGGGCTTCTGGGAGCTGAAGTCCACAAACATCTGGGGACCCACAGGTTGAGAACCACTGGTCTAGGACAAGGTTGGGCATCTGTGGTCTTCCAGATGGTTTATTTTTTTTGTGGGGGGAGTTTCTCTCCCATAACCCTTCACCATTGCCTGAATCCTTTTCCTCTCAGCTACTAGGCTTCAAAGTCCAGCTCTTGAAATGATCCCAGGCCCTTATCCACTTATTTCCCTGGCTGTCTTCCCTCGCCCCACACACACCTCAGCTACATGTGTTTTCCATGGAATTTAATGGCTCTGTTTTTCACAAATTGGCAGATTTTCATACAACTGTCTTTGTTTTCTGTAAGTTTAATTTCTGAGAAAATAATACCAGATTTTAGGACTTTCAATTAATTCAATAATGACTGTTGTGAGAGAACCATAATTAAAATCACAAGAACTGACTGCCCCAGTGTAATGCCAGATGAAATCATACTTGGGAACATCTGTGTAAATAGCTATGCTTTCTCAATCATTGCCATGCTTTGATAATAAGAAGATGGCAGTTTATAGCCTCTGCATTTTAAATGTTTGTCCTTGTTGAAAGATTATATTAGCATGCCATTTTTCAAAAGCATTTAGGACTTTAAAAATAAGGGCACTTTTTATAGCTTTAAAGCTATATCATCCCTACACGGATAGTTTAGTACATGTGCACTGAAATCAGCAGGAGTTGGTGGCTTCCAGGTTAGAAGGATGGTGAATCTGCTGTGGGGTTTAAAGGAACCATCCAAGATACCGACCCTGTCCGCAAAATAGATTCAGGACTTTGGACAACTCCATCAAAGTTCAAACTAAAATGAAGAATTTGCTGTACTACTAACATAAGAGCCTCCAGCCAACTGGCAACTATGTTTTAATTTCTTGAGTGAAGAGGTTGCTAGCCCTTTGTAATGTGATTTCTGATTACTTCTACCATACAGTAGGAGAGAAACTCTTGAACCAGGATCTCCAGCTTCCAGCTGCCAGACCCTCACCTTCTATACCACCTGCCCTCTGGACATCACACAGGCTAGGTTTTGTGACTGAAGTGCTCTCTAAGGTGCTATGTTAGCTTGAATGCTAGTAGTCATCCCCACAACTTGAAGATCATTTGCTGACTTTACAAAGCAATGAAGTTACACCAGGACATATATAACCCTTTGGTAGCCTAAGCTACTAGTTGTGTGCCTTTGCTTTAACTGATCTGCTGAGAAGCTTCCACCTATCTCTAACCATGCTTCTTGCCTTTGGAAGGGATGGATGAGTCAATATTGACCCAGTCTATGTCCTGTTGGCATGTGTTCCTCTGCTTGTCCATTCTGTCTTGTCCATGCTATCAAATGATTGATTATTCTTTCTTCTTAAATATATACGGACAGCTTGGAGTACTTAGCAAGTGGGTCTCTTACTGTGTTAGTTGAAAATATCCCTTGGGAATGACAGAGTACAATGATGTGTTTCTAACTGTTTCAAGATGAGTTTGTGAAATTTAAGTCATGGGAAACATAAATAATAGGTCATGATGTTACCCTGTGAATTGGGGGTCCCGGGAGGGGCGCCCAAACAACCAAACAACAACAAACCAGATGGGGAAATTAGCTTGAGCACTCTCTTGGCTAACGAGAGGCAGGGCAACGCAGCAGGATCTTTTATCCTATGTCTACAGCGTCAGGTCAGTGAGGAGGCAAATAGTTCAAACAACAATTAAGATTTATTAAACAGTTATTAAAGAAAAGCACAAACACACTCCTAACTAGGAAAGGAAATAGAGTTTCAAGGGGAATGGGTGATACGCCACCTGTCCTGCAGTCCTGGGGAAGCCAACTGCAGAGGAGGAAACCCGGCATGGCAGCCGAGGGGAATCTGCTGAACCGAGCGGCAGCAAGGCAAAGTGAAGTTCAGACAATCCAGTGAGAGTTCCAAAGAGCTCTTAGAGCGGGGGATTTTTATAGCGGAAAGAATAACTGCAGGCTAGTCTGGTCTCGGGTGAAAACAATAAGTTTTGGGTTGGAGACAAAGCCTCCGAAAGGTCAGGATTTGCATGATTGAATTAGGGTCCGAATTGACAATGGTATGGCCGGTATGTAGATGCGGCTAGCTCGGCAGTTAAGTACCTAGCTCACCAGGGTGTCCTCTCAGGGCAGAGGATCTCTTTGTGGTAGCGTGCATTTGTAATAAAGATGTCTGTTTCAGGAGGTCCCCTAAAGCAGATCTGGCAATATCTGGCTTGGTTTGGTGAGACCAGCAAGTAGTAGCCATGCCTAGCTTTGCGCTTGTTCAGCAGGCCTCACAAACACTTGGCTGGTGGCAGAGTAGGGCCGAATTATGATATCAAAATGATATCTTTGGTTCACCAAAGGTCAGGCCAGAACTTGGTGGTAACAATGAGGTCTATAAAATATAAAGTAGAAAGCTTTGTGTATTGTAGAATGTGTGTTTGTATGTTACTAAGAGCCTAGACACAAGCCCAATCCAGGCAGAAGGCCAACACAATTATAAACAAAGAAATAAGAACATCAATATAACTATCAACATTGAAAAGCTAGTATAAAATAAATGCCTTAACTGATAATGAACCCAAACGCAGGTGCTGCATTAAAGGTACCCACTGATGTAATCTGATGGCTGATGTAATCTGATGGAAGGCAGCCAGAATCCGACACCACTTGATGTTTTATGTGACCTCCAGGAAGGAGGTTGGAGGAGAAAAGGATATTGATGTAAATAAAGTACTGTAAGTATCTGTTATCTCATTGGACCAGCTATGTCAGCTGATTAGACTAGGAAATATATAAAATAAGCCGAAAGAAGACAGAAGTCAGACTGATTGCAAGTCTTCAACATACAAAGACTATTGTTCATAAACAGCTTTGTTGTTTCTATCTAATGACCTAGCCATGATGATAAAGACTGACAATGCAGCTGAGAGAAGAGAGAATCTTTGCTTTCAACTTGGCTATGCTAAATAGATATATTTAGGTTTTCAGCTCAGAACATACGGATCTCTGGTCTGAGGTGATTAATACCCTCTGAGCCATTATGGTCAGATCATTATCTTATAAGGCTAGCATCAAAGCTACAACCTCCTCCAGCAGGGATGGAGGACTGATTAAAATGGACTGCTCTTGAAGGCTAATGGTGGATCCCTTGAGATTCTAGGAGGCCTTCAGAGGTTTTAGGGCTGGCATCTCTGACAATCCTGTTCATGCTCTTATTAAGTGGAATCAAACTCTAACCAGGGCTATTGATGTGGTTGCCCCCAAGTAGAGACCTTCAGGGAGCTCAACAGGAAGGATGGTGTTTAGAGCACAGATGGAAGAAAACCTAACTTCTGTGAGAGAAGATATGATATACAGAACATCTTTGTTCCTATAGGGTGGCAATATGTGCAGCAAAGAAAGCTTTCTTCTCTGCATGTACTGTATCTGCAAATTCACATCCATCTGAGCTATTTAGGGGGGTGAGAGGTCTAACCCAGGCACCCTCCCTCCTGAACCAGATCTTAGAGCCTTCAGTAGCTCTTTGTCATTGATTTTATGACCATTTTGCAGATAAAATCTCTCACATAAAAGCTGACTCAGATGCCATTGTTGGAGCAGAAGTTGATAATGAGGTGTCCAGCAACTCTGTAAGTGGAATTGTACTTGATCAGTTTCAATTGGTGAGTACAGCTGATGTGGACAAACTGCTAGGGCAAGTAAGAAGGACAATTTGTTTTCTCAATCTCTGTCCATCTTGGCTGGTTGTCCAGGGAGGAGAAGCAATTAGACTTCAAATATTTCATATTATTAATGCATCTCTCAGGTAGGGGAACCTTCCATCCTGTTTAAAAGAGGCAGTGGTTACACCACATTTGAAAAAACCTTCCCTGGATCCCCTGGACCTTAATATCTAATCTTCCTTTTTTGGGCAAGGTAGTTGAGAACAGTTGCCTTCCAACTCCAGGTGGTCTTGGATGACACATGCTTCCTTGACCAGTTTCAAATTGGCTTCAGAGCAAGATATGGAGTTGAGACTGCCAGGGTCACCTTAGTGGATTATCTCTGTCTTAGCATCTATGGAGGGAATGTGTCCCTGTTGGTGCCTTTAGAACTCTATAAAAGCACCAATGTTTGATACCATTGACCAGGGTATCCTTATGGATCACTTGGAGGCAGGGGGTTGGGAATAGATGGCACTGTGTTGCAGTGGTTCCAGTCTTACCTCTCAGACAGGTTCCAGATGGTGGTGCTTGGGAATAGCTGCTCCTCAAAAAAGAGCTGTTATATGGCATACCACAAGGTGCCATACTGTCCCCAGTGCTTTCTAACATTTGCATGAAACCTTTGGGGGAGATCATTTGGACCACTCCATGGTTTGGCTCCAAGTATCTGCAGGATCACCTCCTCTCATACAATCCACCCTGTACACTCAGGTCCTCTGGGGGCCATTTACTTAAACCAATCAGGTTTAGACTGGCAATGGTCACTCAGTGGATCTTTTCATCAGTCATCCCTAGACTGTGGAATGACAGCTAAACACCACCGTCTGAATTTTAAAAAGTACTAAAGCCCTATCACTTTTGGCAGGTTTACCCAGCCAGTTTTAAACGATGAATTTTAAATTTGTATATTTGAAATGGTTTTATGTGTTTTAGTTCTTTTTTAATCTGTGTTATACTTGAGTCTTGGGAAAAGGTAGGTAAGAAGAAATAACAACAACAACAACAAATCCCATTGTGATTACAATGTTTGTCCTTTATGGATGTTTATAGATGTAAAAGATGCTGCTAGATATAGTGATACCCAGGGATACTGACTCCTAGTGACTACCTGCAGAAGCATCTTGCAGAAAATAAATTCAAGAACTGTCCTTACTCTGGTCGTAAGAAAAACAAAAAACAAAGTCAAAATTAAGGAAGCCATCTCACCCAACCTGATGGCTGGACTAGCCCTGGGTTGATAATATTCGTGCTGCTCACCTTTTGAAAACACAAGAGATCTTGTATTTTCATTCTGTAATTTACACTGAGCAGAATTGTTCCTATTCTTTTTAAAACTGCTCTTGCTTTCCTTACATTGACACATTTTGGTCTGGCTTTGGCTTGTTAGTTTGCTCTTATGGATTGTTGTCAGGTGAATTTGCACTGGATGGACTGCACAGCATGCTAGATATGGAGTTTTTCTAGTGTGACCTAGAATGATAACATTTTCAGTCCAGATAAGTCCTCATGGGTACAAATTGTCTAAGTCATTGGTGTCCAGCCTTGAGTTCCAGATGTTGTTGGACTTCAGCTCTCAACTTTGCCAAGGACTCTGGGACTTGTAGTTACTATAACCAATAATAACTACATATAAATAATACTCTCACTAGAAGCCAAGATGACTAAACCATCATGTTTGGGACAGATCACGAGACAAACTGAATCACTGGAAAAGATGATAAAGCTTGGTAAGGTGGAAGGAAGTAGGAAAAGAAGAAGGCCACATTAGTACATCAAGGAGTTATGGCTCTGAGATTGTAAGACCTGAGCAAGGCAACTGATGATTGGGTATCTTGATGGTCTCTCATTCAGATGGCTGCCATAAATCAAAGTTGATTTGATGGCAAAACAACAACAGCCACAACAAAATACGATTAATTGTTTTAAATCAGTGGTTCTTAACCTTGGGTCTGCAGACCACTAGGGGTCCATGGAGCCCTCACAGGGGGTCTGTACAGAGTTGCCATTCATCCCAGAAAATGGAGGAAATCCTAGCTTTAAGGGACTAAAAAATGTCCTAGCCAGTTTTGGACTGTTGATGTAGCATGTCCTGTATTCCTCAAGATTAGTAGTGATGATTGTGGTGGCAGCAGCAATGTCTCATCCTAGGCTGGCAGCTCCAGGCAGTACTGTGCAGGTGTGCCAGAGAGCTCAGAAGGAAGGAAGGTGAGAGGAGAGCTGAGAAGAGGAGGGAAGATGTCCAGCCCAGGCCTTGTGGAGTGAGTGTGGCAACACTGCTTGAGCCCAGGGCCAGGCAGCAGTGCAGAGATTCGCAGGCATGAGAACAGAAGAGAGTCCTTTTACTCTTGTGGTTGCTTGGAAGTGAAGCGGCAAGGGTCTCAGTGCTCCTTTGGGAGAAAGTGTGAAAGAAACACCATTCCACTCTGAAGGAGCACTGATAGAGTAGAGAGGGTAGGTGCTTTCAAAAGAAGGACTTACCCTGTCTACTCTCTCAGTGCTCCTTTGAAGGGAAATGGCATTTCTTTTGTGCTTTTCTCCAAAGCAGCATCAAAAGCCTTATTTTCCAGGCATTGCTCTGGGGGAAAGAAATGGCATGAGCAAGGCTGTTTCCCCAAAGGAGCACCAAGAGAACTGCTCTGGGGGAAAGGGCAAAAGAAATTATTCTTTATACCTTCCTCCCATTCATAACTTTCCTGCAGGAAATTTCAGTTTATTCTACTCTCCTGACACTTGAAGGACCTCAGCATGATATGCCGTATCATTGACAAGCCTCTTTTCCTTTGCATTGTCTACTGGAAGAATAAGGAACAAGGGTGAGCACTTGATGAGCAACTTTAAACAAATATTTGAATATTTAAATAAATATTTGAATATTTGTATCTATATTTAAATATTTAAATCTTGAGTTAAGTCTTGAGGGTTCTGGACAACAAATTATATTTACAGGGGGTCCCTGGTAACGAAAAGTTTAAGAACCATTGTTTTATATTATTATTGAATATTATGCTTTGGGGGTATTGTATTATATTGTTGTTGCGGTTGCTGTGTACCTTCAAGTCATTTCTGACCTGGCAACCCTAAGGCAAACCTATCACAAATTTTTCTGGGGCTGAAAGTGTGTGACACACCCAAGATCACCCAGTAGGTTTCCATGGCTGAGCAGGGAATTGAACCCAGGTTTTCAGGGTCATAGTCCAGGGACCAAACTACTATACCACGCTGGTTCTCAAAACAGGTACCCCACCTTTTTCCCAGAGCTGGTATTCAAAGTGATTTGCAAAATAAAAGAAATACAAATAAAAACACATTACATAACAGCATACAAAACATTACTTTTAAAAAGCAATTAAATTACTTTTATCTGTACCTTGTTTTAATCTACACTGTAAGCACTCTTAGGTCCTACAAAGGGATAAGGCTGGAGATGGACGGATGGATGATACCCTCTCAACATACACCATTGCCATTCTTCTCAAATAATTCATTTTTGGAAGCATTCACATTCTTTTCTTAGCATCTTTTTATCAAACCTTTCAGGTATTCTTACATGGCCCTTTCAGGGACCTCCTATCCAAATGCATACTCACTTACTTTTAGAAAAGAAGAAACTTTAGGGTCTCTCAGTCTAGATCTTTCTCCTGGACCCAAAAACTGCATTTATCTGACTTACTGCAGATTAATAATAGCTATTTTGGAGTCAGGAAACAAACCTTTCCCAGATGTTTTGCTATGACAGAACAGAATATTTTGTAGTTGACACCAGCTTCTTACATCGGTAATTCTTCTCCTACCTGGGTTCAGAGTTTTAAATTGCTAGGAACCTCACCCCCTTCACTGATCTTTCTCTTCTTCTCTTTCTCATTTGCGCTATGAGCATTTTTGTATAAGTCCCAAGGATTTTTTAAAAATAAATTCTGTTCCCAAAAGACAGATCATTTCCCCTAACAAAAATAGCCCACTCTTCCTCTATGTAAGGATAGAGATAGCACAACAGGCATGAAGTGCTAGCTGTTTGCAGTCTTACTGCCATGGAAACTACCACTACTCTAGAATAGCTGCAATTTACCTATCACATTTTGAAACCAAGCTGGTGCACAAGCTTAGGTGATATGAGATTGAGCAACCTGGAAAAATACCACCCTCTGATTTCAGTCATTGCCAGGTGTCTACTTTTGATAAGATTCAGCACAAGATGAACTTACCGTATGATGTTGCACTGACTGCTAATTTGGAAAGCTTTCAAAAGGGATATGATAAATTCATGGAGGAAAATGTTGTCAATGGCCTTGTAATCATGACAATTGTATATTTGCAATTGTTGTCATCAGATTTATGGTGACTCTGAGGCAACCCTACTGCTGGGTTTTGTTAGCAAGATTTGTTCTGAAGGGGGTTGCCACTGCCATCCTGCCTTTCTCTGAGAGAGTGTGACTTGCCCAAGGTCACCCAGTGGCTTTTCATGGCTGAGTGGAAACCTTGATCTCCCACAGTCTTAGTCTAATACTCAGACCACTAAACTGTACTGCCTCTTGTTGCTGTATATTACCTTCAGTAATTAGTGTTCAACTCTGTAGATGCTGATGGCAGTGATGGTATCCATGGAATCCAAACTGATAAAAAAAATAATAATCTCCCAATCTATTGTTCCAGTCTCTTCCTTTGGGATTGTCTCTTTCCTCTTCAACAAGTGCTACACAATTTCCAGGTATGTCATAGGTACAACACTTACTGGCATGGAGATTTCCTGTTAACAATATAGGAAGGGTTTCCTCAGTGTTAACTACCAGTGTCAGATCAGTTGACAAAAAAATTAGATCCTGGTTCAAAAATGGCTTCTAGTGCAATCCCACATGTTCCAAGCTGAATTCCTATAGGCAAATCACAACTATGTTCTGGTATTTTGAAAATCATATTTTTTTTCACCCTTTCACCAAGGGTATGGCGGCTATTTAAAAATCTGTCCATGATCCTGGACATTCTTACTGAGAGGTTTTTCGTACGTCAAAGTTCATGGAATCACAGTGCTCAAGGCAGCTGCTTAGTTCAGCACCCAAGTAAATTAAGGCTAAAGGATCCACAAATTTAAGTTTCTAGGGAAAGGAGGTATGCCAGCCACATATGCTCTGTGGAATGCCATTTCTGCTCCCTGTGGTCCCCTAAAGCTCCCAGAACCACCCCCCATTTGTTTTTTTAAAATACAGGACATTTTTTTCAAGGGAAAAAAAAGCTCAAAACTGGTGCATAACATGATGCTACTTCCAGTTGTATTGGACACACTGGTGTAGCCCCCGGAGGGGTTCAAGCATGATAAATACCCCCAGATCCCTCCACAACAGCCCATTCCTGATCTAGCCTCTGCTTGATGAGTTATAGTAAAGGAGAGCCCACCCATCTGCAATAATTGGATCTTTTGTCACACTATTCTTGCCATTAAGTGATTTCTCCAACTATTCATCTCAAGCACACAAGTACTCTTTTCTATGGCCACTTCCGCACTACACTGTTATAGTGCTATTATTCCACTTTGAACATCCTATGGAATCATGGGATTTGCAGTTTAGGGAGCAGCAGTTAGAATTCTCAGCCAGGGAGCTCTTTGGCCTCAGGAAACTACAAACCTCAGAATTCCATAGGAGGTTGAAAGTGGAATAATAGCGCTATAACAGTGTAGTGTGGAAATGGCCTATGTGTGGAACAGCACTTGCTCTAAATCTGTGCTGTCTATATTGCTTCAAGAAAAAAAATTAGCAATGTCAACAGCTTTTAATCTTGGCCTTTTTGTGGCTTATTGTGACTTGGGCACTTGAAGCTCTTTTGACAGAGCAGGGATGGGAAAATCTAGACCAGTGGTGAGAGAATTGTCATTCTCAGCTTATGTTCAAATGTCTCCTACAGTGCGCCCTAGTCTGGTGTGACCTCTGCACACATGAATGCGAGATCATACAACGCATCTCTTCCAGTATAATCAATAGACACAATGGCCATAGGTGCACACATTGCACTGGGGTTCCTGGATCAGAACTGCGGCATATACGATGGGCATACTGGACATGTTTTAGACCTCTGGCAGAAGTAATCTCTGTTCTGACAACCTAGAGTGAGTAAGATAGAGAAAGAGAAACAGGTGTCAGAAAGAAAGGGAAAGAAAAAGGTTCTGGCTACACCCACCACCAGCATGGAGTACTCCTAAGGCAGTGGTTCTCAACCTGTGGGTCCCCAGATGTTTGTGGACTTCAGCTCCCAGAAGCCCTGAGCATTGACCATAGTGGCTGCGGCTTCTGGGAGCTGAAGTCCACGAACATCTGGGGACCCACAGGTTGAGAACCACTGTCCTAAGGGAACGTGGCCCTTGACAGGAAAATAAGGCTCCTCATCCTGTACAACTTCAGTTCAGTATGACTTTTCATCATTGGGATTAAGAGCTGTAGCTAATGATCTACAAAGGCTTTGAGAGTTCAAGGGATTGGCACAGGGAGTGGGAGCAGTGAAATAAGCCTACGGAAAAGCAAGTCTCAGAAGGAACCTTACCAACTCCCCATTCCTTGCGTCTCCTTCCAGGGATTTTGAATATTTATCCTCCGAACTGTCATGTTTGCACACCTAATCCCACCATGTTTGCAAGCCTAAACCCAGCAATGGAGGCCCAGGGAATGCTTGCCCAACATAACATTGTTTCCACAACCAGAAAATTGTTAACTATAGACTGAGATGATAAAACTAATGGTGACTATACTTTCAAAGTCTAACCTGCTCTTCAGGAAACAATGATCAGAAATAAATACATAAAGACAATGGACTCTATTTCTGACTGCAGTCAGTGTAAGTGGTGATTTTCTGAGTAATCCTCAATGAGTGAATGAATCAGTTTGATTAAGACACTATAAAACAATTTTCCTGCAATAGTTCATTCCCTAGCAGTAGCATGGCATCTATATGTGATGGCATTTTAAAAAATGTGTTCCATTTTTCCATGCATATTTTCCCTACTTGTTGTATAACTCATTGTTGCACACATACTGTTGCACTAATTGCTCCTCAAATTTATAAATGTATGAATTTCTCACTGCATATTGCTTATGAATTGTGGGTAACCTTATATAAAGTGGTGAATTTATCTACCATCCCTATCTGTAATAAAACTGAATGCCGACACAAGGAAATGAGGGAAAGAAGAGGATGAGGGGAGGAGGACATCACTGGGAAAAATACAAATATGTTTGCAATGAACAGTGAAAATCTCTTGAAATGGGAGACTCATTTCAACAGTCATGAAAGCAATCACAAAAGAAGCTCTGTACCTTTTTATCTGTTATGTTACATAAAGGTTGGAATGCTTTTCTAAGTTTGTTGTGTAAAAAACCCCCACTGCTATCCCAATTCATTATTTAAAATAAGATTTAAAAGGAAGATCCTATGTGTCTGTGCCTTTTACCCTTCTCAGCCTCAGATTAGTGAACAAGATACTCCTAATTAGTAAGAATGGACAGTGTGGTGGAAATTCTATATCCTTTTTAAAAAAGCAGAACTAGAAGACTCACCATAGTTATGTGCTAGTCATCTGACTTTCTAAAAATACTCAAATTACAGGAGAAGTGTACTGATCACAAGGTAGAAACAAATTGGGCCCCGGTATTTATTCATTCAATTACATTTTTATCTAATTGCTCTCTTAAAAATGACAGAGCTCAAGATAGCTGACAAATTATAAGTAAAAACCAATTAATCAATAAAACCGTTAAAATTATCACAGTGATTGATAACAAATAAACAGATTTAAAGGCCAATTTGAAGTAATGTGTCTTCACACTTTTCTTAATAGCAAAGAAAGGAGAAACTGAGGGAAGAGTACATTTTACACTCTGGGAGCAAGACAGGAGGAGGTACATTCTCTCATGTCCTTTAAGTGGGCCTCCAGATGCCATGGCATTCTCAAGAGAGCCTCTCTTTTAGGAAATCACATAGTTTGCTTGAACAATCAATGACGAAAAAGATCTTTTGATGTTTCTTTAACTGGATGAGCAAACCAAACCCTGCCATCTTGAAATTGCTCCCATTAAAAATTTGATTTCATTATTATTCCTTCAAATAAAGAACATGGTATATTTAACAGATTGGCTCTCTACACCCTAACATACAGGCACTTCTGAATGACACATAACTATCTAAGCAGAGTCGAAGCAATAGCCAAATCTCTTCGCCCACCTGAGAACAGATCCAGTGAGTTTGTGAAATTTACACAAATGTTGACTTACCTAATCCTCATTGATTTAGTGCTTTTGTTTTAACAACTGGATTAGAGCAGTTCTATTTCAGACAGAATGTAAAAGATTTATATTTCTTTGTTGGGCTATTGTTCTTCCAAGTTCATTTTTGTTCTGACCACAAACAATCATAGGAAACATTTAAAATCTTGTTTGTTTCCACTTGTCAACATTGCTGACACAAGTAAGTTTTCAATTGTCCCTGACCAACAGCCATCCACTTTCATAATTTTTGTATCCATTAATTCACAAGCATTGAGCAAAACAGAATTTATTCTCAGGATCTCTCTTTATGTAACACCTTTTGGTCCCTAGATGTGGATGCTCTCACAGTTGTGTCATTTGCCTCCAACTCTCATGGATTTTCCAAATATGGCTTCTGATGTTGCAATGTGAAGAACATGACCCAACAGGATGCTGCAGCTGTTCCACAACACTTATTCTACACTACAGTTGAATATGGAGGCAGCAGCTTTTGAAGCAACACCCAGCTAATAGCTTCTATTCTAGCTACCTGAGCAACACTGATCAAGGAAGTCTGGGCCAAAAGAGCAGCCTAGCAAGATGGCCATTCTATTACTGAAGTTGTTTCCTCAGGCAAGATGTGTAGCTGTATAAGTCTGCAAAGAGGAGAGTTCTCAGAATCAGTTGTACTTAAGTACGACAATAGAAGACACTGTGATTCTAAATCGCACCTGAAAAAGCACCAATGACTTCACTGTCTGTAAAATGCATGTTCCTGAAAACCCCTGCCTATTCAGAGAAATTAGCAATGTGCAGATGTGTGTGTTTCCAACTGGGAACAGATAATAAAATCTGCATTTTAATGTGAGTTTACAAGATGTGTAGCACCTGAAACTACACACACTTTTCTCTGGCTGTCTTTGTACATAATGCCTCTAAAAATGCATTGAGTAGATGAAAGTGTACACAAAAATGCATCTATTACAGGGAAATCATCACAAAACCACAATTTAACAGGAAAAATTACATGCAAAAATGCCTATATTTGGAAAAGTACGTATGGAAATATATGTACACCAAAATATATACCAAAAATATGCATGGATCATATAGACAAAACAATCACCACTTGATGGGAAAATTGGACACAATACATCCTGCCACTGCTCCTCCTCCTCCTCCCAGTTACCAGCAAGCTCACTTTGTTATTGCTCTTACTTGCCATCAAATTGACTTCTCTATGAACGAGAGACCTCAAAGATCTCTGGTCATCAACTGCCTTGCTCACATCTTGCAAACTCAGGGCCATGGCCTCCTTGACTGAATCAATCCACCTGTAGCATACTCTCTTTTCTTCCCGGACTCCATATTAAAAATGAGAACTAGAGTGGAATTGGTAGATTCATCTATCTACAGTTTTGACCACAGTGCTTAAAAAAAAATGGTTTGTTTCAGCTGCAATAGCATATAAGGATCCAACGACTGAGAAGCAGAAATGCTTGAGAGATGCTTATAAAGTGTTTTCAAAAGAAGGAAACCTGCAGTAATTTACCATGGTGTATCAGCCCCTCTCAGTACTGTCAGTGCTAAACACCATTGTATGTCAGCTATAAAACAACTGCTATCATCTACTGTGAATTTAGGTTGTGAGTCCTAAGTAATTTTTGATAGTGGAGGAGAAATGAAAATCAAGAAGGGAAGAGGTAAGGAATAGACCATCCTGGAATAAGGTCCAGGTGGCAGGCTGGTTGACAGGCATATCAGCTGACTCTGCATGCTACAAACTGCAACAGTTTTTTAGTTCACACATTATTTCCCATATTTATGAAGTTCTGGAATTCTGTATGGGAGTAACATCTTCATAAAAGGACTTATGTATGCAGAAAATTGAATTCAGTGATTCTGTTAAATCCATATCCAGTAAAGGGGTGCTATTATGTTACTGCAGGGGTTCTTAGCCTGGGGTCTAGCAACCCCTGTGGGTCTGTGGAACCCTCCCATGGGTCTGCAAAGCCCTACTGCTGGACACCAATAGCAGCAACAGAGATGTGGCAATGTGGTGTGGAAGGTTTGCAGGTAATTAAGCTATTCCCTTGTTTGCAAATGAGGGAGCAGTTTGGGCAGGGGCACATGTGCCAAGAAAACTTTTATGATAGGGTTGCCACCTGCCAGTGGCACTTTGTTGTTGTGTGCCTTCAAGTCACTTCTGACTTATAGCAACCCTAAAGTGAACCTATTACAGGGGCTGTTTCACAAGATTTGTTCAGAGAGGATGTATCTTTGCCTTCCTGTGAGGCTGAGAGATTGTGACTTGCGCAAGGTCAGCCAGTGTCTGAGTGGGAATTTGAATCATAGTCTCCAGAAGCCTTAAATAAGTAAATAAATATTTGAATATTTAAATCTTGAGTTAAGTCTTAGGGGCCCCTAGGAAAAGTTATATTTGCAGAAGATCTCTGGTAAAGAAAAGGTTAAGGACCACTGTGTTACTACATAGGGGAGGTGGCAAAGTGACTGATGTAAATTGGGATTGATGTGCAACAGGACTGACACACAACAAGACTGATATGCAACAAGACTCATGTGCATTGGTCCCATTGTGCGGTGGTCCCACTGTGCATCAGTCTTGATGAGCCTTGGGGCATTAGCTAGGGAGTGACAATGTGCATTGGTAAAACCCCGACATGCATCAGGAGGCCCTTGCTGGTATCCCATTATGCATATTTGCAATTCACTAACAGGGTTTCTTAGTGCCTCTATGCTATGTAGCTAAGTCTCTGTAAAGTTACATAATGTTTACTGTGATAGAGGATTCTAGCCTGTGTCATCAAAACAGTGCCAGGCACATGCAGGAGGGAGGTATTAGCCAGCTTTGTGGTGGGGAAGGATCCTCATGTTTTACAGAAGTACCAAACTCTTTAGGAAAAAAAGGAAGGGGAAGGAGACCTCCTAAAACAGCATGATGAGGGTCAAGCATGCTAATGTCAATTAGAAGAGAAAATCAGGCAGAGTAGAGAATAGAATTGGGGAATGGAACTGGAGAGGAAGATGGAGTTGGCTGGCTGGGAGTGGGCAGTGAAGATGGAATGGCTGGAGCAGCCCAGAAGGTTCTAAAATGCTGCCAATCTGCTGGTAGGTGAGCAGGAAAGGCTTGCTAAGAGAGACGGAAAAGGGGAGGTAAGGGGGGGACAGGAAGTTATATTGTTCTGTTGCCTTCTTCACCTTTTTCTTCCATGTACGAGAGAAGCAAGCAAAAAGAAGAAATAGACGCAAAGATAGAAAAAGGGCGTAAAGGACCATCTCATTATGTTTTAGGTATGCTTAGCCAGGAGAAGAGAAGGTTAAGAGGTGACATGATAGCCATATTTAAATATTTGAAGGAATGTCAAAGGGAGGATGGAGCAAGCCTGTTTTCTGCTGCTCCAGAGACTAGGACACAGAGCAACGGCTTCAAACTTCAGAAAAAAAGATTCTATCTTAGCATTAGGAAGAACTTCCTGACAGTAAGAGCAGTTTGACAGCAGACTATGCTGCCTAGGAGCATGATGAACTCTCCTTCTTGGAGTTTTTTTTAACAGAGGCTGAATGGTCATCTGTTGGAAATGCTTTGATGGTGTATTCCTGAATAGCAGGGGGTTGGACTCAGTGGCCTTTGTGGTCTCTTCCAGCAATACGGTTCTATGATTATTTGGAAATATGATTTCCTACGTCATACTAAGGATATCTTTTTAAATGTTTCCAGGGATAGCTGCTCATAGAATTCAACAGAAAAACCCAATATTTTAATCTACCTAGAACTAGTAATCATCATCTCCACTGATAGATAGATAGATAGATAGATAGATAGATAGATAGATAGATAGATAGATAGATATAGAACTAGGAGTTCAAATGATCCTCAAACAGAAGCTATTACCAGTTTAGCAAGGCTAGTCCTCACTTGTAGTAATTTCACATTCAGTCCAGGTCACTATTTACACCTACAGGGTACAGCTTGTATGGTTCCTTCTTATGCAAATTTGCTCCTGGGCAAACTAGAAAATAACATCTGTAATGAAGCAAATGACAGGCCTCTCATATGGTGACGCTACATTGATGACATTTTTATGGTCTGGACTAAGGCCCTTTCCGCACCTTACCTTCTTCCGGTACTGGGGTGCGGTGATTGTGCAAGCAGCCTCTGGCAAGAGGCTCTCGTGTCGGGGGTCCTTCAGCTCTGCACGAGCTGCCTGCTCGCGCGAGAGCCCCACCTCTTCCTTCTGCAGTGCAGCCTGGGACTTTCCCAGGCTGCGCTGGGGCAGGAAGCACAACTGGCGCAGCTCCGGAGGCTCTGCATGCCAGGGTAAGTGCGTGCGGGGCCCGGGAGCAATGTGTGATCATGCACCATTTTCGGCTTCTAGCTGAAAATGAAAAGGGGGGTGATCGGCGCCTGCCGGCCCCTGGAGCATAGCGCGATTGTGAGTGCGTCGTGCAGATCGCTCCTCGCAATCGCGCGACACTCCAGGCCCTCTTTCGCATGGAAAATGCCCTTGTTTGCATGGAAAATGCCATGCGAAAAGGGTGTAAGAAAGGAAGGATTAGCAAACTTTATATCATGGATCAACTCTACCCATCCAATAAGCAAGTTTACATCTAGCAACACAATTAAACATCAACACAACTCTTTCCTTGATGCCCTCCTCACCACTAAGAATCACAAAAGTGTCACAGATCTCCACAAAATCTACTGATGCTCATATTTACCTGAATTGGAGACCCTGTCCCTTATCTGCCGCCTCACACCACTCAGCAATCCAAGATCATGCCCTTGTGATTCAAGCCATTACATGATCTGTGAGAACCTTTAGCAGACTGTTACTGTTAGCGGCACATTGATTGGCAGGACCTGCTGCATTAAACAACATGTCACCTGCCAGCCCTACAATTATGTTTGTGTGATTGAATGCAGACACACAGGATGCCATACGCAGTACATGCTAAAAACAACTATCAATCTGGGTACATACTTCAGGAACCACAAGTCTGCAATCCTAACTAGCAAACTGGAACAATCACTGCTCAGGCATTTCAACTCGGAACATTTCAATGCCTCTCTGATTTGTCCCCATTTGGTATTGAGGTGCCATCTTCTTTAGGAATTTTGGACAAAAGGGAAAATTTCTGAATTCATAGACTTAATGCCCTAACACCACTTGTCCTCATCCTAGGGAATAATACCATCATCCATTGAAGTATGTTGAAATCAGAGTGTTCTAATCTGCTACCCTGAATGCAGCTCAGGTTCATCATTAGCAAATTGTAAAGCCAAAAAGTCCCCAGAAGTCTGAGACAACAGAAATATTGTTTGGATATTATAAAATAACCCAAGAACCAATGGTGTGTTTAAGTATTTCCAAGTCTCAGGTCCCTATCTTCAGATCTCAAATTGAGTCTTAAGTCCTTGTAAGACAATTCAAGTCAAGTCTAAAGGTGAGTCTCAAGTCTGGTAGCCAACTTTAACCAGAAAAAAAAAAAAAAGGAGGTGGTGGTGGGATGTGTATGGGGGTTAAATTTCAAAAACTAGAAAGCTCCATCCTGTCACTCCCTTTTCCACCTTGCTTCAGTGATGCTTCACCCAGACTTTACACACCTTCCCATCAACATCAGTTTTCCTCCTCTTCTCTCTCTCTTCTGTCACTTCCTTAAAGTTTAAACCCTTAAAGACGGGTTTAAAGCCTAGCTGAAGCATTGTTGTGGCAAAGCGGGAAAGGGAGTGACAGGATGGGGCTTTTGGCAGGCAGAAGAGAGAGAGGAGGAGGATTGAAGACTGACATCAATGGGAAGAGGTTTAAAGTCTGGCTGAAGCATCACTGAGGCAAGGTGGGAAAGGGAGTGACAGGATGGGCTATCAGCAAGATAGGAGATGGAGAGGAGGAGGGGGTGAGAACCAGTCAAGCAACAGCTACAAACTCTCTGGGAAAGAGAAATGCCTGAATGTGGAGGGAGAACTGCATTGTTTGCTCTCAAGGAAGCCAGTGGGATGGTTATGCTGCCTCTGCCAGCCATGAGAGAGTGAGGTGTTGGTTCTTTTCTTTTTTTAATAATTTTATTTAAATTTCAACAAATAAAACAAACAATTATCTCTGCAATGTTTACATGAAATGTTTTTCCTTCTTCCTTTCCTTTCTGGATTACAATTATTAATATTCCCTTTATTTATTATACCACATATCACAATAAAATGTTAATAATCTATAGTTTGTTAGTTCCTGCTATATGTCTCTACTTTACTTGTTACATGATATTTTGTTGACTATTAACCTGAATAGTAATTGATATCATGAAAAATGTATTACCTTCTGTCTACCCCCAACCCAAATCTGTAACAATCTTCCACTCTTTATTAAAGTCTTCGTCTGATTTCCCTTTTAGTCTTTGTGTGAGTATATCCGCATTTCTATTTACCGTAAAAGTTGTCCACCACCGTTCAGTTGTAGTTGTAATTTCATTTTTCCAAAGTCGTGCATACTCAATGCAGGCCATCATCACCATGTACAATATTATTCTCCAGTATTTCTTAACTGGCATTCCATCTCATATATGTGTCATGTTTAACAAGTAGAATTCAGGTGTCATCCCAAATTGGATCTTCAAAATTGAATTTATTTTCTTGTGCATTTCTTTCCAGTATTTTTGTGCTCTGGGACATGGCCACCACATGTGAAATAATGTACCAGAGTTCTCTTGACATTTCCAACATTGATCTGTAGCCATCTTGTAAATTGTCTTTAATTTTTCTGGTGTCATGTACCATCTATGAAATAGTTTGTGATAGTTTTTTTTTTAAGTTTTGAGCAGCAGTAAATTTCTGTGTGCGTTGCCAACTCTGTTCCCACTATTCTAACTGTATTGAGTGTCCAACATTTTGTGCCCGTTATATCATTACTGCTTTAACTGTCTCCTCCTCACATTCTTGGTGTAAAATTTCTTCATACAGATATGCTAATAAATGTGGTGGATTTTCTCTTAACATTCACAGTAAATGAATTTGTTCCTTTTGTTGTATTCCATAGGTTTGTACATCCATTTGAAATCTTTCCTTAAGCTGTCTATAGGGAAACCAGCTTAATTTTATTCCTTCAGCTTCCAATTTCTCTCTTGATTTCACCTTCACACAGAAGTCTTCTGTGGTGTCTAATAAGTCATCATACCGTAACCATTTGTCTGTATCTTTCCATCCCCCAAAAAAAAGCTTCTTGCGGGGATACCAAATTGGGTAACTGCCTTATATTCTTCTTCTTGTAGTCAGTCCATATTTTAAGTAATGATTTGCTTATAAAATGATGCTTAAAATCTTTGTCTACTGCTTTTCCATAAAACATATAGGCATGCCATCCCATTCTTAATCTGCTCCCTCTAACTCCAGCATTCTCGAATTTTGAAGATTTATCCAGTCTTTTATCCAAGTGAATGCTGCTGCCTTGTAGTATGCTTGTAGGTCTGGCAAGCCTAAGCCACCTCTTGCTGTTATGTCTGTCATGATTCTCCATTTAATTCTTGGTTTCCTCCCCTGCCATATAAACTTATTTATGTCTCTCTTCCATTGGACAAAGGGTTTAGTGCTTGTTAAATAGGCACATTTTGGAAAAGATAGTTCATTTTTTGTAAAACATTCATTTTTATCACTGATATCTGTCCCAGCAAAGATATTTTTAGTTGAGTCCATTTTTCCAAATCTTGAATTATCTCCTTCCATTTTTTATCATAATTGTTATGGTACAATTCGTTGTTTCTTTGTGTAATCCAAACTCCTAAATATTTGGCTTTCTGTCCTTTGTTAAATCCTGTAATTTGTTTGAATTCAGCCTCTTCCTTCTCCCTCATATTTTTTGTTATGTATACTGTTTTTTCCTTATTAATTTTAAAGCCGGAGCAATCTCCATACTCTTGAATAATATCCATCAGTCTTTGAGCACTGATGAGGGGATCATCCATAAAAAGTACCAAATCATCTGCAAAGGCTTTAAGTTTGTATTGAAATTTCTTTATCTGGACTCCTCTTATTGCCACATCTTCTCTTATAGTATCATTAAGTATTTCTAGTGTCAAAATAAATAGCAAAGGTGATAGAGGACAACCCTGCCTTGTTCCTCTCAAAATTTCAATCGGTACTGTACACTCTCCTTTATAATTAGTCTCGCCATTTGTTGAGAGTATATTGCTTCAATCCATGAAATGAATTTTTCTCCCGCTTGTGCTTGCTTAATAGTTGTCTTCAAAAATGACCAATTGATCATATCAAATGCCTTTTCTGCATCAACAAATACTATAGCTAGCTTTCTTTTGTTATGTTTTTCGTAATGTTCAGTTATATTTAAAACTGTCCTGATATTGTCACGTATCATTCTCTTGGGCAAAAAGCCATTCTGGTCTTCATGAACATGTTCTTGGAGTACTAGGTGTTGGTTCTTTTTGGAAGTGTTCTCTGCCCTTCCATGGTTTAGGGGTTGGATCAAATCCTGCTTACTCACAAGGAAGCCACTGGGATAGGTATGCTGCCTCCACCAGCCATTAGAAAGTAGGATGTAGCTTCCTCTCAGAGGTGACCTTCCCCCACCTCCCTCACCCCCATGCTGAGACCACTTCATGCCCACACTCGCTGAAAAAACTGCAATCCCCTTTTTTCCTCTCTCCAATCTTCCTGCGCTTTTGCTTTCCTCTAAATGGTTTCTCAAAAATGCAGGAAAGAAGAGAGAGGCACAGAGGTGGGGATAGGAGCATGTGCAGCTCTTATTGAGTCATCAACATAAAATTCCCTCACTACTAATTGGAAAAAGGCTGGAGGGGGAGGTGGGAATACCAAAGGTGGCAAGGCAGTCACTAAAAATAAATGAGTCACAAGCTGAGTTGTGTCAGTTCATCATTTATTGCCAAGTCAGTTAAAGTCAAGTTCCTGAAGTGACTTGAGTCCGACTCAAGTTCAAGTCAATCAGCTCAAGTCTACATCACTGCCAACAACTACAGCACCACATACCACAACGTCCCAGCACTTCTGCCCCATCTGGAAGGGCCTTGAACTATCCCTTGAAGCTACCATTAGTTCCACAATGAAAAGCAAACCAATACTGGTATAAAAGCATATGTTGGGTTACAAGTGGTCTAATAACCTTCTATCTCATGGCAACCACTGCACAGACAGTCCTAGTTGAAACAGTACTCACTCACACCCTGTGTTGAGACATGAGGCATTGCAGATTGATGCTGAAGAGAGTGGTTGTAAAGTGGAGGATGCCAATCAAGATTCATCACTCAGCTCAAGAAGCAACCAATCTACCTTTGTCCTCCCTGCCCTCACTCCCAGCTCTCTCTCTCTCTCCTGTGTGTGTGTGTGTGTGAGAGAGAGAGAGAGAGAGAGAGAGAGAGACAGAGCGAGAAGGGACAGTTGGGACAGATGGTCAGACAGATACAGATAAACAAACAAGAAAAACTACATATTCTAAATGTATTTGTTGCTGTGTGCCTTCAAGTCATTTCTGACTTATGGCAACCCTAAGGTGAACCACTCATGGGTTTTTTGGGGGGCTGAGAATGTGTGATGCGCCCAAAGTCACCCAGTGGGTTTTCATGGCTGAGTTAGGAATTGAACCCTGATCTCTAGGGTTGTAGTTGAACACTCAAACCACTACACCACAGTAGCTCTGTGCCAAATTTATAGCAGTATTAATAAACAAAGCTTGTAGTTTGTGAGTATAGGTTAGCTCCCAGCTACTAACTGGAAAACCTATTTTCTCCCACTCTGAAGGAAGTCCAGATGTTCGAGCTGAAATTTTATGTTACTGCATTGCTATAAATTTGGAAAATCCCATTGGGGTCAGAATTCCTATGAACTGGCAGTATCCACATTTTGCCCCTCTAGTCTCCCTTCCTACAGTTCTTTATGTTTAAAATGGACTTGGACTGGACAGGCCTTCAAGGACAGGAGATCTTCAACTGTCTTCTCTTCTTGAAGGAGGGACACTCTACTTCACCTATGGGAGTGAGGCATAGGGTCCTCTCCTCTCCACCAGGCACCTACACCACTCTACGATGTGGCCTGTACATGCAGATGTGGGAACCAACCTTTCTCTGGGTTTCAGTTTGAAGGGGAAGAATTTTCCTCTTCTTCCTGGGGAGGAAGGAAAACTGGGGATTTCCATGTCAATCCTCCTTTTTCCATTCTCCACTAGCCTACCCTCCAACATTTCACAGGCCAAGTAACACTGGACTGTGGTCAAGATGGTAAAACTTTTTATTGAGGAAGAACACAAACCTAAGTTCCCTAAAGACAGCAGATCTAATATGACTTTGGAAGCTGAGCATGGTCTGCCTCGTCAGTATTTAAATGGCAGACCACCAAGGAATACCAAGTTCTGTACATTATATTTAGGGGAAGGTCATGGCAAACAACCTCTAAGCATTCTTTGGTTAAGTCTCAATGAGACTCAATTCCATGAAATTCATCAGGTTGCCATAGAATCATAGAGTTGGAAGAGACCACAGAGGCCATCCAGTCCAACCCCTGCTATGAAGGAACACACATCAAAGCACTCCCAAGAGATGGCCATCCAGCCTCTGCTTAAAAACCTCCAAAGAAGGAGACTCCACCACACCTCAAGGCAGCAGATTCCACTGCTGGATAGCTCTAACCATCAGGAAGTTCTTCCTGAGGTTCAGGTGGAATCTCCTTTCCTGCAGCTTGAATCCATTGCTCCTTGCCCTAGTCTCTGGAGCAGCAGAAAACAAACCAACTCCCTTCCTTGACATGACATGACAGACGATTTGAAGGCACATACGATAGAGTAGATTGCTTTTGTCTGAGCCTACTGAGAAGGGAAAGACTCCATCCCCACCTCTTCTCTCCTCTCTGCTGAGTTAACTGAAGGCAAAATTACTTTTGCACTTTGGAACTCAGTTTGCAGCAGTTGAAGTAAGCTAAGGCCGGGGGTGGATGGAAAGAGGAAAGAGAAACTGGGACATTTTAAAAACAGCTGAAAAGGTGGGATGACAGAATTAATTGGGACCGTCCCTACTGTCAGAGGGACAGTCAGAGAGTACGCTCTAGTGACCCCTGAGTGTCTTGAGACTGTCTGTGCACCAGCTTTTAGTTTCTTCCTTTTGTGGAAGTCCCCTAACAATACTGCCATCTCTGAAGGTGTACGAGAAACGCCTTTGGCATACAGAGAGGCAGTAACTGAATGGGTGCGATAACCGTTCAAAAGACAAGGGCTTGTTGTTGTGCATGTGCTCTTTCTCATACCTTTGCCACTAATAATCATTTAAATGCTTTATAGCCTTTATTGCTTTTGCTTCACAACAACTTTGTGACTCATTCAAGTGGTTCCCAGGAGGACCGGAGGCCGAGAGACAGTGATTTGCCTAAGGCCACCCAGGGCATCCATGGTAGTCCTGGTATATAACAAGAGGTCCACAGACACTCTTATGTCAGTTCCCAGATTTTCTTTTTAAGCATCTCATGTGGCAAACCTCCATTTTTTTAATTTTTTTTTTTTTTGAAACACAAACATGTTTAGAAAGCATTCAGGTTTTGGGGTGGCAGCATTTTCACACAGGGCCACCTCTGTGAAAGAAATTCCCAGAAACATTCTGGTGTTGAGCAGGTGCTCTGCATATGCTCTTTTGAATGAGAACCTATAGCAATAATGAGAACACCTGCTTCTTTAGAAAAGCTCTGCTGGGTCAAAGTAAAGTCCTGTCTCATCCTGCATCCCCTTTTCCAAACTAGCCAAACAGATACCACAACACTGGAAGCCCCCTCACTAGGACAAAAGGACAGAGCCCCCTCCTTTTGTAGTCCCCCAACAGCACATTCCACTTGGGCACTCTACCAACTGCTTCACAGGGGCACACAAATACAGGCACACTAAATCCACAAACTCAGGCCATTTCTGCACTAGCCTGTTATAGTGCTATTATTCCACTTTCAACATCCTATGGAATCCTCAAGGCCCCTCCCTAAACTGCAAACCTCAGGATTCCATAGGATGTTGAAAGTGGAACACTAGCGCTATAACAGGCTATTGCGGAAATGGCCCCAGTCTTCATTTTGTTTCATTTGTTTCTTCATACTTCCATACCCTCAAACTGTCCCAATTTGGCAGGGACAGTCCAAATTAATCCTCTATCAACTCACTTTTTCATCTGCTTTTAAAACGTGCCATGTTCTCCCTCCTCCTCATACTCTCCTCCTTTGTCCTTGTCTTACATCAATGGCTGCAGACTGAATTCAAAGTCCAAAAGTAATTTGCTCTCAATTAACTCAGCAAGGAAGAAAGGACAAGAGGGGAAGGAATCTTGTCCTTCCAAGCAGGCTCAGGCAAAAGTATATTGCTGCAGCCTCTCCTAGTGTGTGTGTTCTCCCTCATTAATATAACTTTTTGTCACATTGGTTCCATTCAGCTGGCGCTTGGCCATGTGTGTCCCAGTTTTCATTTGTGAAATAATGGAGGGTATGCACTTCTTATTCTGTGGCTGAGAACTGGGTCACAGGAAGACCTGTTATTTCTCTTTAATAATAAGACAAAGGCCATTTCTGCACTACACGGTTATAGTGCTATTATTCCACTTTCAGCATCTTGTGGAATTCTGGGGATTGGAGTTTACTGAGGCCAAAGAGCTCTCTGGCTGAGAATTCTAAAGGCCCCCCCTAAACTGCAAACCCCAGGATTCCATAAGACATTGAAAGTGGAGTAATAGCACTACAACCGTGTAGGGTGGAAATGGTCTCTGTTTCAGTCTGCTAAATATGTGCCTAACATTCTCAGCCTAGCCTGTAACAAGAGCCACCTGGGTCTGATCTATCTCCTTGGGAGGCTCAGGCACACCTCCCATAGGAGGCAACTGTGTGTA
Source organism: Iguana delicatissima (assembly GCA_948472985.1). Taxonomy (NCBI): domain Eukaryota; kingdom Metazoa; phylum Chordata; class Lepidosauria; order Squamata; family Iguanidae; genus Iguana; species Iguana delicatissima. The sequence continues at coordinate 455,712 of CAOKZL010001932.1, read as the reverse complement.
CGCGCTCTGAGAGCTGGGGAGAGATAGACCATTGTTTATACAAGGATTAAGACACTCCATCTGAAAACATTGCACAACCAGCTGAAACTGATTATTTTCAGGACAAGAGTGGAAGGAAGCAGGTCTTTTAAATGCATACCAGGCCCATTGGTTTTGAAATGTGGAAGTCTACGATTAGACATCTTGTCTCCCCAAGATTGTGTAACATGTGCTTCAGCAGGATGTATCTTTGCTGATGTGGATTGGTGTAAGCATGACGGAGATCGACAGGGTGTTTCTTTGAAGTTCCATTTCAACAGGGACACATTATATAATCTGTTTAAAAATTTGTTCTGTATAACAGCAACAATGATGCGCAGGTTGCTTGACATAGATGTTTAGTGCAGAATTTCCATGGCATACTACAGAGGGCCCTCCATTTTAATCAAGGTTTGGGGTGCAGAACCCTTGTGAAAGTGGAAAAACCACAAACTCCCCCCTGCAACCCCTCCCATTCCCTTCAGAGCTCCTGTTCCCATTCTTTTGCCTTTTGTGCACTGGGGCCAGAGGGGATGGGATGGGAGGGGGAGTTCTGGAGGGGAGAAGTGAGCCTTCCTTCCCCATTCTCTTGCCTTTTGCCTTGGCACGAATTCTCAGTGCCAGGGACAAAGGCAAGGGAATTGGGGGAGGGGTTCTCCAGAGGGGAGAAGGAAGGCTTGTATGAGATCCCCCCCCCCATTTTGTTTCCTTTTGTCTGGGTGCTTGCCTTCCTTCTCCACACTCAGAAAAATGCAAGGGAATGGGAGGAGGAGAATTAGGGGAGGCGTGCATGGCTTGTGCATAATCAAATTCATGAAGGTCAAATCAGTAAATGTGGAGAGAGGACTTCTATACCTACACGTGTATGGGAAGGAGATAACTAACATGGCATTGTGGTTGAGCAACAAGAGACAAACTGAAAGCATTGCCGTCCTAATAAGAGTTCTTCGCCACCCATTAAATTTTCCTTCAGTCCTCACATTTCTAGTGTTGCAGTAATTTAAAGCTCCACCTGAGCATTAAGAAATACAGTCTGGCCACTGAAAGAAAAAGAGCAGGCAAAGTGACCAAAGGGAAGTGAACACAGCAAGTGTAAGAGTTCAAGGTATGAATGATTTTTAATGTCTCTCTCTGTGATGAACCTGATGGGAGGGGGTCTTGACAACAGAGCCTCCTTGGCAACTGAGAGCGTTTAAGCTGATTGGCTGGTGAAATGGAACCTTGGATAGCCCAAGGTGGGGGCTGGTGGGAAGAGGAAAATAGCGGATTTTAACTGTCTGGAGTGTGTTTGGAGAGGAGTGCGATTTGTGGTGTGTTTGGGAGAGGTTGTAGATTTGAAGAGCTCTGTGGGGGAGAGAACTGAGAAATTGGGTGTACGAGAGATAATGAATGAATTGAAAGAGAGAGAGAGGGAGGAATGGTGTGCTGTTTATAAACACTGAGATACCAGACACATTTAAAGCAACAGTGTTACAATAAATGTTTGAAGTTCTGTGTTCCTTAAAACAGTGTCACAGGGTCTTATTTTGAATCCTGGAATATACACGCTACCAATAATATCATCTTGACCTTAGTGCCAACAGTACCACAGTCCTGGAAAATATAAATCACTACTGATCCTTACATCTGGGAGAAGGGCAGATTTAGGGAAGGCAGTAAAGGGGGAGAGTCCTAAAAGGAAGGAGCCAAGGGGGGACAAGAGGGAGGGAGGGACTGAGGTCTCAGAGAGGGAGAACTGAGGCAGACCTGTTTGTCCTGGTCCTGGCTTGATTCAGAGATTTCCCAGGCTGTTCAGGTCTGATCACAAAGAGGTGTCAGGCTGGGCAGACCTTGAGTGTGAGGCTTGGGTACCTTTCGCACTCGCATTTTCGCGTTGTGACACTCTCCCACCCTGCAAGCCAGAAATGTAGGGACTGAAGGAAAAATTCACTGAGGAGCAGAATTCTTATCTGAGTTTTGCTCCCTTGTAGGTACATCCCTGCATGGCATTATCATGCATTTGCACTCCTCCCATGTTTAGCCTGTACTTCTCTCCTTTCCCCCTCACCACAGGAAGCCATATTTTCTGAGAAGAATGGAAGAGTAACTTAGGCCATTTCCACACCTTACCTGTCTCTGTCACTGTCCCATCACGGTATCCCACCAGTGCCACTGCCAGGATGGGAGTGCAACATAAATGCTCCCCTCAGCACCTGGCTGGCTGCCTGCAGAAAGGTAACGTGAGTGGCACTCACCTTTCTTCCGCAGTGCAACTGGCCACTTACCATGCTGCACTAGGGAAGGAAGCACCTAAATCATCCTTCTTCCCTTTCACAAAGCCACTGGCAATGGGAGTGTTGCGCGATCGGGGGCCATTACTGGATTTTTTCCATTAGTGGAATATCCCGCAACCACAATGGTTGGGGACATGTTGGCAGCGGGACCGCAGCGATGTTGTGTGAAAGCATGACTTGTGGACCACCAGCAATGTGTCCCCATTGCGGGACAGTGATGTCATGCAGAAATGGCCTTAGTCTCTACTGGTGCGCTGAGTGCTACTTGTCCATCCTTTTTAAAGAGATCTATTTGTGATGTGATCTGTGATATACTGGGCAGGTAAACTTTTCAGTTTGATTCCTCACTTGACCCTGGAAACCCACTGGGTGAGCTTGAGCTCACACACTCTGAGCCCCAGAAAACCCCATGATAAGTATGCCTTATAGCTGATATAAAAAAGAAACGACTCGAAGGCATACAACATCAACAAACTTTTCAGAGCACATAATACCTTCGCTATAACTATTGCCATAGGCAGCATTTTATGATCATGATATTTTTTTAAAAAAATGGTTTAATTAGTGCTAAAATGCTTTTATGGATACAAATACGTGGCTGGCATTCTGTTCAGTAGTTATGAAATTGTAAGTTGGACTTAACAATCTCATAGCTGCTTGGGATTTGCATTTATGGTTGTTTTTGACCAAACATGCCCCCTCCCTTCAAAAAACCTTACAATTTCAGTCTGGTAGCATCTCTTCTGAAACATTTCCAAGGCACTGCAAATTGGGGAAATGATGTCTGTCATGCTCCCCCTGTTGCAGAGCACTTGGAGACAGGCAGCTGCAGTGGGACTCCAGGGAGTCTCTCAAGCTGTCTGTTCTCATTGCATCCTGCACTCAGGTGAGTGCTGCAGAGTTCATTTTTCAGGCACCCCAGTCTGCAGTGCCTCAGAAACTCCTCAACTGAAGTGCTGCCAGGCTAAAAAAAAAAAAAGTAGGTTGCGGGGAATGGCATTGTCAGACATAACTATGACAAGGGAGCTCCATTGTAGTTATATTTGACAATGCAGGATCTCACCCCCACATTTGTACAATCTGAAAGTATTAATGCTTAATTGAAAGAGTGCCACATCACTAAAATAGCCCTGTTAATTTTAAAATGAATTTTTTCTTATCTGAGTTGGACCTTCCCAACCATAGCAACTCTTTCACATCCACTGGTGTGGATAAAAGTGAGACAAACATGCAGAAAATGTGTGATACCCCTGAGAGCCAAATACCCTAAAGGTACCAGGTCCTATCTGATCTTGGAAGGTAATCAAGATTAGCCCTTGTTAGTACTTAGATGGGAGACAGCCAATGAAAAGCAGATTTCAGAAGAAGGAACTGGGAAAACTACCTTTGAGTATTCCTTGCCTAAGAAAACCCTATGAAATTCATGGGGTCACTGTAAGTCAACAGGCAACCTGAAGGCACATCCACACCCACACACCTGAGAGTACGGAAATCTACTGCAATTCAGCTTCTGGGTTACAGCGGAAAAGCAAATATTCATTTGTACCAGAAGCCATCCATTTGGAAACAGCCCTGGGAAATCTAAGTATATATCATATAAGTTCCTGTGCCAAATCTTTTGAAACTCCCATTACTATCATTGAGTCTTGTTCTGTGAAGTATAATGCACCATATCACTGTAAGGGCTACAGGACAATGCTCATTGGTCCTGCCTCCCACCCTTAGGTTGGCTCTACTAACAGCCGGAGTGTGACAGTCACTTCAGGCAGCAAATCTGGGATATCATGAAAGGGCAGCAAATTGTTGGTTATTCCATATTGCCATTACTACATTTGTATTTCCATCTTTAAGAAAAAGATTTGGAAGAATTTCTGTCTCATGTGGTAGAATAAATTGGATCACTTTGGGTACTATACAAGCTGGGGGGGGACTCTTTGCTGTTTTGTTTTTGGCACCAAAATGCTTTGGGCTGGTCCTGCTGCCCAAGGGCTTCTTTATGTGCTGGCTCTAGCCCCTCAAGCATCTGACCTCCTTGGACTGAGCAAGGAGGCAAAAACAAGGATTCTAACCATGTTTGTGTGGTGAGAAACCATGCTTTATGTCAAAATGAATTGAAGCAGAATCCTTCCTTGTACCTTGCCACTCAGTGCACTAAAGCTGAGGAAGGAGAAATTGAGTGGGGCCCTTTTCACATGCCAGTCCTGTTGTGAAATGGCCTTGGGAGCATCGTGCGATTGCAACGACTGTTCCACATGACGTCCTTGCAATCACGTGATGCTCCCGAGGCCATTAGGGGATAATCGCACATCATATCATTTTCAGCTCATTGCTGAAAATGATGCGTGATCATGCGTCCCTCCTGTGCCTCACACGCACTTACCTTGCATGCAGAGGCTCCGGATGTGCAGCCATCGTGCTCCCCCCCCCAGCGCAGCCTGGGAAAGTACCCGGCTGAGCTGCAGAAGGAAGGGGTGGAGCGCTCATGCTTCCTTCCAGCCAGTACAGAGCTGGTGCCGAGGGGACGCTGAGGGGATGTGAGTGCCTCCTGGACGAGGCTTTTTGCATGATCCCCATGTGACACCAGCAGCATCAGGTAAGGTGAGAAAAGGGCCTGAGTGGGGATGGCTCATATGGAGGAAGCAAGGGCTGGACAGGTGGTTGTTGGGAACTGTGAGAGGTACTACTCAAAAGCAGAGTAATGAAACTGGGAAGGTAAAAGCTGAACAAAAACCAGTCCTGGGCCTGTCCACACACACATGCAAGGTATAGCAGAAGAGGGGAAAGCTTAGTCTTCTTTGTAAAACATAGTTTAACTTACCCATATTTGTGCAAAGTTAAATACATAGCCAAGTATATTGGCCTAAGATTTGACCGTTTCCACACTATGCTGTTATAGTGCTATTATTCTACTTTCAACATCATATGGAATCCTGGAGTTTAGAGAAGGGCCTTTAGAATTCTCAGCCAGAGAGCTTTTTGGCCGCAGTAAACTAGGAATCCCAGAATTCCACAGGATGTTGAAAGCGGAATAATAGCGCTATAACTGTGTAGGGCAGAAGTGGCCTTACATTGGAGACATATGCCTAGCATGTTTCTACATCTCAATAGCTATGTCTCCCAGTGCTGCTCCCCCAACCCGTGTTTTAAACAATACGTTCCTCCTGAGATGGCCATTTCCATGTTGTTTGAAGGCAGTCAGAGGAACAGAGATGCATCTGATATTTTTATGTAGCTGGACATGCTGCAACAGACACTGGAATCCTCAGGAGTTCCCTGTATATAATATTCTTGTAGTGCATCCAGCTACAGGAAAATAGCTAGTTGCATCTCCATTGCTCTCTTTGATCTTTAGTGACATGGAAATGGCTGTGTTGGAGTGGGATGGTGCATCACTTGAAATATGGGGTTGGTGGGATTTCGGTCATTGCATAAAAGAATTCCAATCACCACAGTGACCAAAAAGGTGGGTAATAATAGTGAAGGGCTGGATACATGCTATTGCAACTCAGTGACAGGATGCCAGCTGTGGTCTAATGGGAGGGAGAGAAGAGAAGGAGGATGGCTGAAGATTAATTCTCACAAACAGGAAGTTACCATAAATATATGCTGTTCCCAGTGGTGGCACTAGCAGGTGCAGAAAATGAGAACTGCAGCAGGTGATGCCATCAGAGGGAGTGACACCAAAATGACGGTCTAGAAAGTTTTTCTGTAGTGTTTCAGCACAAATTTATAATTTTTTAATCAAAATATCCCTGTAGTTAGATATAACTACAAAAATATCCTTTAAAACTCTAGATTAGGAATACTATCTCAACGTACCTACAAGGGTAAAATTCTATGCTAATTTACTTTTTGAACCTTTTAGTGTGCATGCCCTGAGGTCAGAGGTATCATTATTATCAAATTACAATGATGCTTTGAATCACGTGGTTTTGTCTGCGCATGCTACAAATCCATGCTGCTGTTTTTGTTCCTGCTTTTTTTTTTTAATAGTTGCTGACTTTGTCAAATTTTCTGGTATTTTAGTTATAAAATCGTGGTATGGGAGGAGGCCCATGGGAGTGACACTATGAGTTACAGTACTGGGTGACACCAGTCCTTGTGATGCCACTGGCTGTTCCTAAACTCTCAGAGACTGATAGCAAGATAGCAAGATAGCAAATAGAAAATATAGGCAAGCAAAGGTTGCTAACTCAAACAGTGGCTCCCAGACTGGTTAACACACATTTACATGTAAGGACGAACAGTTTGTATCTTAGATACTATGTAGGTACCCTGTTTTTTTTATCACTGATGATTTTTTGGTGTGTATACAATAATGGAGAAATGAAAGAAATCATAGGAATACCCAAGAGAGTTACAAACTGAAAATGACCACAGCTGTCTCCTGGAAAATGATAACTGCATGATGACAGCCTTGTCCAGTAGCACCCCTGATTTAGAGTTGCCAGTTCAGATTGTTCCATGCCCTGAGATTTCCAGGCCCAAACCTAAGACCTAAGGACAACTGCTGGTGATGTCATTAAGTTTTGTGCAATAAGCACCAAGCATGGTTTCTTCTAGCTTGTAGTTCAGAATGAGCGGAAGCTGTTCAGACATTTAAAAATATTATGCAAAGGGCTTGTTTAGATCAGCATGAAATAAGGGGATTATTCCTTCTCACTTAATTAAGGAGAATATTTAATCAAGCCTACTTGCTTCTAACCAGAAGATAGAGGCAGAACAGAGTAGAGGGTGATTCCTTGCATCACAGCAACTGAGAGGGAAGGAGAAAACTAAGTCCATACACAGACCCTCTGAAGAGTTTCTGCAAGTCACAGTAACACAACAGGCCTTGCAAATAGTAGCAGTGAGCTGGAGACTTCACACAGCTCTTCCGTCTTGTCCAGAACTCAGCCCACCAAAACTGGATAATTCCATCCTCTCTCTTGGCTGGAGATGACCCACAAAAATTGGACGCTCTGAGATCTGATCACCCAATAATAACCATACAAACCAGGGGTAGGCAAAGTATACATTCCATGCCCCTCCACCTCTGAGGCCCCTAATCCAGCAATCTTAATTTTTTGTTTACAGAAAAGGCCTCCCCAGAAACGGCAGAGGCAATTCCAGCCCTCTGAGCCGCTTTAGGCCAAGAGAGGGACTTTTCTTAAAACCTGAAGTGATTCTAGTTAGTCCCCAGATGGAAAATAAAGCCTCTCCTGGGCCTAAAATAGACCAGGGAGGCCTCTGGATCCTGTCTAAATCGCCCTCAGATCTTCTAGCCTCCCCGCAATATAAGACGATGACATCTAAGCAAATATTCTACTTTACAAAACACATCTATAACTAGAGTCCCCAGTTCATATGGTTTCATCTTTTCAGAGGGCCTTAATTCACTCTTCTCAGAAACATTATTCTTTGTACTCTCCAGGTGTCCTCATGGCAGCCATTCTTCTCTTTCTCATAGAATCATAGAATCCTAGAAATGTAGAGTTGGAGGAGACCACACGGGCCATCCAGTCCAACCCCCTGCTATGCAGGAACACCCTCAAAGCACTCCCGACAGATGGCCATCTAGCCTCTGCTTAAAAACCTCCAAGGAAGGAGACTCCACTACACTCTGAGGCAGCATATTCCACTGCCGGACAGCCCTGACTGTCAGGAAGTTCTTCCTGAGGTTCAGGTGGAATCTCCTTTCCTGCAGCTTGAGTCCATTGCTCCTTGTTCTGGTCTCTGGAGCAGCAGAAAACAAGCCCGTTCCTTCTTCTACATGGTATCCCCTCAAATATTTAAACAGGGCTATCATGTCTCCTCTTAACCTTCTCTTCATCCCTAGCTCTCTAAGTCTATCCTCATAGGGCATGTCTTCCTTGGTCAGCAGTAGTTATTTGAATATGGCAGATTGCAGAGGGCTGGTCATGTTGGCCTATTGCAGGCAAGATCAATACAGCCCCTTGTGGGACCTTGAACGCTAACAAACAGATGATCTTGTGGCCCAGAACACCTTATAACCATAAGTGCTTGTAAACAAACTTCACCTAGATTTTTGATTATGACCTTTCCATGAGAGAACACTCCTGATAAGGGTACACTTAGCGAAGGAATGCTCTCTTTTGAAGAGCTCATAGGCAATAAACAATAGAAGAAGGTTTGGGGAAGAACTATGCAACTCATTCAGTCTGTAGATCTTATCCAGACTTTCTAAATTACACCCTAGGGCACTTCCCCTGAAGTGAGGTCAGTACTGCTGGAAAACAAAAGAATCTCCCTGGGGCTGGGAACTTGTCCCTGAAGCAACGGGATAGGTGAACACAGTCCAAAGGAAATTATGCATAGCTCTCATTGAAGTCAATAGCACTCAGTGCTGGATCAAACATAGCAAAGGAGCAAAGACAGAGGAAATGTGAGCTTTACTTTTACCATTTATTTGACCACTTCTCTTATACCCTCACTGTCGGTGGAAGTATGAGAAATCATTGTGGCTAATAGGTTTCAGAGCTGCTGGTTTGTTTCCAAACCCAAGTTGGTGTTAACATTTCAAACAGAAATGGGACAGAAGTGGGGCAGTCTGGATGGTCTGTATTTCTATCCCTAGATCCAGCACCAAGTGCCTCATCAAGAACAGAAATGTCTCAAATTTTGCAAACCGGAATTAGCCAAAAGTCCACTTACAATCTTGTTTTTTAACGTGGATGATTGCTCTGTCACAAAACTGCTGCTTCTAGAGGATCCACAAACAAAAACAATGTATCTTTCTGCATGGAGGGTAAAAGGGGCCAGGTGATGCAAAAAATGGCCTTTTGGCCAAAATTGACTCATGGGCCATTTTTTGCCCACCCTTTACATTGTTGAGGGGGCAAGTTATCTACAGCAGTGCTTCTCAGACTATCTGATGTGGGGGACTGGCAGTTTGTTTTTAATAATGTGCCAGGGACTGGTAACATATTTCTGCCCATTGACAACAACTGTTTCTATCTTTCCTGGAAGCTCTGTTGTCCAGCGGTCAATTGCTGCATACCCTCTGCTGTTTCACAGATGAAAATCAGGATATGTGTGGCCAAGCAATATCAGATGACAAAAGTTATTAATGAGGAAGAACACACAAGCTGAAAGCGGCTGCAACAGTTTGCTTTTGCCTAAGCTAATTGGGAAGGGCAAGAATTTGCCCTCTGCTATCCTCTTCTTTTGCATTTTGAACTCAGGCCATTTCTGCCCTACCCTGTTACAGTGCGATTATTCCAGTTTCTACATCCTATGGAATCCTGGGGTTTGCAGTTTAGGGAGGGGCCTTTAGAATTCTCAGCAAGAGAGCTCTTTAGCCACAATAAACTACAAATCCCAGAATTCCATGGAATGTTGAAAGTGGAATAATCGCACTATAACAGGGTAGTGCCAAAGGGCCCTCAGTTTGCAACCATTGAAGCAAGTCCAGGACAAAGGAGGGAATTGCGGAAGGACGAGGGAGAACCTCCCTCCTGAGATATTTTATAATCAATTGAATAAGTGGGATGACAGAGGATTAATCAGGACAGTTCATTTGTGAGAGTAGAGGAATTTACCACTCAGGAGGAGATTAACAAACTGGTGCTGATTTTATATTTCCTTTACACTCATTTTACACTCTCATTTTATTACCTCTGAGGAGGGTCAAGTGTGATGTATGGATTCTGATGGTCCTGTTCTTAGTAGTGGGCTTCCATGATGTATTTTGGCCTGACTGCCTTCAGCACATTGATTTGAGCACCCTTGACAGATCTGGAGAAACAGTCAGGCAGAACTCTAGCACACAGGAGGGAGGGCCAAAGAAGATGAATGAAAGCCAGAAACAGTGAACAGCCTGACAGAAAGGCGGTGGGTTGAGCCTAAGAAGCTTGCTGCAGGTGAAATTGTTTTCTTAAGTCTTATCAGTCTAGCTTCAAATATCGAGGCAGTCAGACAGGTTCTCTGTTACAAGATGTTAGGAAAGACGAGGTAACTATTTCAATAAGGTGCTGTGTGAAGCCTGCGACGGGGAGAGAAGGAGAAGCCAACACATGGGCTGAGAGAGAAATGAACCAAGGGTTTGCAACTTTGAACTTATTTCCTTTAGTATGGAACTACTTTTCCACATCTCTTTTCCTATGTTCCTCCTGTAATTTTGGCTAAGGGCAACTGTTTTGCATTCACATACACAAATCATTTTTAATTGCCTGGCAGATTTAATGGATACAGCATTGAAGCCAAACAAAAAGCAAAAAGTATACACAGATATTTAAATATAATTCAAATTTCCCATTGCTTAGGATCAAACATGATGTTTTGTTTGTGCTTGAGGGGATGGTAGCAAACAGGTGGTTATACTTGTTTGAAAATGGTAAGATGGCAACTCTGGTGCCATGAATTCACACACATCCAAAGTTTCCCGCAAGATAAAACAGGTTGTGAATTCAAAGTATATAATTTATGAGGACAAACTGATATAACCCCAAAATGCTTGTAAACGTGCAAATACAGTATCCAGAGCATGGGAAAGTTACTTTTTTAAACTACAACTCCCTGACTCTCCAAGCCAGGTATTTTGGATATTGTATTCTGCAAAAAGTAACTTTTCTGAGTTCTGCAAGGAACATTCAAGAGCCAAAAAATCAAGCAGTAACCCTCCTTGCAAAACATTGACCTTAAACTCTAAATATTTGTTTTGCCTCTACTCTGCGTAATGGTTGGATCCAGAATAATGCTACAGTCCTCAAGAGGTTTACTAAATAAAATAAGCTTTATGTGATACAGCTCCACCTTACATATGCCAGAATAAATGTGAACAGGACTGAACACCAGGTGAGCCACATTTAGGTATGGGGCCAGTGACCCAGGACATTTTGGCCACCAGTTTGAAGGACAGGACAATAACCCCACTTCCATTTCACACAGAGAAATATACTGACGTGGTAGTTGCATCTGATTTCAGCAGTGTTGATGGATAGTATCTTCGATGGTACCTGGGGCATAGTGGCAAATAATGTGTTGCCCTTGGATGCCTTGCTGTATTTCACTCACCACTCAGCTGGTACCTGCTCACTGTCCATTGGAAGCAGCCACTAGAGGTGTAAAAATTCTTAATATTTTGATGCCATGGGGGGGGGGAATTAAAAAGCGTAATTTTTGAAAAAATTGAAAAATACAATGTTAACTCACCCCCCTTTTAGTATGTAAAAATCATTTTGTTACTTTAGGAAGATAAATTATATGTAATCTTGTTATAGCATAAAATTATAGGAATACCTCAGTTAACAAAGCCTCTGACAAAGAAGCTCCTTTTTTACAAAGTCCTTTTATGTCCACACAGCTTCCCTTTTCCTCTTTGTTCTCTGTCCAGCTAGAAGTATATTTGGCAACATTGGCATTGGGAAGATGGTGACAGAGGGCTGGAGAAACACAGACTTTCAGTGTCAATTTGCAGCTGTCTGTCTGCAGTAAACAATGTGATCAAAGCTCAGCTGGGAAAGAATGGAATTCTACTTTAGTTGATCCTACCACGGCCCTGTAGGCCTACTTACAACAGACAATGTAAGCAGCAACTGCCTCCAGAATCCCTTAGTGAATATCCATGAACAGCAAAAGACAGAGAAAAACAGAATGCAGATATTCCTCCCTCACCAGCAACCCCCAACATGTTCTTTAAAAAACAGAGATCTATAGATTTGGCCACCTAAATGGAAAGTGAAAAGTGAATGAAATCATCTCTGGATGAATTTTGGAAGAAGCTTTCAAGTGGTCTCTAGAAGGTTCCCCATCAACAGCACTACCTTTCTCCAGTGGTGGGATTGTGTGCTCCTGAGAAGCAAGAGGATATGCTGCTGGTAGCAATGCTGCTGGTACGGTCCGCCATGTCAAACAGGGTTCTGCTGAGGAGCCAGACAAAATATGCCAAACAGCTCCTGGGCAGCAGCAGTAGGGGGGGGGGTGACACGGGAGGAGGATCTCAGACAATAGCAGTGGTACCATAGCTAACATTTGTTAATATTGTGCAGAATGAGGAACAGTAAACCTCTTTTGAATGTCTTTTACCACAAAAACCTTATGATGAGACAAACCAGAATGAAACAAGAGATAGTGCTAGAAGATTAAACTCCCAGGATGGATGGCACTCAACAATCTACTGGGGAAGAGGAGAGGACAACTACAAGTAGCACTGTGGCTAATGATGCAACAACATTGTCAAAGCAACTGATTGAATTTTCCATGGCCAACAGTTTATTGATCTCAAACATATCCTTCAAGCAAACAAAGAGGTGACTGTATACATGGACATCACCTAATGGCCAGTATAGAAATCAAATAGACTACATAATTAGAAGCAACAGATGGAGAAGCTCCATTCTTTCTGCAAAAACAAGGCCAGAAGCAAACTGTAGCACAGCCCATGAACTGCTTTGTCAAAATTAGAGTAAAGCTAAAGAAGAACACTGTTGTTCCAAAATACAACCTGAAGAACATCCCCGTAGAATTTAAAGAGAATATAAAAAATAGATTTACACTAATAAGCCTAATTGACTGGGAGCCAGAAGAACTCTGAAATGAAGCCAGGGACATTGTCAGGGAGGAATGCAGATATAGACACTATCTACAGCTCAAAAAGCCTCAATGGATGACAAATGAAACTTTTAGCCCATTTCCATACTACACTTTTACAGTGCTATTATTCTACTTTCAACATCCTGTGGAATTATGGGGTTTGTGGTTATTGTGGCCAAAGAGCTCTCAGGCTGAGAATTCTAAATACCCCTCCCTAAACTGCAAACCTCAGGATTCCATAGGATGTTGCAAGTGGAATAATAGCACTACAACAGTGTAGTGTGGAATTGGCCAAAGGACAGATGAGAAGCAAAAGTAAAGGGTGACAGAAATAGGTTCAGAACCCTGAATATTCAAGAACTTGTACACAGCAACAAGAACTACTATCCTAATGAATGCAGAGAAATAAAAAGATGGCTACAGAAAAGAGAATAAAAGACCTTTTCCACAGGACTGAGTAATTAAAAGGAAATTTAAACCAAAGGTGGGAATGCACTCTGAGCAGCAGAGAAACACATTACATGACCAAGTAGAAATAAAAAGGCAATGGAAACAATACACTGAAGAACTGTATAGAATAGATAAAAGGATGACAGATTCATTCAAGGAAAACTATTTGAAGATGAACCTACAATTTTAGAAAGTAAAATGGAAGCTGCACTCAGAGTACTTGAGAGAAACAAATCACCAGGAACAGATGGCATACCAGTACAGCTACTTCAAGCTACATAGGCAGAATCTTCTCTAGTTTTAACTAAAATCTGTCAACCAATGTGGAAAACAAACAATGGCCCACAGACCATGTATGATCAAAATATATGGCAATCTGTAAGAAAAAGGACATCAGAGATTGCAGTAATCACAGGACCATTGTGCTAAATTTCCCATGCAAGCAAACTGATGCTCAAAATTCTATAAGAAAGACTGTTAACATATATGGATAAGGGAAATGCCAGATGTCCAAGCTGAGTTCAGGAAAGGAAGTAGTATTAGAGATCATATTGCAAACATGTTACATAATGGAGTGCATCAAAAAAATTCAGAAGAAAATCATGCTCTGCTTTATAGATTACTAGTGTATATACCCAGCATTGCCCGGGATTTTATTTTCTCATAGATAATACCTGTTGGAAATACCTTAAGAATTACTTTATCTTACCTTAGGAATTAGATGTGGTTGAAATACACAAATTTGAGATCCAGTGTCTCTAATTCCCCAAACTGTCTTGTCCAGTACCTGTAACTTTTCCCCATATTCCACAATCCAGACTGTATTCAGAGTTGTTAACATACAGAGGTTGGGTTCCTGAGGGAATACACTACCTTCCTCCTCCTTGCTACTAGGCCTCATCTCCACAGCAACCAGCCTGAGGCCCAATTGCTCTCTGGCTGAGAAGTGTAAAGGCCCGTCCCTAAACTGTCAACCCCAGGATTCCATAGAATCTTCTCAGGCAGCCAATCATATGAAGTCTTCTCTCCTGACACAGCCAATCATATGAGGTCTTCTCTGCCTAACACAGACAAACAGACAAACTTTGACTTTAGTATATTAGATAGCAAAGCCTTTGATTATGTAGATCATGAAAAGCTCTTGATTGCTCTTAAAGAAATGGGTGTGGCACTGAAGGGGTTAAATCCAATGCTACTTGAATAGGGAAAAAATAAGCGAATTGAATTGTGTCTCTGAGTGGAACAGCAGATGTCTTTGTCTTATCTCAAATTTTAGGAATGGCCTTGCAACATTCACTCAGGCATCTGGGAATAAAGAGGGAGTAAGCATACTCCCTCATTCTGGCCACATGCATCATTTTGTATCATTTTCTAACTAACTCTTTGTTCTCTTCTGTGCTAAGTCAATGATGTAATGGGAAAGTTAACTAAAGATCTTTTTCTCCAGTGATGGGCGCGCTAAATGAATGATTGATTGCTGACACAGAAGGCAAAAGGTATATAGTGATGCTACCTCAATTAATTGGCACGACAGTTCTGGGATAACTGTTGTCCTTGCGCAAGTAAATTGTTAACAATAAAAAATGGCTTTTTTGATTTTTCCCTGGAAACCTGGTCTTCGTCTCTTTTCTGGCCACAACAGCACAACATTTGATTGTCCTGAGGACAAGAGGCTACCATCAGGGCAGAATACAGAGAAATGGAATGGCTTCCAATTGGCAAGGGGGTCAGACAAGGCTGCGTGTTTAACTGTACATTAAACATGCCATATATAAAGCAGGATTAGACTAAGAGGATGGAGGCATGAACACTGGAGGAAGGAACATCAACAATTTCAGGTATGCAGAGACACCGTACTATTAGCAGAAAACAGAAAAGATGTGGAATGATTACTGAAGAAAGTCAAGGAAGAAAGTGCAGAGGCAGGCTTGCAGCTGAACACTGAGGAAACAAAAATAATGAGCACAGAAGATTTTATTGTTGTTGTGTGCCTTCAAGTCATTTCAAACTTATGGTGACCCTAAGGTGAACCTAGCATAGGGTTTTCTGATTTACGTAACCTTAAAGTAGATAATGAAGACGTTGGAACAGTTAAAGATTTTTCCATACTTTGGCTCAGTCATTAATTAGAATGGAGACTGCAGTCAAGAAATCAGAAGACTAGCCCTTGGAAGGGCAGCTATGAAGGAATTAGACAAGATCTTGAAGTGTAAAGTTGCATCATTGAATATTAAATTTAGGATTTTCCATGCCACCAAATTTCCAGTTTCTATATATAGCTGTGAAAGCTGGACAGTGAAGAAAGCTGATAGGAAGAAAATCAACTCATTTAAAATGTGATGCTGGAGAAAAGGTCTGCAAATAACATGGACTGCTAAAAAGACAAGTAAATGGGTCCTACAGCAAGTCAAGCCTGAATGTCCCTAGAAACCAAGATGACTAAATTGAGACTGTTGTACTTTAGCCATATCATGAGAAGACATGACTCACTAGAAAAGAGAGTAATGCTTGGTAAAGTAGAAGGCAGTAGGAAAAGAGGAAGGTCACATTGCAGATGGATAATTTCAATCAAGGAAGCCATGTCTCTGAATCTGCAAGACATGAGAGGGGCTGTTGATGATAGAGTGACTTGAAGATCTCTCATTCATAGGACTGTCATAGGTCAAAGTTGACTTGGCAGCAGTTAACAAGTAGAAAGTTCAAAACTTCTTTGTTCACTTATGCTTGGCTTATTTTACCTGGTTGTTTCACATGTGCATATTGTTAGTTTTGAATCAAAAATCTGCTGAAACATGTTCAGGTTGCTCTTTGTAGTGTAGAAACTTAACTTTATTCTTTCCATGTTATCCTGGCTGTGGTACCAAACCTTCTGTTAAAGAGGTCATGCACAGTAACACATCTGCTTTGTTAACCGAGGTCTCCCTTTTTCACATTTGAAATATTAAATATGGAATTTTTTTCAGAACTGAAATAGAATTAGAATATATTTAACTATATATATGGGGGGGGGCAGGCAGAGGCTATTTCCACACTACACTGTTATAGTTCTCTTATTCCACTTTCAACATCCTGTGGAATCCTGGGGTTTGCAGTTTAGGGAGGGGCATTGAGAATTCTCAGCCAAAGAGCTCTTTGGCTTCAGTCAACTACAACCCCAGAATTCCATGGGATGTTGAAAGTGGAATAATAGCACTAGAACAGTGTACTGCAGAAATGGTCAGAGATTGAGGCCCTTTTCATATGCCCGTCCTGTTGTGAAATGGCCTCCGGAGCTTCACGTGATTGTGAGGACCGTTTCACATGATGTCCTCACAATCGCGCGATGCTCCGGAGGCCAGTAAGCAGCGATCATGCACTATATCATTTTCGGCTTGTTGCCGAAAATGATGTGCGATCGTGTGTTGCTCCCAGGCCCCACACGCACTTACCTTGTGTGCGGAGCCTCTGGACGCATGGCCATCATGCTTCCTCCCTCAGCGCAGCCTGGGAAAGTACCCAGCTGCGCTGCAGAAGGAAGAGGCGGAGCACTCACGTTTCCTTCTGGCCAGCATGGAGCTGGTGCAAAGCAGAGGGGACACAACTGCCTCTCGGAAGAGGCTTCTTGCATGAACCCCTCATGACACCAGCAGCACCAGGTAAGGTGCAAAAAGGGCCTGAGTGTGTGTGTGAGAGAGATGCTACAGATGGAACTACAAGATCCTGAACTGTAAGGAAAACTTACAATATGAGGAATGGTTTTGTAAGTTTTAGGACCAGTCAACCCCTACCCCCCTAAAAACTGAAGAAATACTTACATTAGTAAAACAGAGAAAACTATTTTGTCTCCACTAGTTGTTCACAGTGTCAAGCAGTTATAACACAACTATTTCCATAAAAAGAAGTGAGAAAACGAAAACAAGATTAAGAATCTTAATGATTTGGTACTCTGCATAGTCCTATAAAATATCTTCCTCCCCCCTCCCCTCCCTCCCTCCCCCTCCTCTCCTCCTCCTCCTTCTTCTTCTTCAGTTTTTAGAAATGATTTGGGCCAGTAAATATTTGAATCTTTTATTCATCATCTAAAAGAAAATATTCCAGGATCTATTTTTCTCCAATTTTTCCAGAAAAAAAAGTAATTAGGAAATAAAAATGAAGTCTCTTTAGTAGCAACACCACTACTGTGTATCACATGAGCAAGAGCAACACATGTACACACATGAGGGCTGCTAGAGTGTGTGTCCAGAACTGGCTACCTCCCTGCTGGCTTTCTTGCTCAGTCAGGGCCCTTTCTCAAAGCACTATTGACGAAGAACCAGAACAGTGGTTCTATACCTCTAGTTCGATGTCCTTACAGGGGATCCATGAAGGCTTGTGAGCTTTTACAGTTAAAAGAAGGAAGGAAGGAAGATGGATGGACAATCACACACTGATCTCAAAGAGCAGGAATCTTTTGGCAGTGATAGGTATCATTTGTACAAAATTTCACTACAACATCTCAAACCATTCAAAAGTTATGAAAATAATTGTCTGATAGCAATAAATATACTCAGCACTTGGTAGTGCAGAAAGGCTCTAAGACTGTGTTTGCATGACACAATTAGCCTACATCAGTGACCATAGACACATGGCCATTAAACTGGGCTCCATCCTGAAATCCCGGGATTTATAGTTTGGTGGGAGCAGGAACTTAAAATTCTGTACTGAGATTGTAGTATAGGAGAACATACTAGGGCTTCAGACTAGAAATTCCAACATTCTGTAGGATGGAGCCATGACAATTAGGCTATTCCACCCTACACTGTTACAGTGCTATTATTCCACTTCCAACCTCCTGTGGAATCCTGGAGTTTGCAGTTTAGGGAGGGGCTTTTAGAATTCTCATCCAGAGAGCTCTTGGGCCTCAATAAAACTACAAACCCCAGAATTCCACAGGATGTTGAAAGTGGAATAACAGCACTAGAACAGTGTAGGGTGGAAAGGCCCATAACTGGATAGCGTAGATATGGTCCTAAGTGAGGCAGTGAAAGACAATCATTGTCACCACTGTGTCAAGAAAAGGCGCTTGCTCTGCCTCCAGAATCTGCTGTCCTAATGAGTCGTCTCACTTTGCCAAACAGTAGAGGTAAAGGTGGCCCTGTTCAGGTCCTATGGAAGTCAATGTGGAAAGCTAGCCAACTGTTCACTGAGCTTAGAGCAATTGGTTGTAGGTGAGGAAGGGTGTTTTTCTTTTTCTTTTTTTCTTTTTCCTTTTTTAATGGGATGAGGTGAGGTAGCTGTACTTTTTTCCTTGTGTGCTTTTTAAATCACTTTGAATGCAATTGTTGATTTTGTTACATTAGTCTTTTAAACTGTGTTTTAATATAACTCATTTTGTTAAATCTGTTTGTTTACTTGTACTGTGAGCCACTTAGAGTCTTGGGAGAAAGAAGACACGCTCCATCCCATAACACTGAACTTAGATAAATTATATTTTAGGTATAAATCACCTTTCCTACCCATTTGGGGAACAATTTCTGAAGACAGAGTATGTGTGCCTTTTAAAAATGATTTCCCCCCTTGTTTCTGGAAACACTGGTAGAAAACTCAAATAATGATGCAGGACAAATAAAATTGATGAAAAGCATTCAAGATGAAATCCTGAAAGCACAGGGGTATAGCTATGGAGGCAGACAAAATGAAGGCATTGCCCTTTAAATAAGAATTCTACTCTGCTAATGAAATTTTCTTCAGTCCCAAATATCCAGCGTTGTAGAGAGTGAGATACTGAAAACCATTCACACCCACAATTCTTACATTTGCTGTGTTCACATTCCCTTGGTAAATTTGCCTGCCCGTTCTCTTTGGAAGCCCAAATTGTATTTCTAAATGTGCACTTTTAAGTTACTGCAGTGCTAGAATTTTATTTGGAGGGGAAAGAATTCTTATTTTAGGCCATTTCCGCACGAGTCTGTAAACGATGATTCCACTTTCAACCTCCTATGGAATCCTGGGATTTGCAGTTTCGGGAGGGGCCGTCCAGCCCCTCCCGAAACTGCAAACCCTAGGATTCCATAGGAGATTGAAAGTGGAATCATCGTGCTATAACAGACTCGTGCTGAAATGGCCTTAGAGAAGGCAAAGTCCTAATATTAAGCTACCTCTGGTAATGCACTGTGTTAATGACTGCTGTTTTTCCCAGATTCATGCAATGGTGATGGTGAGGGAAGGCAGGCAAAAATCTCCTGGGCCTGAGCAGCCCATTTTTCCAATGAAGCCATTCTTCATGGCTGCCATATCCACATCCCCTCAAGTATTTCACAGTTGAAAACTGGGACTTATGTGGCCAAGCAACGTCAAAGTGTGGTCAAGATGGCAAAAGTAATTGATGAGGAAGACCAGACAAGCTAGGGAGGGGTGCTGTAGGAGTTTGCTTCTGCCCAAGCCTACTGAAAGTAGCAAGATTCATGCCCCTTCCTGTCCTTTCCCCCTGGTCAGCTAATTCAGTACAAACAACTTTGGCACTTTCAACTCAGTTTGCAACAATTTGAAGTAAGCTAGGGACAAAAGGGGAAGGCGGGAAGAGGAGAAAGAAACTGGGACATTAAAAGCAGGTGGAAAAATGGGAGGGAGCGGATTAATCAGGACTGCCCCTGACAAATTGGGACAATTGGAAAGTATTATCCATAGCCTTTCCTCATTCCACTGCTGCATCGGCCTTGTCTAATTAGGTGAATCTATGGCCATTTCCGCCCTACACTGTTCTAGTGCTGTTATTCCACTTTCAACATCCTGTGGAATTCTGGGGTTTGTAGCTTTCTGAGGCCAAAGAGCTCTCTGGCTGAGAATTCTAAATACCCCTCCCTCAACTGCAAACCCCAGGATTCCACAGGATGTTGAAAGGGGAATAATCGCACTAGCACAGTGTAGGATGGAAATGGCCTATTTCGCCAACAAGATTTTGGAGTAAACACTTATTTACGTTCCCTGATTTTTCCATTTTCATCTGCTGTTAGTAAGGAGCTTTGTGGAAATAATACAGATGGGAAGGAAGCTCTTTTCCTAAGAGCCTCTCAGCTGTGACTGATTGTTCTAAGTAAGTGAGATTTACTTTGATAGTTTCTGCTTTCTCTTTGGAGAAGAGCCAATGTTATACAGGAGGTACCTGTATGGGAACCTCACTCCCCAGTATAAAATTACTTTGGCAAACAGACCTTAAACTTGCATGGCTGTACGTTTTAAAGGGGCAATCATTTTGCCAGATATTATACAAAACTTCTTTCATACATTCTAATGCACTCACAGAAAAAGAGAGGCTAGGTTTCCTAATTATCATCCAATCCAAGATTCTGAGGCTGCTTTCAATAATACTGAACAACATGGAAAACAGTCAAGCAGAGCTAAGTTGGAGAGCTGGCATGGTGTATAGTGGTTTGAACTTTGGACTACAACCCTTGAAGACCAGGGTTCGATTTCCTGCTTGGCCATGGAAACCCAGAGGAGGGTGACCTTGGGTACATCATACACACTCAGAAAACTTGTTGAGAAGTTCACCTTAGGGTGACCATAAGTCAGAAACTACTTGATGGGACACAACAACAGCTATGTTGGTAGGGTACAGTTAAAGGAGGGGGAGGACAATTTCAGATGTACACACTGTAGCGCAGGGGAGAAGAATATGTGGCCTGCAAGTTACATGTGTCCCACATCAACACCTCCTATTTTTTTCCTGGAAGAAAATTGTTCCTCCACATGTCCATATAGACATCTACAATAACAGGCATTTTCTTACTGCATTTATTTGTGGTCCTGCTGTAAGATCGATCAGATTTGGGCAGTTTTGCTAGGTCAGGACTATTCTGCACCCTGGGATTTCAGGTCTAAAACCTGAGATGTATACCCTCTAACATTTCATGATGAAAATTGGGACACATGTGCACCAGCAACACCAGAATGTGGTCAAGATAGCAGAAGTTACTACTGAGAAAGAAGACACAAGCGAGGAGAGGCTGCAGCAGTTTGTGTTTGCCTGAGTCGACTGGGAAGAGTGAGATGCTGCCCCCTCTTCCCTTCCACCACTGAGTTACATTGGGGCAAACTACTTTTGCAAATTTGAACTTAGTTTGCCGTAATGGAAGTAAACTGAGAGCAAAGAGGGAAAGTGGGAGGAGAAAGAAAGGGGACATTTTGAAAGCAGCTGAGCAAGTGGAATGACAGATGATTTTTTGAGGAGTCTCCCTGCCAAATCAGGACAGCTGAAGAGTATGGAAACCTGGGAATGACATCTTGTGATATTGGGGGGTGGGGGCAATGGGCGCAGGGGCAAACTGGGACAATTCAATACTAAAAATTTGAAGGCCAAAACATTATGTTTTGGGAAGGAGGGAAGAATTTGTTTGGGGAGCAATGCATTCATTTGCTCCACCGTCAGTACACCCCTACAGATACTACAGATTTAAAGGGTTTTGCCACCACTTAATGTCATTTTCAAGCCACGGATATCTGATGGATTGCGCTGAAATGTTGAGGTTGCACCCAGTAACAGAAACACAAGCCACCTCTCTTCTGCACTTGGCCAGACCATCAGATTACAGTGAATTCACATCTTGAAGAATTGCCTTTCCATTACAGTAGAAGTACACAAATAAGCACAATATATGTAAACAAAACAGATGAACAACTCCTTCACATAGGAATGTACCAGTATGATATGGGCCTTGTCTGGATTTTCAGGAATGTGTGAGAATTGTCTAAGTACTGTAGAAAATGACCAGCATAAGTGCACTCAGGTAAATGTATTTGTGGTCTAGTAATGAAGCTCCACAACAGCAAATATACGACATTGGCATCAAGGAAGACACATCTTTGGATCTGCAAGATCTGAGTAAGGCAGCTGATGGCAGGGTGACCTGGAGGTCTCTCATTGATGGAGTCACCATAAGTCAAAGTCAACTTGATGACTGTTAACAACAACAATGAATTCGCAGCCTCCTTCCACACACCAAAGTCTTTTCTGCTTTCTCCCTCCCACAGAAATATGATTTCCTTCCCCCGTCTTCCATGATGCTGTATATTTTCTACATTCTGTAGGGTCAATGCCTGCATTTTTGTAGAGAATACAGTATGCTTTCTCTGGCAATGTTCTTTGCTGGGGGAACTGGGGAGGAGGTGACATCAACTTAACCTTTCTTCTGAGCTAGAAGAACAAGCCAAGGCAATACAAGTGGGACCTTTGCAGGCAAGCTTGTGCAGCTGCAGAGCAATGCCCTTTTTCTGGCCCCTTGGTACAGTAATCCTGATGTTTTACCTGCAAGGAAAGAAGCAGCAAGCCAGCAATAGGGAGGCATATAAGTCCTAGTCTTTGCTGGGGATATATATATCCAGGGAGGGGGAGGGGGAGGGGGAAAGAGAGGGAGGGAGGGAAATTACAAACAGAATTTAAGTAAATTAGCAAAATATTTCCACGTCTGCTTTCTTGTGTTGCTGGAAACAAAAGAGAGGCATATCCAAAGTGGCCATTGCAACACTCTATTGGCACTGCTCTTCAGAAGGATGATGGTGCTATGCATTATCCTCTTTGCTGGGACCATGCAGTGTTGAGTCAGTGGATCCAGAAATCTTCTCTCACATCCAAAGTACTTGGGTACTCCAAATGAATCAGACAAATCAGAGAAGTGGTGGTGGGGGTGTCCAAATTTAAAATATGCAGTCACTGGTTGTCCAAGCTTCCTGGTCAGAAACACCGACTTGTAATTCCTGAAGGATGTGTATAGATCTGTGGTTGTTTTTCCTACACACTGAAAGTATGGCATGCTGTATGTCTGCATTCAACCATGTGAATAAGATTTCAGGACCAGCAGGTAAAGTTTTGTTTACTATAATAGGTATATAGATGGAGAATATATACACAAATATGGTGCTTGCTTGTAGTCTTGGGATTGCAATTTACACTGAACTTTATTAAAATTGATCAATGACACCTGGATAATAAGAAAAGGGTTCTTTATTTCATTGGCACAAATGGGGAATGGCTATGCCCATGCAACCGAGAAAGCCACTCCAAAGAAATGGCTGCACGCAGGCAGCTATATACCCTGCTAAGTGTGGCAAAAATGCTAGTTGATTGGCTAATCCAAATCTGTACATATAGAAAGCTATGTCATGAATACATTATTCTCTCAGCATTGAAGCATTGCACATGTGCATATAGGTAGTCCCAAATTATAATGCCAGATCCTACCTTGGGGGTGTGAAAGTTAAGATTACAATAAAGCTTAATGAAGCTAGGGGTAACTTTAGTTCATGGCTAGCTGCTCCCCCTCCCACCAATCCAGTCTAGGCCATCTCTCTTAACTACAGAGTTACAAGGCTGACCATACTCAGACAGTTGCTCACATCTGCAATTCTATTTTAAGACTCACTCTCATTGTTCTCATTGTGTTCCAGTTTCAAGATATAACCTTTTGAATGTCTGCATTCCAAGGAGAATGGCAGATTTCCCAGAATTAGAATAAATAGGGCATTCATTGACTACCAAGCTGAATTTAACATAAAAGAGTTCTTGACTGCAATGCCCATTATGTTTTAACTACAACTTAACAAATTACCCCTCACAAAATCTGTATTTTTATTTCACGCCATCAGTCCTGCTGTCTTCTCCACCCTCCAGATAGCATGATTAGCAAGCACTGGATGGGCTTCATTAATTCTTACTCATTTTTCACCTCTGAAAGTTCTGGCACCAGGGGACCATTCAACTACCCACTTAGAGTTCTACATTCCACCATAACTCCCATGACAACATCCCATGGAATTCTGGGAGTTTCAGTATAAGGAAGGGCATTTAGAATTCTCAGCTGGAGCACTCTTAAGCCTCCTCAAACTACAATCCCCAGGATTCCGTAAGACAGAAGTGGAATAATAGTGCTATACTTTGGTAGTGCGAATGGGCCCTTGGTTCCAAAATGAAAAAGCATAAGGTTCTGAAGTAGAATGGAAACCTTGCTCTGATTCTCATGGGTGGGTATCTCACAGAGGTACTTGGCTCGTGTTCAAACATCAGGTAAAAATTCATCTTCTAGAAGAGAAGCATTCTGGTGACTCTGCCTCTAAGTAAGAATAATAACCTAAGTTAGAAATCAAAACTTTAATTAAAATTTTTCCTCTTGGATTGTGCTGAACCTTTTTTCTTCTTTCCTGTTGAATGATCAAGGTTGGGATTCATCCAAAAAGGATCTCAGTTAACTTCTTGTGGTTTATACCAGTTCATGACAATAGAAGATTCATGATGAACTCTCCCTTACCCCATTCCCATTTCCCTCCTTCTCAGTCTCTGTCTCTGTCTCTGCCTCTCTCTCTCTCTCTCTCTTTTCTTTTTTCCTGGCTTATCTGGCTGTAGAGGTTTATTGAATCACTGAAGAAATTATTGGTCCTTCCAGGGTTTCACAGGCTGACAAACATCAGTGAAAATGAGGTCAATAAAACAATTAAAATAGAACAAACAACTGAAGTGAAGATCAGCAAATCCATACCTAAATTGCTTAAGGGTGGAAAGAAACTAAACCAACCAATAATAGTGTGAGACAGAAAACATACTGGAAAACAAGTAAAAAAGCTTATCAGCTCTCCTGAGCAGTGAAGCTTTGGGAAACTTACATGATGTATTTTGTGCATTTTGGTTGACCAATAAGGGTCTTTTGTGGATTTTGTATTTTGTTGTCTTTTTCTGTATAGCCAGCATGGCTAGCCCTGAATACACTTCCTACATTTGAAGACAGCAAATTTTGCCAAACGGGAAAATTTAACAAGAGGGAACTAATGCCTACTCTAAAAGTTTTTCCAGATGTAAAAGTAGAGAAATGTCTTGAGAAATTCAGTGTTCGTTACCTAAAAAAAAAAAAAAAGGCAGTTAGCTTCACAGGGGACAGGGACAGCCTGGCTTTCAAGGAAAATTATTTTTCTGTTGCTAATGGAAGTTGAAATTTTATTACCTCTGTTTTATTGCCCTTTGTCACTAGTCCCCACATGGCTGGGAAGGGAAGTGGCCTCTGCCTGCATTAAGACCTTCTTAAATGACAACAGAATTAATGTCTGAGATGAAATGTAGGCCTGTGACTCTAACATTATCACTTTTCTTCTTCTCTATGTTTTTTTTAACATTTTGCCTGATGAAGAATCCAGTGAAGCATTAAAAGTTTGCATTATGTATTTTCTGCCTTTTGGTTGGCCAATAAAGGTATTGCTGCATTGTAGATTTTGGATTTTATTGTATTCTCCTGGCATCAGGAATTCAACAACTTAGGCTACAACTGCTCAGGCCTTGTATGACTTAACAGCAAACTTGTGCTTTTTATCACAGTCCTTCTAGATCTGATTAGCTTACTTGTTCTGATGATGTAAGATGGCTTGCTGGGCTTAGCAACAGGCTGCTTATGGCTTTCTCTATGTTGGAGGTGGGATGTGGTTTCAAACCCTAGAATCTAATTTACAACACTGTTGATTAACCTTCCAGAAATGAACCTTCCTCTTCTATTTCAGTACTCCATGGAATCATCATAGAATCATAGAATTGGAAGAGACCAAAATGGCCATTGAGTCCAACCCCCTGCCATAAAGGAATACACCATCAAAACATTCCTAACAAATGCCAAAGAAGGAGATTCCAACACACTCTGACCGTCTCTGCAGGACACTGTTGTCCTGGCATGGTGATGGGAGAGGAGACAATGACACTTCTGTGTGACACCATAACGGTCCCATCCTTCTTCCATTGCCAGGAGGCACAATAGTGGATTAGATAATTTATGGGTTTCCCTGTCAATGACCCCAGTGATCATGCAACCATCTTGCACTTACCTAGCCTGCAGAAGCACCAGAAGCATGATGGAGGTGCTTCCTAGCCAGATTGGCCTGGGAAAGTGCCCAGCTGCATGTCCACTGTGCTTCCTTCAGCTGGGATCCAGGCCAGGGTGAAGGGGAGTACTCCCATTGCACTCCCTTCCCAGCAGAGCCACTGCCAGGATTGCCGCCAGAGCACAACAGGACAAAGTAGGGTGCAGAAAAGACCTCTGAGGCAGCATATTCCACTGTCAAATAGCTCTTACTGCCAAGAAATTCTTCCTAATGTTTAGGTGGAATGTCTTTTCCTGAAGTTTGAAGCCATTGCCCTGTGTCCTAGTCTCTGGAGCAGCAGAAAACAGGCTTCTACCATCTTCCATATGGCATCCTTTCAAATATTTAAACATAGGTATCATGTCACCTCTTAACCTTTTCTTCTTCAGGCTAAACATATCCAGGCAGTCAACCAATTACAAATCCACCCAACAATAGCATTGTCTAGCCCAGATTTTATTAGCTTGTTTGCAAGAATATTGTGAGGGATCTTGTCAAAAGCCTCACTGAAATCAAGATATGCTATACCTACAGCATTCCCTTCATCTACTAAGCTAGTAACTCTATCAGAGAGCGAGAAAGAGAGTGTAAAAGAGAACACACAGAGAGATGATTAGTCTGACATGACTTGTTTTGAGAAATTCCACTTTTTAGATATTTTAGTGAGGTAATTTTGCCATATTTTTAGCCTACTTGGGCCACCTTGGGGCTGGGAAAGGCAATTTTTTTTGCAGTTGGGCCCGGGTAGGGTAACCAGAGTGAAAACTGGAGAGTGCTCCTGTACCTTTAAAGAGAATTTCAACAGGTATGGCTGGTCAACTTGGCTTCTGGGATGCTCTCAACTTGGCTTCTGAGATTTAAGTCATGGATTTCTTCACAGGTGTAAATGTCCATGACAACCTGTACTTCAAGGCCCTTTAGCTTCCTACCCAGAGCCCCAAATGACTGAAGAAACTGAGACAATACTCTATGCTTATTAAAGCATGAAGAAGTTGCTTTGCAGGAAATTACACCAGACACCACCACCCCCGCCCATTACCATGGGTATGCTGACTGAGAGCTGTGAGTTTTGGACTAGTAGTCCAAAACCTGGATTTTTTCCAGCTTTGCATATAGTTGAAATGAAATCCTCAATGCTATCATTGTCATTCTTGCTTAATGCTCTCCTCCTCTGAGTGGCTCATGCTGGATGTGATATCACATCTGCACCTGTGTGAGCTATATGTTGCCTTGCAATCTTGTGCTTGTTGGTTACCCTGGTTCAGAATGCCTTGAGAAGATTTCCAGCTTGGAATAGTGAGGTATGTATGTACTAAAAAGATAAATACATGAAGTTATAGTTTTTCTTTGCCATCAAGGCATCATGCCTTAAAGCCATGATAACCCTATGAATGTGAGACCTTCCAGAGCCCTGGTCATCAACAGTCTTAACTCAGATCTTGAAAACTCAGGGCCGTGGCTTCCTTTATTTGAGCCAATCCATCTGTAATGTGGTACTTCTCTATGTCTACTGCCTTCCACTTTACCACCGATTATTGTCTTTCGCAGTAAGCCATGTAATCTCATGATATTTCCAAAGTACAATAACCCCATCTTAGTAATTTTAGCTTCTAATGAGGGTTCAGACTTGATTTGCTCTCAGACTCATTTATTTGTCTTTTTCCCAGTTTGTTGTATCTATAGAACTCTCCCCCAGCATCACACTTCAAATGAGTTTACTTAGAATCATAGAATCATAGAAATGTAGAGTTGGAAGAGACCACAAGGGCCATCCAGTCCAACCCCCTGCCATGCAGGAAAACCCTCAAAGCACTCCCGACAAGTGGTCATCCAGCCTCCGCTTAAAAACCTCCAAAGAAGGAGACTCCACCACACTCTGTGGCAGCATATTCCACTGTCGGACAGCCCTGACTGTCAGGAAATTCCTCCTGAGGTTCAGGTGGAATCTCCCCTCCTGCAGCTTGCATCCATTGCTCCTTGTCCTGGTCTTAAGAGCAGGAGAAAACAAGCCCACTCCCTCCTCGACATGACATCCCTTCAAATATTTAAACATGGCTATCATGTCCCCTCTTAACCTTCTCTTCTGCAGACTAAACATACCCAGCTCTCTAAGTCTGTCCTCATAGCGCATGGCTTCCAGGCCTCTCACCATTTTGGTCACCCTTCTATGGACTTGCTCCAGCTTGACCATGTCCTTCTTGAATTGGGGTGCCCAGAACTGGACACAGTATTCAAGATGAGGTCTAACCAATGCAGAATAAAGTGGTACCAATACCTCCCTCGATCTAGACACCATACTCCTATTGATGCAACCAAGAATTGCGTTGGCCTTCTTCGCTGCCGCATCATACTGCTGACTCATGTTCAGCTTGTGGTCTATGAAGACTCCTAGATCCCTTTCACACGTACTGTGAGCCAGCCACGTGTCCCCCATCCTATATTTCTGCATACCATTTTTTCTGCCTAAGTGTAGGACCTTACATTTCTCTCTGTTGAAATTCATTTTGTTAGCCTTGGCCCAGCTCTCCAATCTGTCCAGGTCCTTTTGAATTTTGATCCTGTCATCAGGCGTATTAGCAACCCCTCCCAATTTGGTGTCATCTGCAAATTTGATCAGCGTGCCCTCTATTCCTTCATCCAAGTCATTAATGAAGATATTGAACAGCACCGGGCCCAGGACAGAACCCTGTGGCACCCCGCTAGTCACTTCTCTCCAGGATGAGAATCTGCCATTGGTGACCACCCTTTGGGTATGGTCAGTCAACCAGTTACAAATCCACCTGACAGTAGCCCTGTCCAGTCCACATCTTACTAGCTTCTTTACAAGAATGTCATGGGGAACTTTGTCAAAGGCCTTACTGAAATCAAGATATACTATGTCCACAGCATTCCCTTCATCTATCAAGCAAGTAACTCTATCATAAAAAGAGATAAGATTAGTCTGGCATGACCTATTTTTGAGAAATGTTGACTTTTCGTAATTACGGCATTGTTTTCTAAGTAATTAGAAACTGACTGTTTGATGATCCGGTCCAGGATCTTTCCAGGTACTGATGTCAGGCTGACTGGGCGATAATTATTTGGGTCCTCTTTTTTTCCCTTCTTGAAGATGGGGACAACATTTGCCCTCCTCCAGTCTGCCGGAACTTCTCCGGTCTGCCAAGAGTTTTCAAAGATTATAGCAAGAGGTTCCGCAATGACCTCTGCTAGTTCTTTTAAAATCCTAGGATGCAATTCATCTGGCCCTGGAGACTTGAATTCATCCAGTGTGGCCAGGTATTCCTGTACTACCTCTCTATCTATTCTGTGCTGCATTTCCCCCACTTCCTCACCTGCTCCCCAACCGCCAGGTTGAGTGTTTTTATCCTTTTGGGAAAAAACTGAGGCGAAGAAGGTGTTGAGGAGTTCTGCCTTTTCTCTTCCTCCTGTTATTAATTCACCATCTTCCTTGCGCAGTGACCCTATCGTCTCCTTCTTTTTCCTTTTGCTGCGGATGTATTTAAAAAAGCCCTTTTTATTGTTTTTAATGTCTCTGGCCAGCCTAAGTTCGTTCTGTGTTTTAGCCTTTCTGACCTTCTCCCTACATCTCCTGGCTACTTGCTTATAATCTTCTTTGGTGATTTCCCCCTTCTTCCATTTCCTGTACATGTTTTTCTTAATACTTAGCTCAGCTGACAGCTCTTTAGTCAACCATTCCGGTTTGTTCAGATGCCTTCCATTTTTCCTCCTTAATGGCACAGTTTTAGCCTGTGCCTTCAGTACCTCCCTTTTAAAGAACTCCCATGCATCCTGAACTCCTTTCTCCTTGACTATTCTTGACCATGGGATTTCAGCCAGCAGCTCCTTCAGTTTACAGAAGTCTGCTTCTTTCTGTCAGTTTTCTTTACTGTCCATCTTTCTAACAACCATACATAGAAATCAGAAATACCATGACAGATGATTTTGACTTTGGTATTTAATAATAACATCTTTATACTTGGGGATCTTGGCTGAGATCCTGTATTGCAAGATGCATCTCTGTGACATAGCTATGATACGTCTCCTGGATGCTGGATGATGGGTGCACACAACACATATCCTTAGGAACCTCCTATGCATCCAGCTAAATTAATAGCTGGATGGGTCTTTGTGGAAATGGCCATCTTCCGGGGGAGGGGGAGAGGAAAAGTTGGAATAGAATCTGACCTCTGCAGTGATCCAAAAAGTGGGTTACGATGGCATGTTAGCATTGCCGTATCATAAATCACCAAAAGGATGCAACTCCTTATTTAGTTCCTCCATAGCTGCCTTTCCTAAGTCCTAGTTTTCTTCTGATTTCTTGACTATAGTCTCCCTTTTGATTAGTGACTGACTCAAAAGTACTGAAAATTTTTAACAATAAATTAAAATAAGTACTAGGAGTAATTAATTTTCAGAGAGATACTGTTGACACCATAGCATACCATACTATGGCACTTTGTGCTGTCCTTGAGTCTGCTTTCACAATGCCGCTCAGAGTACTGCTAGCCTCATGACATATCAGATTTAATGTAATCCACCAGCTATGAATTGTGGCTTGTCAGGTGCTTAACAACACTCCTCTGTGGCCCAATAGGCAGCAAAATTGGAAGTTAAATAGGAACATAGAAAGCTGCCTTACACTGAGTCATCACATTGGTCTATCCAGCCTGGTATTGTCCACTCTCACTTTCCAGGATTTTGGACATGAGGCTTTCCTACTCTTTCCTAGAGACAGGGCTCTGGTAGTGTGACCAGAACCAAACCACTCAACTTACAAAATCAGGCAAGATCAGGTGTATGCAGAATGGTATGGTAAGAGTGATAAGTTTCATCAACACCCTGATGCTTGGGTGATCATATGCTGTGCAAACTTCCTCTTGCTCTGTGCCTTCAAGTCCTTTCTGACTTATGACAACTATAAGGAAAACCTCTCATGGGGTTTGTTGGGGCTGAGAGTGTATGATGTGCCCAAAGTCACCCAATGGTTTTCCATGACAAGGTCTCCTGGGTCATAGTCAAATGCTCAAACTATTACTCCACACTGACTCTCTTGTGTAAACTTAGGGTACCAAAAATGCTGATCTTTTCACTTACCTCAGTAATGTTCTCTTTCTCCTCCCTGTGTGTCCAGTACAATACAAAAACTTCCATTTTTAAATTCTTCTTGTTCCTTTCTCTGTCTCAGGCTGATGTAAGATGTTTTGCTGTCTGAGGCAGAGCAAGAAATGGCATTCCTTAACAATCCAAGGCATGGTACGCTTGCACCAAAAGCCAGCCAAGATATTTTAGTGTGAGGGACAGAAAGCTATCATACCTCTCCTCATCCCTGGCAGTAAAGTAACGAGATAACTAACAATTTGCTACCCTTTCATAACATCCCAGATGTCCCATTTAAGGAAGCTTCCTCACTTTGCTTAGGTCCACTTTCACGCAAATAGGCCTTCTGAAGCTGTCATCATGTCAAAGCTTCCTACATCTGAAGGACTCTGTTGCTGTCAAATAAAGTGAGCTCCACCATTAATACAATAATGAACGTATAGATTGCTGATACACTTGCTTGATATGTGGAAGGAACTCGGGAGCCCCTAGGGGAGCCCATTAGCTTTCATTTATGATAATATCAACATTTCACAGAGGGTGTGGATGTTAATTGATATTCTCAGGTAAGTTAATGACATTGCTAATTCATCACTGTGTACTCTGTGCCTCTGTGCTTATGATACCTAGGGATGAAAGATGCAACCTTCTCAGTCTAGAAGAGAAATAGGTGTTTGATGTTTCCTTGGCCAACCAAGTTACTCAGTGTGGGAATACATATCAAAAGTTCTAGTGACTGGTTAAAAAAAGAGGCCCTGCAAACTAATTTACACACCCAGTCTAGACACTAGAAACTCTTTCACACTACATAATTAGAGCATTACAATTCCACTTTAACTGCCATAGCAATGTCCTGTGGAACCTGGTACCTGCAGTTTGGGGTGGGATATTTAGAATTCTCTTCCAAAGAATTCTAGAGTTTCATCAAATCACAAAGCCCAGGATTACACAGGATATAGCTATGGAAGTTAAAGTGGAATCACAGTGCTATAAATGTGTAGTGTGAAAGAGCCTCAGGGTTCCACTCTTTGATTACACAGTGCATACCTGTGTTCCTGTTGATGTAGAACAAATGCTGATCAGTCTGAGAGCTGAATTTAGTTGCAGAAAGATTTTCAGGGGACACATTCAAGTGATATCAACATAATTTAGCTTAGAGTTCTTATTGTCATGTAACAGAGGGCTTTTACACACTACACTGTTATAGTGCTGTTATTCCACTTTCAACATCCTGTGGAATCCTGGAGTTTGCAGTTTAGGGAGAGGCATTTAGAATTCTCAGCCAGAGAGCTCTTTGACTTCAGTAGACTACAAACCCCAGAATTCCATAGGATGCTGAAAGCGGAATAATAGCACTATAACAGTGTGGTATGGAAAGGCCCTAAGCTTTTGAAGAGGTACCATTTAGAATGGGGGTGGTGGAAAATTTGGGAAGATGTCCAATGGTGCTGTCACAGGCAAGGGGGCATGGTGATCTGGAGATGCCCAGACGAGTGGACTGGGACCCTGCCAGGGACAAAGTCAGTCATGGGATCTGAGTTTCCCCATCACTGATCTAGAACTATGTGAGTTGGAGGAACAGACATTAAGCTGAGTTCTTATTAAGCCTTCCAACCAAGATCTACAAGGCAGCTGATATCAAGATGAATGCCAACGTATTCACTGGAATAGTAATAGTTGCATTTGCGTTCCAGCTATTCCACTTCATTTCACTTTGGTTTCTCTGTAAGTGTATGTATTTTGCATATATACTGCACTAACATCAGTGATTATATATGTTTAGATGTTTCATTCCCAAACTAATTTGTAAAACTTGGAAGGGGGATCACTAGTCATAAATGTAATAAACCAATGACTGTTCAAACATCCTTACAGGACACTGGTTTTCAATACTGTATTGTCATTGGTGCTCCAACTATAAATTTGTCTGGTTTATACTGGGAACTCATATTTATTTACTGATATAAGCTACCTTGCAAATCTTTGTTGGATATCAATATGATATTAAATTGATAAGATAGGGAAATGGAAGTCACTTCTGTTCATTTGAATCCAACTCCAGAGGACTGAACTACATAGGAAAGTGAGGTCCTCAAATAATTTGTTAAGAAATAAAACAGTGAATATCTAACTGTAAGTGCTTAATACTACTTTCTTTCTATCTGTTGAATTTGTATTCTACAATTCCGTTAAACATAGTGTTTTGGGGAGCTAACAGCAGCAAAATACAGATACAATACAAAATTATAATTAAAATATAGAGGCAGATCAAGGAAAACCCCTCCATCAAAATGCAGTTTAAAGCTCAATAAATGGAGGGTTGAGAATGGCTCCAGAGCCTTGGAACAAACCCCAGAGAAAGAACCATTTTACATATTAATCTCTCATCAATGGTTTTGAATTCATATTTCTACTCTCAGACCTTGG
The DNA here is from genome assembly GCA_948472985.1 of Iguana delicatissima. Lineage (NCBI taxonomy): Eukaryota > Metazoa > Chordata > Lepidosauria > Squamata > Iguanidae > Iguana > Iguana delicatissima. The sequence goes on along the minus strand of CAOKZL010001932.1, from coordinate 422,068 downwards.
AGAAACTTGATGACATCTTGCTGCACTTACTATTTCTTTTCAATCTGCAATGAATGAGGTACAACTTGGCAAAGTTACTTTTGTGGAGTACAGCTTCCAGAATCTCCTGTGCAGTGCAGCTGCTGGCCATGCTGACTATGGGTGCTGGCAAGTGTAGCTTGAAAAATAATTTTTTCAAGGCCTAGGACCTGGGTTGAGGGACACATGTTTCACCACTCCCTATTTGAAACTGAGAAAAAGACTAAAATGGACTCCTGAGCACCTACAAAGCCTAAAAGTATTTCCCTACTTTGATTGTTTTTTTTGTTTTTGTTTTAAATCTTTTCATCTTAATAAATTGTTTTGCCAAGTTAGGAACACACCTTAAAAGACTTACTTGCAATCATGAGTCAGAGGTGATTCTTCATCTGATTTTTTTTTTTAAATGCATGGATGTGCTTGGCAAGTCAGTACTAATGGAAACTTTTGCATGATGAAAACCTGAGATAGCTTGCCATGAGATGTTTCCATAGAAAATTCCAGGGATTTGGAGTTGTTCTTCCGTCGCACAAGTGCTGAAGCTGAATGAAAAGTGGAGAGAGACAACTCCTTTATATTCTTGCTTGCATGTGTAACATCACATATTCCTGTTTTTCCTCTTCTTGTGGTCCAGGCCATGAAGAATATCACAGAATCATTCAGTGTCATGGTCCACATGGGAACTGTCACAGGTATTTGACAACTATTGCAGCAATGTGAGAGTTAGATTCAAGTAATACATTTGGGTGCCCTGCCTATAACATTAAAATGAGAGATCATAGGACTCTAGTTTCATATTTATAAGTTAAAGCATTTCTTATATTTATTTTACATAGTACAACATTGGCCATTTCTGCACGACGTCACTGAACCGCTTCTGCCATGGGATGAGAGTGGTTGGTAGGTCATGCTTCTGCATGACATCGGCACCGTCCCACTGCCATCCCATTGCAAAGCGTTGCATTCACACAGTATTTGAAAAACAGATAAAAACCTTTTTACACCTCTCCTCCTGTGGCAGTCCTGTACTTACTCTCGTGCAAAAGACGCAGCTGCACATTTGCAACGCTTCCTGCCCCAGTGCAGCAATGGCAAGTGTCTGGCTGTGCTGCGGAAGGAAGGGGCAGGACTATCTCACTCCCTTCTTCAGGGAGCAAGCAGGTGCGGAGGGGAGCATTGCTGATGCACTCCCTTCTGACCTGGATTTGCAGTGCCACGCCATGGAAGAGTGCCATCATGTGGAAAGTGTCTCAGAAAATATTATTCTGTTTCCCATGTCTAAACTGGTGGATTGTTTGAAGAAACAACCTGAGTGACCAGCTTGAACTCTGTTCCTGGACCCCAGGAAGAAGCCATAACCCAATAGTCAAGCACCTGCTATCCATGCACAAAAAATTCCAAGTTCAGCCACTGGTATCCCCAGGATGAGCTAGGTAAGACTCATATCTGGAAACCCTGGAGAGTTACTGCCAGTCACTGTAAACTGCGATAAAAGACTCAACTGTTCCAGTTTGGGAGGGACAGTTCCTACTAATCCTCTGCTATCCCACTTTTTCATCTGCTTTTAAAATGTCCCATTTTTACTCTTCTCCCCCTTTGTCATCAGCTTATGGTCAGTTGCTGCAGACTGAGTTCAAAGTTAAAAAGTGGTTTGCACTCAGTTAACATGGCAGTGGAGAGAGGAGTGAAGGGAGCAGAAGTTTGCCCTTCCCAGTAGGCTCAGGCAAAAGCAAGCAGCTGCAGTTCCTCCTCCCCTAGCTTGCCCGTTCTTTCTCATTTTTGCTGTCTTGACAACATTCTCATGTTGCATGCTCACATGAGTCTTGTTTTCATCTGTTACATGTTGGAAGGTATGTTATACTGTTTTAATTGCTTTTTATTATTTTTAATTGTACCGTCTAAATTGGTTTAATATTGTTTTGGAGGAAAGGTGGGGTTTAAATAAAGATTGAAAGAGTATGTAAATATATTACTTATTCATATACTCAGAAGTAGTTCAGCTCACTAGTGATAACAGTTTCCTGTCTTTTTAGAGATGATAGGAGTCTCTTAGGCGTCACACATGACAAAAGCATTTCTGTGTGTAAATGCCAAGTTTTCTTTCTTTTTCTTCTGCTCCTCCTTCTCTTCCTCTCTGATAGCATCTCTTTGCACTGCATTAGAATTTCTTGTGAAGCAAGGGTTTACTGTTACAAGGAGCACTGTGAGTAATGTTATGTATAGAAGCTCCCCACAAGGTACGTTGGATCCCAGCCTAAACTAAAAGAGGCCAGTCTGCTTTCTTATCCAAGAACGACAGAAAACAACTCTGCAGAGTGTAATATCGCCAGTTTTCACAATACTGTAAGCCTGATGTCAAGTTATTCAACTGCTATTTGACAAGCATCCTAAAAAAAAAAAAAATTGCTTAAGGAAGATAAATGTTCTACAGACAATTTAGAATATGGTGCCACATTTAGAGGGTATTTATCAAACTGCACATAATACAGCAAAGAGGATGGTGATCTATGTAGCCATTTAAAATACTCTCTTAAGCTTATGTTTCATGTCAAAAATATTTTATCTACCCACTATTTTAAATGCATCATCATTCTTTGCTTTTAAAATTCTCCTTCCTTTCTCATATTTTATGTTATTTACTATCTTTTTTTTTCTTTTTCATTTTGATTTCATATTAACATTTTAATGTGTAGGTCACTTTGAGAATACCCCTGAGCTGCAAGGTGCAATGCAAGTTCTCCCAGTAATGCCTTTGTGAGAAGTTTAAAGGAAAGCACCACCTGAGTTTTAATTCCTTTGGATGAAGATATACTGGAAACTTAGGCCATTAAAAAAAAAACCTGCTTTATTTAAAAATATATAATCCAGCAGCACCTGGGAAAGAGGGCACACCATTCCATTACCACAAGGTGAAACATACACTTTCCTAGGAGCACCAGGCCACCAATGCTACAAACATATATGGGGGCAAAAGACAGTCCTCCCAGAGGGAAGATAACTGTGCCCCATCAAATCGCCAGAAAGAAATACCCTGCACCACCATGTTGCCTTCAGAATTACACCAGGAAACTATTCATGGTGCTATAAGGTTCATCGCTAAACTTCAGAACCATATTTGAGGTGGATCTCAGAAGCAGCCTCATTTCTACAAGGAATAGTCATGATAAATGAGGTTCACTAAAGCATCACTAGCAAAGGGAGCCTGACTATGGCTTGTGTGCTGCCATTAATTTGGGAATTGTACCCTATCATATCAACAATGTACACACGCTTAAGAAGAACTGTGTTATGAGTTGCCTGATAAACATAAAATGGCAGCCTATTATTTATGGGATCATAAACCTTTATGCAGGTAACTCTTTTTCAGTCAAACACCAACTGCAATTCTTCGCTGTAAGATAACTCTGAACTTGTTGCTTCTGTTCTGAAAGGTCTCGGTTCAAGAATACATTTGGAGTAAGGGGTGGGATCAGTTCGGATACGTACCAACAGAAGGTTGGTTTGTTTTTGTTTAATCACTTTGTACATCAGGGTGTTGGCCTCTTGTTGTTGATAAGCATTTTACATGTTTTGTGAGCCTAAGTCGTCTTCATTACTCACCATTCATATGACGCAGGCTGGGTAATGACTTGGAGAAATTGCTAAGCAATTTATTAAAATATCTGTCAGCTAATTATCTTCATAAAATGTCCCAGACTGTGTGTCTGTTGAGAGAACCTTTAATTAATTGCAACCTATTGAAGCTAGCAATGAGTATTCTCCGCTTGCTGGATGCACACCTCTTCTTTCTGAAGACTGTCTGTTCTCTGTTGCTTGACACAACACTTGGTTCCTCATTAGCTCTCTGGTTTCCTCCTGAGAGAAAGCCAAACAGGAACCTCAATAAATTAACTAGGTGATACCACTTCATTAAATTTCCCTTCAGCACTAAGAAAATCTGTGGCAGCCACATCTGAGCAGGACAACTTAGAAGCCTGTGGAGGAATTGCTCCCTGGCACCATCTGGTTCTGGATGAAAACCAGCTGTTTTATAGCAAAGCAAAGGGAAGCATTTAAGCAAACAAAGGCATCTAGAAGATTGACTGGAGAGATAGGAAGGAGTCTTCTGTGATCAGATAATAATTGGCTGAATTCATCAGGTGTCATCTGTGTTCAGGGGAGAATTCAGTGAGAATGGAAGAGAAAATTATTCTCTTCCCCTGCAAGACTAAAAATTGTGATCTGAGGCATTGCTTATAGAAAAATATGAACCATTAATGGAGAAGTCACAAACTCTGCTTTGGTACAGCCAAGGTCTGAGATTTCAGGAAAGAGTATAATTTCCACAATTTATCCCAGCTGGGCTCTTCAGGTGACAAAATAACCAACTGCAAAAAAAGGATTTGTTCTGGTTACACTTTTTTTTTTGAAGCAATAGTCATATTTTTCATGTAAGCCATAAAGGCTGTTCTCCAGAAAAAAAATTTCTGCTTTTGTAATTCCACTGATCTTCAGTTCCACTGAAGAACAGAGTACACTCAGATTGACCATATGGTATTGGATAATTGCCTGATTAGCTGCTGGGCAATTGCCTAACTGATTAAGGCTCCTGATGGAGCAAGGTCAGCTTATCTGATTGCTGCACCAGAGTTTAGAAGTAACTAGTTACAAGTAGCTGTAAATACTTGCAAGTATGAATGTATACCTAAATTAGATCATGATTGTAACATAACTCCTTTTGGGCTGTGTCATTAATGTTGAGCAACTTTTATAGTTATGATCCTGTGGATTTACTACATGGTGAAGGAGAAATATCTTACGGTTCAAGTGCTGGTTCATGCTGTACCTTCTGCTCTGTTGTGAGTGTTGAAATGATGATGTAGTGGATAGGAGGAGACTATGTCTTCTAGAATTGGTAAAGCTAGTAGTTTTCAGCTGTGCGTTTTTAAATGATGAAAGATATCAGCTAAGATCCTAGTTCAGGAGACATAGTTACAGAGATGTAGTCTCCTGATGCTATCCTCTGAAATTCTGTTTTTGGAGCCTTGCAAACACGTATGCAGACACACACACACACACACACACACACACACACACACACACACCATAGCCATTTCTGAGGTGCTAGAGAGCAGAGGAGTTAGTAATAATGTGGCCAGCCCTGTCCCAATTGTGGGGTGGACTGACTATTCTGAGATGTCTGCAGGGTCCTATTTGGATCCTTTTACAACTGTCTGTCTTGGGCCCTTTCCACACCACCCTCGCAACCCTCCATGGGGACAGGAGAAGGACAGGGCCATGACGACGCTTCTGCATGACATTGTTGCAGTTCCTTACTTCTCCCGTCTCCAGGCAGTGTTATCTCAGGGTAAAATGACAAGTTTTCCCCGTCAATGACCCATGATTGCACCACCATCCTATACTTACCTGTCCTGCAGAAGCCCAGGAAGCGCAATGGTTCCGCTTCCTGCCCCAGCACAGCCTGGGAAAATACCCAGCTGAGCTGCAGAAGCAAGAAGCATGGCCATTGTGCTTCCTTCACCACGGAGCCAGCTGGTGCAGAGGGGAGAGCTCCCATCACACTCCCCTCCTGGCAGAGCTGATGCCGGGATCCCGTGAAAGGACTCCGTGAAAAGGTGGGGTGGGGAAAGGGCCTCAGAGTGCCCCATGACCTGGAGGGCAGTGGACTCATTCTTACTCTCCAGAACCATGGGAATGGCTTTGTTTGGGAGAACTGCACAACTTCAGAGGAGGGATTTGAAAGGCAAGTTTGGTCACTGCAATTGTGCAATGACTACGAATTTGAATGAGAACAATTACAATGTTGTGAGTCAAGCTGAACAGAATGCTAGCCATCAATTCTAGTTACTTTGGAGAAATGGGTAAATAAAGTATTTTTTTAATGTAATTTTAATCCAGCTCTGGGTCTATAATGGCAAGTAACTACTTTTGAAGAAGTAACTTTTCCCAGTTCTTTATCTCACACAGAACTCATAGAATTCTCAGGTAGCCATGAGTGAGCACCATGGCCAACCAAACTATACAGAGCTTCTGTTTTCACAACGAGCGATATAAACAAGCATGCTTTTTAATGAAACCCTGGGTCTATAATTGCCATTAATTATGTTTGAAGAAGTAGCCTTTCCCAGCTCTGTATCTCACACAGAACTCACTGAATTCCCAGACAACCATGGATGAGCACCACGGCCAGCTCAGAAAAATTATTTACTGGCTGGGGGATTCTGAAAGTTGTTGTCAAGACAGTAATGCTTCCAACCTCTGACTGTTCCTTTCTTCTTAAATAGTCAGCAACGTTTCAACACAGTCCTGACTGGGAAATATCCTGCAGAATAATTCTGAAGTTTCAACTTCCTTTTGTCTAAGTGAAAACAAAATTGACTTGCTGACATATTCTTGAGAACAGACATTATGTGGAATCAGAATTGTTTAGAACTGCATGTACTGAAAACATTTCCCATCCAAAAATATTTCCACCTTGATTTTCAATTGGACCTTTTACGGTTTTAAAAACAATAATAGCTGAAAAATAATTTAAAAAATCTAACTGCAAAGTTAAAACAGTAGAACTATACAATAAAGTCAAAACATACCTTTGAAAAACACATCCACTACAAAACCATTGGCAGAAATAAAGCAAGGTAGCTTAAAAGTTATATGCAAATAAACATGTTTTCACCTGGCTCCTAAAATTCTTAAGAATAGGGGTCCTGAGAAGAACCTGTCAGGTACCCCCTTAGGGAAGACATTATCTTCTTGGGTCTCCCACCTGCCTCATCTCTTCAGTCAGAGGCTCGTAAAGGGCATATTCATATGGGAGCAGGCAGTTATCCTGATCCAAAACTTTATAATTTTAAATCAGCACTTGGAAATTTGTCCAGGAAAGCCTAAGAAGCTAGTGAAGCTGTAGCATAGTTGGTGAGATATATTTTAATTTACCAGTGCAACTGTCTTACTGCTGTGGCTGGCTGCTTTCCAGAGAGTGGAACTACACAGTTTGGTCTATTTTAGAAGCCATACAAAGCAGCTCAAAGTTAGCTTTCACAGGGCTCTACTAGTCAATCTATATCCAGTCTATGACAGCACTGTATCCATTAGATCATTAGTCTGTTAGGTCTAATTACCACAAAATGTGTATCTATTTAAAAAATGCATGAAAATTCATATTTATTTTCATACTCTTCTGCATGTTATGTGCATCTTTTCATTTTGTGTGCAGTATTTTTTCAATATTGGTTTTTTTGCCAAACTTTCCTATAGATATACATTTCTGTGTGATTTTTTTTTTTTGAGCCAAAAATTACATTGCAAAGTTCAAAGAAGTGCAGCATCTGCACGATAACTATGGTCTAGTCAACATATTCATTTGGGAAGTGTGAATTAGGTTGATTCACTCCAAAGTACAAACCAAACACTGGCACCAAATTTGAAGATGCATTGGGCAAGGTGCCCTTTGGTACATTACCCCACATTCCTGTGACTTCCTCAAAGCTTACTAGAAGATGGGATCAGTGGGGGCCACTGAGCATCAGTGAGAAGCTGTAGGGCTGCAACAATGCAGATCTTCTGGCTCAATCCTTCCTCAGGTTTGAAGAAAAATGCTGGTTGAGGTAATTGCAACTGCCATCGTATTAATCACCCCGAATGATTCTGGGCCCAGTCTCTGAGGTATGGTATGTTGGAAATGCAATGACACTGAACACTTAAAGAGTTAAAGATGTCTTAGGCTATTTCTGCACTAGCCTGTTTTAGTGTTATTATTCTACTTTCAACATCCCCTCCCTAAACTGCAAACTTCAGGATTCCATAGGATGTTGAAAGTGGAATAATAGCACTACAACAGGCTAGTGCAGAAATGGCCTTAGAGAGAGCAGCAGTGACAAGGTTAAACAGCTCTCAGTAAGGCCCTTTCCGCACGCGGGGAGGGTAAACAGGGGGGTGCACGCAGGGACGAATCTTACCTGAAAACGGGTTGCTCCGTCCCTGCGGGGAGAGCGCCTTCGCCGCTCTAAACCACAGCGAATTTCGGCGGTGTCTGGCGGCGCCCAAAATGGTGACCACCGGCTTACAGTGGCGCTCCGCCAATCAGGGCAGCGCGTCAGCCAGAAGCCCGCCCCCGGGCAGCTCTGCAGAGATGCGCTAACGCATCCCTGCAGTTCTAAACGGGGCGCGGCGACGGGGCAACGCGCGCAAGTCACATAAAAACCACCTGAGAAGTGGTTTTTATAAGACTCGCAGCGCCACCCCCGCGGCCGCGCAAGGGCAGTTTGAGGTTTAGAACCTCCCATTTGCAAACCGCCCTCGCGCACCTTGCGGTGTAGAAGACCTCCTGGGGAGGTCGCCCTAGTGCAGGCAATATGCCCGTGTGGAAAGGGCCTAAGTCAGAGTTCCTCAATGTTCTTCTTCATTTATGCTGAACTCTCTGAAATATCAGCTGATGGTTGTTGTTAACTGCTTTCAAGTTGACTTTAACGTAGTGTGACCCTATGGTTGAGAACCCCCCCAAGCCACCATATCATCAACAGCCCTGCTCAGGTCTTGCAGATTCAAGGACATGTCTTCCTTGATTGAGTCTTTCCATCTGTAATGTGGTCTTCCTCTTTTCCTATTGCCTTCTACCTTTGTAAGCATTATTATCTTTTCAAGTAAATCATGTCTTCTCATGATATGGTCAAAGCACGATCGCTTCAGTTTAGTCATCTTGGGTTCTAGGGAGAGTTCAGCCTTTATTTGCTCTAGGGCCCATTCATTTTTCCTTTTTAGCAGTCCAGGGTATCCATAACACTCTTCTTCAGTACCACATTTCAAATGAGTTGATTCTCTTCCTATCCGCTTTCTTCACTGTCCAGCTTTCACAACCATACACAGAAACTGGAAATATGATGGCACAGACAATCTTAACGTTAGTATTCAGGATCTTGTCTAGTTCCTTCATAGCTGCCTTTCAAAGTCCTGGTCTTCTGATTTTTTTGACTGCGGTCTCCATTCTGATTAATGACTGAGCCAAGATATGGAAAATCTTGAACTATTTCAATGTCTTGATCATTTGCTTTAAGATTATGTAAATCAGCTGTGGTCATTATTTTCATTTTCTTAACATTCAGCTGTAAACCCACCTTTGCACGCTCTGCCTTGACTTTCTTCAGTGAGTCAAGTGATACCGTTAAGGAACTTTCTGCTTTTGGGTCCCATGCCAGGAGAAAGGATACACACACACACTCACACAGGATCTCTGTGTGTGTGTGTGCGCGCGGGTGTAAAATCTTTCTGCTGGTTGTCTGTCCACTACACTTTTCTCTGATGTATACCAAAACTTGCTTGTTTCTGTGTTAGCTTAACACCTTTGCAGAGCTTTCCCACTTTTAATGAAGTTCTTCTTATAAAGGTTTAACTTGTTTCTTTAGCCGTTGGTGCTTTTGCTCTTTTTTCAGCAGTTGCTAGCTGCTGCTTGCAGGTATTCTCCTTCAGTTTACATCAGAAGAAGAGTCCAGGAGTATAGATATTATGATGGCAGTGGCTCTGGTTCTCCTGCCCAATACTTTTTCTCACACTGACAAACACATTTGAAAAGGGAAAAAAACATTAAGGAGACAAGCACCAGCTTTAGTAGGCGAAGCAGCTAATTATAAACAGCTAGTTTCTTGGAATTAGTTCCTTTCCCCAGTAAGGTATACTAAATTTATATTGCAATTATAACTTGATATGATGCAATTGTACTCTTTTTGCAGTGCAACTGTGACATACACTTACTTTTGTAGTTATGGTGGTATACAGCTTCATTAAAAAGTAGACCGGGACTCCTACATGTTTCAAGTACTGCCTTGTGTTGCTGCCTTGTGCTTTGTTGTGGGTGTTGAGGCAAGGCTAATGTGAGCGTGAGGAGAGTGTGCTTTATACCTCAGACCATTGCTTACAGAATTCCTTTAAAAAAAAAATACCAAGGTACCATTTTAATGTTTTTGAGAAATAGGGGGGAAAAAACTTTACAGCAATGGTAACTCTTACGCAACTTTTTAAAAATATTTTTTAACACTAGGCAAATTTGACAGATATGCATAGAATCGTAGAGCTGGAAGGCGCCCCTGTGAGCAATCAGGTTCAACACTCTGCTTAGTGCAGGATTCCCAGCTGAAGCAGGTAGCTGTCCAGCCTCATTGTGAAGACATCCAGAAAAGGAGACCTCACCACCTCTCTAGGCAATTGATTCCATTGCCGAATCACTATCACTCTCAAATGGTTCCATCTAATGTTCAGTCAATATCTACCCGCCTGTAATTTAAAACCATTGGACCTGGTTCTACCCTCTGAGGCAGCAGGGAACAAGTCTTCACCCTCCTCTTTGTGGCAGCCCTTGAGATATTTAAAGAGTGTGATCATGTCACCCCTTAATCTTCACCAAGCTGAATATGCTCAGCAAACACTCTCCTCATGTGTTTTGTTTTCCATACCTCTTATCATTGTCATTGCCCTTCTCTGAACTCCAGTTTGTCTATATCAGTGGTTCTCAACCTGTGGGTCCCCAGATGTTCGTGGACTTCAGCTCCCAGAAGCCCCAGCCACTATGGTCAATGCTCAGGGCTTCTGGGAGCTGAAGTCCACAAACATCTGGGGACCCACAGGTTGAGAACCACTGGTCTATATCCTTTTTAAAATGAAGCACCCAGAACTGAACACAGTACTCTACATAAGGCCTGACCAGCACAGTATATAGAGGGACTATTACTTCCCTCAACTTGGAAACTATGGTTCTACTAATATTAATTCTTTGCTTCAGCATCACACTGCTGGCTTATGTTCAGTTTATCATCAACAATAATCCCAAGGTCCTTTTCACATGTAGTACTACTGTACCAAGTACCCCCCAATCCTATATCTGTGCATTTGTTTTTTTGTGGCCTAAAGGTAGAATTTTGCATTTGTCTCTGTTGAATTTCATTTTATTAATTTCAGTTTTCTAATTAATCCTTTTGAATTCTGTTCTTATCTTCCAACGTGTTACGTATTCCTCCCAGTTTTGCACCATCTGCAAGTTTCATAAGGATTCTCTCCACCCCATCATCTAAATCATTGAAAAAATATTCAAGAATGTTGGCCCTGGGACAGAACTGTGCAGCACTCCACTTGAGACCTTCTTCCAGTTTGAAGCACAGCCACTGATGACAACTCTTTAAGCATGGTTTTCCAACCAATTATGAGTCCATCTGATGGTGTTTCCATCTACTCCATATTTAGTCAGTTTGCTAATCAAAATATCATGAGGGACCTCATCAAATGCAAATCAAATCCACTGCATTCCCACCATCTACTAAACTAGTGACCTGATTTTTTAAAAACAGATATAAGATTAGTTTGATAGGATTTGTTCTTGACAAACCCATGCTGGCTTCTACTACTCATTGTAATATCATCAAGATACTTGCAAACAGACTCCTATATAATCTGTTCTAATATTTTTCCTGATGTTGAGGTCAGGTTGACTGGCTTACAGTTTCCTGGCTCTTCCCCTCCCCTTTTTTTTTTTTTTTTTTTGAAGACAGGGACAAAGTTTGCTTGTCTCCATTCCTCTGGCACCTCACCCGTTCTCCAAGATTTCTCAAGAATTATGGCAAGTGGTTCTGCCAATATGTCAGTTGGCTCCTTTAATACTCTGGGATTCTGTTCATCTGGCCATGCAGATTTGAACTCATTTAGGTTAATTAGGTAATTCCTGACTAGCTCCTTATCAATCTTGATTTGCAACCTGGATTCTTTACCAAGGCCTCTGCTGATACATAGAAGCACACAATCCTCTTTCTGGGAAAAAGACTGAAGCAAAATAGGTATTGAGTAGTTCTACCTTTTCATTGTGATCTGTTTGCATTTTACCATCCTTGCTGAGCAGTGGTCCCACATGTATCACTTGGCTTCTGTACACCTGATGAGTGACAGCTAAAGGTACAAACCGATTACATGGGCATACATGTACACACCCACACCATATGTTTGAGGTGATATCAGGAGACATGGACATTCTCTCAGTGGTGTTCTGTTTCTGGCAACCCATTTACAGGAAGTGCCTCCACCAAATTTTCAGGGATCCTCCCCTTTCTCCCCACATGACAACTCACTCAGTTTCAAAAGAGTCTTCCAATCCCCTCTGTAGCACCCCATTAAGTCACCTGCTGACTAATGGGAACCTCATGAATTTTTCAAACAATTCTCTTAGGCAAGGAAAAGTCAGGGGTGGTTCTGTCAGTTCCTTCCTTTGCCCATAGTACTTGGTATTTGTTGGCAGTCTCCCACCCAAGTACTAAGTGGGGCTGACCCTGCTTAGCTTCCAAGATCAGCCAGAACCTGGTGCTTTCAGCTGCATGTAAGACTGGAAAAATATAACTGCCTTATAACTGCTCAGACATTTAAATGTGCATACTTGTATAGGATGCAAACTTTAATTTTTATTTATAGGAAGCTGCATACATGAAAATGGTGTCATGTTTCAAGAAGATCCCAAATTCCTGTAAGACACCAAGCATAGTGAGAGGGAGAAGGAGACTAGAACAAGAAGGCAGCAGAACCACTAGTGGTCAAGCTAAATCTGGAAAAAGCTGTAGACATCTAGCTGCAGACTATACAAATAAGCACAGGATGGTTCTGGAAACTACTGAAATTCTTTGATTTCTGTTTCTGACAAATCGATGGAGATATCAGATTGTATGAGTGAACCACAAGAAGGGACCCTGCCTGATTCTTAGCAGCACCATAGAAAAATATTGTGATGACACCACTGAAGGTGCAATTGTATAAAGCAGAACCTGGATTGCCAAGAAAAATGACTAAGGGGAAAAGTTCAAACAAAGCATGATTCATTTGTCACGTATGCATCATTTATGTTTTTAGCCTGTAGGCAAAAGAAGATATTGAATAGCTTTTAATTTTAGCTCTTTGGCGCTATTTTACTCTGTTGGGGGTGGGGGGAGTAATAAATAACTTGGAGCAATAAATAGCTTCAGTTTTTGACAATCCCTAAGAATAAGTAAACTTTAGAGATTCACAGCAGATAAGCGTCCAGACAAGCATCTGGAAGGTTTGCAAATCATCAGTGTTCTCTGGTAAGTGGAACTGCTTTTATTTTGATTCTTCCGTCTTGAGAATATGACTGCTCTGTTGTCTGGTGTTCCTTTAACGTCCCATCCCACTAGGCACAGATGTCCCAGAATGAGTGTTTCAACCGTCATCCCCCACAGGCAGGCTGAAAGTGATAGAAGAACATCCAAAAGTTCAAGACTTCCTCTATATCAGGGTTGGGCAGATATGGCCCTCAAGAGGTTCTTATACTCACCATTGGCTGGGCTGCCTAGGGCTGATGGGAGATGCAGGGCAGAAACATCTGTTGGACTACTGTTGTCCTTGCCTGCTCTCCATTTACCTGTATGGGAAATCACCAATGCTTTCCTTCCCTAAGCTGAAACAACAAGACTGACCCATCCACACACACATATTGGAGGGGGATTGCCATAGAAGAGAATAGAGAGTTGGAAGAGACCACAAGAGCCATATAGTCCAGGTCCCTGCCATGCAGGAGTACACAGGTAAAACACTTCTAAAGGTGACCTTTCAACCTTTTTTTAAAGGCCTTCAGAAAAGGACAGTCCACTGTGAGGAAGTTTATTGCATGGTCAGACAGCTCTTACTGTTAAGAAGTTCCTCCTAAAGTTTAGATGACGTACACTTGGCACTGAACAGCCACACAGTCCTGTTCCTTTGCTGTACTGGGCCTCCTGGGAACAGCACACTTGTCTGCAATATCATGCTTGCTGAAGCTGGAAATGTCTATCCGCCTCAGCCAAGCCTATTCCTGGGATTCGGGGGGGGGGGGCACCCACCATCTTCATTTCCACATAAATGGTTTAAAATAAATGTTTGCTTTTTTTGCTGAACTTGTTTTTAATTAAGTAGGCAGCCTAACGAGTTTTATGATGTAGATGCAAAAAAGGTTACGTGTAATTATTTTTCTTTGATAGTCAAACAAAGAATGAGGGGCTTGTTTCATGCCCTCCAGTGAGGAAGAGAGCATAATCCCTTCCGTTTGGTACCTGCATTGTTGATTAATTAACAAACAATATTCCCCAACTGAGAGGAATGCATTTTAATGCATTCTCACAGTAACAAAGGGCATGTAGGCCATTACAATCTTTGTAGGATTAATATACCTTTCACATCTTTTCTTTTCCAAGCACTACACATTGCATGTGATGTGGTTTATTCTCCCTTAGCAGCAGCATCTAAGTTCTTCAGGACATAAATGGCTGGTTTTCGCTTTCCCTAAGAGCTTGTCTAGATGTCTCTATGAAATGCGTAGCTCCAAGGTATTTTGATTTGGGGCAAACGCTTTACAGGTCCCAGCTTTGAGACTGAAGTGAGGCATGGAATAAAGCATGTGTCCACTTGTACATGCATTTGTCAGAGCTTGTAAACTTATCTTTAAAAATAAAAAAAAATAAACATTACAATAATACAGAGCAATAAAGAAAAAAAAATAGTTCTTGTGTTCTTTCACAGGTAAAACAGGTCAGTGTTCATTTCAAGTAGAACAGAACCAATATAAACTTTTTTTAGGTTTTAAAATTGGGCAAAAGTGTATCCTTTCAAAATATCTAACACAACATTACTTCCAAGCTCTGGGAGCGTTCATACGCTACAGTTGGTTATGGCTGAAAACCAGTTGTTTGCCCCTGTCCTGTTACAACATAGATATGCAATGTGTTACTCAGAAAGGAGTACAAGGCCTTTAAAAAAAATAGATGCGCTCATACACAAAATCAGTCTCACACAGACACCAAACAAACTCATACAGACAATGGTCTATCATGTGTCTGTCTGTCTGTCCTCCCTCCCTCCACCTGTCTGGTCATTTCAGAGGGTTGTTTAAATACTAGACACCTTGGCATAAGTTGAAGGCATGTCTCTTGCAGCCCACCAGATGACTGCAACTCCCAGCAGCCCTAGTAGTACTGGAATGTACTACTGGTGAGGAATGGTGAGGAATGCAGCCCAGCAATTGCCAGTGGGCTACATTGTTCCCAACCCTGGACTAAATCCAATTGTTAGACCCCGTTAAAGTAGATTATTGGAATCAATGAATGAATGGATCCCATTTGGGAGAAAGGTGCAATATAAATGCAATATAAATAAGTAAATGGTTAAGTCAGCATTATGTAAATCTCACTGATTCAGTAGGTCTCCTTTAGTTGGGACTAGCAAGCAATTGGACTAAGGCCATTTTTTAATCTGAAGCACTAGAACATCGAGTAAGTATTATTCTTCCCTCCATTCATTCCTAATCTCTGCTTATGTCAGTTATATCCTGTGCAGCATTGTGACTGATGACTGAATGATAGTGGAGTTACCATGAATGTTTGTGGAAATAGTCACTTCTGTATTAGCTTGCCCTCCTCTCTGCCCCCCCCCTGCCGGCCATGCCATTCTTGTGCTTTTGACTTGAAGGAAGCGTATAGGCATGTGGTTGCATTATACTAATATAATGCCACTGAAGCTGTGGCTGGAACAGTCACTGACATAATGAGGACCATAAGACAGAACTGCCTGTGAGGCCAGGCCAGGCCTGGCCCAGCCCGGCCTGGCCAAAGGGATTGAGAGACACAGATCATCTGGAGCCCATCTGGATGAATCAAAGCAGAAGTGCCTCATATTTGCAACAGAGCAGGAGGAAAGTATAGAAAATGGCATGTACCTAGCAGCTCGGGTTTGTAAGCTGTGTGTTTTTGTTTTGTAACCAGTTCACGTGTAAACTGTGAGTAATTGCCCCATGAAACCTCAGCTATGTTAATTGCTTTTGTTCTAATTTCCTTTCCCATCCTTTCAGGACACTCTGGTGCCATCCAGCCCTTTCATCTTTGGCTGCTGCCTGCCATGAATACTATTATCTGCAGTTGTATAACCAATGAATGGGAATCCATGAGCCTTTTCATATATTGGCTCCCTGCTAATGTTCCAAATTATCTGATTGTCTCTACCAAGGGCCTCTCGGAGTCTGTGTTAAGTGGTGCCACACCTGCACTCCAGGTGAAAGCTCCACGCCGTGAGCATCAGAACCGCCCTTTTGGCTTTACGTTTGTCTCTGGGCCAGAGGTGGTGGGCTGGAAGGAGTCCTTTACAAGTCAGAACAGGTGATGGAATGAAACAAGAAGCTACGGCAGCAAAGATATCACTGTGCTTCACCTTTTATGGTCTCCCTGATGGCTGACTGAACTCAGGAAGAAGGCATGCCTATGTCTTTAAAAACACTGGAAAGGAAACATCACATTCTGTAATAAAGGTACGGAAGGAAAATGAGTCCATAGCAATGAACGTTAATTACCTTTATAACAAGGATAAAATTGACACTCCTATATAAAGATAGGGTTCTATTGCAGTCCTTCTGCTTCATTCTTTTTGTTCATTTTAAACATATAGCATTTGAGAGCATGCAATCTTAACATGACACAATATAGATACATATAGTATTTATATAGATGGATACAACACAAAAGTACCTTTTTTCTCTGACAATTGGATCACAGTGTATATCAGAATTATTTTTTTAAAAAAAAACAGATTAAAGATAGAAATGACTGGTCTGCACTGATTTAAGCCAGCACTAGTTTAGTCTAGTTGCTATTCTTGTTTGAGGATTCTGGGAGCTGTAGTCTAAAAAGCAGCATTTCCAAGCTTTTCAGTCACTAAATATTCACCTGAACATTTGCTCCATTTATCCATTATTCTTTTCAAAACTGAAATACCTGGACCCTGATGAGCAATCTTCCTGCTTCAGCATTGAGATTTTAGGACTTTGACCAAATCTGTACAGCAAATCATTTTGGCATGCATGTCATTTGTGGCAAATCAGCTTGTCATTCATAAAAGATGCTGGAACACATGTGTGTATGTGTGCCTGCAAATGTATGCGTGTGCACATGTGTCACATCTACAAATCAATACCATGCTTTAACTGACCAAAGTGGCTACTGCTGGCCAAAGTGACTGGAAAGGTCTGGGTGCTGTAATTTAAAAAAAAAAAAAGGATTTCCTTCAAGTCCTGACATAAATTGTTACCATTGCCTTCTGTATATAAGTAGTTCCTGTCTCTTTGCACCAGTGACTGCTTTGATATTCTCTCTTCTTTTCTTGCCCTTGATGCAAAGAAAAGGGATCTGGGTCACATTCTTGTTTTGAAATGAAGTATGAGATAGAGAAGACCTTTTCATAGTATCCATGTCACAGGATAGCAGTAAGGAGACAATATACTTTTGGGACTTGACAGTATGTAAGTGTGTGCGTGCAGACACACAAGAGAGAGAGGAGGAGAGAGAGAGGGAAGGAGTTCAGTGCCAACAACTATTTTAATGATGTTCAGAGAAAGAACAACCCTTGTACTGACCACTTCACAGACCAATGTACACTGGTGTTGAATCCACAAAGCAGTGCATACAACTATCAGGGAACATACTCCTTGCCTCTTTAATTCACCCTGGTTCCTGAGCATGAAGAATATGGCATGCTTCTAAAGAAAGCCTATTTATTCAGATAATTACAATCTGGAAAGGATCCAATGAGTTCTACAATAAAGTGTCTTATCACCTTTTGTTTTTACATTTCCAAGTAGGAAAGAAAGAAAGAAAGAAAGAAAGAAAGAAAGAAAGAAAGAAAGAAAGAAAGAAAGAAAAGAAGGGAGGGAGGGAGGGAGGGAGGGAGGGAGGGAGGGAATAAAGATTTACCTTTACTTAATGAATTGACTACAGTTCCAAAAAAATCCACGTAAAACTTGATGACATGCAATTCTTCTTCCACACTCAAAACCTCAGAAAGAAATAAGTGTGGAGCTATAAACTGGGTGAAGAAGACATCAAAATAGTAAACAATTTCTATACCATGGCTCAGTCATTAATCAAAATCGAAACCAAAGAATCAGAAGATGGCTAAGGCCATTTCCACACTGAACTGTTATAGTTCTATTATGCCACTTTCAACATCCTATGGAATCCTGGGGTTTACAGTTTAGGGAGGGACATCAATGGCCCTTCCCTAAACTGCAAACTCCAGGATTCCATAGGATATTGAAAGTGGCATAATAGTACTATAACAGTATAGTGCGGAAATGGCCTAAGAATTAGAAATGCAACTATGAAGGAAGAAGGTAAAATCCCAAATGTAAAGAAGTATCACTAATATTGAAGTCAGAATCATCAGTAGAAAGGGATATTTCTAATCCCAATGTATGGTTGTGAAAGCTGGACAGTGGAGAAAGCTGGCAGGAAGAAAATACCACCCTCATTTGAAATATTCTGGAAGACAGTTCTGCAGATAGCACAGGGGACCAAAAAGACAAATGAGTCCAAGAGGAAATCAAGCCTGAATGCTCACTTGAAACTCAGGTGACTAAACTGAGGCTATTGTAGTTAGAGCATATCATGATTTCTTGGAAAAAATGATAACTTTGGGAAAAGGGGAAGACAATAGGGGGAAGAGGAGGACCACATTACAGATGGATTGGCTCAGTCAGAGCCCTGAGTCTGGAAGACCTTAACAGGGCAGTTGATGAGAGAGTGGGCTGGAGGCCTCTCATCCATTGACACCGACCTGATGGCAAATAACAATATAACAGAACACAAAGGTTTGGTGACAGGATCTTGAAACAGTATCATACCCGTATTTAAATCATTGAGGTGGTGACCTGATGGGTTCACTTGCCATTTACCTATTCTATACATTGCTTTCCTCTCTTTCTGCCTCAAATGGCTGATACCATTTAAAATGACAAGAATGATAGCCCTTGAGCATGAATACAAACTAAAACTTGAATGTTCCTTTTGATTGACTATTCAATATCTCCATCAGAACACAACATGCTGTTTTTCAGCTCATGCTGTTCAAAATAACTCTAATGGAGAGATGGCTCCTGAAAGGCCTTTTTGTGTGTGAGTAATCCTTATTATCCTGACCATCCCCATGGAAACAAATGGAAGTTTCCCTATGAACTAATTCTTAATAAAGTCATCCTGTCACATGCTGCCTTGCCCCTCTTATTTTGCACTCCTTTCTGCTTTGTCAGGTTATTGCAACTTTATTGCTGGTAGGATTCAGATTAGCTTCCAAAACTACATCTGCCACAGGGTAGGATTAAAGGAATGAGAAGCCATGATAGACCCAGGCACCCTCTTTCAACTATAGGTTTGTTTTTAAAAGAGGGTTCTTACATTATCAATGGCAGGTAATGGCTTCCCTGTCCATGAGACGACGAATCAGTTCCAGGTGTTAATCTGAATTTTATAGGAGCAAGCAGTAGTCAATGTACATTATGGTCACATTTCCTTTTGCCAACATTCACATTTTTTTTCCAAACCTCAAGCCATTTACATCCTATTTACAAAGGATCGTGTGGACTCTGTGACATGCTTCAAAGACAAAAGGATGCCAGCCCTCCCCTTTTAATATTGGCCATATTCATGAAGTGCACTTTTTCTCAGCATGGAGAAGACTGTGTTTCACCTATCTTAAAAGGCTGGGGTGGGGGAGCTAAAGGCCCTAATTCAGCACCATTGTCATTGAAATCGCAGAGATTCAAATCCAGACGTTTAAAAGCAAAGCATTTTAAAAAAACTGGGACATAATGGATGAGTACGTCAGTTTTGCTTTCTCTTATATTTACATTTCTAAAATCTCAAGTTATTTCTGTTGCAAATGTGAAGAAATCTGATAGTGTTGGTAAATCTTATAATAAATAAATGAGTGAGTGAGTGAGTGAGTGAGTGAAATTCTTGTCCATCTCAAATTCTGTCATAATCTAACAGGGTTAGAGCTAATAGTAGACAGGGCTAGAACCAGGAATGGGTGAGGGTCTCTCCTGCTTTCTATCATCTCCTTATCTTCCACCATATCACCTGTCTCATTTTGCTCCTCACTCAGCTATCTGCTCTAAATCGATTCCTTGCCTTGGGCCTTTGTAATTAAAGTGAGGACAACATGAAATTGGACCAAGAGTTGCACTGGCCCAAGGGTGAAAGACAACAGGTTGTCCCTTGCCCCTTTCTTCCTGGCCTTAGGTGAAACAAGAGACTGGAGCCCTATTCAGGCAATGTTAAGGCAGCCTGAATATGAAAAAGGGGAGTATAGGAACCTTGTTTCCTCCTGTTACCCCCAAATGTGGGTGGCTCAGGAGTCAGAATCAAGCAGATAGCATGGCATTCAGAAAATCAAGAGACTGCACTGAACCATTCAAAAACAAGGGTTCTTATACCCGAAAACTACCTTGTGGACATGGGTCTGAATTGCTCTCCCAGCCACGCAGACAATGGGAGTTGCAACACAAACAATGAAGTCCAGACAGAGTTAATCGTCTTAGTGTTTTGGTAACAAAGGAGTAATGGTTGTTTTAATAGCCCTGTACTGTGGAGAGGTTGGAAAGACAAAGCAGGGAAACATCCAGGTGTGAGGGATCAGGGTTAGAACAATCACATTTGGTGGGGATTTCCACTTTCTGCTCCGAGATATCCAGTTCTTAGCATAAGCCTATTGTCTCTAGAGTTGCCACACAATCTGCCTGACAGTGACTTTGGTTCTCACCTGAGAGGGAGTGTGGTTGGCCTGCCTTGCAATCTCACATTTAATCTGCCTCTTTTCAGCTTGACCTTCCAGTCACCTCAGGTTTCCATTTTATATCAATGCCAATTAATGTAGTGCCAATTAGATACTATTGCCAATTAAACCATATAAATCTTGGGGGGGTATGCAGGGCTGTAACACCCCACTTCCAGTTCTGTCACTTTCTTCACATGCAATGGCATCCAGCAATGACACCTAGTGCTTCCTATGTCAGTGGAGCTCTGAATCTGGTGGGTTTCGGTGTAAATTTTAAGGTTGCTCTCTGAGTTTTTAAATACTTACCTCCCTACAGGTTCAACAATTTGTTTAAATTTTAGACTAAAACCTAGAGCAACTTCCCCACAGCACTGACAATGGTGCCCCCGGCTGCCATTAGATGACAGTCTGAAGAGGAATCAGGGTGTGCTGCGGATTGAAAGCCATGTGGAAAGCCTTACCAAATAACAGAGGCTCTCCTCTTCAAATTGTTGCTCTCCATGTGAAGCACATGGTGGAAATGAAAATAAAGGGAAGTGGTGCTACCCACACTCTCCTTCCTCCTTCAGTTATTTGACTTCATTTAATAACAGCTGAATAGGTCTTCTGTCATAGAGAGATGATATGAAATGGCTGCCACAGAAAGTTGACAGTAGGAGTAAGAATAGTAGTGAGTCAATCTATAGTAATTTTGGACTCAGCCCTGAGACAAACATGACCAGTCTGAAAAACTAAAGACAGCCCTATTCAGGTGTCCAACATCACATGATACAGAGTGTTAACTCCAGATCAGTTCCCACTTTGGGTAGTTTAACTACCTCTTCTACAGTTGGTCCTCCGTATACACGGATTCTGCATCCATGGATTCAAGCAACCATAGCTGAAAAATATTCCCTTCTTCCACAAAAAACCCAAAGAGCACATTTTGATTTTGCCATTTTATTTTAGGGATGCTATTTTATTACAGTAATGCACATAATGTGACTTGAACGTCCATAAACATCCACAAATTTTGGTATCCACGGGGCTCCTGCAAACAAGCCCTATCAGATACCGAAGACATAGTTTTCAGGCTGGCTAAAGAGTGATAAGCAAGAGACAGATAGTTTTCTCCTTTTTCAGTCTTTAATAATATTCAGGTTAGCTGTGGTTTGGATCCTAAGTTAACATAAAAAAAGGCTCATGGAGGAAAAGTTCAGTGAAGAAAAGTTCCTTCTCTGATGTGCCCCCTTTCTGGAGAGCTGGCCCTCTTGACTCCTTAAGAAGCACAGGAGCTGCTGGGAAGGGGGAAATTATCCCCAGTCTGGCTTGGATGGTAAAATAATGTAAGGAGGCTCACAGAAAATTCCCATTCTACATTGGAAGGGTTTTTCAAGGGGCACAAGGAATGCTCAAGTCGGAAGGGAAGCAGTGTCAGGTTAACTTATTTTGGGAGCCAAGCTTTCATAATTTGCTTAGCTAAACAAAGCAACATGGAATGCTCTACTTCTGCTAAAGAAACTTTTGGTTCATCAGGGCTTCTGAATCTGCTGCCAGACCTCCTAGTTTTTTCAAAAACATATTTTTCCAGGCAATTTTTCATCCTACCTCCAACATCAATGGCTTAAATCCAATGCAACCTCAGCCAAAATCAAATCTGGAAGAGATATTCATCACCTCCCATTTCAATTTTTGGCCACTTTTCAGCTAACTTTGTGGAGTTCTGGCAAATTTTGATGTACTTGGGATGATGGAAAAGTAAAACTACTGTTTTGCAGTAGTTTTGAGCCATTTGGAGAAGCTACTGGGGTGAAAAATTACATAATTTTTTTTTTAAATGGTATCTTGGGGCAACCTGGCAAAGGAGGACAGGGACAAACGATGGATCCTGCCCACTCTGTAGCTGCCCACTCCTCAAAAGATATGTGCATACAGAACCAATTGGCTCCACATTTCAGTGAGCCCTGGGAAGCATATCTGAAAAGCCCTCCTCTTTCCCTCATGGGGCCCATCCCTGGGTTTGGATCTTTGCCAAAGAAGGTTCAACATCTCTGCAGAACTTCTATAACAAGGCTTTCTTTGGGCGATGGAATCAGTCAACGTGCAGGTGCCTCAAGACAGAATTGTTCCCAGCACTCTAAATTGAGAGAAATTTTCTTTTATTGACATTTTTATTTAAAGTTTATTTAAAGTTTTTATCTTAAAGTTTTGCAAAAATAAAGTCTTTAAAATGTCTGTGTAATAATAATAATAATACCAAACAATGATAAAATAATAAAATATATCATTAAAATCATTAAACTGGCAAAGAGTAACTTATTAAGTTGGTGGTTCTATTTTGTAGTAGAAGCACTGAGATGAGCTGGGCTGATCTCAGGCCCTTTTCACACAGCATTTGCCATGTGAAAGGGCCTCTGGAGTGTCGTGCTGTCCACATGACGTCCTCGCAATTGTGCGACGCTGCCAGGGCTGGCAGGCGCTGATTGCTATTTCATTTTCGGCTTTGCGCCAAAAATGATGCATGATCATGCATCACTCCGGGGCCCCGCACGCACTTACCATGCGTGTGGAGCTCCAGGGCTGTGGCGCTCGTGCTTTGTGCCCAGCACAGCCTGGGAAAATCCCAGGGTGCGCTGCGGGAGGAAGAGGAGGGGCTCTCATGCTCCCTGCTCGTGAGCGGCTGTGAAGCTGAAGCAACAGGGATGTGAGAGCCTCTCGCAAGAGGCTGCTCGTGCGATCCCTGCACTCCAGCGCCGAGAACAGGTAAGCTGAGGAAAGGGCCTCAGTGGGGAAATTGTTCCACGTGCTGGGTCCCACAACAGGGAAGGCCCTTCTCTGCACCACAAACACAGGAACATCATTGGACCACAGTATACTAAGCAGCCCTATCCTTTTACCTACATACAGACTATATGGAAAAAGGCAGTCTCTCAGCTGAAGAGAGCTTTCCTGGTCTTGAGTGGTTTAGAGCCTTATAAACCAAGAATTAGACCTTGAACCTGATTCAGTAGCTAATTGGCAGCAACTTTTCTCATTTCTACCTTAACAGATTTTCTGTAGAAAGAAAGAAAAAAAGAAGAAGACATAAGAGGTGGGTAAACATGGGAGAAGAGTGGGAAATTATGATGTTTGGATCCACTATAAAATTCTGTGAATGCAAGGTGATTGTACAATAAAGCTTTGTCTGGAAGAGTTGTGAGAGTCAAATTGACTTACTTCCAAACTGGTTTAAATAGATTGTGCAATTATTCCTTGCTAGCATACCAGGTTAATTCTAAATACCATTCTGCAGCAGATTAAAAATCTCAGACTATAGTATTTAGGTTATAGAATGATATCATTTGATATGTTCAAGATTATTTTCAAAACCCACAAGAATCTGACACTTACAGCAAAAAGGTAAAATTCAGAGGAAATTAATGCAAAGGCCAGCCCTGGAAGAGGTGGAGTTCTAAGGAAATTATTGGAAACTAAGAGATCTTAAGCTTTGGAAAATTGTGGCAGTGGACAGTCTCACATCACTAAGGCCATTTCCACACTAGACTGTTATAGTGCTATTATACCACTTTCAATATCCTATGGAATCCTGGAGTTTGCAGTTTAGGGAAGGGCCACTGAACTCCCTCCCTAAACTGTAAAACCCCAGGATTCCATAGGATGTTGAAAGTGGCATAATAGCACTATAACAGTCCAGTGTGGAAATGGCCTAAGCAGTGTGCTGTGGTGGTCATTCAACCTGATTAGCCTGTTTGTGTATAATTTTTTGACGACTGATAAGAACTGTCTAAAGCTTAACATTTTGATTAAAATTATCAAAGGGGATCAAGACAGAATAACTTTCTAGGGTGATTCTACTCCTATTTTCCACCATACTTTTTGCATCCCAATTAATACAAAATATCAAAATTTTGTGCTTTTCTTTTTAGGCAGATACTGAAACAATCTGGAACAGAGAATCTGAGATGCTGCTGCCAAATTATTTCAGACTGAATTTACCCAGAATAGACTGTTGCTTCTGAACACATCTGTGAACACTGAAATGTGAATTCCCAGCACTGATGCCCATTTCCAGGTGACTTTGGCTTGTGAGACTCCTCACACACTGTTCGCTTTATTAGTCTTTGTGTGGTTTCAGAAAGCTTGGAATTTACTTTGGCCTCCAGGCTCAGACAACTCCGTTAACCCAAATCAAAGCTCTTCTCAAACCACCAGTGTGGACTTGGTTTTACTCTAGACCACATGTTATTATTTACGTAAATTCACTGATCTGCCATGCTAAGCTAATGATGTTCACTGTCTCTTAGCAAAACATAGCTTAAGCCATGTTTGGGGACTGATTACAAGTGAGTTGACTTAAGGTGAATCCCAATAAAACTAAAGTAGTGATGACTGGTAGACTCGCTTCAACAGATTGGTGAGAAGGTAGTTATGCCAAAGTGTTTCTGTCTGAAAGACACATGAATAAAAAAACATGAAACACAAACAGCACCATGTTCAAGTACTGCCAGCTTTAAAAGAAACCATAGCCATCCAGAGCTATCCATGTGGATCAGGGGGCAATATGGCTTCAGATAGGTCAAGACAGGTCAGTGTACCAGATATACCAGGGAGAAGAAGAGGATCAGAGTGGCAGGGCAGCAGCAGCTGCTTTACCTAAAGAACTAAGGAATGTTCCCTGAACATGCGAGGAACGTCGTTGATTGGCTATGGAAAGATACCGTATCCAGTGTCAGCCAAAATCTTTGTAGGTTGCATTCAAAGCACAAAGTGTGTTCATTATGTGTGATATCTCTGCCAAATTTCAACACCCAAACATGTATTTGGCTGTACATTCCACCTGGATATTGGTATTGTCATTCCTTTGGGTAGCAGGAATGGAAAGAATTATTCTTAGTCAACCCTGTCAGAAGCTCTCTCTGTGTTTCTCACCACCAGACTGATATCTGTGTTAGTTTGTTGAAGCATAAGAAGGAAATGGGGATGAAGGATCCAGCAGCACCTTTGAAATTAAGGGCCCTTTCTCATTACACAGTTATAGCACTATCATTCTACCTCAATTGTCGTGCTCAACCCTGTGAAATCCTGGGGTTTGTAGTTCGGTGAGATACTATTGCTCTCTGGATGAGCATTTAAAGCAAACTTCCCTAAAGTGATTCCACAGAATGCAGCCACAGCAGATAAGCTGGAATTGTAGTGCTACAAGTATGTGATGTGAAAGGGTCCTACCTGATACATTTCAGCATATGCTTGAATGGACTCCTGTCCATTGCTTAGATGGAGAAAGCTTATGCTGAAATGTATCAGATAGTCTCAAAGAGGCTGCTAGATTCTCCCTGCCCCATTTCCCTTTAACGCTTGTCCAGTACTTATTCAATTAGAACTCTGATAATACAGATAAGACAATAATTTCCATTCAGTTCGTTTCTTTGAAAGTCAAGTTCCCTAAACCCATATAAATTATTTGTGCATTAACCACAACAGATATTGAGCCAATGAAAAATAATACCACTTAGGCTTACTTTATATATTATTCCTGGGCCAATTGTAGTGAGAGACAATCAAAATGGAATTAAAAATGGTGTCAAAATGATTTCAATCCTAACAAAGCAATAAGAAATGAGTCTCTGGATTCTGGTCAGAAATGAGTAGAGAATCTGCGACATTTGTTAAAATCTGATGTAGTCCCTTCTGTAAGATAGCAGTGGAATCTTGGGCTCTCTCCATCTTCCATAACTCTCAGCCACGGAGGAAATGTTTTATGGTTACCTCATAACTTCCATAGGCATCCGGAATTGTCAAATCCCCAGTCCTGCACAGTGTTATGCTAGCAAGCAATTAGAAAGAGGCTTCCCATACATGAAGCCAAATGAATTCACATCAGTAGAGATGAGTGGGAAATGCTTAGTCTAAGGCTAAAATACCTAGAAGGCTGCTGCCAATGCACTGCTATGCTCTGATGTACACATCAGGTTGGATCCAAATTTAGTACACAGTGTAACATGGCTGGGAAGAACTGGACTTTCCTGCTCTCTCCTCCTTGCACAATTAATCGACCCCCCAAAAAAATGCTAAACAGAGGGCCACAGCATCTTCTCTAATAGGATGAGCTCTTGTGAAGGGCGGAAAGGTAAAATCATAAAAAAAAAGAAAAAAAGGTAGGGACACTGTCCTTGTGGCGTCCTTCTGACCAAGAAAGACAGATCTTGGATCCAACTCCTTATGCTATGCATGTTTACTGGATTTTAAAAACATTTTCTTATTCATGTGTGTATTTTTGTCCCACTGTAAATAGACATTGTTTATAATGCAACTATATTAAAATTGGCAGTTTGTCCTTGTGTTAAGAAATCTTAAGTATCAATCACCAGTAGACCTGATCAGGGTCAGTACCATAGTGGTTTGAATTTTTTGAATTTCCTTCACCCTATACCGGAGGTTTGAGGGGTCACATATGTGAAGCCCAGATGTTGGGAGGCAGCTTGTGACCCACATTTGGCTCAGCCCTGGCTTAAGATCATAGTGTGGGAATAAAGGGCTACAGAAAACAATTTCTCACCTAGAATTATAATGTTAGAATGGGGAAAGTTGAGAGATATCTAGATGGGAGTTTACAGTGTCATAATATCTGTTGGTCTCACATTCTGAAAGGATGAAATAGCTCACTCATACCTAACACCAATTGTTACCCTGTGTGCTGGGGGTCCTGAGAGGGGCTCCCAAATAATCAAACAACAACAACAAAAGATGGGGAAATTAACTGGACCACTCACTTAAGCTAGCGAGAGGCAGGGAAACTTAGCAGGGATCTTGCAACCCTATGTATACAGTGTAAGGTCAGAAGAGCAGCCAGATAAGTTTTAAGGTAACAAAATCGATAGTTTTATTAACAGACAAACAACAAATAAGACAACACATGCACACAGCTAACTAAGAAATAGGAAATGAGAGTTTCGGGGAAAATGGGTGATACGACACCTTTCTTGTAGTTCTGAAGAAGCCAAGGATGGTAGTGAAGAAACTCAGCGTGGTGGCCGAGGGGAGTTCGCTCAACAGAGCAGCAGCAAGGTGGGATGGAAGTCCGGAGCGATCCGAGGAAGCTCTTGGAGCTTGGGGTTTTTATGGGGGAACATATGACCGTGGGCTAGTCTGTACTTGGGAGAGAACAATGAGGTTTGGGCGCGAGACAATGTCTCCAAAAGGTCAGAATTTAACATGATTAAGTTCGAGTTGACAAAGGAATGACCAGTATGCAGATGCAGCTTGTCTGGGCGGTGGAGTGTCCAGCTCACCAGGGTGCCTGCTGGGGGCAGGGGGCTCTTTGTATTAGCATGCATCCCTAATAAAGTGTTTGTTTTGAGAGGTCTCCTAAAGCAAGATCTGGCTGTGTCTGGCTTGCTTAGGTGTAAACA
Organism: Iguana delicatissima; assembly: GCA_948472985.1. NCBI lineage: Eukaryota > Metazoa > Chordata > Lepidosauria > Squamata > Iguanidae > Iguana > Iguana delicatissima. Next base: position 394,052 of record CAOKZL010001932.1, on the reverse strand, counting down.
GAAATGATTCAGCATTTAATACCCATGCCTAGCTCCGTGCTTGTTCGGGGGCTTCACAAACACTTGGCTGAGGGTGGCAAAATAAGACCGAATTGTGATATCAAAATGATATCTAATGTCTACCGAAGCCAGGCCAGTTCACAGTGATAACACAATAGTTTGGACATGTTACATTTCTCTGTTTTGTTGGTTCTTGAAAAGACTGTAGCGGTCTAGATTGAAAAAAAAAATCTCACCCTTGTGTTTAACTGCAGTTGAACATAGATTTAATTTCTTTGCAGACAGATTAGAAACCATGAAGTCTGTGTGGTAATGTGTTTCCCTGTATAGCAAATGTTTTCAGACTTTTGCAAAGAAATCCAACAACTTATGATCAGGTACCATTAATGCTATTGTGAGAATATTAAACAGTTATTTTAAAGCACTGCATCACATTTTTTAAAAAAATCATTTGATTTGCCTTTTATACTGAAAAAATGGCATCTCAACTATCTTGCCACTCTTACAGGGCTATGTTCTGCCAACTGATGAGGATGGAACATTATTGGATATTTACACCTCGCTAAAGTGCACATGAGCCAGCCTAAATACCCTAAATGCACCAGATCTCATCTGATCTTGGAAGCTAAGCAGGGTCAGCTCTGCTTAGTACTTGGAAGTGAGATCACCAACAAATACCAGGTGCTGTAGGTGACATTTCACTGGCAAAACCACCTCTGAGTACTCCTTGCCTAAGAAAACTCTATAAAATTCAGGGGGTCACCATAAGTCAGCAGGTGATTTGAAGGTTTGTATACACATACAACATGCACATGAGAACAGCATTTACCTAATAGTCAAATGTTAGCCATAATTCTACATATACCTTATAGTGGAAACATAATGACCTGGTTATGCTAAAAGCCATTGGGTCTAGATGCATTATTGGTGGCTATAAATAATTAGATTTTAAATTGTTCTTGTGGCAGAGCTCCATCTTTCAGTACTTAGGAAAGGAATTGACATAGGCAAAAGGCTATAGCAATCAGCAGGGCTTTGGCTTCTGGGATAAGTGTGCTCTAGGAAATACTGCCCCCTGCCCTTGTCAAAACAGGGTGTGCATTTATCTCTGCAAGTCCTTGACTTCTTGGTTTCTTCATATTTCTCAGCTACCATGAGTGATCAGCCTTTGCCTACAATCATGTACACATTTATGTGGCAGTTCAGTTCCAGGGAATGTAAACGGGATTACTTGTGAAGAGGCATGGCTAGGATTGCACTGTTGTTCAGACCAAATCTGGGGAAACTGAATCTATTGCTAGAACCAGGCTTTTATTTCTGCATACAGGAAGGTCCTAGAGAGCATTCTGGGAATAAAGCTGGTTGCTGGCATCACCCTCTTTAATTTTCTCTTTTAAAACATTTGGTATTTATGGGGTAGGGGATGTTATGGAATAAGGCTGCAGCTCTCTTCATTTCCCTGGAATGTCTCTGGACCTGCCACCCTAGGGTTTTTGTTTTTGTTTTTTTTGTTTTTTGAGGTTTTGGAAGAAGAAGAGAGATGCTGGTGATTTGCTTGGCATTTTGTTTTTGTTGATTTATCCATTTCTAATTCTGTTCTGCCCTTCCTTAAACAAATCCCACATGCTTCATCCATACTGTTTTATCCCACTGTATTCTCAAAACAGCCCTGTGAGAGGCAAAGAGGGAGAGAGAGAGAAAGAGAGAGGGAGAGTCACTTAGGAAGTTTCATGGCTCCGTGGAGATTCAAGCTAGCATCTCCCAGTTCCAGGCTAACACACCAAACACTATATCACAGTGGTTCTATACTGCTCACCACACCTGGCATGATAGCTTGAAAAAACATTTCCCTTGCCAGGTCTGGATGCCAGACTTGCTTTCAAGTAGGTTGTCACAGGGCTCCTGTAAATTTAGGTTGCTATCACTAGATGATATGCTTCTTGCAAGATTCTAGACCAGGGGAGATAAAGGGTTGTCCATGGGACTGCATATGGTCCCCTAAGATAATTTTTGAGGATTACAGAGTCACCCCAAAACATTTCCATGGAATCATAGGTCATTACTGCACTAGACTGTTACAGTGCTATTCAACATTCTGTGGAATTCTGGGGTTTGTAGTTTCCTGAGGTCAAAGAGCTCTCTGGCTGAGAATTCTAAAGGCCCCTCCCTAAACTGCAAGCCCCAGGATTCCACAGGATGTTGGAAGTGGACTAGTAGCACTATAACAGTCTAGTGCAGAAACGGCCATAGAGTTGAAAGAGACCAGAAGGGCCATCAACTCCCTGCCATGAAGGAGCACACAATCAAAGCCCTCCCGACAGATGGCCATCCAGCCTCTGCTTAAAAGCCTCCAAAGAAGAGGATTCCACCACATTCTGAGGCAGCATATTCCATTGTTGAACTGCTCTTAGCATCTTCTTTCCAATGTTTAGGTGGAATCACCTTTCCTGAAGCTTGAAGCCACTGCTCTGTGTCCTACTCTCTGGAGCAGCAGAAAAAGAGTTTGCTCCATCTTTCACATGAAATCCCTTCAACTATTTAAACATTGTTATCATATTACCTCGTAACAATTTCTTCTCCAAGCTAAACATATCCAGCTCTCTAAGCCACTCCTCATATGGCAGCATTTCCAGGCCTTTTAATGTTTTGGTTGCCCTCCTCTGGACATCTTTCAGTTTGTCAATATCCATTGTGAACTGTGATGTTCCCAGCTGGTCATAGTATTCTAGGTGGGGTCTGACCAAAGCAGAATAGAGTGGTACTATTACTCCACTTGACCTAGACCCCATACTCCTACTGATGCAGCCTAGAATCGTGTTGGCTTTTTTAGCTGCCACATCACACTGCTGGCTCAGGTTCAGCTTGTGGTCTAATGAGACTCCTAGATCTCTTTCACATGTACTGTGGTCAAGCCAAGCGTCACCCATCTTATATCTGTACATTTCATTTTTTTTTCTATACAAGTGTAGTGCCTTACATTTCTCCCTGTTCAAATTAATTGTGTTAGTGATTCAGTCAGTCAATTAATTACAAATCCACCCAACAATTACATTGTCTAGCCCAGATTTTATTACTTTGTTTGAAAGAATATCATGGGGGACCTTGTCAATGTAGATGACTGAGGGGTTCACCCCTGATGTTAGTACCTCTATTCAAAGGTGGGGAATTATTAGTTCAAATTAGGAGACCTAGGAGAGGGAGGGTAATCTAACAAAATCTTTGATATGAATGTTTATGGGATCTCCTGCAGGGAAGAACCAACCAGAGATTCAAAAGTAAACAAAGATGTGTTTTAGTTGGGGAAATAACCACACATACACAAGATCTCAAACCGTCATGCAATCACACAAGACTATCTAAAGGAAAAGGGAGCAAAGGTTTTAAGATAGCGAGATTTCAGGTGAAATGGGCAATACTCGCCAATCCGGAAGAGTAGTGAAGAAGCAGCAATATGGCTTAGGTCTGTGGCTAGGGACAGTACAATTAGGAATCAGAGTGACAGAGTGGATACCAGCAATAATGTATTGCAATCAACTAGTCAAAAAGAAGGATTTTTATACCCAAAATCTGCCTGGAGGTCATGGGTATAAATGGCTCTCTGGTTGAGTAAACAAAGGAGTTTGCAACAGACACAATGCAGTCTGGAATGAGTTAATGGTCTTACTTTTAGGTGACAATAGTAGACAGGCTTGGATACAATGAGGGAAATTTCCAGGTGGATGGGAAGGAAGTTGAAACCATTAATTGCTACTGTCTGATAGCAGAGCTATTACAGCCTAGCTTAAACATATCTCCCCTGCAGCTACCTGATGATTTCCTGATAATGACCTGGCTGTCTGGAGGGAATCTCTGACCTGTCTTTGTAGTGCACTTGTTCAGCTAGTGTCTTCCTCTCGTCCTCTTGGCCTTCCAGTCACATCAGGGTACATTTTTATATTAAAGTCAATTAATATATCTTGCCAATTAAATCATATTTGACCAATTATTGAAGTGTGGGGATGTATGGGTAATAACAATTGCCTTGTTGAACTCAAGATATGCTGTATCCACAGCATTCTCTTCACCTACCATGCTTGCAACTCTATCAAAAAATAGGGGGGAAAGGGAAAAGATTAGTCTGGCATGACTTGTTTTTCAGAAATTTCACTTTCCTAATATTTTAGTGGGGTAGTTTTGTCACATTTTTAGCCCACTTGGGCTATCTTGTTCCCAGGAGAGGCCATTTTTGCAATGGGAAGGTGACTAGTCTGAAAATTGGAGAGGCTGTCCCATCTCAGTCAGAGCAGTTCAGCTGATAATTCAGACAAAACAAACTGAATAACTCTTGGCTCATTACTTACTTTTAGGCAGTAAGCACAAGGTCATAAAAGTCCAACAGAATTCTAAAGCAAGTGAGTCCAAAGTCAGTCAGGGCAATCCAGAGTCAGGCACAGAATTCAGCAAGATACTCAGAAGGTCAGATAAACTCTGATAACTTCTGGAGGGGAAAGGTAGTAGCTATATAGGTCAGCAGTCTTACGCAGCTGTTGCCTGAATAATTGTTGCTGGTTATAAATTCTCTGAGATCAATGTAGGTTTTCTCTTTGTTTGTACTTGGCAAAGGTGGATACTGGTAAGTTATCTTCTGTGTTTGAAGAGTGGGACTGTCTGCTGGAGTTAGCACTGCCCCCTGTTCTGTTTGTGACACTGTAACCTCTTCCTATACAGCAGGTCCTGGCATGCCCCGTGTTTCAGCCTCTGGCACATCTCCTATTTCAGACTCTGAGTCAGAGTCCATGTTCAGGAAGCAAGGCATGACAGAGAGCTGCTGTACCTTTAATGAGAAAGTCAACAAGTGTGGCTGGTCATACAACAAGCAATGCCAGCCGAAATTCCCTCTTCTTCTATCCAACCATTAAAAGTACAGGAGCCCACTCCAGTTTTCACTCTGGAGTGGGAGGCATCTGAGGTCCTTCAGAAGACTATGAAACTATGAAAAAAAAGTGTGTGGAAGCTCAACAGTGCATAGTGTGGTGTAGCCCTGCAAGGTCCCATATGCAGAGACAATGCAGTCCTCCAACCCCTGGTCATTGTCCAGCCATGTAGACTGGAAACTTCATCAGGAAAGCTCAGCTTATTCTAAGGCCCAGAAGTAGCCAAAGCTTAAGGGCTGCAGACTCAAAGTTGTTTTCCCAAACCCCCACATTGGGAATGTATAAGGTATTATCCCTGGGTGATGTGCTTACTGTGATACTCCAGAGCGTACAAGCTGTGCTGAACACTCTATCGCCAGTTTTTAAACATTTGCAATGCACTATGCATATTTGCTCAGAGAGGAATCCCACTGTGTTCACTGGATCTTATTTCAAGAAATAGCATGCATAATTAAAACTGTACTCTTAATGATTTTTTTTTTAAAAAAAGTAGTATGCAGAGTTTCTGTAAGCCTTATGAATTTTTTGCAAGGCAGCAGTGTTTCTTTGCTAATGGGAGAAGGTCAATGTGGACTTCTGACACATTTTACATTCTATTTTCCTTCTGTCCATCTTATATGCCAGTGGTTATCACTCTTTCCTTCTAAGTATTCCAAACACTGGCAAGTTAAAGGTGATTTATAATTCCCAGTATGCTTATTGCACACCTTAAAGATGGAATTTCGGAACTAGTATGGTACCAAAGCAGTTTCAACTTCATTTTATAATCCATTAGAATAACATTCAAATAGAAGAGATCACAGTGGGAGGTGAAGGCCAGTGCATTAGTCAGAGAGGAATGCTGTGCAGCTGTTCTTCTCAGGCTAGCTGATGTAGGGGACTGGCAATTATTATTTTTTCTCAAAGTGCCAGGGGCTAGCACCGTATTTGTGCCCATTGCCTACAGTTATTTCATTCTCTCCTGGAAACTTGTCATGGATCAGCAGCCAATGGCTCAGGGACTGGTGCCAATCTAAGGGACCACCACTTTGACTAGCACTGCTGCTCTGTATAATCAAAACCAAGGGTTCATAAAAGGTACATTTTTTTACGACAGCTCCCAGAATCCTCCTGCCAGCATGGTCATTGGGAGTTGTAATTCCAAAAAAGGTTAATTTTTCCAAGTTCTGGTCCGAACATGTTCACACAGTTCATGCTTACCTGCTCCTGCTCCATTTTTGTTTAGAGTAAAATCTGTAATGCTTGCTTAAATTAGCATCAGTGTATTCTGCTGGATAGTAGCTTACAGGTACTGAACACCCTACTCTGTCTTGGGTGGGTCCTGAAGAGAAATCGTTTGACTGTTACTAATGCAACCAAATGAAAAAGGAATGAATTTTGCAGCTGGATTGCAAGAGACAGCCTTGGGATGGAGTTCAAAGGGCACATTTTTTCATTTGGGGGAAACAGATGCTGCTTTAAAAACAAGGACCGTCTCTCCCACTGATTGCCTTCTGCCTGCGTTCAATTTGCGTAGGCAGAAACAGATACTAGTACCATGAAAAGGAAGAATTGGCTCCTCCTAAGTGAATTTAGCAGTAAAAGCCTACCTTTGAAATCACTTGCTTCTCAGGCACATAAATGGTATACTTTTGCCTTTCTTTTTATGCCATCCCTTATCTCTTAGCCTTTCATTTTTGTGAATCTTGAAGAAGGAAATTGTTCTTTGTAGACTAAGCACTTGGCCTGTCCAATGCCCTAGTGATTCCACACTGCCAAATGACTTCTCTCCATGTGCAATCAAAGCTGGAGACAGGCTGTTTGGTATCAGCAGCTACCCTCAACGAAAAGTCACCAAGACTAATTTAAGAAAGGATTTTCTAGCCAGTTTTAGAAGTATCTTTTATTACTGGGCTGACGAGACAGCTAGAGAAAATGTTACTTCTTATATCCAAGGAAGACACATGGGACAATGGCCATTTCCGCACGGGGCAAGGGAATCGCCCCGTGCCGGTACTTACTGGACTTCTTGGCTCCATGCTTGGGTCCAGGCTGATCCGGAGCAGTGCGTGGCTGCCACTCCGCACTGCTCCGGGGACGAAAATGGCAGCTTTTGGTTGGTTGAGGCTCTCCACCAACCGCTGAAGCTTGCCAGCCTAAAGCCTGCCGCCGGCAGATCACAGGCTCGCACTGGTATAAGCCTGCAAATCTGCACTGGAGCGTGGGCACGGAGTGGCGCGCTCCATGCTTTTGAAAGACCTGTTTCAAGCGATCTTTCAAAAGCACGCTGGACGACCACTTCAGGTCGTTCTGGAGCGGGCTGAGGTGCAGAACTACACTAAGTAGGTCCGACCCAGTCCGCTCCCAGGTGCAGACGTCCTCCCTGGAGGATGCTCTGCACCGTTTCTTTAAACCCGTGCAGAAATGGCCATAGTTTTGTGCTATATTTCCATACTGCTTTAACACAAGTTTCTGCCACAATGTGCCAGAATAACATTTGTACATTCTAACATTTTCCTCCACCACAGATTTTTTGAAAAGCCTCTATTTAAAAGGCATAGATTTGTCACTGTGTTTTATGCACTGGTGACCTGATGATTAGACTACTGTAATGTTCTGTATGTGCAGCTGTCCTTGTACTTGGTTTGGAAGCTGCAGCTAGTATAGAATGCAGCAGTAGGTCCGTATGGGTTTGAAATAACGGCATTGCTTGCCTATTAGCTACCATACCATGTTCAAGGTGTTATTCTTGGCATACAAAACCCTAAACATTCTACTACCTGGAAACCTCACAGTTCACCTTCCCCATAGATGTTCAGTTAAATCTTGAGAGCTTCCACAAAGGAATTGTGGTTCTTCCACAATTAATGGCATGCCATTGGATAATATCACAAAGGCAGGGACTTCTCAGTGATGACACAGCCCTCAAACACACTCCCCCACATAGTCTAAGAGATGAAGATTGTGGTCATCTTTCAGTATTTGCTGAAAGCATACCTGCTGATGATAAGTGCTCTGTTTTCATATTGTTTCAGTGTTTAAAATATTTATTATATTTTCAGTTGTTTAAAAACCATACTGTATTGTTTTTATATTGAATTAAACGGATAAATCACTTAATTTTTTTACTTTACATCAAGCAGTATTCAAATACAATGTATTTATGAATGCATATATGCACACATGTAGGCCACCACTCCCTTAAAGGTGTGAATGAATGTCTCTGCACTCAAATGGTGCACAAAGATTGAACAACCAGATTGTTTGTTCTCCTTTCTAGGAACATTAAAGTTTCAGAACTTTTTATTCTGATTTTGTTGTTTCTCTTTACATCAGTAGAGTGTACAGGCAGAATAAGATGACAGAATTGCTACATAGCTGATTAGTATTTACTTGAATTACTGGCTGATGAGCATGCACATCTGATCAGCAAATTTCCCACATGGACCAGAAAAAGCCACAGCAGATCAGGGGCACGAAAATGAATTAAACCAATGTATTCTGAAAGCAAGACATGGGCAGCTTGGGCTTGGCAGAGAGGTTGTTTATTCCTAGAAGTTATTATCTGCTTAGAAGAGGAGAAGAGGTGCTCAGATATGACTCACAGCAACCCTGGTCTTTGGGAAAAGGGCCAAGGTCTGGAATGTAGTGGGGCCTATAGTAGTTCTTGGCATTCCAACCTATCATCGACTGCCTTTACCCATGAAGGATATCAGCATTCCATGGGAACATACCTACGCCCTTAACGAGTGTCAGATAAGGGCTTTTGACATTTTCAGTTGAGTGTATGATGTGGTACATGACTCCAGCCTTCAAAGGTTTTGCTAAAAGTTGCATGCACCTTGGATGACCCGCATTCATAATATGCAGAGTGGGATATATTCTGTGCCTTTGTGTCAACATGTTGATAGTGATAGTTCACAATTTCCCCAGTGAATCTCAGACACTGTGGGCTCCCGCCAGACAGGGCAAATGCTGTTTTGGGAGAAAGGCATGATATAATTTCAATAAAACAAATTAATTAATAAATGTTGTTGGAGGTGGCAGTGTTTTGTAGCTGTAGTTCTTCTTTTAAGTAACCACATGATGTTTCAATTGTCCTAGACTATTTGTTGGCAATTCCTGGCACCAGCAGCCAAATTTTATCCCACCCAGTGTGTTGTTTTTTGTTTTTGTTAAAGGGTACAACATTGTTTCCTAGTGGGTTTCTTCACCACTTCTTCTCCTTGCTCCTAAGTTGGGGATGGGAAGAGGTGTTTTGGCAACAGGGAATTTCCCTTGCAATTAATGAACAGATGTCATAGTTCCTCTGCTCTTGCAAACTGCTGAGGAGGAAAGGTGATCACTATTGCCTCCCTCCTCCCTCCATGTTTCATTGCCAAAGTAACAGCCCACAGAACATGCTGCATTGATCAGGCTGGTGGAAACAGCAACTGCTTGCAATAACTGGCAGCAAGCAAGAAGCTCTATTATGAGAGTTCTTGCTTCTTAACACCACTCTGGAAAAACCCACTCTTGTGATTTTTTTTCTTTTTTTGTGCCCCAAATATTATTGCTGTTTCAAGACCCCAGGCTGCTTCCTTTTATCCCTTACACAGCTCTAGTTGCCTAATCTCCAAAGGAGTATGATTACATGATGAAAAGAGCAGTCACAATGATAAAATGTCAACCTAAGAGCCTTTGGGTCTTCTTTAGCTTAGAAAAACTAAAAGTTAAACATGTATTTGTTATTGAATTAGCAAAAGCAAGGCTAGCATCCTGTTCAATAATTATTATGTCATAATCTTATTGTGTAACACTATAATTAGAGAAAGTCACTTTTAGGGTGAAAATGCTTCCCAAAACTTATCTTTTAGGAGTCCAGCCCTCTCCCAATAGCAGGGGATAATGTGACAGGCAGTTATGATAGGACCTTGCAGGTGCCTGTCTTGCTACTGTCTCGTCATATATCTCTACCAGGAGAGGGCTGGAGGCATCATTGTTCAGCACCCTATTCTCTAGCAGCTTGGAAATTTCTCTGTGAGTTTGCTGTTTGGCTTAAGAGATAGTCTTCTATGGGGTGGCATTGGGAGAAGTAGCTGTGTCATCATAGCTACGTTTTCATAGCTGCTGCTTTCAATAAAGTATATTGGCTCAAGTATTTCTGCATGCTGATACGTATGTAGAAACTACACCCTTATGTGGTGAGGCAGTTCCACCCCTAAACTGACAGACACTCAACCACCTGAATTCTTGGTTAAGAGATATAAACTGGCATCTCTGAAGGTGGTTCAGTGTCTCAGGCAGTGATGCTCCATTCCAGGATATTCCATTCCATTCCCCTTACCTCAATTTCCCATCTCCACAAAAAATAAACACTCTACTCATTAAATATGCAGAGATCTTGTTGCTTCCTTGGTAAACCCTGTCCTGGGGTCTACAACTTTGATATAAAATTATTCTAACCCACCAGAGAGGTCACCCGGATGTGCATGTAGGCAATAACGGTCATACGATCGAACAAACCAGGTCAGGCCAGTAAAATCCCCAGTCACATAATCACAGGAGACCTCATGTTGTGATAACCCATGGTGGACTAAAGGTCCTTAACCTTTAAGGAGTCCACTTGAAGGGAGTAAAAGTGTTCCCAGAAAGTTGGGCGCTGGAAGCAATAAAACTTTATCAAATTGATCTCCAGAAACTCACACCGTAGCCCCAACGTGGAGGAAGATCGTGTTACTGGGATGACAACTTGTTATCTTCCGACAAATGGCAGGTGTGGAGTTGTTTTTCTTTTCTGTCTCTGTTTGTTTTTCCCGGGAGAGGATTTGCCTCAAAGTAAATTTCTCCTACAAATAGTCCCTGTTTTGGGGCTAGTTGGGCAAGAGGCGAGGCAAGGAGAAGAAGTATGATGCCTCCCGGTCATACCAACTGACCGGTCCCCCCTCCCGACAGCTGCATAATCTCCTCAGCGTCTCTTCGCTGAGCTGCTGTTCAATCGCTGCTTCCCGGACCAAGGACTTCAGGAAGAGGTGCAGTATCACCCAAGCTGTGAATCCCTCAACAATCCCTCTATCTTATTTCCACTCTTTATCTCTATTAGCCCTTGGATGCGTGTGTGCGTGTTTGTGTTAGTGCGTACTATTACTATTCAATAAAGTCATTCATTGAACCTTTTTGTGTGATTTCTGACTGAGCCTGACCCCGTAAACATTGGGTAAAAGATCCTTAATTACCCTACCCTCTTTGCACTGCTAAAGCAGTGTTCATAGCTAATTTTCCCCACAAGTGATAATTTTGACAGGCATTGGGAATCCCCCTAAGGGGCCCCCAGCAAGCAGGGTAACAATCTCCCTGGGTTGGTTTGGGGGAGGTGTCAGGGTGGCCCCCTTAAGAGCATTTTTCTTCAACATGTTTAGGCTTCTGCCAACTTTGGAAAGCACTTCCAGTTTTGAAAGAAAGAAAAAAGACCCTAAAAAAGCTGGAGGGGGGAATGTAAAAAAAATTGTCCCCCCACCGCATAGAAAACACAAGGGACCTTTCTGGTATAAAACTTACTGGGAATATCAAGGGCCACGGGGTTCAAAGGTGCCACAGGGCCCCACAAAAGGACATAGGACCAAAATGTACCATCCCAAGGAATACCATAATACAAGGGGCATGCTGTATAGCATTGTTCTCTTGACCAATAGCAAGACAAGAGATATATTCCATAGAAGCGCTGCCCATGGCAAGATAGAGGCACTGTGGTCACACGGCTCTTGGGTCTGGAACCAAAGGGCTGATATTCGGCCTGTTCTCGAGAGTGTTCCATTCATCCTACGAAAGCGGCTACACAGTTTTAGATGCACTCTCATTACTATACACCCGGTCTGAATTGATCAGCTTTAGCTAGTACACTAACCTCAATCAGTTCTGGAGAAGGATATTATTGGCATGGTGATCTATCTTCTTGTGACTTCTTGGGTGGATTACTGACTATATTACCTGTAGGGTTGCTTTTGGAGATGTTTCAAAAGCTTCAATTTGTATCAAAGCCTGCCAAAATTTTGACTGACAAAATTTATGCAAATAGCACTAATTCTGAAATAATGTCATTAGCAGCCTATTGCTTCTGGGTCCAATCCACTTGATTGTAAAACCCTAAACATCAAACATCTGATAGAATGCCTCTTTCTAAATCAGAATGTTCATGCTTTAAGTTCTAGTGCTACACGCCTGCCAACATTTTACAGATGAAAACCAAGACATGTGTGACGAACAACATCAGAGTGTGGTTAAGATGGTAAAAATTATTAATGAGGAAGGACAGAAAAGCTAGGAGAGGCTGCCACACTTTGCTTTTGCCCACACCTACTGGGAAGGGCAAGATTGTACCTCTTCTCCTCTACTCCCCCATGGTAAGTTAATTGATACCTCAGTTTGCAGCAGTTGAAGTAAGGTGGGGACAAAGGAGGAAAGTGAGAGGAGGAGGAGGATACTGGGTCCTTTCAAAAGCAGCTGAAAAACTGCAACAGCAGATGATTAACTGTGGCTGTTCCTGCCACATTGGGACAGTTGGTCGGTAATGTGCTAAGTCCCTTCTCTCTGTGCCTCCACTAGAAATTGCAAGACAGAAGGCTTTCAAGTGGTTATGAGATGTTCCTCCTGGTGCCAATATCACAATCTTTTTCATCGCAGGCAGAAAACGTTGCATTTACCCAGCCATCTTATTCTTTGCAAATCTTGCTCTATTTTCAGGATTTTACCTATTGTTTTGTAATGGGTAATTCTCCAGTTATTATCACATTAAATCTTATTTTGTTATGTCATCTTAAAGTACAGTGTGTGTACTTTGTGACCCTTCCCTAAAGTGCAAACCCCAGGATTCCATAAGATGTTGAAAGTGGAATAGCACTATAACAGTCTTGTGCAGAAATGGCCTATGTGACCAATGCAAGATCTCAGCTGGATTTTTTTTTAAAGGATTTCAAGTAAATAAAAATTACAACATAGAAGCTAAGAAGGAGTCTGAGGAGCAAACAATATTGTACACCTTCCTCCAAATAAAGAGGACACAAGCCAGAGCAATAATAGGACTGTCAGATGACAAAAGGTATAAAATGCTGAAGTAAAATGGGGAGACTGCCATTAAGCTACAACAGGATTCTTTCCATCACTCTTTCCTGCAGCCGGGGCTGGAAAGCTGCCCTCTGCTTGAGGAGACATCTGCCTGCCTGGCCACTGTTGGAGACATGAATGGACCAGATCAATCTGGTCCTTATCCAGTTTTTATTGTCTTATTCTCACAATTACATTCCCTTAAAATATGTCAAATCCAATCCTTTGGACTCTATTGGGTTTTACATCTGAAGCTATCAACAAGCCTAAAGGTCCTCACATGCAATGATTCCCCCAAAATGGCCCAAATCCTATTTTTGTCCTGACTGGAATAGAACCACTGGATTTACCTATGCATTAAAGCAGTAGTTAACAACTCATTCGATGGGTCTATTATTCTTTTTTCTGTATGGACATGTCTCTCTTGATTGAATCTGTAATACAGTCTCCCTCTTCTCCTACTGCCTTCTACCTCACCAAGCATTATCGTCCGTTCTAGTGAGTCACATTTTCTTATGATATGGCCAAAGTACAACAGCTTCAGTTTACTCATTTTGCTTTCTAGGGAGAAACAAATTAAAACAAAGTACAGTTAAAATGTGTTTGATTGACACTCATCAAATAAAGAATTCTGTTAGAAATGTTCAATCAAAACAGTTTTAAAACCAAATTAAAACTCAAGCCATTTTCGCACGAGACTATTATAGCGCTATTATTCCACTTTCAACATTCTATGGAATCCTGGGGTTTGTAGTTTCGGGGGGGGGGGCTCCCAAAACTGCAAACCCCAAGATTCCATCAGATGTTGAAAGTGGAGTAATAGCGCTATAACAGTCTCGTGGGGAAATGGCCATAGTGAAAAAGATAAAAGCACACCACACTTCATTAAAAGACCCTTCTACCACAGTAAGTTAAGAACGAAAAAGCTGCCTAAATAAAAAGGACTTTCTTTGCTAGTAGAAAGAGAGCAGAGAGAAAAACAGACTCACTTGGTGAGGACACGGGGAGAGTCTCCTCGGTGGCTGCTCCACCCGGTGGGACACTCTTCCACAGGAGGGTAGGCGAGCCCCCTCCCTGCTTTCCTTTTGCTGGCAGGTGAAAACATTTCTTTTTTAAACAGGCTTTCGTGTAAGCCAGGGAGCTTTATTTAGTAACTTGTTTTAACGGAATATTGTTTTAGGCTTTTATGAGTTTATAGGTTTTTAATGTTTTTTAATTGTTTTAAAATGTTTCATTGTTTTAATTTGTTGATGGAAGCCACCTTGGGTCTCATGCCAGGAGAAAGGCAGCATACAAATATAATAAATAAACCAACCAACCAAGACTACTGGGGGAGTGAATTCCACAACTCAGATATGCTCTAATGGGGAGTAACTAATACGATCCCGGCCAATGATTGGCTGATATGCTAAGCTTGTCCAAGTCCTATTGAAAGGTACAGGAGCTTTCCAGAACCAGGAGTGGACCAACTAGATTGAGCCACGCATCTTTTTCTCTCTCACACACACATACCCCAACTTACTGAAAAACTCCTAAAGCTGTCCTGCACAGCCACTTCCTGTTTTGTGGGGAGTGGGCAGGGTTGCAGATGCATCTGGCTATGTCCTCATAGCCAGAAACAATTACCTGCTGAGACCCCCCCTCCTCCCCAAGGACTGTAGCGGAGCTAAAGTGCTATGTCATCATTTCATGTCTGGCTATGGGATGCAGCTAGACACTTCTGCAAATCCTGCCTACTTGTCACAGAGCAGAGAATGGCTGTGTGAGATGGCTTCAGAGTTTTTCCAGTAAGTGGGAGGTAGGCTTTGGGTGCTACAGAGGGAAGAATACCAACCCCTGCAGCATCTTCCAAAAGACATCCACACTGATAAGGGAAACTTAAATGTGCACGGGTCTCAAATAAGATGCCAACCAATGTTTGGCATCTGAGAGTTATATCTTAGGCTCATGTAGTAGGAACAAGGGAGAGGGCCTTCTTGGTAGTCCCAGACTTTGAAACTCACTCCCTAGGGAGGCCAGGATGGCTCTGTCCCTGCTCTCCTTCTACTGGCAAGTTAAACTTGCTTATGCCAACTGACTTTAAGAAACTGGGAGGGTGTACTTTTAATGGTGTACTGTTCTGTTTGATGGTTTGCGTGCAGTCTTTTAATGCACTTAACTTCATAAATTGTGTATTTTTTTGTTGAAAAACTATACCTTTATATTTATACTTTTATTAAAGTTTTTGTATACTTTCAAATCTTAATTGTTTTTAGATAATTTGAATCTTATTATTGGGAGAAAGGCAAGATATAACTGAATAAAGGCACCATCATCATAACCTGGGACTTTGTGTCATACCTTTTCCAAATGCGCTACAACTGAATCTGTCCCATAGCATTGTTAGTAATACTTACTTTGTCTCTTTTTGTTAATGAAATTAACACATTACACGCAGACTCCAGTCACAAACTTAATAGTAGATGCAAAATGAGACTCCAAACCAGAGGAACTTAACAGACAAGTGTATTTAGGTTGGGGGCCACAGGCACAATGGGATATGACTCATGTTGAATAAGGCATAGTAACAAAACAAAGCATAGATGATTAATAATGCTGAGAGTTATGTGGAATATTGGGAAAAGAAACTAAATGGTTCCTGGAAAAGCTTGGAACAATCATGCCCTGCCTGGGGGCCTGGCCACCCAGAAGGCCAGAAGGCACTTCCTCCCTCTGCTGCATAAGGCAGAAGACCTGTAGGAACATGGAGGTTACGCAGGATGACAGCTGTTCATCTGATAGATCACAAAATACATGAGATGAACACAAGATCTAGCTAGGAAGCCAGACCTGGCAGGACTAAGTGATAACTGAGGTTCTCTGTCCAAGTTTGGGAGCCCAATAACATTACCAAAAATGCATATTAATCTAACAATGGCTGGAATCCTGTTGGGAAAATGCACTACAACTG
Organism: Iguana delicatissima; assembly: GCA_948472985.1. Classification (NCBI taxonomy): domain Eukaryota; kingdom Metazoa; phylum Chordata; class Lepidosauria; order Squamata; family Iguanidae; genus Iguana; species Iguana delicatissima. The sequence goes on along the minus strand of CAOKZL010001932.1, from coordinate 378,131 downwards.
GGCAGTTACAAATGCATAACCTAGAGTTTGGCACTCGTGACTGTTTCATATTCATGATCCTTAAACAGCACCTAGTTTGGGGGATACATAGGGACCATGAAACCCCCCTATCCCCCACTTATTGGTCAGCAATCAACAGGAGTCTGTTTTCCTGTCAATTGCAAAGCAGCTGGCTGCTGTTTCCACACACACACACCCTTCAGCAAGCAATCTCCAGCATCAGGGGCAATTGGGACAGGGGTTGTGGTTCTGTCTATTATACTCATGGGAAGAGGTGGGAACATTACTTGGCTGATTTCTGATTGCAGAGAGACCAGACCCCCATTAATTACACCTGGCAAGTAGGGATTGGGTGATGGAGACAGGATTCACTATGTGGGATCATAACTACAGTAGTTAGGCATTTGTAACTGCCCAAAAGGATTCCAAATGAGTTTTTTTTCCTGTCTTTTTTTTTTAATTATATCTCAAACTCTCTCATACTGCCTTTAGCTTCCTTAGGTTGCACACAAATACAGTAAGATAGGAATCTCATGGAGACATGGTCCAAACCCTGGGTGGTGGGAGTATGTAGTGATGCATCGTTGTCATCACAAGGGTTAACCTTCTATACAGTTGGCCCATGGATTCCGTATCTATGGATTCAACCAATCTCAGCTGGATAATATTTTTAAAAAATCCAAAAAGCAATCTTTGCTTTTGCCAAGGGATAGCATTTTGCCCCATCATTGTACATAATGCAACTTGAGCATCCATGAATTTTGGTATCTGTATGGAGTCCTAGAACCAAACACTAGTGGATACTGAGGGCCCACTGTAATTCATGTGTATGAGGAATGGGATCAAAGAGTTGTTTCCTCTTGGCTCCTTCACAAGCCGTTCTGGGAATATAAAAATGAAGGGTTCACGTGAGTGGTTGCCCTTTGAGGGACCAGCCATGTATCCAGGGCCAGATCAGAAATGTGATAGGAAGGCAATAGTGGTTGTCCCTCCTCTGTTGTTAGAGTAGTGTGGGAAGAAAAAGAGCTTGTAAAAATTATATTTTGTATTACTTTACAAATCTCACATACATATAAACACACACACCAACCAGCATGGTGGCCACTAGCTATATTGACAGGGGTTTCTGGGACAGTCTAGTCCAAAAAGGTAACTTTTCCAAGCTGTGGGAAGAAGCCTGAGCTTAACCATCCCCACACTGTTTCTTGAAATGTTGAGTCAGGCAGACTTAGTCAGAGGTTTCAGTTCCTTAAATTACTGTATTCATAAGTGTTGCATAAAGAAGACAATGCATCACCAAAGCTGTGCACTTAGAAATGCCTTGGAGTTCAAAACTGCCTGGAAGCCCTTTGCTTTCATCATCATGATCATCATCATGATCATGATCATCATCAATTATTATTATTATTATTATTATTATTATTATTATTATTATTATTATTTATTTTAAATATAGAAATGTCTCTGGAGCACTGCTAAGGAAGGAATGGTAACCACATACTGTTTTCCTGATAAAAGTCACCCCGCCCCAAACTACTAATGTTGGGACACATGAGAGATATTAGTGGCCCTTTGAAGCAGAGTAAGTAATGCACTAAGTAGAAGATGAACATTTTTATTTATGTTTATTTATTTCTGGAATTTTTACTCTGCCTTTCTCCTGAGATGGGATCCAAGGAGGCTTACAAAAATATAAAACAATATTTTGTTAAAATTCCTAAGCTAGAGAAGTTAAAAAAGAATTAAATGCCAACGTTATTAAAACCATGCTTAAAACAGCTAAAATGTAATTAAAAGAGTTCACTGTTTTATCCCATCCCATCCACAAGGTGTAGAAGAGAAAGGCCATTTCTGCACTACAGCCCCATTCCAGCATGGGGACGCGTTGAAGCTATCGCACGACATCATCGCAGTCCTGCTCCTGTTATGTCCCCAGCCATTATGATCGCGCATTGTACTATTACCAGAAAAAAAATCCGGTATAGGCCCCGTTCGTGCAATGACTGCATCAGCAAGGAAGTGCAGAAGTGCTGTCAAAGCACCTCCTTCCTCAGTGCAGCACAGGAAGAGGCTGGCTGCGCTGTGGAAGAAAGGGGTGTGTCCTGAGCACTCCCATCCACGCTCCCATCGTGGCAATGGCACTGCCGGGATGATGCTGGCACATCACAGGATTCAGGTATGGTGCAAAAGGGCCAAAGAAATAAAACTTTGTCTTCTTTATGAGGCATATAAAAGTAGTTTTACTCATGAATACGTTTGCATAATCAACACAGGTTCATCTTCTTGAGGAAAAGTAGGGAAAGGATGGTACCTACATGCATGCCCTCTAACTGTCCCAGTTTGGCAGGGACAGTCCCGATTAATCCTCTGTCATCCCATTTTTTCAGCTGCTTTTAAAATGTCCTGGTTTCTCCCACTTCCTCCTATTTCTCCTCTTTTGTCTTTATTACTGCAGTGGCTGCAAACTGAATTTAAAGTGCAAAAATAGCTTGCACTCAATTAACCCAGAAAAGGGGGAAGGACAGGAAGGACATAATTTTGCAAACTACTGCAGCCTCTCCTAGCTTGTGTGTACTTCCTCATTAATAACGCTTACAATCTTGAGTGCGCTCTGATGTTACTTGGCTGCCCATGTCCCAGTTTTCATCTGTGAAATGTTGGATGGCATGCTATGCGGTATTAGGAAAGTTGGAGCATCTCGCCTAGAGAGGCTTTTCTCACACAGGCTTTATAGAGAGGAGACAGAGAGACTGAGAGAAGGGAGGCCAGCTAAGACCCCAGAGAACCTCTTGTGCTCCCATTCAAAAACACCACCACTCAGGCCATGGTCATGTCCTGCAGGCTCACTGCTTTGGAGAAACAGAGGGGAGGCAACTGGGTGGCGTGGATGGCCTCTCAGGTCCTCTGCAGTTTGCAAGTGACAGAAAGAAGTAGAAGAGCAACAACGCTGGCATTGCTTTGCCCCCTTCTCATAGCAATTTGCAGAGGATAAGAGGCAGTCACAGCTGGCCAGTCACTTACTTCCCTAACCAAAAATGGCTAGAGTAGGGGCCTCAAGTAACTTGGCTGCTAGCTGGGGTGGGGGGACAGGGAGGCTAGAAAAGGGCTACATGTGGGAAGTGCTTACATTCCTATGCCTGCTGTCTAGAATCTCATCCTCTGTGTGTGTGTTTGTCTGTGTGCCTGTGTGTCCATGTCTGTGTAACAGGTGAATGTATGTGGGAAAGGAGACTAGAGTCTGCCTATAGAACAATGTTCCATTTAGGTTAACAATGCAAGTATGTATATGTGTGTATGTATTTGTACACACACACACATACTCAGACGTAAGCCCCAAAAAGTTGAGCGGGATTTACTTCTAGGTAAATGCACACAGCAAGTGGTTCTCAAGCTGTGGGGTGGGAGCCTAAAGGGGGGAAGTGATAGTTGCTGAAGGGAGGCACAAGAAAAGTCAGCCTCCAAGTACAGCAAATGTGAAAAAGAAGGGCAAGCCTGTGTGTGTGTGTGCGTGTGCGTGCACGCACTGTAGAGATTTGACCTGTCTTTGCAAAAGAGTGATGCAAATCATCTCCCACTGTTATGCCTTCCTCTAAACCAGCAGTTCTCAACCTGTGGGTCACGACCCCTTTGGGGGTCAAACGATCCTTTCACAGGGTTCACCAAAGACCATTGGAAAATACGTATTTCTGATGGTCTTAGGCTCCATTCCCTCCTTGGTGGTGGTGCGCAAATGCGAGCCATGAGCAAGTGCGAGCCATGCGCTCGCGTCCTCCTGCCAAAGGGGGCAGGAGGACGCGAGCGCGTGGCTTGTGCCTGTGCACCACCACTCCTGGGCCTTTTCCGCACGTTACCTTATCGCGGAGGTGGGGAGTGCCCTCTCTTTGCTGCTCCTCGTCCCACAGCTGGCTTCCTGGTTGCGCGACCGCCCCACCCCTTCCTCCCTTAGTGCAGCTGCACTGCGGAAGGAAGGGGCGGGGCGGTCGCACAACCAGGAAGCCAGCTGTGGGACGAAGAAGCAGCGAAGAGAGGGCACCCCCCACCTCCGCGGCAAGGTAACGTGCAGAAAAGGCCCAGGAGTGGTGGTGCGCAAGCACGAGCCATGTGCTCGCATCCTCCTGCCCCCTGTTCAGAAGGGACTGAAATCGCTCCCCTTCTCCGCTACTGGGAGAACCTCCCATCTGATGGGCCAGCTTGGGGGGGTGGCGGCAGCACAGGGGCAGGTCCCCTCCTCGCCACAGCCCCTGCCCCACTTGCCATGGAGAGGGGTGCTGTGGAAGGGCCAGGGGGCCACAAGGCAGTGCTTTTCTGGGGGGTGAGCTGCACCCAGCGCAAAAGACAAAGGCGCTGGGATTCCTCCCCCCCCGGCCAGGGTCGACACCCTGGAAACTTTTCCCACACTGCCCCCCCAGCAGAAACAAGAGCGAAGCAGAAGCAGAGCCTGGGGGGGGGTTTTGGAGATTTTTCCCGGGGGATACATGCGGCTCCTCTTTCCCTCCGTGCCTGCCCCTCCCCCATTCCTGGCCAGTGAGGCGGCCTTTGCTGGGGGGGAGGTATTGTAAATAATAAATAAATAATTTTATGGTTGGGGGTCAACACGACATGAGTAACTGTATTAAAGGGTTGCGGCATTAGGAAGGTTGAGAACCACTGCTCTAAACTCAGATATAGCAAAAATCAGCCTCCTTTTTTCTTAGCTTTTCCACTCAGTTTCTCCAAACATTCATAGAATCATAGAATGATAGAATCATAAGCGATTTCCGCACTACAATCTTATAGTGCGATTATTCCACTTTCAACATCCTATGGAATCCTGGGGTTTGCAGTTTTGGGAGGGGCCACAAGGGCATCCGGTCCAACCCCCTGCCATGCAGGAACACACATCAAAGCACTCCTGACAGATGGCCATCCATTCTCTGCTTAAAAACCTCCAAAGAAGGAGACTCCACCACACTCCATTTGAGGCAGCATATTCCACTGCTGGACAGTTCTGATCATCAGGAAGTTCTTGAGGTTCAGGTGGAATCTCCTTTCTTGCAGCTTGAATCCATTGCTCCTTGTTCTAGTCTCCGGAGCAGCGGAAAACAAGTCTGCTCCCTCCTCAACATGACATCCTCTTCAAATATTTAAAATGGCTATCATGTCCCCTCTTAACCTTCTCTTCTGCAGACTAAACACCCCCAGCTCCCTAAGCCACTTCTCATAGGGCATGGCTTTCAGAACCTTCACCATTTTGGTTGCCCTCCTCCATTGTTGGTGCAGCAGGTGGATGCCCCTTGGCCACCATGAGGCAGTTTCTCAGGTGGGGAGGGGGAGATGAAGAGAGGAGGTGGAGAGCACAAGAACTCAGTGTCAAGACGGAGGGCTTATGTGGCATAAGGGGCCTGTGAAAGGGAGGAGGGAGGGAGAGGCCAGAATAGGACACAGAGAAAGATGTAATGTGGAGCAGGAGAGTGCAATGTCCCCATGTAGATGTAAAGGGAGTCACAGGGGTAAAAAGTTTGAGAACCACTGGTAGACAGGATTGTAGCCTAAGGGAGACATTCTAAAAGGCTATTGAAATGCATGGGTTTCTTGATGATAGACATTTTCCTCCACCTATAGTATTCTTAACTCATATTATCGCATTTATCCCATGGAGCTAAAAGCGTTGTATATTAGTTTTCTGCACTTACTCCATTTTTATCCTAATCACAACCCTGTGAAGAAAGTTTGTCTGAGAGGCTATGACTAGCTCAAGGTGAGTGCTCTGAGCAAGCTGAGATTTCACCTGATCTGTAATTGCACCATGCAGAGTGTGGACACAAAGCATTGGCCACTGCCTGGGCTCTGAGAGAAAGCTGTCATTCCGGGCAGGGTGCAAGGCATTTTGATTTGGCAAAAAGGCTTGATATAATATTACATCTATTATTAATCATGCTGCACACTCTCACATACAAAGGCCCTTTCCGCACCTTACCTTTTTCCAGAACTGGGATGTGGAGATCGCGCGAGCAGCCTCTGGCAAGAGGCTCTTGCATCTGGGGTCCTTTGGCTCCGCACGAACTGCCTGCTCGCGTGAGAGCCCCACCTCTTCCTTTGCAGTGCAGCCTGGGACCTTCCCAGGCTGCACTGCGGCAGGAAGCACAACCGGTGTGGCTCTGGAGGCTCCTCATGCCAGGAAAGTGCGCATGGGGCCCGGGAGCAATGCGTGATTGCGCACCATTTTCGGCTTGCAGCCGAAAATGAAAAGGTGCACAATTGGCCCCTGCTGGCCCCTGGAGCATCACGCGATTGTGAGTGCATCATGCAGATCACTCCTCACAATTGCACGACACTGCAGGCGCCCTTTCGCATGGAAAATGCCGTGTAAAAAGGGCCAAAGTATTGTATTTATTGATTTGGATTTTTCGCATTTTTTTTTCAAGTTTTTTTTCCTGTAAACACAGATTCCAAGACTTTTCTCCTTAAAACAGTAGTTTTGTTCACTTTTCTGGGAACTTGTAGGAAAGTCATCAATTAACCATTACATATATACCTGGTTGGGGGAGGAAGGACTTGCTATATTCTTCCCCAGATGAAAACTCCCAGGTTGAGAAAGAGTAAAAACTGGTCACAACTGTGCTTTTAGCTTCACTTTCAATATGACTGTGCATGGCACAGGAAATCAGAGCTGCCAAAGACCTATCAATGATCTACCAAAGGATATCTTATCTTCTTTGGGCAAAACATATTGGAGAGCTTAACATACTGTGAATCATAGGTAGGGCTAACATACCCTCCATAAATCTGTCCCAGCTATTTCCACACATAATTTATAGTGGCATGATGTAATCAACCTGTTTTCAGGAAGCTGATTACAGTGACAATCTGTACAGTCAAAAGATGTAGGTCAAAGGGAGAACAGCCACAGAAAGATTTTGCCCAGCCTTCCTCAACTGGGCATTTTCTATATGTTTTGGGCTACAACACTCATCTTTCCAGCTAGGGAGCCTGGAGGTGATAGGAATGGTAGTCCAGCATACCTAGAGAGTGCTTTGAATGGGGCACTGGCCTAGAAAAAGAGATTGAAAGACATTACAATATGGTCCATGGTTAGATGCCAAAGCTTTCTCTTTTTAACTCTCATGGCTGAGCCACCTGGCACAATCACTAGGAACTTAGACCAAAGACTACATACCACAAGTGTGGTAGCCAAAAAAGAGCCAATATCATTCTGGGCTACATCAACAAGAGTGTAGTGTCCATATCAATGGAAGTAGTAATGCCAATCTATTCTGCTTTGGGCAGACTCACTCGGAATATTGTGGACACCACAGTTCAAGAAGGATATAGACAAGCTGTAGAAAAGATTGAGAGATTACATGTTATTGTTGTGGTGTGCCTTCACTGTGATAACCATCTTTAAATATCTGAAGTCATATCATGTTGTAGAAGATAGATCAAGCTTGTCTTCTGCTGCTCTAGAACATGAACCAATGCATTCAAATTACAAGAACAGATATTCCACCTAAATATTAAGAAGAACTTCTTTATTGTAAAAACTGATAGTGGATAAACTATCATGGGGCTGGGGTACTCGCCATCTTTTGAAATCTAAACAGAGTTTGGACGGGTATCTCTCAGGAGGGTTGTAGTTGTGTATTCCTGCATGACAGGAAGTTGGACGAGATGACCTTTGCAGCCCCTTCCAGCTCTAAGGCCCTTTTTGCATGGCATTTTCCATGCGAAAGGGCACCTGGAGTGTTGTGCGATTGTGAGGGGCAATCTGCAAGACGCACTCACAATCGCGCAATGCTCCAGGAGCCAGCAGGCGCTGATCGTGCACCTTTTCATTTTCGGCTAGAAGCTGAAAATGGTGCACGATCGTGCATTGCTCCCGGGCCCTGCGCACACTTACCTGGCATGCAGAGCCTCCGGAGCCATGCTGGTTGCACTTCCTGCCCCAATGCAGCCTGCGGAAGGAAGAGGTGGAGCTCTCACGCAAACAGGCAGCTTGTGCAGAGCCAAAGGACCCCAGATGTGAGAGCCTCTTGCCAGAAGCTGCTCACGTGATCCCTGCACCCCAGCGCCAGAAAAAAGTAAGGTGCGAAAAGGGCCTAGAGTCTTTCTGCTGCATAGTAAAGCTAAGTTTGAAAATATTTGAATATTTGGGGGCATTATATTTTTTGCATGGGCTCACACTCTTTAGACAATGACATCAGTTCTCATCCTAGGCGCTTTTCACACAGCATTTGCCATGCGAAAGGGCACCTGGAGCGTCGCGCGATTGTGAGAAGCGATCTGCACAACGCACTCACAATCGTGCAAAGCTCCAGGGTAGGGCAGGCGCCACGTGTGCACTTTTTCATTTTCGGCTTTCAGCTGAAAATGGTGCGCAATTGCGCGTTGCTCCAGGGACCCACGCGCACTTGCTGTGCGTGTGGAGCCTCCGGATCCACAGCGGTCATGCTTCCTGCCCCAGTGCAGCCTGGGAAACTCCCAGGCTGTGCTGCGGAAGGAAGAGGCAGGGCTCTCGTGCTGCCTGCTCGGGAGCAGGCAGCTCATGCGGAGCTGAAGTAGCGGGGACGCCAGAGCCTCTCGCTGGAAGCTGCTCACACGATTCCCGCACCCCAATGCCGAAAAAGGTAAGCTGCAGAAAGGGTCCTTGTAGTTACTCCAAGGCATAAGCTGGAGAGACTTCAGACCAGAATACCAGGTAAATACTAACTCTGGATCACTCAACACTGACTGCTAAACAGGGCAGGGGGCAAAGCAAATGAATATCTTTCCACTGTAAAAACAAACAATCAGTAACACATTCAAGGTGGACATCTTTACTGCAGCACAAACACAGATAAAACAAGTATCTGAGCTGTGTATCTGTATTGGCAGATACAGGGAGAAATAATGCATGCATGGTTAAGGGGGTGGGAAAAGTAGGCAGAGACTGGGGCCAAGAGGCTGTGAAATGCAAGAGGGAGAACATCACGCTTCTACACAGAACATCAGTGACATATTGTGTTGTTGTCACACATGCCCAGTCACTGACCCCCATGAGAATTTCCAGGGATAGTGTTACAGGGTTTTGTTTCTGTTAGAATGAGAAATAGCTAGAAAGCCAAAAAGACTTAACAGTACTTTCTGTAATATCTCCTGACCTGGTCCATTTCCGCACTAGACTGTTCTAGCGCTGTGATTCCACTTTCAACATCTGATGGAATCATGGGGTATGCAGTTTCGGGAGGGAGCAGCCGACCCCTCCCAAAACTGCAAACCCCAGGATTCCATCAGATGTTGAAAGTGGAATCACAGCACTAGAACAGTCTAGTGCGGAAATGGCCCTGGTGAAAAAGGAATAGCTGACAGGCACACGGTGAGACAACTTTACTTTGAAATGAGGCCTCCCTAAAACAAGCAGCTCACCTTTGGACTACCCAACCCCAAACCATTTCATCTCCTGAACCAGCGGAAAAAAATCACAGCTGTGTCTCCCCGGTAGATAGTCTTCAATGGCATATTGCTCCTCCATCCACATATTGGCAGAAGGTTGATTTTACATTTCACCCTGTATATGAACTGCTGGAAACATTCCCACCAAAGGTGAGAGAAAACAGGTAACCTTCTCCAGAAGAAGTCCTCACTTGATATCCCTCAATAGCGTTCTTGGATAAAGACTGTCATCTACCAAGCAGGAAGTTGCTACAGTATGCATGTAGCTGCTTGGTTCCATGCATAGATAACCACCACACTGTATAGTGAGGGAGACCTTTCCCTTCCATCCCTGAATTCCTTTTGGGATGGTCCTAATTCCTCTTCAGAAAGCTCCTTCATGGTGAAGTGAATGCATGATGGAAGAGCAGGGCCATACAAGTTAGCTAAGACATTGACTTAGGCCCATCCTTCTGGCCATAAGTTTTAATGTCCTCATTTTCAACTTGATGTATGTGCAACAGTATGTATGCAAGAGTTCTACACACCATTTCCCATGAGAGCAGAGAGACAGAGAGAGAAGTGTGTGAGAGAAAATATCCTTGTCATTTCCCTGCCTGAAAAGTTAACAGAAATAGAGTTAATTTCTTAGTCACTCCATTGCTATTTTGTGATTGTCTTTTTTACATGGCATCACTGTTATCGCCATACATAGCACATTTTGTGCTATGGGGGCACAAAATGAAGGTATTTCCCCTCCAAATGAGAATTCTGCTGCCCAAATGATATTTGCCTTCAGTTTCTATATTTGTAGCATTGCAGAGAGTGAGATGTTGAAAACCCTTCACACTTCAAACTCATAGTTGCCGCGTTCACATTATCTTGGTAATTCTGCCTGCCCCTTTTCTTTGGATGCCTAAACTGCATTTCTAAATTAAAGTTTTAAGTTACTGCAATGCTAGAAATTTGAGGGCTGAAGGAAAATTTCTTTGAGTGAGCTGAATTCTTATTGGGGGGCAATGCCTCACTCTCCCACATTGTAGCTTTGCCCCATATCAGGTCAGCATCACTTATATTTCGGAACCGTGTTTATTTTTATGATTATATGTCATGGCTTTGTATGCTCAGTGTCACAGGCCTTCTGGACAATTACTTTGGCTGATGCTGTCTTCATCTTCACTGTACAGCTGACATTGAGTTTATCTTTCTGGTAACCAAGCAATAAACTGAAATAATCTTTTCAATAGATACCTCACCCTTCAGGAAAAAAAAAGGCCCTGTTTAGAATATTTTATCTGAATGAATTACCTGATAGTTCCAGTCTTACAGCTGTAAAAAGCAATATAATAAGTAATTCCTTTAGTCATGTTTCCAGTCATGGTTTAACAATAACAGACAAGTTAAAAACAGAGCACAGTGGCAATATCTACCACATGCAAGAACAAACATGGTGGAACACCTGGCATGTTTACTCAGGCATATCAAGCCTAATCATGAATAGCCTCAATCCTCCAGAAGTTGTTGGATTATAATGCCCAGCAGCAACAGTCGAGCAATAGTCAATGAGGAATGGTGAGAGTTAGTCCAACAATATCTAAAGGACTGCACTCTACTCCTGCTACAGGTAAACCTGTGGCTACTTTGACATTTTTTTTCTTCTTTCCCATAAAGTTGTCACTTATTGCAGACTAGCCATATAAAGGTGTAACCTTTGTCATGACATATAGAATACATGTTGCAATTGCCCTCCTTCTACGAGCTTTATCCCATGGGTAGAGGGGCTGTGACATGGATATCTTCTGTTTAATTCCCACAATACTGGGTACTAGAGAAAATATACACTTGAAAATAATACTCAAGACACAGCACCCTCCAGCATCTGCTCCTGAACCCTGGCAGAATCCACTTGTTTTGTGCCCCCAGGTGCAAGTTTATCTTGCAGGGACAGGCAGCCAATTCAGTTTCCTGGAGTGCCTCAAAATGTCCAAACTCGTGTTGCTCTGAGGCATTGTGGAAAATTAAATTGGTTGATGACTACTACGAAGAAAGCTGGGGGGTCATCAATTGCCAACATGATAGCCCTGTCTTCTCCATGTTAGGTTTACACAGCTTTAGGTTAACAACACCTGAAGAGGACTCATAGCTCAGCAGCAGACACTTTGAATGTACAAGGTTCACCAAGTATGGCTATAACAATACAGTTTGGGCTTTCTCCCATAAAGTGTAAGAAGAAAAGGTTAGACTTACCAAGGTGTCTATGAGTCCTAACTAATATTCTTACAGGATGACCAGAACCAAGAACAGTAGCCTAAAGTAGGCAAGTGACTGCCATCGTCTCTTTTTTTAAACATTTGACAAGCGTCTTAAGCTGGGTTCTGTTCCCTGCACAGAAGGTGATTCCCTTTTTAATGACAGATGGTCTCCTCAGTTAAACCCTCATGGTCAGTCACCAGCGATGTATTTTGGTAAGAATTTTCCTTATCCCTCACAAGCAAGGGGTTTGCCTTTCTTCTGTCAGCATGAAAGAAGGTTCCTCAGGGGCCGCTCCTTTACATCTCTGCCCACTGCACACTACTACCCATCCTGGGACCCCCATATGATCCTAAATGCTTTGATGGTGTCACCTATCAAGTTCTTGTATACAACGCCTTGAAATGTCTAACTTGGAAAGTATTCTTCTGATGAGCTACAAGATTGGGAAGACTTTTTGATCAGGAAGAAATGGGGCATCATTCGTACAAATTCAGTATTTCTACTCCTGGTTCTTAAATCCCAAGGTACACTCTCCTTTTCTCAGGATTATATGCCATCTTCTGTCTTCATCTCAAGAAGCCATGGGAGAAGGTCCAGAATACCTTGGATGTATGAAGGGTATGCCAGACTTATCTAAAGAGAATGAAGGAGTCTTTCCTGCCTGATTCTCTTTCTCTTTTCCTTCAGCCACAGTTCACAGGGAGAATGTTTTCAGTCTTCCCATTCAGCAGATGGCTCAAGGCCTGCACCACTTCATGCTATGAGTCTTCAAGGTTCTTGTTATTAGGGGAAGTTTTCACTCACCCCATTGGGAATGCTTCTACATCAGTGGCTCTTGCCAATACAGCCCCTCTGGTGGGCACCTGCCAGCAAACAGCCACCCGGAAATCAGTCCTGCCTTTGTGAAGTGCTGAGGGTCAGGTGCTTTTGCCTCTGCCAAAGCCTGAGGGTGCTCAGCAGGCTGTTAGTAATAGTTTATATCTAAGACACCAGCAGTTTGTTTTCACATCCTTGAAATGGGGAGCTCTGCTATCACCCATCTCAGGATGTTCAGGATGAGATTTGTAAAATGTCCCTGATTCTCCATGTCCCTGGTTAAAATATTCTGAGTTGGCCAAGTTAGAAAGATCTCTCTTCAGCCAAGGAGAGCCAGTGCCATTACACATTGCTGGCCTACAGTAGGCAATGGGGGATAACTCAGCTTCATGTGGCATTCCTAAAAATACAATCTCATTTTTTCTTTTTTTTCAGATGTTCCTGGTGAATCTACTGTTATGCCCTGTCTAACAAAGACTGTTGCATTTATCACATATGCATACAGATAATCTAATATAGGAGACTATGGAACCTTTTGACCTCACTCAAGTGTTCTGTGCACAGTGCTCGAGTGATTCAAGAGGTGATTCTGAACCTAAAACAACAAGTGGAATCCTAGCCAGCCTGGCTGTTTCTCTTTCATTCTTGTCTCTGGCCACTTCTGTATCATTCCATTGCTAACCTCTCTATCCTTCCTTCCCTGGCCACTTCTCTATTGTTCCCTTCTGTGGCCACCTCTCTATCATCCCTTTGCCTACCTCTCTATAAGATTTTCCTTCCCTTGCCACTTCTCTATCATTCCACTGCTCACTTCTCTAGCCTTCCCTTCCCTATCCACCTATTATTTCATTGCCCACCACTCTGTCCTTCTCTTCCCTATCCACTGCTCTGTCTTTCTTTGGCCACCTCTCTTTCATTCCCTTGCCCACTTCTTTATCATTCCCTTCTCTCATTAACTCTATCATTTCCTTCCCTGGCCATGCCTCTGTCACTCCCTCTCTGTCATTCCCTTGGGAACAATACTTATTTGGACTGCAACTTCCTGAATCCCCCAGTTAGCACAACCACTGGTGATGCTGGCCAGGGATTTTGGGAACTGCAGTCCAAATAAGAAAGCTTTTCAAGCTAAGCCCTTCCCATGCTCTATTTGCTGTTGAGTTTGGCTTTGCCCAAGGTAGCTGGCATGTTTCAGCAGGACCTGGCTGGCATGAATGCACTCTGGATCTTGTGCAGTTGTCTGGAGAACAAAACAGCAGCTGATTGTTTCAAGCCAGCACACAGAGACGTGTGTACTCCCTTCCTGCACCAACCACACTGAACAGAAGATAGCCTCAAGCTGTTAATCTCACTCTGCTTTTTTTCCTCATATTAACTGCATTACAGATTTCCAATTATTACTTTTCCTGGCAGACCCCTTGCCTTCCATTGCCAAGCACAGCAGCTCTGTGGTATTTCTTTCTGCCTTTTGCATTGCACTGACCTTTATCATCTTGGTATGAGTGTTGAGAAAGTGACTTGAACAAACAGTGCATGAAGAGAAAGAGGCAAAGTGCTAGGGAAGAGTGCCAACTGCACCATACCATCAAGGCCCTCCTGATAAGAGAGGACATAATCCAGGCATAAAGTTGCCACCTGGCCTGGTGGCCTGTTTCAAAGGGGCACATTCTTTCTTTCTCTCTCTGTCTCTCTCTTCCTTCCTTCCTTCCTTCCTTCCTTCTCTCTCCCTCCCATTCTCTCTCTCTCTCTCTCTCTCTCTCTCTCTCTATATATATATATGCACACACACATATATGATGTTCCATTTGTACTGTTTCCATTTTGCTTTGTTGCTGGCCCTTGTGTGAATGGAAAACTATTTCAATGAATCTGCATATATGAATGAACAACAGTCTGTGTTTGAAGATGGGAAGACTGGCGACCTCACCCATTCCTCCCTGAGAATTAGGAATGTTGATGACTTTTTCAAATTTTAAACAGGACCCCAAAACTGTCTTGTTTGTAAAGTGAGAGAAAGAATGGATGGGTTTGCACTAGGGAGCGGGGAGCAATGCCACACTGAAATCTCCCAAACTCCACATAGTTTGGGGTTCTGGCTCCATATAACATTGTTTTCCTAAGTGTCAGGGTTTTCTCAGGAGTGGCAACCCAGCCCATTTCCGCACTACATTCTTATAGCGCAATTATTCCACTTTCAACATCCTATGGAATCCTGGGGTTCTGATACTACTACACTTTTGCTTTTCAGATGAAAGGTGAATTATCTCTCTTGAATTCCCGTTTCTGGCCACTTCTACAGTTTTTGTTTCTGTTCTTAGCATTTTTGGCAATTGTGTGGCCTACAGAGAGTAACAGGGCAGAAAACTAGGCCCCAGACCTGGCAACAGTTCCCCACTTCTGAGAACCCAGGATCGTCTGCTCACAAAGCATCCCTTCCACCACCGAGCTAACAGCTTGCCCCTTTGTACACAAGGAAGAGAGAGGACTGAGCTTACTCATGACCAGTTAACAGCACAAGCCTTTGGCCCACTCTTTTAGAAGGAAGGGTGCACAAGATAGCAGCCTAAACATACCACCAATCTGAAAAACTATGTGTGGAGGGCAGAAGATAACTTTAGATGAGCAATTTATTCATTTCAGATAACACCAGTGTGTCCCCCCAACCTCATATGTTAAGTAAGAAAATGTTTGTACTTTAGGGCACAAAAAGATATATAGATCATCACTGAGATCTTAAATGCTTAAGATCAAAGGCAAATTTACTGGAGAGAGATCACATCCTTCCTAATCTTTGGTCAGGTTATCTTAATTCAGGCTCCTGTCTTTATAGAGTACTGAGTGCATTATTTTGCGGCAGTGAGCTTTGATTCTACACTCTCTGAAATATATCACTCACATGAGTAAAAAGCCTCAAACAGCCAGGGCTGACTTCATTGAAAAAACTTGATTAACAAGTCATGATTTTGTAGTTGCAAAAACTATGAATTCCATCCTTGGAACTATTCCATAGAACATTTATTTCCAGTTTAGCCTCCCATCCTTTCTGTGATTTCTCACTGTATATGAACTCTTTTTGAAAAACAATGTGACTAGATTTCACCATTTGTGCTGAAGAAAGGTACAACCCCATACATCAAAAGTGCTAGGCGTTTCACAGCATTTCCTCAATTCTTGATGATGGCTCGAGTTCATAACCTAGGCCCTTTCCGCAACTCACCTTTTTGTGGAGCTGGGGTGTGGGGATCGCGCAAGCAGCCTCTAGTAAGAGGCTCTTGCATCCCAGTTCTTTCAGCTCCACAGCTGCCGGCTGCTCACGTGAGAGCCCCTCCTCTTCCTTCCGCAGTGCAGCCTGGGATCTATATATCATTTTGTGCCTTAAAGTACAAACATTTTCTTACTTAACATATGGGGTTTGGAGGACACACTGGTGTTATCTGAAATGAATAAATTGCTCATCTAAAGTTATCTTCTGCCCTCCACACATAGTTTTTCAGATTGGTGGTATGTTTAGGCTGCTATCTTGTGCACCCTTCCTTCTAAAAGAGTGGGCCAAAGGCTTGTGCTGTTAACTGGTCATGAGTAAGCTCAGTCCTCTCTCTTCCTTGTGTACAAAGGGGCAAGCTATTAGCTCGGTGGTGGAAGGGATGCTCTCGCATCCCAGTTCCTTCAGCAACACAGCTGCTGGCTGCTCGCGCGAGAGCCCCTCCTCTTCCTTCCGCAGTGCAGCCCAGGATTTTCCCAGGCTGTGCTGGGGGAGGAAGCACAAGCGCTGTGGCTCCAGAGCTCCGCACACATGGCAAGTATGCATGGGGCCCCGGAGTGATGCGCAATTGCGCACCATTTTTGGCTCACAGCCAGAAATGAAATAGTGCGCAATCAATGCCTGCCAGTCCCTGGAGTGTCGCGCAACTGCAAGTGCGTCGTGTGGGCCACTCCTCGCAGTCGCGCAACACTCCAGGGGCCCTTTCGCATGGCAAATGCCATGCAAAAAGGGCCCTAGAGTTACAGACCTGTGACTGCTCCATATTCAGCAAGACTATGTAGTCATAATCATGGCACTATTATCATGATCATAAATGCCTCCCTTCTGGCCAGCAGCCAGATTAAATGAAGTGGGTCTGTTCAGCTACAGGTTCAGAGGAGGATGTTTCCAGCCCACTCTTACCAGCGAATGAGGCTGCCATGAGGAACTGTGATGGGATCCTGCTTCTGATTGTTGCAGCCATGCTTGCTGGTGGGAAGGGGATGGAAACATCATCCCCCCTGTTTCCCAAATGACAACTGAACAGACCCCCTGCATTCAATCTTGCTGCTAGCCATTAAGGAGGGGTTGAGGTGGTTAGGCAAGGACACATTACTTAGTTACGCATTCATAAACATGTAGCTAAAACAGAATATTGGTGAATGTTGTTGTTATTATCCTGCGTTTTTCCCCATCAAGAACTCAGGTCAGCTTATAAAATTTTAAACAGATACTACTAAAATTTCCCATCATGCAAAAGTTTAAATTATAACTAAGCAATGTTCCCAATGTTGCAAGATGAAATGTTCCCAGTGTTGCAAGATGAAAACTTTGCAAACAACTATACGGCACCTTGATAGGCTCAGTCCGTCTGTCAAAAGTGTACCTCCTGAACCCTGTTTTGTGTTATGTAATGGAAAAGGCTGGGTCTGAAAGAACTTTGTAACCATAGACCTTGTAACTATGTTCAGTGAATGGCAGTCAAGCAGATAACCTTGCCCTCTTATCACACTGGAAGTTATTTTTTTCCTTGTTTGCGCTGGCAGGCAACAACACTGATCATTTATGTGTGCGATCCATGTGTGAGTTGGCACGTTTTTAAATATGCGAGTTAGCACAAACAGGGCAATTCTGGTGGATGGGAGGAGAGGAAAAATGAGAGCAAATTTCAAACCAATGACACAGCCGTACCCTGTGTTGCAATGGAACCCAGCACATCCCATGTAAACAGCACTATCGGCTCAGAGCCTGATCATTGTTAAACATGGCAGTAGGTTACTCTGGGGCAAAATCCATAGATTTTATAAATGCCTCTCTCTCTCTTTCTCTCTCATTTTCCTATGCAGACAAAACAGAATGTGGAAATGTTACTCCTCCCCAACCCATGACTTCTAGAATCTGCCAGCCAGCCTGGCCAATAGCCATGTTGGCTAAAGGATTCTGGGTGCTGTGATCCAAAAAAAAGTTAAATTTCCAAGCTCTGAGACAAATGGATTAGGGTGACAGCCAGCAATAAAATGTTGCCACCTGGAATGCTCCTTTTCAGTTGTTCCAGCCAGCCAGACATGCCTCCCTTGAGAATATGCCTTTCCATTCCCCCTCCTATTTCATTTCATTTTATTCTTCTCCACATAGTCTGTCAGCACCCCCTGGCTACTGAGCATTCTTCATCCTCTCTGGGTAATGTTAGGTGCCTATCTGTTAACAAAAAAAAAAAGTTGGGGGGAGGTTCATCTGAAAATTCTGGGGCTCCTCTAAGCCTCCTGACACTTCCCTTTTATGAACGGACTTTGGGATACTATGTATAAGGATCCACACTTAAGGAATGAGTTCTCGATAAATGAAGTTCAAGAATTCCTCTCTTAGGAACATCTGCTAAGTGATGGGGTGATAGATCTAGTTCTGATGGGGCCTGCCCAAGGTATTTTGCTGCCCAAAGGATTCCCCTCCTTCCAAGTACTGAAATGAACTAGACTTCAGCTTTACTTTAACACCGGTGTAGTGATGGTATCAACAACATATCGCCTTGAACATATCTGATCTTGTCTTGTTTTGCAGGTTAAGCAAAGTCAAGCCTGGCTAGAACTTGGATGGAAGGCCACTGGAGAGTCTTCCACGTAAGACCAGGAAAGACTCTGCTCTGAAACTCTGTATAGCTGCTGTCAGTCAAAGATAACAATGCTGGCCTAGATGGACTAATTGTGTGACTCAATAGAAAACAGCTTCCTGAGTTCTAGTAATATTGTTGTCTATTACATCTAGGACAATAAGCTATCTTAGAAGGTGTGGGGGAGACCCTACTGAATACAGAGCTCTGGCTTTGAACAAAAGGGAACAGAGAAGAAATTTCAGAAGGAATGGCAGAACGCCTGAGTCTCCCTCTTCTCCTGTCCCTCTCTCCATGATCTGCCACTTCAGGAGGGTTTTGCCTTGTGGTAAGGCTAACCCTGAATATTGAACAGCTAATGTTCATACCTAATGGACCGGTTTCAAGGGCACTCCTTCTTTTAGGAAGATCAAATCTACACATGTTGAAATTCACCACATATTTCAACCTACAAATATAGGAAAGATTTGTCAAATGCCTATTATTTCATAAAAACCAGCTGGGTTTTATTTGGTGGATGATAGGTAGGTTTTTGCAAGGACGTCCTACTGCATGGCTATAGAATGAATTGGACTTCATTGTATCTTCAGGAAGCTCCGTAATGTCTGCCTCCCTAATCCCAGTGCAAACTGAAAGAATGTCCTTCAATGCACGTGCTTGCTTGGAGATGTGACCAGCAACTTCCTGACACAAAAGGGAGAGATTATCATCCTGCTTCCCCACAGGAATTATTTTATTCCAATTTGAAGTTCTTCTGTGGAACATAGTTAAGTACATCAAAATCAGTTTTAAAAAGTCACCCCTGCCAAATATCTCATCTGCACATTGATCAAACATCAGATAGAACATGTAAAGTCACTGAGTTTACTGCTTAGTCGGAAGCCTTAGAAATCTTGATCTTCAAAGCAAGGGAACCTGCATTATCATGTCAGTCTATGATATTTGGATTTATTTTTTTCCTATTTGAAGATACAAGGATTTTTTTTAAAAAAATTTCAACAATATGAGAAGTTTAGAAACCTACACATCTGAGTCATAAAGAATGCAAGGCCCTTGCTCTGTCTGTCGGCTATTTTTTCCACTTATGAGCAAGTACTGAATGCTTTGGAATTGGAAGTTTGAGTCACCCTCTTTCTCAGTCTCCTACTATGCATCTCACAGTGATGTGTACAATCGTTCCATTTTCCTTTTCTGGTTCTCCATTTCATAACAGGGCCTGAAATACTCAAGAGGAATGGCACTCCTTACAACAATATTTAATATAACCAAAGCTTGTGGCAGTTTACACATATTTATCACAACAACACAAACATGCATGGACTAAAATCCACTTCATTAGATGCATGAAGGTATTATCTTGAGTTACGCAACTGCTCTTAGGGTAGACATCCTCAGACAGAGGAATGTCCAGAAGTGACTGCAATGTGAAACTCTTGAATTAATATTCATAAGATTTTTATTTCTATTACTTGTGGCTTGAGTCAAGGGAAAAGATTTATACAAACACAAAGGAACCAAAAACTGGGGAGCACCCAATAAAATCCTCAGAAGAAACTGGAGATATATACAAAGAAAAATATTCATATACTGTATTCTTCATTTTGTTCAGTAAATGGTGAGAGAGCTTCAGCTCCAGAAATTTCTGAAGTTAAATTTCAATTAGCTTCTGGAAGGAAAAAAAAAAAGCCTTTGAGAGCATATGCAGGTTGAAATGCATTGGGCTTTCTATCAATAAATGATTCATTTATTTGGCATCTTGAGACATGTCTCCAGTTTCTTCTGTCTATATAAACACATGCTTATGGGTTGGAATGTAGTTGGTGACAAGTGTGTGTGTGTGTGTGTGTGTGTGTGTCTTCAAGTCTTCTGTCTACTTATGGCAAACCCATGAATTCCATAGGGTTTCCTTAGGCAAAGAGTACTCAGAGGTTGTTTGTCATTGTCTTCCTCTGAAATATAGACTATAGCAACTGGTATTGGCAGTCTCCCTTTCAAGTACTAAACAAGCCTTCCAAGATCAGATAGGATCTGGTTCCTTCAGAATGTTTAGGACTCCCGTTGATGATATATGCAGACATAATTGCAAATTTACACTGCAGATGGAAATATCTAGCACTTCCATCCACAATGACCTGTGGCCTTTGCAACCTAGGCAGCATTTGGCTATGTTCTTGCAGTCATACTCATGAAGAAGTAGGCATCCTCCTGGATCTCCTGGGGGACCTTAGGGAACTCCTTGGAGCTCTACGAGGATGCTATCTTCCTGTATGTAGCTACTGAAACACAGCTAGATGCTGCCTGGCTGCTGTCCACCCTCCCGCAGCCTCTAAATGGCCATGGGAGAGAATGCCCAGATAATGAGATGTAGGTGGAATGCATGGGAAGAGAAGGAGAGAGTGCAACTGTGCCAGGGGGAGCTTAATGCTCTGCCAGGTCTATCCACACAGGATCTCAGCCAAGGCCAAGTGCCAGGACGCCTGAGTGATGATCACCGAGAACTGTTTTGTGAATGGCCAGTGTATATAATTATAATTCACAAATAAATCTTATCATAGTCTGTACTTTACCTTTGACCTCACTGTTTATACTTCCTCTCCTCCAACTGTGTGCAAGCATCCAGACTGTTCTATCGCTATCAAGATAGGAGCTCTTTCATGTACAGTGGAAATATTGTTTCAACAGTTTCCTCTCAAAATAGCACTTTATCCCTCCTGGGCCATCTGTCTCATGTTTCCTTCCCCTCTTTCCATCATCTCTTTTTTGGTTCCTCAGGTGCACACTTTTAATGTCTTCCCTGCCACTACTTTTAAAAAGACAATTTAGGAGTGATCACAGTCCCGAAATCCTGTCTGAATTCAGAGTTTGGAAAGGAGAGAAATGAATAATCAGAAACCAAACATGTCTTCCCCCCTCTATGGTTTTTGGAACCTTACCCCTTCTGAGCTCATGCTGGCTGTGTGCTTCCAGTAGTGATAGTCCAAAATTCTAACTTTCCTAATTTTGAATGGAGCTTGGAAAATTTACTCTTTGAAATACAGCTCTCAGAATCTCCTTGCCAGCATGACTAAAAGCCAAGCTGGAAGGGGGATTAGAGGCATTATAGTCCAAAAAGTAACATTTCCACATTCAGGCATAAGAGGATGCTGGCCATGCTGACTAGAGGATTCTGGGAGTTGCAGTCCAAAAAAAGTAACCTCCCCAAGTTCTTGAACTAGATGGACCAGATCATTTTTTTTTAAAAAAAACAGAGCTCTCAGGGAGTCTTTGCCTTTTTCAGGTTGTATACATGTTTAACATTCTCTCCATTTCAGAGGTCTTCTGTCTCAGCTCCTTTGCCCCTAGAACTTCTGCTTCGTCCTGCCTGCCTTATATCTCTGATCTCCCCTAGGCTAGAGTGATAGCTTTGAGTTCAGCAGGAAAGGGGCTTCTGGCTGTTCTTGAAAGTGAGGGATCCAAGGAAGGAATTCTTCTCATGGTCTCCTTCCTCCTTCTCTGATTTCAGCAACATAGCTGGGCTCTGAACCCACTTCTGGACTGCCATGGAACTCTGTCCTGGCTTTTATCAGTCCTGGGCCATTTCCACACTAGACTGTTATAGTGCTATTATTCCACTTTCAACATCCTACGGAATCCTGGGGTTTGCAGTTTGAGACCCCTTCCTAAACTCTCTAAAGAGCAAACCCCAGGATTCCATAGGATGTTGAAAGTGGAATAATAGTACTATAACAGTCTGGTGTGGAAACGACCCTGCTTGGTTTGAACCAGGACTGCTCTACCTTTTCTCTGAGTAGTTTGAGGTGGCTCATAACAGCAATGCCAATAAATCAACCACTTTAGGAAAAAAAAACCAATTCCTATGCACAGTGTGAACAAAAAATATGAAGAAAAACTCGACACAACAGCCATCAGGCATATGTATTCTTCATTCCATGACATCCTATATTCAAACCTGAATGCTTCCAGCTGAAAGATGTTGCTCCAGGCTGAAAAGTCTCTTTGTCTGAGGCCTTGGAAACCTGATGTGAGTCACCATAGATTATACTCTGCTGCAGGGATATTTGTCTTGGCAGCACTGGGGTGGTGGTGGTGGATTCCCATATTGGCCCAATGGGGATTTCCTCCCCATGAAATTTGCAGCAGGAAAGGAAAGATTTCATGAGGCAGAAAAAGGAAGTTTCAGTCTCCCCCATGTTTTCTGCAGTCCCCACGTATATACAGAGCTACGTAATAGAAGTAACAACACATTTAAGGCACTGGTGGCCCAACTACTCAGGAGAATGAAGAAACTGTGGTAGATGTGTGTGTGTATCTTCACATACATGCATGGGTGCAGCAGTCCCTTGGGATTCAGTTTCTCCTGGATGCTCATTGGTAGAAGATGGAACTGTCTGGGGACCCTTTCACACTACACAGTGCTATGATTCCACTTCAATTGCCATGCTGTGGAATCCTGGGATTTTTAGTTCAGAGAGGGACGTTTAGAATTCTGAGTCAGAGAGCTTTAGTGCCTCATGAAACTACTAACCCAAGATTCTGTAGGTGAAGCTATGACAAGTCAAGTGAAATCATAGTGTTATATTTATGGGATGTACCAGAGCCTCAGATCCCCTAAACTAGCCTGCTGCCATTAGGCCTGATGGAAGGTACACATTTCTCATCAGCACAGAAGTGAAATTCGGCTGGGTGTCCCATCAGTATCTGTATCTGGAATACGAATAACAACACCATTGTGTTCTTTCGGTCTCTGAAATGCCTCAGACTAGTCCCGATTGAAGAAAGTGTCCAGTTCGGCCCCAAGTTAGCTCCAAAGGCAAGCTCAGACCACAGGGCTCAGAAGAAACCAGAGAGCATGGCAATGACACAAGTAGCCAGGAGTCACTCAGGGCAGTTATAGACATGATCTAGATTGGTGCCCTGTAACTCTTTTCTGGAAGAGACTGGGTTCTGTGGTCTTCCAGAGATAGAGATATATGTTATAGTTAATTAATATACTCCTGTACAGTTAATATGCCTCTTTCTCCTCTTTCTAATCAATGTGTACTTTAAATATAGAGAGACAACTATGACAACAAGACTCTGTTGTTGTTGTTGTTGTTGTTGTTGTTGTTGTTGTTGTTGTTGTTGTGTGCCTTCAAAATGTTTCTAATTTATGGTGACCCTAAGTTGAACCTATCATGGGGTTTTCTGAGGCTGAGGCCATTTCCACACAGGAGGGCCTGAAATGTGGCGGAACGGGGTGGCACACGTGGGGACGGAGTTTACCTTAATCCAGGTGGCTCCGTCCCCGCGGGGAGCAGTGCACGTTCACCGCTCTACACGCCGCCAGCATCTGCCGGCGTCTGGCAGCGCCCAAAATGGCTTCCGACAGCTTCCGGTGGTGCTCTGCCAATCACGGCAGCGCACCAGCCAGAAGCCCGCCCCCGGGCAGCTCTGCAGCGATGCGCTTACGCGCCCCTGCAGTTCTTCACGGGGCGCTGCGACGGGCTAGTGCGATCTTGTTTTTAAAAGACCACTTTAAAGGTGGTCTTTATAAAACACGCGGCGCCACCCCCGCGGCCGCGTGAAGGTGCTTTGAGGTGTAGAACCTCACCTTTTCAAACCGCCCTAGCGCACCCCGCGGTGTAGACGACCTCCTGGCGAGGTCATCCCAGCGCGGGCTATATCCCCGTGTGGAAATGGCCTCAGAGTTAGTGATGTGCCTAAGGTCACCCAGTAGATTTCCATGGCCAAGGGGGGAAATGAATCCTGGTCTCCAGAGTCCTAGCCCAATGCTGAAACCATTACACCATACAACCCCCAACCTCCAAACCAATGTTTTAATTCAGGAGTTGGAATCCTTTAGCCCACAGGACTTTTTGGTGGCCTTTGGGCCACACTTAGATCCTGAAAAGCTCCATGCCAAAATAAGTTCTGGACACATAACAACAACAGTAACAACAACAACACTATTTCCATCATGGAGGGAAGCCTCTAGGAGTAGTAAGTTTGCCATTAGACAAAATTTAAGGCTCCATTGAAGTTTATTTTCCCCTGAGTCCCCACTCAAATATTCTTTTTTCAAATAAACAAACAAACAATAAAAAAGAAGAAAAGTTTTTGAGGTTCTGGGTTTTTGTTTGTGTTTCTGCTTTCTGGGGCTGGTGCCACTTGTAGTGATTCTGTGGTCTCAAAATTGCCCTCACACTTTTGGAGCTTGTATGCTCAAGTTTTAGCTGCTATCTGCTAAATCTAATCAGTTCTCTATCCAGTCCTACAGGTATGGATGTGATCACAGACAGGCAGGAGAGCTTTAGGAACATACCCAGACTAGCTCTGTTCTCAATTACTGCCTATTCGTCTGAGCAGACCATTAAACACATACAAACTATGTGCACACAGGGACTCTGACCAGAAGTTTTTACAAAATGTGTGGCAGTTAGGAGTAGGGCCAATGGACAGAATTCTCATCCCCAGCATCATCTATTCAGTGTGTTGGAAGTCAAATGCACTGGCATAAGTAAAAAAGAACAAGTGTGTCTGCAGGGAGAGGGTGGTAAGATAGATAGATAGATAGACAGACAGATAGACAGACAAACAGACAGACAGGTGCTTGGTGCTTGGGCATCTTATCCCTGTTAACATATTTTAGGTAGGTACTTGTTACACAGATTGCTCTACGTTCTGTCTTCCAGAAAATCAGCCAGCCTTCATTCTCCCTTTGTTAAAGCGGAATGGTCCCACATGGGATCTTTTCTACACGAGTGCTACAAGCATATCCTTGGGCATAGAAGCCAGCTTTAGGGAATTCTGTGAGAAAGTCTAGATTTTTGTTTCTATTTTCATTTTTCTTTTACCCTCATCTACCTTTGGAAGATTTTCTGAATCAATATGTATTGGCTGGAATCTTATTAATAACGAATTCCAGGATAAAGCTGGTGTATGTTTTCTTTTTGGTCAGTGCAGAGGAAAGAATTCCCTACCTCCCTTAGAAAATGACCTCTTATACTCTCAAACCCACCTGCTCTTTGCTGGCTCCCTCACTCAACACAACCAGGTAGTGGCCAGTGGAGAGTTGTGGGTTGCCCAGAAGCATCTGGCTCTCTCCTAATGGGCAAACACATGATGATGAAGGCATCTTCCAGGATCTCTCAGGGGTTTTCCAGAGGGACATAACCAGTTAATTCTCAGTCACTCTCCTCTCTCCACCAGCCTCTACACAGTCATGCCCAGGTGTATAGGAATGAAGGGCGACAGCAACAGGCAGGTCAGTTTTAAGAAAGGAGAGTGGGAGACTGGATAAAGTTCCATCTGAGGCCCTGTATCCCAATGCAGGATTGTAGCGTTTATGGCCATTTCTACCCTACTACACTGTTACAGTGCTATTATTCCACTTTCACCATCCTATGGAATTCTGGGGTTGTAGTTGACTGAGGCCAAAGAGCTCTCTGGCTGAGAATTCTAAAGGCCCCTTCCTAAAATGCAAACCCCAGGATTCCACAGGATGTTGAAAGTGGAATAATAGTACTATAACAGCGTAGGATTGAAATGACCTAAGTCTTTTTCTTTGTATCTTATGATGAGCATCAAGGGTAGTTCCTCCATTTTTATAGCCATAAGCTTACAACACTACCTTGCTGTACTCTGCTAACACAGCCTTCTACACAGTGTGCACACCATGTCTTCTGTGCAGGTTGCAAGGACTAGGGTGGGCATGCAGGGCTGTCCCAGGCCATTTTGTTGCCCAAAGCAAAGGGTGAGTGACTCTCTTCTTCTGTTCCAAATACTGAAAGCCAATGAGGCTAAGTTGAATTTTATTGCAACAACGGTAGCTGGATCCACCACCGCACATGCAGAAAGGCTGGGCCTATGTATGTGTGTCCTACTTTAAAGAAGACAGTGCTCTGGTTGAAGGGGTTTGAAAGGCTGCCTGGTTGCTGCCCAGTGCAAAGTAAGAAGGAAGAGTAGAGGACAGAACTCTGAGAAGTCTTTACTACTATGGAGAGATGTGGTATATTTTTTGTTGAAATATGACACTGATTTTCTTTTCTTTGTGTAATGTATTTCCTCTTTTTCTGATAACATATACACAGCCACCGTACTTACAAATCCTGACATTTCAGACTGAGATCAGTCGTTGGTATTACAATTAAAACACAGTCATCCCTTGGCATTTGCAGGTTTCACTTCTGTGAATTTGATTATTCACAGATTATGTATTTCCTGCCACTTCTGCTGCTGCCCTATACCATTTTTAATACACCCACAACTCTGCCTCTCCATCCTACTCTGCTGACACTCCTTCTTCTCCCTCCTGTGTGGAAGCTCTGGACAGAGGCATCTCCATGAAGGCTCCATCAGAGGGCCAGCGCTCTACAGTGGCCTCTTCCTCATCCTGCAGCCACTCCACGGGATTGCTGCTGCTCCTGCAAGAGGTACTGAGCACATTCCCCAGACTTGCTGCCTTAGCCTAGTGGTGTTAGCATTGCTTGAGCAAAACAGAGTCACAGGAGACAAGCAGTGGTGGCAGCAGGAAGGGGAAGAGAAGCAGAAGCAGCCTCAGTGTGCTGCTGCCATTTCAGTCCGTTGGTGGCCTCTGTCCTGGCCCTGCCTTGATTTCCCCCCCCACCCACCACCTGCTGCCCTATATCATTTTTAATACGGACTGCAAGCTGCAGGAGACTGCAAATGAATGCTGAAGCTCATAAGTCCCTATTAAAAATGGTAGAAGGCAGCAATGGAGGTGATGGGTGGGAGAGGCAGGTGAGTTCAGGCCAGGCTAGACTGAAGTAGCGGCAGCACATGGGGCCTGCCCCTGTTCCTTCCCTTCTTCTTCTTGTGCTGCTGCTGCTGCTGCTGCTTCTTCTTCCTGCTACTGCTGCACACTGTACGTGACTCTGTTTTATCAATCGCAACAAAAATATTTGTATTTTTATTTCCAAAATTTCTTCAATCAGCCGATGTACCACAATCCTATATTTTTTAGCTTTATCACATGTCCCCCATGTACAGAACTACCTTAATTTCACATTTCCAGCAAAAATTAGACGAACTTTCATACATTTTAGACAATCTGCCTTCAGTTAAATACTATCTATACATCATCTTATAAAAATGTTCGTCTTATAAAAATATTCATTGGGTTATTCATCTGATCAATCCTGAGTCTTCATAACAACAGAAAAATGCTGCCACAAAGTTTCTGGTTACAAGAAAAAAGGCAGCTCTGCTTTTTTATGAACTGATGGGTTACAACTTGAGGCTGGGCAACCATGAATTATGTTTTCTTAAGCCTGCTCAGACCTCATGGTGACATCAGAGGATCTGACAGGCACATCTTCTTCCTTCCTCTGGATGTGTTTGCACCCAGCCATCTACTAGTATGAACTTGTTCCTGTCTACTCCTAGGACGACCTATGAAAAGGGGCACGGCTGCATGCGGAGTGAACTCACCCAGATGTCATTATATAATTGGTTTAACCTGTCAAATATCTAAGCCAACAATAGAGGATGGTGCTTTTTTTTTTAACAGACTGATTTACAAGAAGCTTGTTAAAGGCTTGTACTTGAAAGCACTTGACAGACACTGCTTCTCTTAAATGTATATTTGACTTAGACATCTGCTTCTGTGTCACAACAGGAACATGGATGTTTATCTTACACCAAAGTGCCTTTGAACTTTTTTAGACAATCAGGTTTTAATACTATCAGACCATTGCTTTTCCTGTATAAGCTTCCACTGGAATTGTAAAGGAATTTCTACATGTTTCTGTGATTTTGATGCGTATTCTGCTATGTTCTTTTCACAGGGGGAACCTGGTCATAATATTGTTGGTGGGAAGAGGATCATTTCACCTAACCATACTTTCCCTCATACACGTATAGATTATCCAGAGAAGCTCTGCTGTCTGTTTTAAAGAAGATAACATGGCAGGGTGGGGTGGGGTGGAGTGGAGTGGAACCTGCCCTCTACTCCCAGTTCTCATTTTACCTTGTTTTAGTCAGTGCTTTGAACTGCAGTTTCATCCCTCTCTAGGGCTGATGACCAACTTTATAAACCCATAGTCCCTTCCCTTCCTTCCTTTGCTTCAGAACAAACTTTGGTCTTGTTACTGGTGCTTCTCTGCACTCCCTTTCCTTTTCCGTGTACATTGGTGATAGATAGATAGATAGATAGATAGATAGATAGATAGATAGATAGATAGATAGATAGACAGACAGACAGACAGACAGACAGACAGATTAGCAACCAACAGAGCCTGGTCAAAAATATGCCGCTAAAAGCCCAAGCCATATTGGACTTCTATTCCCAAAGAGCATCAAAAGAGTTGTGTTTTCTCCAGATCTTTTAACTTATAACAACTGTAAAAGAAACAAAACCCCTAGCCCTTTCTGGTGAAAGAAAGCTGCCTGACAAAATCAGCTTAGTAGCAGCCTAGCAAATATGCTGAACATGGTAGCTGGTGAAGCCAGCATGAACAATCAGTCCAGATAGCAAAGTATTGATGGTATAAAAGCCTCATCTGAAATCAACCCAAGTTCAAACCACTGCTTCATCTGTATCCCTATATCTCCCCTAGAAGCCACAGGATCTCAGGTCTTTTGACCACTTCTGCCTTGAACATTGAAGTGTAGGTACTAAGGACTAGGACTGGTGAGAGAGTGCTCCTCTCATCCATGCCAGCTTTTTTTGCTAGACTGCAAGGATGGACAGGCACCTTCTGTACACAGTCACTACCTTGGACAGCTCCTTTAAAGTTCAGAGTAAAACCAAGAGTGGCTTCCACTTACATAGAAGCCACCAACAGCTACCAGTTCTAGTGCTTTTGTTATGGCTGTCTGCCTTCAAGTCATTTGTGACTTAAGGTGGACATGTCACGGGGTTTTCTTGGCAATGCTGGCTCACAGAAAAATGGAACTTGTTGTTGTGTGCCTTCAAGTCACCTCCAATTTATGGTGACCCTAAGAGATTTTCTTTGCATGATTTGTTCAAAGGAAGGTTTGCCTTTGCTTCCCTCTGAAACTGAGAGAGTGTGACTTGCCTAAGGCCACTCACTGGGTTTCCAGGGCTGAGCAAGGATTCAAACTCTAATCTCCAGAGTCATAGTCCAACACTCAGACCACAATACCACACTGGTTCTAGTGTTTTACCAAACTACAAATGCCAGGATTCCAAAGGATGCAGCCATGGCAGTGAAAATAGAATCATAATGCTGTAATTGTTTAGGGTAAAGGGCCCCAGTTTAGGTCAATGTGTTTTAGGATGGTCAAGCACTAGTTCTGGACAACCTTTGCAAGTTAATTTGGAGCTATTGGGAATGTAACCTTAGGAAAGGTGGTTCAGTTATAGAATCACAGAATCATAGAATCAAAGAGTTGGAAGAGACCCCAGAGGCCATCGAGTCCAACCCCCTGCTATGCAGGAACACCCATCAAAGCATTCCCAACAGATGGCCATCCAGCCTCTTCTTAAAAACCTCCAAAGAAAGAGACTCCATCACACTCCGAGGCAGCATATTCCACTGCCAGACAGCTCTGACCGTCAGGAAGTTCTTCCTGAGTTTCAAGTGGAATCTCCTTTCCTGCAGCTTGAGTCCATTGCTCCTTGTCTTAGTCTCTGGAGCGGCAGAGAACAAGCCCGCTCCCTCCTCAACATGACATCCCTTCAAATATTAAACATGGCTATCATGTCCCCTCTTAACCTTCTCTTCTGCAGACTAAACATACCCAGCTCCGTAAGCTGGGCATGGCTTCCAGACCCTTCACCATTTTGGTCACCCCCCTATGGACACGTTCCAGCTTGTCGACATCCTTCTTGAATTGAGGTGCCCAGAACTGGACACAGTATTCCAAATGAGGCCTAACCAACACAGAATAGAGTGGTACCATTACCTCCCTCGATCTAGACACCATACTCCTATTAATGCAACCAAGAATTGTGTTGGCTTTCTTGGCTGCCGCATCACACTGTTGACTCATGTTCAGCTTGTGATCTACCAAGACTCCTAGATCCCTTTCACACGTACTGCTATCCAGCCACGTGTTCCCCATCCTGTATTTGCCCCTCCATTTTTTCTGCCTACGTGCAGACCTTACATTTCTCTCTGTTAAAATTCATGTTGTTAGCTTTGGCCCAGCTCTCCAATCTGTCAAGGTCATTTTGAAATTTGATCCTGTCCCCTGGTGTATTAGCAACCCCTCCCAATTTGGTGTCATCTGCAAATTTGATCAGCATGCCCTCTATTCCTTCATCCAAGTCATTGATGAAAATGTTGAATAGCACTGGGCCCAGGACAGAACCCTGTGGCACCCCACTAGTCACTTCTCTCCAGGATGAAAAGCAGCCATTCGTGGGTGCTTTGGGTCGGTCAGTCAACCAATTACAAATCCAACTAACAATAGCCCTGTCCAGCCCTTATTTTACTAGCTTCTTTGCAAGAATGTCCTATGTAACTTTGTCAAAGGTCTTACTGAGGTCAAGATATGCTACGTCTACAGCATTCCGTTCATCTATCAAGCCTGTAACCCTATCATAAAAAGAGATAAATTTAATCTGGCATAACTTATTTCTGAGAAATCCATGCTGGCTTTTAGTGAATCCATGCTGGCTTTTAGTGAGGATAGTAAGGATAGGGAAGCAGCTTGTATCCCTCAATGTGTTGTTAGACTGCAGCTCCCATCCACTATTAGTTATTCTACTTAGGGCTGATGGGTGTTTCAATCTGCCAACATCTGGAGAACCACAAGTTGTCCACCCCTGAAGTATAGAATGAAAGTACACATGGAAGTCTTACCTTTCTGTTCTAACGATGAAGATATTCCTCAAAAAGGAGGAGCCAACAAAAAGGCAACATAATTAAAATTATTTTTAATAAAAGGGACCAGTTGTTGGAATTTCAGCATTGTTTCAGAATGAAGTTATTAATTAATTAAAAGAGCCACAGGGCTAAGGAGTCAACAAATATTTCATTACCCATTTGGTTTGTTTATCCAAAGCCTAGTTCACTTGCATTTTTGTAAAACAGCTTCTGACTTTTTAATTTAAAAAGTCCTTCCAGGCAGGAAATCACAACGTTTAGGTCAGAAACAGTAAGGGCAGATTGGAAGGAAGGGAGAGGTTGGCCTTTTTTTCATTCAAATATTCATCCTGCATTCTACAGTGGACATAACACAGAAGTTTCTCATCTATCCCAGGAGGTTATATTTTGAAGCCTTCATCCTGGGATTTTGCTGGAATCCACCTGGAAATTGGTGAGTTAAAAGCAAGAGAGGGTGATGATACAAAATTATGAAGAGAGAAAGAGGAAGCAAGAGAAAGCATTTGTTGTTGAAGAGAAATGAGGTTTTGAAAAATTCATGAGGCCGTTTGCTTCTCGCCACATTTAAGTGCCAATTTAAAATTAACTTACCATTTTAAATGTTTCCCTTTTAAATTTATTATTAAATATGCCGTTGATTTACCCTTCTCTAGTGTATTAAGAATCAGTATAACATGTTAACCCTTTCCCTCTAATGTTTCCATTTCTACCCAGAAAATGACCTGAGTCAATCCAGGCAGCTCAGAAGATTCAACTGTCCTGTCTCAGCTCTCCTCCAGCCGTTCCTGCTCCCTCAGGCCCCAAAGGTTCATGTGAGGAGTGGAGAGGACAGTAGCAGCAGTGATGGAGAAAGCGGGAGAAAAGAAATCTTGTCTTTCTAGGGACCTCTTACACGGACTGCAGACTTACAGAGGCTTGGCCTTTGGGAACTGGAGTCTTCTTGAGGGCTTCTGCAGCATTACTCTTAGGTAGAGGGCATGAAAGCTGTGGATAATTGATATATAGAGAGGAAAGAGGAGGATGGGGCCCTAGTGTCTCTGCTGGCAACCTCTACATCTTGATCAGGCCTTTATACTCTCCAATATTTCACAGAAGAAAACAAGGACACATGTGGCCAAGCCACATCAGAGTGTGTTCAAACAGGCAAAGGTTATTAATGAAGAAGCACACACATGCTAGGGGAGTCTGTAGCAGTTTGTTTTTGTCTGCGCTTACAAGGAAGAGCAAGATTCTCACCTCCTCTCACTCCTGCTGAGTTAATTGAATACAATCTATTTTTGTACCTTGAACTCAGTTTACAGCAATTGAAGTAAACTGAGGATGAAGGGTGGATGTGGGAGAACGAGGGGGAAGCGGAGACTTTTAAGAAGCAGCAATCCAAGTGGGAGGACAGGGGCAGGGGACTTTCCCTGACGAATTGAGACAGTTTGAAGGTACAGACCTTCTGCACAGCCAGTGGTGGAGCTTGGAGGGTGTGGAGGGGGGGCGGGAAGGGGTGGGGCCATGGCACAGGAGGCATGGCTGCTGTGTGTGGGAGTGTGGCCGCAGTGTGTGGGAGTGTGGCCAGGGCTCACAGGGGCGTGGCTACGGGCCAGAACACCCCAAAAACATTGCTGCCTGGGGCGATCTGCCCTCATTGCCCTCCCATCCTCACACGACTGTGCACAGAACCTGTGTAAATAGCTACATAGATTCGGCTCGAGGAACCAAAGCTGACATTTACATAGTCTTTGCTGTACAACCTTGAGAAAGTCAGAAGCAGGAGTATGTGCTTTCCTTTTTTCTTGACATTAGAAAGAAATGCATGTATTTCTCAGAGCAGATTTTATTGAGATACTCTACTTTCACAGCCATCTATATTCTGACTTTATCTCCCAAGGCAAAAATCTCAAAAGATAACAGAAGGTTAACAGAACTAGTAGGTGCTTCTCTTTCTGCCTCAAGTACCCACACATTCCATGTTGCATCTCTACTAGCCCGGTCATCTTCCATCTCTGCAAAGAAACACTCTGGAAATGAAAACAGTCTGGGAGCTCTGTTGCTGTTGAGGGTGAAGACAAACTCACCTTTGCATGTAAATCTTATTTCTTCTGTGAAATTGGTATGAGGTCAAGGTTGTGCAGTGTGGAACATTATTTTAAAAGCTAATAAAAAACTGTGATTGCTCATTCATCTGTAACAGTTATTTTCCTATGTCAAAAGAATACATAGCAAGGTATGTCTTGCCAAAAGCCAGGGCTAACCTTGAAAAGGATTTGCAGGAGGGACAAAGCTGAAAAGTAGACAAGCCATACTTCTCTCTCCTTTTCCAGCTCCCTCCACTTCCTGAGCAACAGCTTGCCTTGGAAAAGACAAATGACTCTGGCCAGACAACTGACCTAATTGCTTGCTGAAGGCGTCTGAAACTAAATGGAGAGTTGCACAAAATTAGGCCAGGACCTAGGGCCACAGGTTGCCTGTTCCTGATCTACCCTCATGCTCTTAAAAAAACCCACATCTTTTTTAATTTTCAGCAGAAAAGGTAACAGCTAAAACAAGTCAGAATAATAAAACACGAAATACAAACTTCAATCAGCAGTCCATTGATTAGTTTGCATCATTGGGTAGAACTGATTCACACAATATGCAACTCAGTACAGGCCACAAAAGACAAAATACTTGACAGGAACACACAGGCCATTTCTGCACAATGTTGCTATCCCGCAACAGCAGTGGGTTGTTTCCAGTCTGGGAGCCATGCTGCTGCTTGATGTTGTTGCTATCCAGCTGCTATCCCATCCCCAAGCATTGCAAAATTGCCTTATAACATTTCCAGAAAAAATCTGTTAAGCAATTCAATCCTGTCAGCCGGCTCAATGCAGAACTTTAATATCTCTTGATAGCGCTTCCTGTCCTCGTGGATCCAGGAGTGAGCAGGGTGTGGGCATGCCCAGCTTGTCCTTCTCTCAGTGACTCCCATGGTGTGGTAACTTCGAAATCTGTCACGTCTCCATGTTTATTTTAAATTTCTCCTTTGAGTTAAAACTTTTTATTTTTTTAAAATACTTTTAAGCATAATAGCTCAAAAGAGCAATAGTGTACTGGTGCATCATGCCATTACAACATTGCTGCATTAGTATGGCTTCCAACCCCCCCCCAAACCAATCAGGAGCTGTGGGGCAGGGTGAAGGAGGGGCAAGGGAGTGGCCAAGGATGCTGTAGTGTGGAAGGACCACCAGTGGCAATACAGTTACTCATCTGCTTAAGACATAAGGGTGCAGAAGAGAACGTTCTTAACCCAACAGCATTGCGAAATGGCAATGCTGGGACTGCAACTGAAGACTGCGCTAATGGAGTATGGTGTAGAAACGGCCAGAGAGAACACCAGATTTCCAGAGCCTCAACCTGAGTTCTTTCTCAGCCCTAATCTCCTCCTGACTGGAGAAAATGCTAAGTATGGAACCTAACACCCTCTACATGTACTTTGCTAAGAAGCTATGGTCTTTCCTGTCCAATGTTCCTCAAAAATCATAAGAAAGGTGGCCTGTCAGATGCAACTGGGAGGTTTCCAGACATATAGAAGTAGTAAGGGGGTCTTTTTCTGCATAAAAAGAAGGAAAAGATTCTGTGGACACTATAAGAATGATTACTTTTGGCAACAAATTTTTGGGAACTCCAGGAATCGGCTGGAGTTCATGAAAGTGCATGCTGAAATTAATTAGTAGTCTGACGGGTACTACAAAACTCCTTCCTTCTTTTTACCAGGAAGGGCATTCTACAGCAAGTGAAACACCGACAGGGCTTTTGACTTTGTTTGTCACAACAGTGATGAGATGAGCTAATCCAAAAACACACTTGCTTTTGTCTGCACCCCCAACACCAGTGTGACCTATACATTTGTAAATATAAATGCCATCTGATACATTTCTTGTGTTTTGCTGTAAAGATTGTCCTCAAGGAAGAGGAGATACAAGAAATAAAATATGGTTCTTCTAGCTGTCCTTGGTGAACTGCATCCACCAACAATAAAACAATTGCTTCAGTATAAAAAGGCCTGTGTGCAAGACACAAGACAATTGAGAGATTTGGCAGATATTCTCCAGCAAACATTGTTAATCACTAAACACAAGGATTAGTCACTGCTTCTTACAAGCCCTGACATAAAGCAAGCATGTTATTAAGCTAATCCTCACTTATGGGATAACTATTGCATCCTTTGGGAAATCAGACAATGTCTTCAGCCTATCCGGTTGCATGTCAATGAACTGTGACTGTTATACCTGACAGTGTAAGAAGAATGGCAATGAGGCATGATGGGTATTTTCAGACACAGAGTAGCACAGAATGTTAAGTCAGACCAAAACTACTCAAATTAGGGGTCAAGCTCCTTGTTAAAAGGCATGTGATATCATCTGTGACAAATCTATTTTCCCACACACAATGTAACTTCCTCTGAGATATATGCTTCAGCTACCAGGCTGTCAAATGAAATGTTCATTTACCTCTAAATGACCAATCACAAAACAAACCGCACAAAATGCAATATGTACACAGTGAAGAAAAGTACATTTTATGACAAACAGATGTCTTTCACCACTTGAGAGAACATGTCTTCCAAATGCTCACCTATTTGACACTGCGAGTTATTATAGTTAGTGAGAAAACATCTGTTAGCTGATTGGATGATACAGCTATTGAGAGTACCAGAAACACACTGAAATTTGCACAGAAACACTGTCAGCATACAAACAATTCTTGTAAGAGGCCTGTATTACCTTATTTATTTATTAGGTTTCTTTCCTGTGATGTATCCAGGGAGCTCAAGGTGGCTGTCTTCCAATTTATGCATATTTAGAATCATAGAATCAGAGTTAGAAGAGACCACAAGGGCCATCCAGTCCAACCACCTGTGATGCAGGAACACACATCAAAGCATGCCCAAGAGATGACCATCCAGCCTGTGTTGACAAATCTCCAAAAAAGGAGACTCCACTACATTCCGAGGCACCATATTCCACTGCCGGACAGCTCTGACCGTCAGGAAGTTCTTCCTGAGGTTTAAGTGGAATTTCTTTTCCTGTAGCTTAAATCCCTTGTTCCTTGTCCTAGGCCCTTTCCACACAGCATTTGACATGCGAAAGGGCTCCTGGAGCGTCATGCGATTGTGAAGAGCGATCTGCATGACGTACTCACAATCATGCAATGCTCTGGGGCTGGCAGAAGCCGATCGCTCACCTTTTCATTTTCAGCTGGAAGCTGAAAATGGGGCGCGATCGCACATTGCTCCCATGCCCCGCACGCACTTACGTGGCATGCGGACCCTCTGGAGCCACACCAGTCATGCTTCCTGCCCCAGCGTAGCCTGGGGAAGTCCCAGGCTGCACTACGGAAGGAAGAGGTAGGGCTCTCATGTGAGCAGGCAGCTCGTGCGGAGCTGAAGCAGCAGGGATGTGAGAGCATCTTGCTGGAGGCTGCTCACACGATCCCCGTACCTCAGTGCCAGAAAAAGGTAAGGTGCGGAAAGGGCCCTCGACTCTGGAGCAGTGGAAAACAAGCCTGATCCTTCTTCAATATGACATCCTTTCAAATATTTAAACATGGCTATCATCTCCCTTCTTAACTTGCTCTTCTGCAAAGTAAACATACCCAGCTCCCTAAGCTGCTCCTCATAGGGCATGGCTTCCAGACCCTTCACCATTTTGATCTCCCCCCTCTGGACACATTCTAGTTTGTCAATATCCTTCTTGAAATTAAGTGCCCAGAAATAGAGACTGTATTCTAGGTGAGGTCTGACCAAAGCAGAATACAGTGGTACTGTTATTCTCCTTGATCTCCTGTAGATGCAACCAAGAATTGTGTTGGCTTTCTTGGCTACCGTATCACACTGCTGACTCATGTTCAGCTTGTGGTCTACCAAGACTCCTTGGTTTCTTTCATATGTACTGTTGTCCAGTCAGGCATCTACCACTCTATATTTGTGCATTTCATTCTTTCTATCTGAGTGTAACACTTTATATCTCTTTCTGTTGAAATTCATTTTATTATCTTTGGTCTGTCTCTCCAGCTGCTAAGGTCATTTTGAATTTTGATCTTGTCCTCTGGAGTATTAGTAATCCCTCCCAATTTGGTATCATCTGCAAATTTGATCAGCATGCCCTTTATTCCATCATCCAAGTCAGTGGTTCTCAACCTGCCTAATGCCACGACCCTTTAATACAGTTCCTCATGTTATGGTGACCCCCAACATTAAAATTATTTATTTATTATTTACAATGCCTACCCCCCCCCCGGCAAAGGCCGCCTCGCCGGCCAGGAACAGGGGGGCGGGCAGGGAGGGAAAGAGGAGCTGCACATCTCCCCTGGGAAAAAACTCCGAGAACCCCCCTGGGCTCTGCTTCTGCTTTGCTCTTGTTTCCGCGGGGGGGGCAGTGTGGGAAAAGCTTCCAGAGTGTCAACCCTGGCCGGGGTGGGGGAGGAATCCCAGCAGCTTTGTCTTTTGCACCGGGCGCAGTTCGCCTCCCCAGAAAAGCGCAGCCTTGCGGCCCTCTGGCCCTTCCGCTGCGCCCCCCTCCATAGCTAGTGGTGCAGGGGCTGTGTCGAGGAGGGGGCTTGGCCCCCCCATGCTGCTGCCGCCCCCCTCCAAGCTGACCTGTCAGATGGGAGGTTCTCCCGGTAGCAGAGAAGGGGAGCGATTTCAGTCCCTTCTGAACAGGGGGCAGGAGGACGTGAGCACATGGCTCGCGCTTGCGCACCACCACTCCTGGGCCTTTTCCGCACGTTACCTTATCGTGGAGGTGGGGGGGTGCCGTTCACGCAAGCAGGTTCTTGTGCGAGGTACTCTCTTCGCTGCTCCTTCGTCCCGCAGCTGGCTTCCTGGTCGCGCGACTGCCCCGCCTCTTCCTCCCCCAGCTCAGCCTACAGCTCCCAGGCTGCACCGTGGAAGGAAGGAAGGGGGAAGGAAGCCAGCTGCGGGACAAAGGAGCAGCGAAGAGAGGGCGCCCCCCACCTCCGCGATAAGGTAACATGCAGAAAAAGCCTAGGAGTGGTGGTGTGCAAGCGCAAAGCACGCGCTTGCGTCCTCCTGCCCCCTTTGGCAGGAGTGTATGCGGCTGCATGCGCTCCCGCCAAAGGGGGCAGGAGGGTGTGAGTGCATGGCTCGCGCTTGCACACCACCAACGAGGAGGGAATGGAGCCTAAGACCATCGGAAATACATATTTTTTGATGGTCTTAGGCAACCCCTGTGAAAGGGTCATTCGACCCCCAAAGGGGTCGCAAACCACAGGTTGAGAACTGCTGATCCAAGTCATTGATGAAGATGTTGAATAGCACTGGGCCCAGGACAGAACCCTGTGCACCCCCACCAGTCACTTCTCCCCAGGATGAAGAGAAGTCATTGGTGAGCACCCTTTGGGTTCAGTCAGTCAACCAGTTACAAACCAACCAAACAGTAGCTCTGTCCAGCCCACATTTTACTAGCTTCTTTGCAAGAATATGATGGCGAACTTTGTCAAAGGCTTTGCTGAAATCAAGATATGTTACATCCACAGCATTCCTTTCATCTGTCAAGCTTGTAACTC
This sequence comes from Iguana delicatissima, assembly GCA_948472985.1. NCBI lineage: Eukaryota > Metazoa > Chordata > Lepidosauria > Squamata > Iguanidae > Iguana > Iguana delicatissima. Next base: position 339,478 of record CAOKZL010001932.1, on the reverse strand, counting down.
TGCCATAAAAAACCCTGTCATAAACAGAGGTAAGATTAGTCTGGAATGACTTGTTTTTGAGAAATCAGTCTTGACTTTTAGTGATCACAGCATTGTTGTCTAAGTAATTATAATCCTCAAAACACTCCTGTGAGATAGTGAAGCTGAGAGAGAATGATTGGCCCAAGCTCATCCAATGATTTTCATTGTTCAGTGGGTACTTGAACCTGGACAGATGGTGAAGACAGTCAGAGAAGGATGTTTAAGCTCCCAGCCCAACACTCAGACCACCTTCTCCTAGAAGCTTTTAGGTTTGTATGTGGTATAGTTCCACACTGTACAGCCAGGATCACAGACCACACCCATGAAACTGAGCATCAAGCATACTCCTTGCAAGTAAGGATAATTCTCTCAAGCACTTCTCCTTGCCTGCATACACCCTTTTATTATTTTCTTCTTCATGATGTTTTTCTATGGCAGCAATTTATTTCAGCCTAATTATAGGTATTTTTAAAAACTGATATATGCTGATTGATAAACCACCAAAGAAGCAAAAAGCAGACAAAAACCCCCACCTCAACACAGACAGACACACACACTTGCAGATCACTACTTTGCCGGGTACTTTGGCCATGTACATGATCACACCCACAGAAAGGTACACAGGCAGTGTACATATCACTTTAGGTTTAGCTTAAGTCAGTTTTTCTTAAATCAATTATTCTTTTGTTTTGCTGATGACATGTTTTAAGTCCAGACTGTTTCAAGCTAATTCCTCAAAAAGGCTGCTTTTTATACAAATCAGAGAAGAGTTCATCATTGTTGAAATATTTTTTCAAGAGACCTAATTTCAGGGGGAGGAGTTAAAAGATTAGAGAAGAAGAGAAACCATGAGTACCTTTTAAAAATAAGTTTAAGTGTGAGAGATAGCGCATATTTATGGAACTTGCTGTCACAAGATGTCTTGATGACCATCTGCTTCAGTAATTTTAAAACAGAAATAGACATGTTTAAGGAAGACAGGTCTACTCATAATTTTTAGTCATCGTGATGGCTGTATGAAACCATGGAACATCTGGGCAGCAGCTACAGAAGGTTATTTGCCTTTAAGCCCTGGGATGTAGGGTGGGGGTGACATTTTCCAGTTTTAGTTTCTCTCAGCTGTCCATTTTTCCTGCTTCCACACCAGTTTGAGTATTTGTTAAAACACCCTGACTGCTATCTTTTCAGTAGCATATACAGATGTTAAGTCCACTTTATGGCTGTTCATGGCCATTTCTGCACTAGGCTATCATAGTGCTATTATTCCACTTTCAACATCCTATGGAATCCTGGGGTTTGCAGTTTAGGGATGGGTCTTGAGCACTATAACATTTTGGTGTGGAAATGGCCTATGTCTTCTTTCTTCATTGGGGAGGTCCCTCCCCCATTGACTGTTTAGCCACTGCAGCCCCTCATGGCCAATCTGGAGGCCCCCTGCCCCCAGCAGACATCAGTGGGTGATGTAATCACTGTGGCTGGATGTAGCCAGATGCTTCTCCAATTCCACTGCACCTTCTACTACACATAGAATGGTTGTTGGGGGGTAGTTTGCAGTGGTTCAATGGTAAGTCCACAGGCAAACTATTGTACTGTTTTGTGCCATACAGAATCTCTGCCCATGTGTATTTGTATGAGCAATTGTTGTTGTATTTATTTGTATCGCACTTTTCCCCCAAAATTGGAAATCACAATTTAATTTACAACATCTCAGAATTCAAAAAAAACCACACAATTAAAAACATACAAAAAGTGAATATTAAAATGCAACTGTGTTGCAGGACCCCAGAGAACAGAGACCACAGAGCAAGAAAAAGAGTAATTTATTACGCGCGGGCTTTTGGCTGGATGTCTCCAAAAGACCAAAAGACCTGAATTCAAGTTTCACAGCTCTTCTATAGACAAAGTTCACAGCATACACAAAGATCACAGGCAAAGATCACAGGCATATCTCGGTCCGCCCCTCCGGGGTCACAAATACCACATACTATTACTAGCTAATTACCCCCGCACTCAGACCCCGGAAAGTGCTTATCTACAATCTGCAATTACCGCAGCCAGTCAATAAACAAACAACACCCTGGCTAGTAACAACTGAACAATTTAAAGTATTAAAATAATTCACATCTCAAGTTAAATGAATAAAATCCATTTAAAAAGATAAAAAGCTTTTAAAAACAGTTCAGGTAAATCAATAGAGCACCCTTGGCCCCTTCTTTAAAACTTCTGTTTTAAATGTGTGTCTGAATAAAAAGATCTTTACCTGATGATGGATGAGCAGCAGGCAGAGGGACATTCTGGCCTCCCTATGAAGGGAGGGCCAGAGTCTAGGGGCAGCCACTGAGAAGGCCCTCTCTGAGTCCCCACCAACTGTGCTTGTGCTGGTGGAGAGACTGAGAGAAGGGCCTTTCCTGATGATCTCAGGGCCTAGGCAGGCTTACGGGGAGGTGGTCCCCAGATAGCCTGTGTTGTGGTCAGGAAAGAGACGAAGACCAGGTTTCCAGGGAAAAATCAAAAAAGCCATTTTATTGTTTAACAATCACTTGCACAAGGACAACAGCTATCCCAGAACTGTTGTGTCAATTAATTGAGGTAGCATCACTATATACCTTTTGCCTTCTATGTCAGCAATCAATCATTTATTTAGCCCGCCCATCACTGGAGAAAAAGATCTTTGTTAAACTTTCCATTACATCATTGACTGGCACAGAGGAGAACAAAGAGTTAGTTAGAAAATGATACTAAATGATGCCCGTAGCCAAAATGAGGGAGTATGCTTACTCCCATTTAGTTCCCAGACCTTTGAGTGTTGCAAGGCCATTCCTAAAATTTGAGATAAGACAAAGACATCTGCAATTTACTCAGAGGCACAATTCAATTCGCTTATTTTTCCTATGTAAGTGGCATTGGATTTAACCCCTTCTTTCCCCCCCTTCATGCTAAATTCAAAACTTTGCAATTTCAAGCATGTACTATTTCCTACTTCCTTATAGCACAAGTAATATATAACAGCAAACTACATAGCAGCATTAGGATTCACTAACACACATTACACACTGTTCCCAATAACGGAGGGGGTTGATTTGTGCATAGGAGGTTAGCTTCCTGGTGTAACCCCAGCAGAAATTTTAGCCCCAATCTTCTATTCCTCAGCAGTTGCTGGATCTGACATGCGTCGCCTGGCAGCCCTGGAGTGCCAGTTGCATTGTCTAGCCCAGAATTCTTCTGACCTCCCTGTTCTGCAATCACCATTTAGGCATACACAACAGCTTTCTCCTTCCATTGACTTGAGCATTACAGATTAGAAAACACTTTTTTAACATGCAGAGTAAAGACAGGCAGATTTAGGAAAGCCATTATGTTAGTGCAAAGTACTTCTGCATACAGTGCTTTACCCATACTTACTTAGGGAACCCAATAATCATATCCTCATGCCTGCAGACCACTAGAATGTTCTTCTAATATTGTATACTTCAAAATGCATTTTCCCTTTTTTTTTGCATTCAACTCATTTACATAATGACAACAGGTTGTATTTTACCAAAATACTGAGTACCCCTTCACAACTGAAGAGATAGTCTAAACCTATTTCATGCTAGGCTGACAGCCAACAACGCATCTGCCTTACATGAAAACCAATTCCCTCCATGGGGATATGTGTTGTCATGTACCTGTTGCTTTTATTGTGAATCCTTTTCATTTTTGGCCAGCCAAACTATATAATTTGTGCACCGAGTGAAAAATGATTCCCTCAGTGGCCAAATCATTTCATCCCAGAAGATGATCCATATACCTATTTGCCATTGTAAAAACTGGTTGCTTTCCAGAATTGACTATGGAGGACCAACCCCCCTTTTCTCACACAACTCAGTAAAACCTATGCTGTAACTGGAAAGAAGTTAACATTGAGACATTTCCCTGGGCATGCCTATTTGCCATATACACATACCTTCCAATCCCTAGTGATAAAATAGGCAAACCAGACTTCCTGCCCTTCCTACACCTACCTCAACCCATGGTATTCTTCCATATTCAAAATCTGGTCATGCATAGAATGATGCATGAGTCCCAAAGTTAGCTTTCCAGGCCACCTTTACCACAGTGGGGGTTGTCACTATTACCTGATAGGTCTCCTCCACCCATGTCCAGGTTGCCCCCAATCCTTCACCCATGTCTCCTGGTTTGAGAGGGTGTGCCTGTGCTTGTAGGGAAAGAAGCCCCTATTTTAACATTTTCTCCCTTGTCGTACTCAGAGCTTTCCCTAACGCACTAACTCTTTCCTGTAGAGTTATGTTCCCTTAATCCATCCAAAAGGGCTTTTGCTGAAAGGTGACAACTTTATGACTCTGTGAAGTATATATTGCATCTTCTTCCCCATCATGATGAGGCTCTGGAAAAAAACAAAAACACTCCTGGTTTCTCTGTTGTGGGCTGCACATGGAATGAGAGTGAGAGGTTTCTATAAAATGAGCTAAGATGAATGTGGTATCATGCTACTTGCCCTGTGCTGGCATCCAGTCCAAAAACATAGCCAGGGCTGTTATCTGGGCCATACACGTTGAACTACTATGTCTTCAGGATTTTTGTTTCATCTTCTCCAGTTTCCTTAAATTCTGAGGTCTGCAGGTACAATGTGACTCCTCCGGGTGATTCCTAGAACAGTGGTTTAATCTTTGGTGATCTTGTGGACAAATGCAGGTCTGTTGTTTGAGCCTGTATGATGTGTGGACTTTTTCAGGGCTCTTGTCGGTCTTTTAGCTGTCTCACAGCTTGCATCTCTTTTCCTTCTCTGCCTTCTTCAGCCAGAGTCCCTTAACTGCAACTCCACTTCCAAACTGGAGAGGCGCTCTATCGCCTCTCAGAAATGCTCCCTTATTTTCTCCCTCCCAACTCAGAGGTGCGCCGTCACCTCTTCTCCCAGCTTGCTCGTAGGGGTGCTCCATCACCTCCTCCATCCCGCTGGGACTGCGCCAGGGAGCCTTTCCAGTTTCCACCTTATCGGGAACTGGTGAGGGGCGCTTTGGGGTTCTGACTCGGTCCTTTCCCGTATTCTCCATACTTCTGCTCCCAACGTTCTCACCAGAATGTCACAACTCCGACCCTTTGCCCTTTTCAGTTTATGGGGCGGGGAACAAAACTTTTCCTCTTAACTGCTGACCACTGACATTGTTCATGGAGTTCTGCTATCGTCTTCCACATCCACCACATATCCACATCCATATCCACATCCTTCTCTGACTGTCTTCACCATCTGTCCAGATTTTTCTCGCCTATGCCTCTTCTGCCCACACTGGGCACATTGGCACACTCCCAGAGACCCTCTTCCTCTTCTGGGGACTCCTACCACCTTCTCACCTTCTGACCTCTACCTTATTTTGGATTTTACAAAAACTTCAGCTCCCAGTATTCACAGGCGGTCTCCCATCCAAGTACCAACCAGGTCTGACCCTGCTTAGCTTCCGAGATCAGACGAGATTGGGCGTGTTCAGGGTGGTATGGCCGTAGGCTGCTGAGCCGCTCCTTTTTGCCCTCTTCAGCCCCTTGCAGCTCCTGAACTTTTGGCTGCCCTGCTAGTTTTTTGTGTCAGCCGCTTGGCTCTGCTGCATTTTATTTCCTTTTCGCCTGGTTCTAAAATTCCAAACATCAGACGAATTTAAGGAGGGAGGGGGTGAAATGGTGCTCATACCTTCCGGTCTTCGTCGCTACGGGGGAAATCTCACATCCCTGGAGCAGCCTCCGCATACCTTTCCCCCCCCCCCCGTCACCTGTCGCTTCTCCTCCAGGAAGCCTCTTGATGCTGGCAGCGGCTCTCACCCCTTATTGCTGGTATTATTCTTCCCTCCCCCTCTGTCTCCTCAGGGGAAGGACAGGCAATCAGGCATGCAGACGCCTAGTAAAGAGACCGGTGAGGGTGAAGCGTGGCTGTCTCCTAAAGAGCTGCCGCTGCAGCTTCAAAGCCTCTGTGGGGGCTCTCTTCTCTGTCTTTTGCATTGGAATTCCCTTGGGGGAAACTTATTCAGGTACTACAATTCCCATGTGTTCAAGATTCCTATGTCAACTGCTTCTCCAAAAACTCATTGTCAGATAGAGTTTTACAGCTTTTTAAATCCATCATTCCTGAACTTCCCCAAATTCCTCCTTTCTATTTATTGACTTAGAACGGACTGGCCTTTTCCTGCTTGCAAATTCACACTATTTCTTCCCAATCTAGGCCTCTGTCTTCTTTCTCTCCACTTGCCTCTTCCTCCTGCCTGCTTGGAGTCTCAACAGCTCTCTTCATCCCTTCTATCATTGCTTCCACTAAAGGGGCTTGATAATCAGTGAGCATATTCATCTGGTCAAGATTATTTGGATCCCACCCTGGATCAGCTAGGGGAACTCTGCCTCTCCTCTGGTGCCCTCCTGGCTGGCTCGCCATTCCTCATGTTGAATTTATTCTCCTCCACTCCTCAGTAGTGAACAAGGTCAAAAGCAACTATTGACAATCCTGCCAGTTAGAGAAAATGTGAGGCCATGATTCTGGAGCAAAGTTCTATTATTTCTTGTGGCTTTTCCATATAAGTTGCACAGTGTGTCTTCCAATTTAGTAGGTCTGATGTGATGAAGGGCGTATATTAATAACTCTGAACCTGCTGGTAGCCCCCTGACTGCTGAGCATCAACTACCAGCTGATCTGTCTGAGTGGGGCCACTACCTCTTCTTCTTGATCCTTGGGGAACCTGCATTTTTCTCCAAAGGGGAGGAAGATGGGGGGGCTTGTATTTCCACAGACTGTTGATTGATGAAGGGATTTGTTGAGCTTCCCCGTAATATCTTTCCCTGGGTTCATTAGTGTTGGCTGGTTGCATTGGTGGAGGTCCAGCACGTGGACTTCTGCTGCTGCTGGCACTGCTAGAACCTCTTCCAAATTCCTTCTGAGTCTTGTCCACCACTGCATACACAGCCTTAAGTGATGGTGAATGGGTGGGAAATTTGCAAACTGACAGCTCATTAAATATTCAGTGAAGTCTCCTTTCTCCCTTTTCTGAGACATGAGAGAATTTACCAGGAAACCAGACTTCGCTTCTATCATTAAAAGGGGAGAAGCTGCCTGTCCCCTCCCTTTCAGTGTTACGGTCTCCAGGCTGTCAGGTTTGTTTTTTTTTTTTCTCTTTCAACAGGGAGGGGTGAGGGGGAGTTCCTGGTGAGTGCAGAGTTCCTCTTTTTTTCTCTTCCTTTTTAGATGCAGCCACCATTTATAAGAGCTAGCCTTTCCTCGCTCTTCCTTGAAACCCTTTAACTGCTAATTGCCGGCCCATTAAATCTCCATTAAAGAGGTCAGACTTGGTCCTAGAAAACGCCTTACTTTCCGTCAGGCTGAGAGTTGCTCCCACTGCCTTTAGCATGGTACAAAGGGATTTCTTTCCAGTTAATTATAGCATTTGACATAGTAATAGCTCTCTGAAGCCCTTTGGATTGAAACTGAAAACTCCCACTGCCTGAATTGCAACATCAGGCTTTTTCCTTACACTTAGAGAAAACAATGAGATTCTGTATTGCTTCCTCACTATTTCTCATTAACTCCTGAGGTTTTTGCACTGACTTCATTTCTGCCATTTCCCAGCCTCTGGCTGAGTTAACTTCTGGCTTAAAACAACAGAGAGCCCAAGGAGGAGGGGCTTCAGGAAATGGCTTCAAACGCCGAGAGACAACTAGAGAGGAAACAAACCATTTTTTTTCACACTACAGCGGCAATAGTAAAGTTTCCACTAAATCCTCCTTTAAATTCTTTAACATACAGCCCAGAGGCTCTGCCGGTTCTCTCCCCCACCCATTTCCTCCCAAATTCCAGACAAGACACAATGGGGATGGGATTGACGCACGGGTGAAGGGGGTCCCGTGCGCCCACACAAAGGGGTTTTGACTCCAGTCACTCTGGTATTGACCTAGCCACCTGGACTATCAACAGCATGGACGTAGGAAGTGCAATACCCACGCAACTCACACACGCATCTTTCATCCAGACGAACAACCTCCCATCCATCAGGCCCATTAAACCACAACTGAGACGTCTCATTTATTATTCCGCCATACCAAGAGTTTTCGGGGTTTCTCTCTCCACTGCTGAGAGGTACTCGGCCGAAACTCAGGGAGTGATCAGTTCCCCCTTCCCCCTCCCCCCAAAAATGAGGGGGGGCTCTCACCCGAGGGCCATGGGAGGCTTGGTTTCCAGCTGTAACCCGAGGTCCGTTGACTGGATCACTGTCGCCAGGGATGCCACCATTCCCCCAACCAAACCTCTTCAACAAAAGGTCGAGGGCGCCCTGGGTTTTGTCAAGGGGGGCCCGCAATCCTCGATGTCCAAACGTCCGTCAAGGGGGACAGAATACCACTTCCCCCGTTTCCCGGCCAACGCACCAGAAATGTTGTGGCCAGGAAAGAGGCGAAGACCAGGTTTCCAGGGAAATATCAAAAAAGCCATTTTATTGTTTAACAATCACTTGCACAAGGACAACAGTTATCCCAGAACTGTTGTGTCAATTAACTGAGGTAGCATCACTATATACCTTTTGCCTTCTATGTCAGCAATCAATCATTTATTTAGCCCGCCCATCACTGGAGAAAAAGATCTTAGTTAACTTTTCCATTACATCATTGACTGGCACAGAGGAGAACAAAGAGTTAGTTAGAAAATGATACTAAATGATGCCCGTAGCCAAAATGAGGGAGTATGCTTACTCCCATTTAGTTCCCAGACCTTTGAGTGTTGCAAGGCCATTCCTAAAATTTGAGATAAGACAAAGACATTGCAATTTACTCAGAGGCACAATTCAATTCGCTTATTTTTCCTATGTAAGTGGCATTGGATTTAACCCCTTCACCTGGACCTGAGCATATAGGGCTTTATAGGTCATAACCAGCACTTTGAATTTGACTCCCTGCTGGGGGAAACAAGATGGTGGGGGAGATTACCCTGTGGCCTGATATATCAGAGCTCCTCCTCCTCTTCCCTTCTTCTTCCCTTTCAGCTTCCTCTTCCTTGTCACTGGTGCTTCCACTGATGTGGTTGGGAACATCTCTTTCCAGTTCTCTAGATTGGGGACAGGAATCATGTAGCCTTCCAGATGTTGAACTGCATGCTCTTCAATTCTAGCTAACAATGCCAAAGGTGAAGGATGCTGGGACTTAGATTCACCTTGAAGGCCATTTGTGGTTCCCCATCCAATCTCAGAATGGAGTCATGGCAGTTAAAATGCAATCAATGTGCTATAATAGTACAATGTGGATATACCTCAGATTTACAGCTTGAGGGCTCTTGAGCCAGCAGTGTACCTGCAAGACCACATGTGATTGCTGTGGACAGCAGTCCCTTTGCCCAATCTCATCTAGTATAGTTGTATTCCTTCCAAGCAAAGGTGGATTTGGAATTTGGCCAAAGCAGTTTATGCTTTAATTCATACTGTAACATGCTCTACAGGGGCTGCCGTTGAAAAGAGTTCAGAAGCTACTAGTGCAAAAGTTGTCTGGTCTGCTCTTGAGAGATAACGTGTTAGTGGTTTTGTACCAACTGTACTGGCTTCTAATTTGCTTCCAAGCCCAATTCAAAGTTGTGTTGTGCGCCCTCAGGTTGTTTCTGATTTATGGTGACTCTAAGGCAAACTTATGGCAGGGTTTTCTTGGCAAGGGTTACTCAGAGGGGGTTTGCCTTTGCCTGTCTCTGAGGCTGAGATGGTGTGACTTGCCAAAGGTCACCTGGTGGGTTCAGTGCCTAAGCGTGGATTTGAACTCTGATTCCCAGAGTCATAGTCAAATGCTCAAACCACTATACCACACTGGGTCTCTCAATTCAACGTGCTGTTTTTGATTTTTAAAGCCCTTAGTGTCCTGGGACTAGGATATCTGAAAGGTTACCTCCTCCCATATCAGTCAGACTAACATCTAACAGCCTCAAGGAAGGGCTCACTGCATGTCCCATAGCTTGGTGTAACAGGATTTTCCCTATAGCAGCCTCTCAGGACATTTCCACACTAGACTGTTATAGTGCTATTATTCCCCTTGCAACATCCTATGGAATCCTGGGGTTTGCAGTTTCGGGAGGGGCTGGACGGCCCCTCCTGAAACTGCAGACCCCAGGATTCCATAGGATGTTGCAAGGGGAATAATAGCGCTATAACAGTCTAGTGCGGGAAAATAATCAGTTGTGTATATCCCTCACAAGGGAAGTCTGGGCAGGCTCTCTCCCTAATGAACCTTGACCAGGTGGCCATACCTATAAAGTCCCTCATGGTCTCTTTTCCTTAAAACAAAGATTGGCTTTGGGGACTGTTTTAATTTGCTTTCTCTTTGTTTGCTTGCTTGCTTGAATCTGTTTTTTTTTTAAATATATTTAAAAACAACAACACTGTTGTGCATCATCTTACAAGTCCTGGCAGACTGAGAGGTGATAAACAATGGCTAGTAGTGCTTCTACTATTTTAAGAGATGACAACTCACTTTCCTTACATGGTTTCAATTTTACTGAAACACAAGTAGCAGAGGCAATGCACTTCCGTATATAAGATGCTAGGGAGCGTAAGACAGAAGATGCTTTTCACTCAGGTCCTCTTAGTGGGCTGATTACAGGCAATTGGTTGGCTGCTGTGGGAACAGAATGCTGGGCTAGCAAGGCCTTTGGTGTGATCAGCACAACTTTCCTTATGTATGTATAGGGAGCGAATGAGTAGGGAACCACTTTAAGGATTTATAATGGTTAACATATCTATTTAGGGCACCTAAAGAGCTCTGCAGTATACATACAGTCATCTGGGGCAAAAAAAGTCGAATATATCTGTGCAGTGGCATGCCTGGGCTCAGCAGTGCCTGGGGCAAGTGCAGAAGTTGCACCCCTATGCCGCTGATGATGCTGTTGCCACCCTCCCAAATGAGCCAGGAAGGATGGAAGGGCGGCAGTTAGTGTGTGCAGAAGACCGCAGGGGGTGTGGCAGGTGGGCACAGAAGGGTGCGGGGTGGGCAGGTGTGGAAGTGCCTGGGGAGGTGGTGGGCGCAGAAGGGCATGGGGGTGGCGGGCATGGGGGGGATGGTGGCTTTTGCACCCCATCCGGGAATGGCGCCAATGGTGCCATTCCCCAGTTGCCCCACCCTAGATCCACCTCTGTACTTGTGAAACCCTGCACTAGTAATGCAGTCACTGCATTACTAATTGAATATATGAAATAACACACATTTAGAATGCTGGAAATGCAACAATGCTGAGCACTTGGAGAGCTGAAGTTGTCTGACAGAGAGCAGCAGTCATAGGGTTAAAGCAGTTTCCAGTGACCCAAACTCTCCTCATCCCTTATCCACCTATCCTCAATTCTCTGAGATGTCAACTGATACTCTTAGGGATCTTTCCACCTTTTCTCCTCCTGCTCTTTATTCTTTCCCCTCCACCAAAAGTGAAACTAGCTTAGTTCAGTGTTAGTTTAGTACCTTTAGAGAGTTTCTCTGTCTTTAATGGCATTCTTACACTGCATCCTAACTTTGCATCTTTACTCCTTCATCAGAATTCCTCGTAGCAGCACACATGCACTCTCCATCACAGAAAGGCAACATTTCCCCTGCAAGTAAGATCAGGGTGGTCACTTTGGAGTAATGAGCCTGCATTGTCCCCCTGCATTGTTGTGAGACCTACATGCAATCCCCTTGTGGGGCAAATGGCAACTTTAAGGGATTCATTTAAATTAGGAAAACAGAACTTCTTCCCACAGTCACATCTTCCTGGTTTTATTTGAAGTCATGGATTGAGGAGCTAGTTTTAATTTCAAAAAGTTGTGGGAGATGCTGAGCATGAATCTCACTTTTTTTATCTTTGTGTAATTACACCTCACTGGAGCTCAGAAGTAATTATATTACCGATGCTGCATTACTTTTTAAAGTAAGAAGGACATGACAGCATGTTTGAAAAAAATGATGTGATGACTGGTAATATCATTATCTTTCTTCTAAGCACAATAAGCATTGTTACTTCTAATATATTGTGTGGGTCACGGGGAAGTGTTGGACAAAGCTGTGAAACCAGCCTAAAATACAAAAATTGAAATTATAGGAATAATTTTACTTTTAAAAAGAGAAAGTGTGGGGACAGTAAGGTGATGAATCTAGCAGGACCTTTAAGACTAACTGATCTATTTTTGCATGAGCGTTCATGGATATCAGTCTTCTTCTTGAGATGCCCTGACAGCATATGAGTGACCTGGGAGCCTGATTCATATCTGGTGTACAGTCTTTTCCTTAACCCAAAGTGCTGATTCATTTGCTTCTGTCCTTCATTAGAAGTCAGTTGTGAAAAGGCTATTTCTTTGCCATTTCCTTTCTTGCACCATAGATCAGACAAGGTCACTTCCGCAGTCAGTTACTGATTAGACGTTATTTCTGCAACTCATGGGAAATGATTACCTAAATAGTCAATCATTAGTGCAAATCACTAACTGGCTTCTAAAGTGATTGGATATATTTCCTTGATTCTGTGGAGAGAAGGAAAAATATTGTGTGACAAGCAGCTGTACTTTTGGCAAGCTAAATGCCAAAGGGAAAAAAAATGAAGAAAATGTGACTCAAAAGAGTCCTTATTTGTTAACACTGCCTGTGAATCTCATTTTGCCTCAGGACACTTCCTTAGTGCTTATCAGTATGGCCTGTTTAGGGAGGCCAACGTCCTCACCTTTCGAGGGTAGTTGTTTGGCCGCAAGCCACGCTGGATTAGACCAAAGGCCTAGTTAATAGATAGCACTCCTTAAACACACAATGGGTTGGGCAAACTTTTCCTCTGTGCAGTCCTGATCTCGGAAATCACTCTGTGGGAGAAAGATGAAACCAGCATGGAGTAGTGGTCGGCATGTTGGACTAGGACTCTGGCAAACCTGGATTTGAATTCCAACTCAGCCATGAAAACTCACTGGGGGATCTCGGGCAAGTCACACCCTCTCAGCCTCACAGGAAGGCAATGGCAAACCTTTCCTGAAAAATCTTGGCAAGAAAACCCTCTAAGTGAGAAATGACTTGAAGAACACAATAACAAGGGGGAGCAGTCCCACCATGACTGGCATAGGCTGTCCAGTTTCTTCTCTGCTTTGCATGGCCTTAAGGAATAAGGCTGTTGTTGCCCCTTTTGGTTCTGTCCCCCCACTTGTCTGTCCTGAACCCGAACCTCAGCCTTTGATCTTTACTGCTATGCTTGAGAAAGTACAACAGAATTAAGGAAACAGGGGAAAAAGTTAGCATTCTGGGAAAGTTGTTCCGTGACATGCTCTCTTGGGAGATTCTGTGAATTTTAGTCTAAATGTAACTTTTCTAAGCTCTGGCTTTATGGGCACCAGACTTCTACTTGTGGGATGATCTAGCTGTAAGCAACCTCATTATTTCTCAGAGAGTGAACATATGGTTCTAAATTGCTTCATATTTTTCTTGAAAGTAAGGACATCCTATTCTTTGATCAGTTTTACGGCAGAAGTTTTTATCTGTGGTGGCAGGGCTGGTCATACCATTAATTAGAATGAGGCAGCTGCTTCCGATAACAGATTCTGCATTTATGAAAGGACAGTAAATTATTTATTATGTCATTTGTCAGTGCAGGCATACCTCCGTTAAGAAAGCTCTGACACTATCTTTTTACACATGCCCAGCACATCATTTATATGGTGGTCTATTATCTAGCTGGAAGTTGTTTTTAGTAGATTCAGCACAGCAGAAAGGTGAAGTAGCGCTGGAAAAACAGACTTTCAGTGTCAGGTTGCAGCAGTGTGTCTGCAATAACCAATACCATATAGCTTGAGATGAGGAAGTACATGATTCTGCTCTAACCAATTCTGCTGTAGCTTTGTGTGTCCCACCTCAACAGGCAAGGTAAATGTAAAAAATAGTTTTGTACTATTAAGCCTAATTCATTGGGAGCCATAAGAATTCTGCTCTGAAGCCACGGACATTGTCAGCGACAAATGCAAAAAAAAATCAAACTATCTGCAGCCAAAAAGAAAGAGAAGCCTCAATAGCTGACTTTGGATGAAATAGATGAAACTCTTCACACAGTTAAGAACAGACAAGAAGCAACAGTAAAAGGTGGCAGAAAGGCCAGGTGACAGGAAGACCATCTCCCCAAGATTCTGTAGAGTTGTGTTTGGCACCAATAGATATTTCTTAACTTAATAGGACATTGGTCTTCTACATTACAAGACATTTCCTTGTATCAGGCTTTCTTCTGATTCCATATCTGAGAATGCACTGTATTTTTAGCACTACAGATGGTGCTGATACCAACGGCGGAACAATAACGTTACTTGTAAATGTTAAGTGGTCTGTGTCCCTTAAATGCAACCAAGAATGTCTCTGAAAATAGAGCTACTGTTATATCTCCAAACTGGAATGAAAATTGGAAAATGTGTGCGCGAAAGAGGATGGAAAGAGGGTGAAATGAAACATCAGGGAAACAGTTCATTCATTTGTTTTGACTTAAGCAATTACGCTATTACAGAATGTGAAATACAAATTCCAAAATCTATAAAAGTACTCATTTTTAATGATCCTGTATATAGTGAAAGAAACAAAATTAACACACATTTGGGCCTAATTCAGAAAGACGTTCTAACAGATTTATTTCAAAGGGGATTGCATGGAATATTTCCCCCTGGATGCCTTTTCAGCCAGTCATTTAATTGTACAATGACAGAAAGACACATTTTGCATATTTATGGCCCTTTCCGCACGCGGCAAGGGAAACGCTCCCTGCCGCTACTCACCGGCTTTTTGGTGGGTCCATTTGGGTCCGTCCTGATGAGGAGCAATGCGAGCTCGTCGCTCCGCACTGCTCCGGCATCCAAAATGGCGGCTTCTGGTTGGTGGAGGTTCCCCACCAACCGCTGAAGCTCGCCAGCCTAAAACCCACCCCCGGCAGATCTGCAGGTTCGCACTGGTGCGCGCCTGCAAATCTGCACCGGAGCACGGGAACGGAGTGGCACGGAGTGGCACGCTCTAGGCTTTTGAAAAACCTGTAGAAACAGGTTTTTAAAAAGCACGCTGCGCGACCACTTCGGGTTGCTCCGGAGCGGACTGAGGTGTGGAACTTCGACAAGTAGTCCGACCCAGTCCACTCCCCAGGTGCGGACAACCTCTGTCAGAGGTCGCACCACACCGTTCTGCTTGCCCCATGCAGAAATGGCCTATGTTGTTATTGTTGTTGCTGTTAAATTTATCTATATCTGGCATACGACCCAAAACCAGGATTTAAGGTGGCTTACAGACTAAAACAGATTGCTAAAGCATACAAAAGGTTAATATGAAAATGGCATTACATTACTTTAGCAGCACACTCATTAAAACTGGAATAACGCAGAGAAGATTAGCATGGGTCCTGCCAGGGATGACACGTCAACATCATTTAAAGCACACAGTTTGAAGCACACAGTTAAAAATAATAACACGCAGTTTAAAAACAGAGTTAAATGCAGCTGTTGTTGTGTGCCTTGAAATCATTTCCAACCTATGGCAACGCGAAGGCAAACCTGTCATGGAGTTCTGTTGGTAAGGTTTGTTCAGAGAAGGCTTTCCATTGCTTTCCTCTGAGGCTGAGAGTGTGTGACTTGTCCTAGGCCACCTGGGGGGCCCTAGGGCTCAACTAGGATTCAAAACCTGGTCTCCCAGGTCCTAGGCCATTTCCACACTAGACTGTTATAGTGCAATTATTCCACTTTCAACATCCTATGGAATTCTGGGGTTTGATTCTGACAAGAGAGAGCCTCAGGTATCACCTGCTGGTTCCTCTTGATGCCAGTTTTGCATCCACAACAGCCTCTCATATAATCCCTGTAGAAGCTGGGGAAGAGAAGGAGGAAGGAAGCTCTATGGAACTATAGGCAATTGCCCAACAATCACTCAGATCATTCAGATTTTTTTAGTGCCTTTGATCCCTACTGGCTCTGGATGTTGTGAGACCTGAATGGGCATACCGTCTTTTCTTTCCTTTCCTTTCCTTTCCTTTCCTTTCCTTTCCTTTCCTTTCCTTTCCTTTCCTTTCCTTTCCTTTCCTTTATAAAAAAACAGTTTTCTAAAAATCTTAATGTACCATCAAGGACCCTCTGTGCTCCTTCCTCCCATCCAGGAAGGAGAAGGAATAACCAAGGAACCCAGTATGAATCAACAGAATTGTACCATACAATTCTGTAGAGATTTTTTTTGGGGGGGGGGCAGCTTTTATTTTCTTGTCTTTGCTGCAAAGTATTCTTCATTTTTAATTTTTTTTTTAAAAAAAACACCCTTTGAGAAGTAATAAAATGTTGCTGCTAGGGCTGGGAATTGCCACTGGATGCTCTGGGACAACAGAAATGTCATCTGTTTATTTTAATTTTATTTTTTTTAATAAAAAAAGACACACAGCAACAAGTACTGCTGACTTCAATAAACTATTCCAATTTCACCCAGTGAACTACATGGTCAAATGGGGAAACTTCAACATGAACACCTCAAATTCCAGTCCAACGTGCTAACCACTACACAACGCTTCCCTGTGTAGAATAAGGTGCAAACTTGCCATTCTGTAAAATAAAGATCTCTGATAGCCCTCAAATCCATAATCCTTGACCATTGACAGTCCTGGCTGAAGCTGATGAGAAGTGAAGTCCAACAACACCTGCCAAGCCACACATTCCCCATCCCTGCCTTAGGTGTTAAGCACAGTATGGATTTTGAAATCAGTGGGCCTGCTTGAAATGCCTACCTGTATGCTTGAAATCCCACTGAATTTCTTTTTTTGCATAAAATTGAGCATGTTTGCCTTTCTCTATTATGCCCTTTCTCTTTATTCTATAACCAAAAGTTTCAACTACTTGGAAAAGAACTGTGGAAACTAAAATGTTTAGCTTTCATAGTTCATTCCCCTGCCTTTCCATCAGTTCAGAAACAATATGGGGGAGGGGAAACCTGTAAAAATACAAGACAGCTTCATAGTGGAAGTTTCAACAAAATAATTGGTCAGTTTTAAAATATGCCAGCAGCAGCTCATTTAAATTTCTGTAAGTTTTTCCTTTCCCACAGGCTGTTACAGTTTAATCATAAACCTGGGGGAGAATTTCTAGATAAATAACTTGAATTATTGTGCCATAGCATGGATTACTTTGGGTATAGTTCTAGAGCCCACATGATCACAGCAGAAAAAATGTTCCTTGTTGAATTACAACCAGTGCCATCTGGTGGCTTCCCAATGGGAGATGACTCTGGGCTTTTCTTTGAACTTTAGGAGAGCTATCCAAACTGCTGAACAGTATTCACAAAACAGACCCTTGGGTAGCTCTTTAAAGTTCAGACCAAAGCCCTTTTCACAGGTTACCAGAGCCCGACAGTGTCTCATAGGGATCCAAGGAGAGCCTGTCCCAGGAGGGGAGCGCAATAGGAGTGCTCCCCTCCACACCAGCTGCCTGTGAAAATGGAGGAGGCGCAACGGTCACGCCTCCTCCTTCCGCAATGCAGCTGGACACTCTTCAAGGCTACACTGGGGCAGGAGGCATGGCCATGGTCTTCCTCACCCTCTGCAGCTCAGGTAAATGCAAGAGGGTGGCAGGAGGGCTGTACGATCACTGGTCACTGATGGGTAATACCTGTCAGTTATTTGCACTGCGATTGCTCTGCCTGGGGACAAGAGAATGATGGGATATGGACAACATTGTGCATAAGCATCGTCTATGGATTCCCATACTGGCCCACTGGGGATTTCCTCCCCATGAAATTTGCAGCAGGAAAGGAAAGATTTCATGAAGCAGAAAAAGGAAGTTTCAGTCTCTCCTCCATGTTTTCTGCAGTCCCCACGTATATACAGAGCTAGATAATAGAAATAACACATTTAGGCACTGGTGGCCCAACCATTCAAGAGAGTGAAGAAACTGCTTCAAGTGGTAGATATGTGAGTGTGTGTGTGTGTGTCTTCACATACATGCATGAGTGCAGCAGTCCCTTGGGATTCAGTTCCTCCTGGATGCTCATTGGTAGAAGATGGAACTGTCTGGGGACCCTTTCACACTACACAGTGCTATGAGTCCACTTCAACTGCCATGCTGTGGAATCCTGGGATTTTTAGTTCAGAGAGGGACGTTTAGAATTCTGAGTCAGAGAGCTTTAGTGCCTCATGAAACTACTAACCCAAGATTCTGTAGGTGAAGCTATGACAAGTCAAATGAAATCATAGTGTTATATTTATGGGATGTACCAGAGCCTCAGATCCCCTAAACTAGCCTGCTGCCATTAGGCCTGATGGAAGGTACACATTTCTCATCAGCACAGAAGTGAAATTCGGCTGGGTGTCCCATCAGTATCTGTATCTGGAATACGAATAACAACACCATTGTGTTCTTTCGGTCTCTGAAATGCCTCAGACTAGTCCCGATTGAAGAAAGTGTCCAGTTCGGCCCCAAGTTAGCTCCAAAGGCAAGCTCAGACCACAGGGCTCAGAAGAAACCAGAGAGCATGGCAGTGACACAAGTAGCCAGGAGTCACTCAGGGCAGTTATAGACATGATCTAGATTGGTGCCCTGTAACTCTTTTCTGGAAGAGATTGGGTTCTGTGGTCTTCCAGAGATAGAGATATATGTTATAGTTAATTAATATACTTCTGTACAGTTAATATGCCTCTTTCTCCTCTTTCTAATCAATGTGTACTTTAAATATAGAGACTCAACTCTGACAACAAGATCCTGTTGTTGTTGTTGTTGTTGTTGTTGTTGTTGTTGTTGTTGTTGTGTTAGCCTGCAGGACTTTTTGGTGGCCTTTGGGCCACACTTAGATCCTGCAAAGCTCTGTTGGAACCCAGAGAACTTGACTTGATGTTAAGCTTTTAACCTCAAGCACCAGAAGATTTCACAACACTTTTCTCAGTATTAGTACTCATCTTCCCTTCCATTCATCCTCATCTTGGAAAGTGAGGCTTTAGTATTGTCTCAAATAGATGGCAAAAAAGGTAGAGCAGACCAGTCAAGCAACTGGGGTGTGGGAGAGAGATGAGAGGGGACAGAGAATGAGAGAGCTGGAACCTCTTACTCCATCCTTTATATTAGCCCTTTCAGGTTGCATCAGCATATGCAATGACAGGTGTAGTAGTAAATCTTGATGTTGCAGATACTCATCTGTCTCTACAGCTACATCCCACTGGAGAGTCTAAAAGTTCAGGTCGCTGTGTTGATCCATTTTCATTTCTACCAAGAAGAGTGCCCTAATGCTTTGGATTACAATAGCATTTGCTCTTAACGATCCATCATTGCTGTGAGAATCCATTCCTCCTCCTGCTATAGTGGGAATAACAGCTAAACACAGAGGGAAGAGGGGAGTCTAAAGGTGTGGTGGCAGATAGTATCATAATCCCTCAGGTTCAAAAGTAGTGGGGCTTTTACTTTGTAAGCAATGGCACAACTACACCACTCACTGTGACATATCCTCCAACTGTCCCAATTTAGTTGAGACAGTTCTGGTTAATCCTCTGCTATCCCTCTTTTTCACTGCTTTTTAAAATGTCCCAGTTTCTCTCCCTCCTCCCACTTTCTCCTTTTGTCCTCACCTGCAAACTGAGGTCAGTGCAAAAGTAGTTTGTCCTCAATTAACTCAATTAATTTTGAGGGAGAGGAGAGAAGAGGAGGGGCAGAGTCTTGCCCTCCCCACTAGGCTCAGGCAAAAGCAAACTACTGCTATCTCTCCTAGCTTGTGTCTCCTTCCTCATTTGTAACTTTTACCATCTTGACCACTCTCTGAAGTTGGCCATAAGTGTCCCTGTTTTCATCTGTGAAATGTTGAAGGGTATGCTGCAATTCTACCAATTCTACCATGATGGTCCTTGACACAGACGTTGATGTGGTTATGACTTTTCTCTTTAAAGAAAGGAAATTGTAATCTACAGGTTGGTGACCGCACAAGAGTTGCTCCACTGATGGTGTCTATTCCTGTGTCGTACAATTGAACACTTGAATCAGAGAGGAACTGAGACATTAAATTATACAACATCCAGATTACACAACATCCAGATGAAACTGAAAATGTTTTGAAATGTATTGCACTCCATAGTTCTGTTTTTATTGTATTTTATTTTGGGAATGATTATACTTTGCCTGTGCCCTTGATATACTGGCCTAGTATCTGAAATGAAGAAGTTTAGTTCAAAAGTATTTAAAATAAATAAGTAAGTTATATGGAGGGGTGTAGCTACCATGGAGTCAATTTTTCTTGAGACCCCAAATTTCTAGCATTCCTTCTACAATGAAAAATCATTCACATCTAAACACTGAAATAACACAAGTATTCTCATGGGAGAGGTGTCCTCATTTTGCCGCGCTTGTAGCTACACCATTTTGCCCCGCTTGTAGCTACACCTTGTGATAATGATGGTCACAAGGATCATAATTATCTCACCATTTCCCCTGATTCAGCCACGACTCAAGACACCTTACAATAGTTAGATGCAACTAAAAAACTCACATCATACAAATGTTTCAAAATGTATTTTAACTATCAGTAGAATTAAAAGCAGTTAAAAGCACAAGCGGTAAAAGAAAAAACAACAACAAATATAAGCAATATAGCATAGGTCTCTCCTCCTAGAGCAAACAGCTCCCAAATACCTGCTAAAACAAAAAGGTTTTCACCTGCCTACAGGAAGATAACAAGGGGCATATCAGTCTATCCCCTCTAGGAAAATAATTCCAAAGTCTTGGAGCAGCCACCAAAAATGTCCTCTCCTGTGTTCCCACTGATGGTACCTGTGAAAGTGGTGGGATAGAAAGAACAGCCTCCCCAGAGGACCTCAAAGCACAGGTAGGCTCAAATGGGAGAATATGGTCTGTCACAGGGTTCAATAGAGTTGGTGAATTGAGGTGGGGGGGTGCATGTTCACCAGGGCTTTCCAAACAGTGTGCCGGGACACCTGCAGTGTGTAGGTGTGTTGCCTACAATTTTGGAAATGTATGTTATTATTTATAAATCATATATTTTAAAAAAATATGAAAGGCTTTCATGAGATATGTTGTGTCCCCATACATTTTGTTTTTACAGTTTATGTATGTGTCTATATCTCTTATAAGAGGTTAGTTTAACCTCCAGTTTGCTAGTAAAACTGAATTACTGTGTCATGAAATGCTGCATGTCTAAAAAAGTGTGTCACCAACGTGAAAAGTTTGGAAAGCTCTGGTGTACACAGAAATGGCCATGAGGGAAGGACATGGTCCATGGACCATATGTTAAATATCCTTCCTCTACACCAGGGATAGGAATCATATGTCATCCACATTTTGTTGGTCTGCAGCTCCTAACATTCTTCATCACTGGTTATGTTGGCTATGGCCCACAGGGATTGGAGCCTGACAATATCTGGAGAGCTGCATGATTCCCACTCCTGTTCCCCACAATTTTTTAAAAAATAACCTGCATGATAGGGTTGCCGTAAGTCAACTTCAAGGCATATATCAACAGCACAGAATGGTTAGGAAGCAAGAATCAGTCAGGGGAGCAATTAAATTCTCACTGTTGAATTATTGCAAATCACTGTTTCCAAAGAGCTGCTCATGAAATCTTAGACAGCCCTTTATTTACAGTGGGCTAGTCAAATTGGCTTTTCAAATGTTCCTTGCATCAACAATGAAAGCCAAATGAACACAGGTTGCCCCTAGTAACCCATGGTGGAAAGATCTTAAACTGATCACAAAATCGCATCACTTTTCTTTTCTTTTTTTTCCCCCAATATGAACGCTCCTTCTACTCACTGCTGTCTGGAGGAACTCTGAGACCTGAAGTCCAAATACGTAATCTAACCGAGCTCTGTTCTGACACTGTAAACAACTGAATGTTCTGTATGAAGGCACTTCAATTTCTACATGAGGAAAAGATAGATTTTTGTGTTTTTTTCAAATACATACTTACATAATATTTTGCAGTCTTGATTCTGCCATTTTTTTACTATTTAGTTTCATCTATTCTGGTGCAATGGTAGCACTGAGGAGGTACAAGAAGACAGGTAGCACACCAAAACACCCTCTTCCTGGAACCAAAGGCAACCCTGTTCAGCTACCTCTCCAACTTCTGAAACTGCAGTTCATCGCCTGCAACCGTAAGGGCTAGAAACCTGTCTCTTTTAAAAATCCAAAAATCTGAAATTCTCCTTATGATCATTCCTCCTGACTGCGTCCAGTTCACATTCTACACTCCCACAAAACCATAGCCTGCAGGCAGCTGTGATGCAAGTTTTGCTGCTGCATGAAATCTGAAGGTAGCCCTAAACTAGTTACATCAAGCTGAATGCAATCCTTTTAAACAATGCAACCTAGTGTGAAGTGTTTCCTTCCCTTTTCTCTAATCCAAGCTGCCAGTTGGAGAGATGGAGAAATATGTAAACGTAGGAAGCATGAAAAGAGGGGAGGTAGCCACCCTCTTGAGCTGCCTGCTGTAAACAAATCTCAGATACACACATTTCTATGGCTTCTTTAATGCTTTTCCCACTATGGACTACTCATTTTGGATGCAGTGCCGGAGCTGCAAATTGCTTTAGCACAACTTTGCTAGGAAATGTTCTCCCACACAACCTTGCAAGATCCAAATTCAGCTAGCACTATAAATATTTCAGAGATGTCACATTAGGGTGATTTTTGTTTCTTTTAAAAAAGAAACACTGCAGCCATCAGAAAGAATTTGTAAGAAAGAAACAGAAGGAAACAAAATAAAGATCACAATTAGCCCCACGTATATTTCTGTGATTTGCAGTCTGGACAAAGAAATTACCTCCAGTTGTAGGAAGGGGTGTTCATGTCGGAGTGAATAATGTTTGAGGCATGGATCACAACTCCATCTACATAAAAATAGTGTGGCCAGGGCCTTAGTGACGTTATATTTTACAGAAGAGGGAGCACAAACACTAAGCATAATTGAACCCTAAATGGCTGTTAATTTCTCCATCAGGGAAAAATGAACCAGGATCTAATTTTATTTAGTTGATTGATTAGTTGTATTTCCAGCTTGCTCTCTCCACCCAATGGATTATGTAAAATAAGTCTAAAAGAGAAGGGGAGGGAGCGACCCAAGATCTCTGACTGAATTTCTTAATTCTTAAATTAAGTTCTTAAATTTGGCAAGTGTTTTGGCCGTTGTTGTCTCAATGTCTTTTAAAAATATTATGCAATGTATGTGAAGTTAGGTTGGTTAGTACATATAATAGGACTTTCTCTGTAGCAGTGTCTAAACTGTGGAACAATCTCAAAGGAATTTGAAGGAAGTCCATCTCTTTTAAGCTTCCAGCTGGAAGCCAAAACAATGCTGTTCCACATGGCATTTAGTGTTTGATACTACTATTTTAACTGTTTTCCATCTGGATTCTAGGATTGTTGTTAGACTGCTTTTTGGAGTTTTTAAAGAGTATTTTAATGTGTGTTTTTATTTCTTTTATTGTTTTAATTGGTGTTTATTTGTTCACTGCCTTGAGTGGGCTAGTAGGCCATCCAGAAATACTTTAAATAATAAAATAAATAAACTTATACAAGCCACCTTGAGTCCCAGGACTGGGAAGAAGGTGGGATACAAATTAAGCAATAATAATAAAAACAACAGTGGCTGAGAACCTACATCACAGTTTATGTTTCATAGCTTTAGGGATCTGCAGCTGTGTTCAGCAGCACAATGAAACCTTGCTAGTGAATTATAAAGACGCAAATCCAGGCACTGGCAAGAGTGCTCCAATGCGCATCAGGAACGTCTGGTGTGCATCGAGGACTTCTGATGCATTTTGGGCTCTTCCATTGTGCTCCAGGATTTCCTAACCATGTCCATATGCTCATCACGGACTGCCCCAATGTGCATTGGTGGCCATTGTGCATTGGGCCATGGCACATTAGTTATTCCAATGGCAATCACTGCACAATGAACACCTATATGTTGTAACATCAAAGCAGCTCCTAGCTGAATATGTTTCCAGGGCCAGGGTTCAGATTTGGAAGAAGACAAGGCCAAGGCTGAACTTTGTGAATGTCAGCCTCAGGAGGTGGAGGCTCAACATATGGAGTGTCAGCCTCATGAAGCAAGAAGCCAGGGCTCAGCTGAGACTGAAGCTCCATCAAGACAGCAGGAAGACTCAAATGCTGAGGTGTTGCCCTCAAATCCTTGGACCAAGCGATTGGAACAGAGAGCAGCACAAAGACACTTGAGGAGGCTTCTCTCCAAACAAAACAAGAAACCATTCTCATAGGGGGCAGCTGGCCCTATTTAAGAGGTAGTTTGGATCCCTGTTCCTTTGTTGGTAATGGCCATCTATCATCAGTGTATCATACCTGCAGCTTACTCTTAACTCCTGAAACTTTGAACCTCAGGCTGGCTGACAAGCTGACCCAGCTCTCAGAACTGAAACTGGACTAGACAACTCTTCTGCCCATCCCGTCCTGCATAGGCAACTTTCCAGGCACGACCTTCTTTCAAATACTTTGGCTTATTCCTGCATTGACTCTTGACTCTTATCTGTTACTCTTATCTATCATAACCTTGAGGAAAACGCCATTCCCTCGCAACTGAGTGTGTGTTGGAATCTGGAGCAAGACAGTATGGACACTGTGGAACAATTCAGTTCAGTTTTCACACATATAAGGCCATTTACAAAGATATAAGACCCAAACAGAATGCCAGCCAACAAGAATAACAATAATGCAAGACCCTTGGTGGCTTATATAAAGAGTACTCATGCTATGCGGTGTAGTGGTTTGAGCATGGGAGGCCAGAGTTTGATTCCCTGCTCAGCCATGGAAGCCTACTGGGTGCATCACACACTCTCAGCCCCAGAAAACCCATGGTAGGTTCACATTAGGATCACCGTAAGTTGGAAACAACTCGAAGACACACAACAATAAGTGCTATAGGATGCAGCGCCCCAAAACTGGAAGCACTGACAGGACTGTAGATGAGGCACACAAATCCCATGTGCCTAGAAACATGGTGTGCATATCCCTCATTTACACAACTGTCAGTGCTCCCAGTACTGGGAGACTAGCTCTTGAAAGAGGACTTTTGCAGATATTTTCTGCTTTATAAAATACACTTTACTCACTTGAGCTATTCAGTAGCTCCCATGGTAGCTGCTATGCTTAAGCAGATGACTTGAGAAAGAAACCTGTTAGTTTTGTCCCCTCCACAAAACATAGCAACTAAACAGGTGTAACTATACATGCTATACCTGTAACTAACTATACATGTAACTATACATACTAATATTAATATTAATAATAATAATAATAATAATAATAATAATAATAGCAACAACGACAACAACCCCCCACATCTCTCTATGGGTCAAGGCAGGGAATGAAAACGATTAAAATACAACAACAGATTTGACACATAACACCAGTTAAAAAACACAAAACACCTGTTGAAAGAAGGTGCTTCAAAATAGGATGCAATAAGAATGTAAAAGAAATCAGTCAAGGTAAACTATAATAATGATGATGACAACAAAGACAACAGCATAAGAGTGGCACCATACAGAAAAACAAAATCAGCAACAAACAAGAACATCTTCATTTTTGTTGAAGTATATAGCAATCCAATAGTTCAATGGATTCAAATTACAAGAGAGGAGATTCTGACTAAACAGTAACAATATCATTCAGATAATATTCTTTGTCATTTGATGGGCACCTGCAATGAGTCCCTGTTTGAAACAAGCAAGTACTTACAAACCTGGCATTTTTATTTCTGCATTACTTTGTGGTTTACCGTACCGGTGGTGCTTAGTAACTTATTTTAAATGCGGGATGAAGCATGTGTGTGTTTGTAACTCATGGACAATTCTATCCAGTTCTAAAGCATTACCAGACCTTTGGCCCCTTCCCAAAGGCAAGGAAGCAGCCCTGAAGTAACTGGACAAAGCTATGGGACGTGGCATGATGAAACTAGTGTGTACTGAAAACACTAATTTCCTTTTCATACAGGGATGGTAATAAACAAGGAAACGGAATCTGTATCTTTTCAAGTCAAAGGCTTGCTTTCTGCAGTTAACCAGCTGTCCTTTGTATCTTTGCCACCCTCACAGATGGTTCCCAAAATGCACAGCTGGTTCATACATTTTGACGGTCTCCGTGACATTTATTCTTATGTCTGTTCAGTTCAGCAATGCAAGGGCAACCCATGAGGATGTGAGCTTTCTCCATTCATATACAGACAAACAGAGGTGTGTCTGCTAATATGGCAGATGTTTTTCCTGGGACATCACCAAAGGAGACATTAACTCCTGGTGCAGTCTGCCTGCCCTGATTTTGTGACCAAGGGCCCACCTATTCCTCACTTTTGTTGTCAGAGCTTTAGTACATCAGAAAATGGATTTTAACAAGGCCCTCACTGAACAGAAAGGGAGTGGCAATCTGTCAATAAGCTTATTAGTAGCTGTAGTATTTAAACAACAATAATAAATAAATGCCTTCATTCTAATATTGTTGACAGTGCAGGACAAAGCACCATTTCCCTCACTAGTGTGTTCCTACTCTGATCATAGAGAGTTAATTTTAAAAAATGATGACTTGCCATTATAGTTTAAAGATCCAAACATTTGTTAATTACTTTTCGAATTACAATGCTTTAAAAGTAACTCTTTCTTTTGACATAGCTCAAATGAAGATAAAATTGTTACTCTTGCTTAAAAAAAAAGTCTGAATACTCTACAAGCCACCAGGCTGTGGTACAAAACACATCCTCATCCCAACCACTTCATCACTACCTTTCAAAAAGGCTATTCATTATGTAGCTTGTTGTAGAGTCCCCTCATTTCTCTTAACATTACAAAAATCATGAAAGCCTATTTCATTCTTCATTATATTACCTATTGCTTTACTGTTCATTTTTCAACCCTGTTTTTTTTTGTGGGAGGGGAGGGCAAATCCACCTAAACAAATAACAAAATGGCATAATAGGAGAGAGCAGTAATCCTCTCAGAATACTCAGACAGGCTTGTAGCTATTGGAGAGGCTCAAAATTAGCATGTTGTCCCCCAAATAAGAATCCTCTCAAATCAGATTTTCCATTAGTCCACAAATTTCTAGCATCAGAGAAAGAGGGAGACATTGAAAATCGTTCACAACTAAAACAGCTCTATTTGCTTACTTAGCATGCCTTTGGTAATTTTGCCTGTTCCTTGTCTTTGGATACCTAAATCATATTTCTAAATGCTGAAGTTTTAAGTGACTGCAATGCTTGAACTTTGGGGATTGTGTAACCTACCCCAAAAGGTGGGTGACTCAGAGGACCATCCACAAAGAGGAGGCCTGCAAGAGCGGGGTAACCTTGCAGGATCTTTTACAACTACGTATGCCAGTATTAATGCAGGAACACCAGTCGGAGATTAAAAGTATATTTTGTTTTATTAGGGAAATATCAAAATCATGCACAAGATCCAAGCAGTTTCACTACCACGTAAGCCTAACTGAAGGAAAAGAAGGAAAAATTGGATAATGAGAAGTTAGGGTGAAGTGGGTGATATTTACTTATCCTGCATAGAAAAGACAAAGTGTTGTGGCTCAGACTAAGGGCCCAAGTATAGTACAAGAATGGAATTGGAGCAGCAGAATGACAGACTATGTCCAGAGGACAGTCATCCCTCCACATTTGCAAGGGTTCATGGTGGAAAAATCATGAATATCTCCCCCATCCACTCCCCCTCCCATTCCCTGCTGGGGCTTCCCCTCTTCCCATTTCCATGCAAAACAGAAGGGAATTGGGGATGCTCCCAAGAGCCTTCCTTTCCTACTCCAGAATTCTCCTTTCCCTTTCCCATGCATTTTACCCCAGCATGGACAAAATGAATTGGAAGGGGAGGGAGGAAACTCTGCAGGAGGAAAAGAAGGCTCTTGGGGAGCTTCCACCTCCCACTGCATTCCCTCTGTTTTGCCTCAGTGGGAGTTCTCCATGCTAGGGCAAAATGCATGAGAAGGGAAAGGGAAAACTCTGGAAGAGGAAAGGAAGGCTTCCCTTGCACCCATTTTCTTCCATTTTGCCTTGGAGAATGGCCACAGGGTAAAATGCATAGGAATGAGAGGAGGAGAATTGGTGGGGGGAGGGAGGAAGCATGCATGCTCATAAATAATCAAATTCACAAATGTCAAACCTGCGAATGTGGAGGGAGGCCTGTACTGACTCGGAGGCAGTATTTAAATAACCTGTTCTCACCCTGAAGGGGAAGGTGTTAATGGCTGTCTGGCAGAGTAGATAATGGAGTCCAGAATGAGCTAATGGCTTTAGCATTAAGTGACAAAGCACTGACAGGAATCGTGATAGCTCCTTAATGGCGAGACAGTTGAGGAAAGAAAGAAGAGTCTTGGCAGGAAGAGGTAGCAGGTTGAAGACAATCATTAGGTAGTTTCAGGTGGTTTTGTTTCTAAAGGTTGAGTCATTGAGGGGAGATCTGCAAGCTCAGTAACACTGGCACTTCCTTGACTATGACCTAGCCATGCCCTGAGGTCCAATCTGATCTTCTTTCACACATGTTCAGTCAGCCCTCTTTGTCAGCATGGCTTCTCAGCCATAACAGTATAATTTATATTTCATGCCAATTAAATGATATTTGCCAATTATATTGTATCATGCAGTGGGGGTATACAGCATGGTAACAACTGACACAACATTTCATTTTAGGGAGGGTAGAATTCTTATTCAGAGGCAAAGCCCTCATTTAGGCCCTTTCCACACGGGCATATTGCCCACGCTAGGGCGACCTCTCCAGGAGGTCTTCTTCACCACGGGGTGTGCTAGTGCAGTTGGAAAAAGTGAGGCTCTACACCTCAAACCGCTCTAGCACAGCCACGGGGGTGGTGCTGCGAGTTTTATAAAAACCACCTTCCCAAGTGGTTTTTATGAAACTCGCCCGCACTGCTCTGTGGCAGCCCCCGGTGAAGAACTGCAGAAACGCGGTAGCGCATCCCTGCAGATCTTCCCGGGGACGGGCTTCCGGCTGGCACGCTGCCCTGATTGGTGGAGCACCGCCGGAAGCCGCCGGCCACCATTTTGGGCGCCACCGAATGCTGCCGAGCGCCGCCGAGTGCCGCCAAACTTCAGCAGCATATAGAGCAGTGAAACCGCACTCCCTGCAGGGACGGAGCAACCTGCTACCAGGTAAGCTCCGCCCCTGCATGCACCGCCCTGTTTCGGGCCCCCCCGTGAGGAAAGGGCCTAGTTTCCTCCTATACCAATACTCCTCATGCCAAGAAAATATTTTATTCCCCCAGAAAGAACAAAAAAAGGTAATGAGTAAATGTTACTTGTCACTCGCAAAAGCAATGATGTTATCAGTCATTACTGTATTTACAAAAGGAATATAATCATGCCCATTACCTCTAAAAGTATTGCATTGCAGGCAAAGCTGTCCCTTGTAGTGTATTATTGCAAAGCTCTGCCTGCAGCAAAGCATGAGGAAGCAGAAAAAGGCACTGCACAAGCTGGCTCTTGAACTTTTATCGTTCTTCTATCATTTAGTAAGGCCACTGCTCTATAACGATAAAAGTAACAAAAAGTGCAGTTCTATCACAAAAGGAGCCAAGCTATCCCTCCCTAAGTTGCAATTGTAATGTAACAGAATCATGCCTTGGTTACTGCCACACATAATAAATCATAAGCAGCTAGTCATTTCTAGTGCTTTCCTCTGCCAAAGTCCACACAGGTGCCAAAGCCTACAGTTGTGAGCAGCACAATGACACATCTTCTTATAAGCAAATCTTATTTTGTTTTTGAAAAAAATGGGGGGGCAAAATGAATATTACTTCTAGAAAATTTTTTGGGAAAAAAGCATGAGCCTGTTATTTCAAGAAGCAAGATGACAAAGTAATATCCACAAGTTAATTGTTAATTTTATGCCATAATACCCAAGCATTTGAAATGCTATAATTATTTGAGAAATGTGGCTTTCATTTATTGTCAATTCTCCAATTTTCTTGACTGCAGACAAATATTTTTATCAAAGTATGGAGTCCAATATTGGGAGAAAAGTGGAATAAAATAAAATAAAGTACTAATATGATAATGAAGGCACATTTTAAAAAATCAATCTGTAATAAAATCACATGGCATTTAAACCGTTCTCACTTTGATGCTTAGTGCATTCCTTTTCTTATTAAGGCCCAGGGTTGTTAGTAATTCTCTTAAAAGCACAGTGGGAAAGACTCTTCACATTTTTCTTACAGGTATTTCCCATGCAAGACATTGTGTCACCGTGATCACTCCTGCCATGAGTTCACGGACAATCAGCCACAGTGGAGAAGTGAGGAACAAATATCTATTATTACTGTTGAGCATGCCTGCTGACTGTCACACTCTTGATGGTAACAGAATCCCACAATGCATTCAGTTGTTACACAACAGAGAGAATTAGGCCCTTATCACACTATGCCACAATCTCATGTCATCCCTTCACAACTGGGACCTGAATATTCCTCATTGTACCAGTTGGCTGCCAGTGGATGGGTAGCATTGGGGACCACTCCTTCCTTCCACTGTACATTCAGACTCTTCCTGTGCTATACTGTGGAAGGAAGCACTAAATAGTGCTCCCACCTTCCCATATGCCCACAGCCAGCAGGATCATTGTGTGAAGGGAGGCCGTTACTGGATTTTTTCCGGTAAGGGTATATGGTGCGACCATGACAGCTGGGGATGTGACAGCAGTGAGACCGCAATGACATTGTGCAATGGCATGTGTCATGGACTGGTAGCAATGCATCTCCATACTAAGATGGAGCAATCATGCAATGAGGGGCTCAGTAACAATAGTGTTAATTAAGGGCCTTTCCGCCCTACACTGTTACCGTGCTATTATTCTACTTTCAATATCCTATGGAAACCTGGAGTTTGCAGTTTGAGGAGGGACATTTAGAATTCTCAGCCAGAGAGCTCTTTGGCCTCAGTAAACTGCAAACCCCAGAATTCCACAGGATGTTGAAAGTGGAATAACATCACTGTAACAGTGTAGGGAGGAAAGGCCCTAAGTTGCCTTGGGACTGAGGACCTGAAAAGCAGTACTCATTAGCCTTGCCTTTTCACCAGGAGACTTAGTGCTACTGGAAAGCTGCCCTGCTGCCTCCCAGGAAAAACAACATGGGAAAGAGAAAGCAAGCATGGTCACCTCTCTCCATCCATTTGTATGTTAGAGAAAGAACAGTGGCATGAATGTTTGCTTTCCTCTTTGCTCCTCATTTCCTTCTCATCTTCTGTCATGCCTATCAGACTTAGAGCCTGCAGGCCAGGCTTAGGCCATTTCGCACTAGCCTGTTATAGCCTGCTTACACCCGATGATTCCACTTCAGACATCCTCTGGAATCCTGGGGTTTGCAGTTTCGGGAGGGGCCGGCCCCTCGCAAAACTGCAAACCTCAAGATTCCAGAGGATGTTGAAAGTGGAATCATCGGCTATAACAGGCTAGTGCGGAAATGGCCTTAACATTCTGTATCTGCTCAGTGCTTAGAAAAATAGGAGCTTCGTCATCATCATCAGCCTTGAAAGAAGCATATCTACAAACAGTGCCTGTAATTAAGTGAGGCACAAAGCCATGGCAGCCCTCTGGTTTGAATCGGTGTGCCTTGTCTATCAAAGAGTAAACATCACCAAGTTGTTGTTGTTTTCAAACATCACTAGTTGAGCCAGAACAATTCGTAACCCATCTAGCTGAACACTTGGCCTTGTGAGGTTTGTGGGGGAGAGGAGTTTGGTAGATGATCTACCCCCAGTGGCAAAGAAAGGTGAAGCTCACAGGCAACTTGTGGTATGAATCACACCAGGGACACCACATCCTACAGTGGTACAATGGAGAGAGTCTCAGGCCTCTCCACTGGCCCAGTAGATTGATAATCCCACCCAGTGCCGTGGGCTTCTATTGTGGATGTGATAGCTTCCAAACATTTCAAACAATGAAAATCCTGCTGAAGTGGGTTAAGAATTTCAGGGAAGGAGCAAAGTCTTTCTATTACCTTTTGCTGTAAGAGGAAAAATAGTGATGTGGAAGAGGGAGAAACCATCATTTTCATTTCAATTATACTAGAATATTTATTTTTCTAGAATACTTATTATCTTGAAATTTAAAGCATTGCCTTCCTCAGTCCTCAGACTGAGAAAAATATGGGATACATATAATATTT
Source organism: Iguana delicatissima (assembly GCA_948472985.1). NCBI lineage: Eukaryota > Metazoa > Chordata > Lepidosauria > Squamata > Iguanidae > Iguana > Iguana delicatissima. Next base: position 307,340 of record CAOKZL010001932.1, on the reverse strand, counting down.
AGATTTAGATATAGATAGAAATTGAAGTAGCTCGCCAAGAATTGAGACCACCAGATTAGAAAGCAAAAATAAAAGTTTATTTTACTGCAGGGATCTCAGTGGAATGATTTCCAAAGCCTGAGAGCCCCGATCCAGGTATTAGCTCTCTTTTTATACCCTCTTGTAAACAGGTTACAGGAAATGATTACATATGACCATATATGAAGTGTTTACAGGTCAGGCAGACCTGGGTTACATCTTTCAAAAATGATGTATTTTGGTACCAAGGGAGTATTTCTCCAACATCAAAACTCCCTAGGTTCCCGGCACTGCTAAGCACATACCTAAGCCTCTTGATAAGATAAAGGGCGCATCTGCTCACCTTATTTTTCTATATTTTTCTACCTTAGCAATAGCTTCTTCAACTTAACCCTTTCATTCCCCCCTTTATGCCAAATTCTACGCAATTTGACATACTTAAGCTTGCTTTTGGGCCATAACAGCAAAATGAGCTGCCTTCCCCTCCATAGCTTGGGAGAGAGAGGCATGTACACATTTCATAGCACAAGAAATACATACCATTACTAAGAACCCTACTACAATTAAAAGTACAATACCTAGAAACAAGGTTTTTAACCAGCTAAGATCGGGAAGCCAAGAAGTTAACCAATCCCAGGGGTTACTAACGCCACTGTCATTATTTTGTATCAACCCTTGCAACTGCTGTATCTCATCCTCTATAGTCTTGTTCAAATCATGGAACGCAACCTTGCATCCTCCTTTGACTATGGTACAAAACCCCCCTTTTCTGGCTAACAAGTAATCCAAGGCCATTCGATGTTGTAACAATAGCTGATTTAGCTCTTCAATTTCTTGTTGGAGGGCTTGTACCAATTTCCCAGTCGCATTTATAGTTTTCTCCAATCTGCAAGTCGATCCTATTGTGCTCCTACGATTTTCTTGAGCCATAATTCCTGGGTAGGATCCCAAAGTGAGGACCCCTGTGATCAGTCCTCCTCCTACTCTACTACCCTCACTCTCAGACAACTGTGGCCTCACGATGACCAGATCCTCACATTGACTTCCCAGTGGTCCCACTAAATGCCGTTTCTTCCTACCAACTCGTTTGATCTGTCTTGGTAGGAAAACTTGGACAGGTATAGTCATATATCCTATTCCTATACACTGGTAAGTCCCTGGGTGGTAGTTGGTGGACCACCCATTAAAGTAGAACCATAAATGCGGGTCTCTAGCCATCAATCCAGAGCATATACTACCTGACCCTGTATAATTAGGAGTGAACATGGGATATTCTGGGTATAAATCTCCAAAATTAGTTTCATTTAAGTCCCCCTTGGGTTGATAGGAGTTATTATATGTGCCATACAAATAGAATCTATCACTACATGCTGAATAATTTCCCAGTTTACCATAAAATGAGGAATATTTTATATATCCTTTCCACTTAGAATTCCAAGATCCACTATGGTGACAGCAAAAACACATTCCGGGGGAATAAGTATAAAACTTCAACCGCCTAAATCGAGTCTTGTTTATATTACTATCAACTTTGGCAAACATATTGGGATTCCCTCTCAATGCTGACTGTAGGGCTCCTACAACCACTCCCGGTTCACTAATAAGGGAGGGCATAAAACCGAAATCTGCTACAGTCTGTGGATGTTCATAGATCAGGGTGACACTGGGTCCGTGTTGTTGGAACATGTGTGCAGCATGTCGTTTGAACCAGTTAGCCTCAACTACTCCACCCATCACGCTCCACATCCCGATCAACATTACCCACTTCATTTTCGGAGCCACTCAGGGACCCAAATCTACTTACTCCACACAAATTCCTTCTGTACATATACAAAAATACTAAAATACCAAAAAATATACACACTACTATTATTATTAGATCACTAATACTAATATTCATTGTTTCTCTCCCATATCCACTGTAGGGGATCTGGCCGTGCGTAGAATAGTCAGCCTCCGGAGTGACTACAGCAGCTCACTGCAATCTTCCTCCTCTGCAGTTGCTAGGTCTGACCATCCTAGAGCTCCCCAGCGTCCAGCGGGTGGCGGCGGTTGGGTCTAGCCTAGAGTCTTCATTCACCTGTTGCGGATCTGACTGTGCGTAGAGTGGTCAATTCCCTGGTATGACCACGGCAGAGTCTAGTCCGAATCTTCTCTCCCTTTCTTCTGGACAATTTCAGTTTCAAAGGGTTTTCTTGTGATGAAATTACAGCCCAATCAGTAAACGCCCTTTTTATACCTGGTGTAGTGTATCCAAGGTTTCAGCCCTGCTACTTTTACTGCAGTGGGGGTGACTAACAGCACGTGATACGGCCCCCTCCAGCCTGATGATAGAGGCTCCCCTTTCCAATCTTTAACCCACACCTCATCCCCAGGCTGGAAGGAATGGGCCTTTGTGAGGAAAGGAACTCGTCTAACCTCCAAAGCATGGGCGTTTACCTTCTCTAGAGCTTTCCCTAATGCCTGCACTTCTTCTTGGAGGGTTAAGTTCCCCAGCTCTCGAATGTCCCCTCTCAATCCCTTCAGGATGGCCGGGGGTCTTTCCATACAGCAGCTCAAATGGAGTCAGCCCAGTCGTCCGATGAGGGGTGCATCTTATTGTTGCAAAAGAGCTATTGGGAGTACATCCAACCATTTAAGCTAGTTTCTTTGACACAATTTTGCAAGCTGAGTCTTCAATGTTCTGTTCATCCTTTCCACCTTCCAGAACTTTGGGGCCTATACGCACAATGTAATTTCCAAGTAATTCCTAAGACTTCTGCCAAACTCTTAACTACTCCGTGCACGAAGGCCGGGCCATTCAGATCCGATGTGCAGGGGTAACCCGTATCTAGGTACGATGTCTCGGAGTAGAGCTCGTACTACTTCCTCAGCCTTCTCTCGGTTCTGGCTGGGATATACTTCAACCCACCCAGTGTGAGTGCACACCATTACCAACATATACCGGTATTGTCCCATCCGTGGCATCTCGGTGAAGTCCACTAGGATTCGAAGGGAGTAGATCCTTGATGTTGGTTGCCTCTGCGAGGTCTGGGTGCTTGACGCGGGTTGTTCCGAGCGCAGAGTTGACACCGTGATGACGCCAGCATGGTGTACTGTCTCATTCCATCTATAAACACATCCTTTGCCAACAACTGGGCCAACGCTGTCTTTCCCAGATGCGTGGCTTCATGTGCCTTCTGAACGATTGGCCATCCCATAGATTGGGGTATGTACCGTCTTCCATCTGGTAGGACCCACCAACCATCTTTGTCGCTTATAGCTTTCAGGTCCCTTTCAGCCCTCTCATTCTCCCTGCTGGGTGTATCTAGGGGTCTGGTTACTCAAGGAGACTTGGAAAAGTGGTACTACCAATTCTCTGGGCAGGTTCTCCTTCCCACTCACTAGTTCACTCTCAGCGGCCTCCTTTGCAGCAGCATCTGCCTTCCGGTTTCCCCGGACCACTGGATCTTGCCCTCTCTGATGTCCTTTACAGTGCATCACAGCAACTTTACTAGGGGCCCACCCGCTTCTAATAGGTGCTCTATTTCTTTTCCATATTTGATCTCTTGTCCTGAAGAATTGATCAATCCTTTTTCTTGTACAGTGCTCCATGCGCATGCAGGGTAGTGAAGGCATACTTTGAATCTGTGTATATGTTTACAGTAAGTCCTTCGGCCAGCTCTAAAGCCCTGATCAAAGCGATAAGTTCCGCCTTCTGGGCCGAGGTACCAACAGGTAGCGCTTTGGCTTCTATTATTTTATCTGCCGTGACCACTGCATAGCCGGCCTTTCGCTTTCCCCTCTCGCACAAAGCTACTTCCATCTGTATAGTAAGTGACATCAGGATGGGGCCATGGGGTATCCCGCAAGTCTGGTCTACTTGAGTATACTTCATCCATGGTTTGAAGGCAGTCGTGGTGTATATTTCCAGATTCTGCTGGGAGCAGTGTTGCAGGGTTCAGGGTGGTGCACAACTCCAACTTCACTCTAGGGTTTTCATACAACATTCCCTGATACTTGGACATTCGGCTATTCGTGAACCAATAGCTACCTTTGTACTCCATGAGGGCCAGTACAGAATGTGGAACCTTTACCATCAAATTCTGGCCTAAGGTTAACTTATCTGCTTCTTTTACCAACAAGGCTGTTGCTGCTATAGCTCTGAGGCACCCAGGCCATCCTTGACAACTGGATCTAATTGCTTAGAGAGATATGCCACTGGGCGATGCCAGGATCCCAACATCTGTGTCAGTACTCCCACGGCTATTCCATTCTTCTCATCAACATATAAGGTGAACTTCTTTGTTACATCTGGCAGACCTAGCGCCGGAGCTTCCATCAGCGCCTTCTTTATCTGTTCCCAGGCGTTCTTTTGTTCTTTTCCCCACACAATTCAGACTTCTCCGGACCTTTGGTAGCTTCATATAATGGTTTGCTCATTACTGCAAAGTTAGGAATCCAGATTCTGCAAAACCCAGCTGCACCCAAGAATTCTCGCACCATCTTCCCGATTCCGGGGCTCAGGCAGAGCACACACAGCCTCCTTCCTTTCTGGCCTAGCGCTCGTTTCCCTTGAGTCACTTGGAATCCCAGATATCGCACCTCTGTCTGGCACAACTGGGCCTTCTTCTTAGATACTTTGTAGCCTGCTTCCCACAGAAGCTGGAGCAACTCCATTGTGGCTTCCTTACACTCCTCCTCACTGGTGGCGGCCAACAGTAGATCATCCACATATTGCAGCAAAACTCGTCTCTCGGGTTCAGATCGGAATTTTCTCAAGTCTTGACTCAATGATGTCCCAAAAATCGTTGGTGAGTTCTTCCACCCCTGAGGCAAGCGGCACCACGTGAACTGGGTCTTCTGGCCTGTAATGCTGTCTTCCACCTGGAAGGCAAATATTTCCTGGCTTTGGGGGGCCACTCGGATACAGAAGAAGGCATCCTTGAGATCCAAAACAGTGAAGTGAGTAGCTGCAGATGGAACTAGTCCCATCAGAACATATGGGTTTGGTACCACTGGGTGTAGGGTTACTGTAGCTTTGTTTACCATCCTTAAATCTTGTACTGGACGATATTCCTTCGTCCCAGGTTTCAATACTGGGAGTAATGGAGTATTCCAGGGAGAGCGGCATTCCCGAATTATATTGTACTTCTTCAGCCGTTCTAAATGCTTCTGGATCCCTTCCAGGGCTTCTCTGGGTAGATCATATTGCCTTACACGAGTGGGCATAGCATTTGGCTTTAATTCTACCACTATGGGGGCCACGAACCGGGCTAACCCAGGTGGGTTGTCTTCAGCCCACACGCCTGGGGGTCCAAATATAGTGGGTTGCTCTTGACAAACCATGATCTGGTACCTTCGCCACTCCTCCTCCATTGGATAAGTCACTGAGATATTCTTTGGTCCTCTAAAATTTATTTCCATCGTCCCATCTTCTTCAATAGAAATTTGAGCTCTCAATTTAGCCAACAAATCTCGACCCAATAAGGGCACAGGGCAACTTGGCAAATACAAAAACTGGTGAGTGACTTGATGTCTTCCTAGATCCACAATCCTTTTTCTAAGAGAGGGTGTTTTTCCAATTTCCCCGTGGCCCCCACAATTCTTATGGCTTTCTCAGTTTTTGGGGCTATTGCAGAATTTAATACTGAACGGGTGGCTCCCGTATCTACCATCATGGGGATGGCTCGGTCCCCTATTTGTGCTGTGACCATAGGCTCCCCGGGGCCGAGCAAGGGGGCCCGGTCTGTCCTAATCGTAATGTTCCATTTCAGCTAGTCCAATGAAGTCCTCGAACCCTTCGTCCATCCCCTGCTCATATCTTCCATCCACTACTCTTCCTCTTCCTCTTCCTCGATTTGCTCCCCTTCCTCTTCCTCGATCCATTCCTCTTCCCCTGTTCGCCATCCCTCTCTGTCTGGGACATTCATTCTTCCAATGCCCAACCTGTCGGCAGAGGGCACACTCATTGCGTCTCAATGGAGGTCCACTTCCTTTTCCAATCTTTCCTCCCCCTTCCTTTGTCGCCAAAGCTGCAGCCAATAATTCCGCCTTCTTATGCATCCGCCTGTCCTTCTCCCGTTTCTCCTCTTGGTCTCTATTCACATATACTCTCTGGGCAATTTCCAACAATTGGCTCAAATTCATACCTGCAAATCCCTCTTGTTTCTGGAGTTTCTTCCTTATATCTGGATAACTTTGGGTCACGAAGGCCAAATTCACCATCTGTTGGTTGCCTGGGTCTTCTGGGTTCACAGGAGTATACTGCCTATAAGCATCAAGTAACCTTTCCAAATATGTTCCTGGGGGTTCAGTGGGTCCCTGAAGTATCTCTGATACTTTGGACATATTAACAGGCCTCTTCATTCCTTCTCTCATAGCTTCCACTAGTAGAGCTTGATAATCAGTGAGCATAGTCAACTGTGCTGGGAGGTTCGGGTCCCATCCTGGGTCCGCCAAGGGGACCCTACCTCTCATCCACTGCTCAGGGTTCGCCTCTCCAGGAGGTGCTCTGTTTCTAGCTATCCGTTCTGCATGCTGAATTATTCTCCTCCGCTCTTCAGTAGTGAACAAAGTCAGGAGCAACTGCTGACAATCTTGCCAAGTGGGGACATGTGAGGCCATAATACTGGAACAAAGTTCAATTACTTCTTGTGGTTTGTCTGTGTAAGTAGCATAATGGGTCTTCCAATTAAGAAGGTCAGACGTGGTGAAGGGAGTATATTGGTAACTCGGGACTCGCCGATAACCACCCTCTTGGGTGGGATCTGGCACCAATTGACTGATTTGTCGCAATGGTGCAATCACATCTCCACTTTCCCCATCCGAATCATCTACTTCTTCTACTTCCTTCTGGGGTTTTGTCTGTTTACTCTTGACCTGCTTACTCTTGGATTTTTCTTTTGGTCCAGTCTGTTCGGGTTTGGGTCTGAGTGTCATCTTATTCTGGACAGCCAAACTGGAACCTGGCAACTCCTCTGTCATTTCCTCTTCATGGGTAACTGGGGCCAAATCCGCCAGTCCCCCAGCCACTCCCTCTTGTTGTGAGGCTGTCTGAGGTACTGGTGGCAGTGGAGCAGGCGGTGGTACTTCCAAAGCCAGTGGTGGCGGGGCTGGCTGCATCACCACATACGGTGGAGGGGGGGCAGTGGGCTCTTCTGGAGCTGAATCAGGCAAAATCTGGGCTTTTCCAAGCTTTCGTCTGGCCCTGTCCTGCCTCAGCACCATAGCCTTACAAATTTGTTCCTGACACTTCTGCAACCAAGAGGGGTTCTCTGTAACCACTGTGTCCCATGAATCTATGTATGGATACTGATCAGGATGGCCAGGCTCACCCACCACTACTGAATACACTGCCTTGATTCGAGCGGGTTCTAAGCTCCCTTCCGGAGGCCACCCCACCTTGAAAGAAGGCCACTCCACTTCACATAAATTCCGTAACGCCCTGGCGTCATCGGGGGGTCCCCATAGTCCCCACTGAATCCTTTCTTGAAATTCTTTAACATACAACCTAAAGGGGTTTGCCGGCTTTGCCCCCCACCGATTTCCTCCCAACGTGGACAAGACACACTAGGAGAAAGGGATTTGGCGCGTGAGTAAGGGGTCTCACGCGCCAACACGAAGGGGGATAGACACCACTCTCTCTGTGCCGACCCACGCACCCGGACTCTCAACGGTACGCAATGGGAACTGCGACACCTTGCGCCCCTCCTTTCACACCACATTCACGCCAACAAACTACCTCCCACCTCTTTTTCCACCTCCAAAAAGCCTCGCGGTTTCACCCACAACAGTGGGGTACTAAGGCAAGACTTAAGGGGTTGATCAGGCCCCTCTTCTCCCTGAAGTTGCAGGGAGGGCACTCACCAACAGTCGTGGGAGGGTTCTGCTTTCTGCTCCGTCTTCGGGTCCCTGGGCTGGAACACCACCGCCAGAGCCGCCGCCTCACTCCGAGTCAATCCTTCTGACAAAAGTAAGTCAGGGGCGCCCTGGGTCGCGTCGGAAAGAGGCGACGGCCCCGACGCCCTGGCGTCCGCCAAAGTGGGCAAAACGCCCTCAATATCCCGACGAGCCCCCAAATTGAAGTAGCTCGCCAAGAATTGAGACCACCAGATTAGAAAGCAAAAATAAAAGTTTATTTTACTGCAGGGATCTCAGTGGAATGATTTCCAAAGCCTGAGAGCCCCGATCCAGGTATTAGCTCTCTTTTTATACCCTCTTGTAAACAGGTTACAGGAAATGATTACATATGACCATATATGAAGTGTTTACAGGTCAGGCAGACCTGGGTTACATCTTTCAAAAATGATGTATTTTGGTACCAAGGGAGTATTTCTCCAACATCAAAACTCCCTAGGTTCCCGGCACTGCTAAGCACATACTTAAGCCTCTTGATAAGATAAAGGGCGCATCTGCTCACCTTATTTTTCTATATTTTTCTACCTTAGCAATAGCTTCTTCAACTTAACCCTTTCAATATAGATACAGATACAATACAGATATAGATATAGATTATAGATGGGATAACATTTTTCTGTTGAAAGCAGGCTGGGTTAATAGTGCAAAGAATAGAGTCATAATAGCAGCATATTCCTGGCGACTAACTCCAGATGATCCCTTCCTCTCTGTAGCTGAAGTCAGGGAGAGACTGGGGTATCTGGTACACTGGTATTTGACACCAACAACTCCATTTTGCTGTTTTCTCCACCCCATTATAGAATCTCCAAAATTCTCCCAAAGTTAGTAGGCTGTATGGTTTCAGTGAAGGAAGGTTCTGAAGGGCAAATCCTTCACACTCACACACTCATAATACACTCTGGTATGTTATTATGCAGAGCCTGTATTTGGATTTGACATCAGAATGTAACGACAAATTATGCCACAGGAAGCAGCTCTCAGAACTGTGATTAACACATTTCTGTTCTAGTTATCATCATGGGAACAGACCTTATCTTCACAGTTATGATGCCCTTATCAAAAGACATAAGAGAGAAAATAATTCTCCTGTAGTTCACTCAAAGGTCACTGAATGTGTCAGATAGATCACACTTCATGCTCTTTTCCATTATTAGAAGAAAGACACAACATGTATGTAGTATATCACTCATTTTCTACAGGTTTCACACATGTTTTTGGTGCATGGAATGGGGTTGAAATGCTCTCCCATCTCCCAGTTTACACACATTTATTGGCTCCTGTGCATACGACAGGAATGGAAAAAGAAATACTTGTTAGTATTTTCCAACAGCTCAAAAACCCCTTGCAATAAAAAAAGTGCAACAGCAAATTTGATAATTTTTTCTGTGCAAAAATATGTAGATGTTTTCCTGAACACAGTATTTTTTTGCAGAAACCGTGCTTTTTTTTCATTGACAAAGTGTTTTCGGTGCAAAAGACAATGTGTTTTGCACAGCTGACAGTTTTCTGCATAAAAAATATGTGTATTTCTGTATACAGTAATCCTACAGAGACTCTGCAAGGTACAAATACCTCCCAAGAAATGCATGAAACTTTTCTCCAGTGGAAGAATCCTATGGAAAGTAGTCATCTTTCTATGCAAGGTTGAAAAAGGAGAATTAATTCCCCACTGTACAACTATCTCCTTATTGAAATACTCTAAATGTAGGCTACAAGAACATGGAGGAGGAATAAAAGGAGAAAACTGATAGTCTGGTGAAGAGAACTTCCCCTGTATGTGGAGGCCCAATAGGTGATTTAGAATAAAAATTTTCCAGTATTCAGAACTGCATGGAGAGCATCTGTGCATGAGGGAGGCTTTTTTCTTCAAACCATCACTCCCTGCATGAGGAGAGTGATAGAAATGAATTCAGGGGAGCTAAGGCTAACAGACTACCCTTCCTCTCATGATTAGCCTGCATTTAGAATAACTGAATAACCTCATATACATCATGTTTGCTCTGTAAAGTTGAGTAGTCCCAATTTCAGGTTTCCTAGTCACACAGTAAGAGGCCCACACATGTACATTTTTACGTGACTGTACATAAGTTGGCTGTATTTCAGTCTTCCAGTGAAAATGTGTGAAGGCTGGAAATGGTGATGGGGAACCACATCTGAAAGAACATCTGGGTGCTTTCTGGAAACTCCCTGTCCCAAAAATCCATCAAAGCCCTACTTGTAGAGCTTGTTACTTTTTTGGACTATAGCTCCCACAATACCCCAGTCATCATGGTCAAAATATCTTTCCCAAGTTCTGATTACCAGGTAGAGAGGTTCTTCTTCTTGTTGTTCTGACAGATCTTCAGCCTGACAAGTGCTTGAACTTGTTATTTGGCTCTAACATAATGTTGATTTTATCTCTTGCTTCTGTCTGCCTCTTGTAATTGCTTTTATAATATGAGTGTTTTAATTGATTGCTGGTGTTAGCTCTGTTTGGAACGGAAAGAGAGAACTAAACTTGAAATGGAAAGACAGGATGTACATGTTTTTAAATACGTAGATAATAAATAAATTCTAAGTGAGGATAAGTAAGACCAAGGCCTTGTGAGGCCAATAAGACAAGATGGGTGCAATTTGGGCTACAGATAGCTTTTTGTTGGCCCACTGCTCATTCAGTGGCAATACCTTGAAACGCAGCCCACCTTCGTACACCTGAATCTGAGAAGGAGATGCTGGAAATATGTACAGGTCACCTGTGTGTTTTATGTGCATTTATGAGGACTGCTTTTTTTGTCTTGTTCTCCTTCCTAGAGCTAGTGCAGTCTTAGTGCAGTCTTAGGTCCTTTCCGCAGCTTACCTGTCTCTGGTGTCATCCCAGCATTGTCCCAGCAGCGGCTTTACCAGCATGAGAATGTGGACATGAATGCTCTGCGCCACACCGGTTGGCTCCCTGAAGATGGAAGCGTGATGGACATGCCTCTTCCTTCCACAGCACTGCCAGCCTCTTTCCCAGGTTGCGCTGGAGCAGGAAGTGCCTCCATCGCACTTCCAACACTCCCTTAGGCCAGATAAGTGTGGGACAGTTGTGCGATTGGGGGTCATTGATGGGGAAATCCTGTCAATGATTTATTCCGGAACCACACCAGCTGGTGATAGGAGAAGGATGGGGCTATGATGACATCATGAAGAAGTGTCGTCACAGTCCCACTCTTCTCCTATTCGCATGCCAAGACGCAGGCCTCCTGTGGAAAGGGCCTCAGTGAAGATAGAATCATAGAGTTGGAAGAGACCACAGGGCCATCCAGTCCAGTCCCCTGCCATATAGGAACACACATCAAAGCATTCCCAACAGATGGCCATCCAACCCTTGCTAAAAAACTTCCAAACAAGAAGACTCCACCACACTCCTAGGCAGCATATTCCACTGCCAGACAACTCTGACCATCAGGAAGTTCTTCCTGAGGTGTAGATAGAATCTCCTTTCCTGCAGCGTGAATCCATTGCTCCTTGTCCTAGTCTCTGAAGCAGTGGAAAACAAGCCTGCTCCCTCCTCGACAAATCCACCTAACAGTAGCCCTGTCCAGCCTGCATTTTACTAGCTTTTTTGCAAGAATGTCATAGGGAACTTTCTCAAAGGTTTTACTGAAATCAAGATATGCCACGTCCACAGCATTCTCTTCATCTATCAAGCTTGTAACTCTATCGTGAAAAGAGATAAGATTAGTCTGGCACAACTTATTTTTGAGAAATCCATGTTGACTTTTAGTGGCTACAGCATTGCTTTCTAAGTAATGACAAACTGACTGTTTAATGATCTGCTCTAAGATCTTTCCTGGTATTAATGTCAGGTTGGCTGGGCGATAATTATTTGGGTCCTCTTTTTTTTTTCCCCTTTCTGAAAATGGGGACAACATTTGCCCTCCTCCAGTCTGCTGGGACTTGTCCTGTTCTCCAAGAGTTCTCAAAGATTATTGTGAGTGGTTCTGAAATGACTTCTGCCAGTTCTTTTTACATCCTTGGGTGTAATTCCTGTGGCCCTGCAGACTTGAATTCATCTAGTTTAGCAGGTATTCCTACACTACTTCTCTACCTATTCTTTGCTGCATTTCTGCCCCTTCCTCACCTGATCCCCACCCACCCCCCCAGGTTGAGTATTTCTATGGTTTTGGGAGAAGACTGAGGCAAAGAAGGTGTTGAGCAGTTCTGCCTTTTCTCTTTTCCCGCATTAGTAATTGACCAGCTTCTCCATGCAACAACCCTATCATTTCCTTGTTTTTCCTTTTGCTGCGGACATATCTAAAAAAGCCTTTTTTATTGTTTTTAATGTCTCTGGCAAGCCTGAGTTCATTTTGTGCTTTAGCTTTTCTGACCTTCTCCCTACATATCCTGGCTATTTGCTTGAATTTGTCTTTGGTGGTTTCACCATTCTTCCATTTCCTGTACATGTTTCTGTTAACACTTAGCTCAGTTGAGAGTTCTGTAGTCAACCATTCTGGTTTGTTTAGACATCTGACATTTTCCCTCCTTATTATCACAGTTTTAAATTGTGCCTTCAGTATCTCACTTTTAAGAAACTCTCGTCTGCCATGAACTCCTTTCTCTTTCAGTTTTCTTGGCCATGGAATTTTGGCAAGTAACTCCCTAAATTTACAGAAATCAGCTTTCTTAAAGTTTAGGATGTGTGTCTGGCTACACTTGGCTTCGCCTTCCCACTGAATGACAAACTCCAAAAGAGCATGGTCACTTCCCCCCAAGGATCCCAACACCTCCACCTCATCAACAAGGTCATCCCTTTTGGTCAGGATCAGATCTAAAATAGTCGATCCCCTTGTCGCTTCTTGTACCTTCTGGACCATGAAATTGTCTGCAAGGCAAGCGAGGAACCTATTGGACCTTCCGGTGTTGGCAGAGTTTGACTGTGAACATATATCAGGATAGTTGAAATCTCCCATTACTACTGCATCTCTCCTTTTTGAATATGTGGTCATCTGCTCCAGGAAGTCATCATCCAAGTCCTCAGGCTAGCCTGCAGGCCTATAGCAAACCCCCACAATCACATCTCTATTGTTTCTTACTCCCTTAATTCTTACTCAGATGCTCTTGAGCTGGCTTCCTGGATTTAAGTCACGGATCTCTTCACAGGTGAAAACATCCTTGACATATAAAGCTCCTCCTCCTCCTTTCTTGTTTGGTCTATTTCTGCGAAATAGGTTATACCCCCCCTATTCCTACATTCCAATCATGAGATTCATCCCACCAGGTTTCAGTGATGCCTATTAAATCATATTTATTTTGTTGTATTATGAGTTCAAGTTCATCTTGCTTATTTCCCATGTTCTGTGCATTTGTGTAGAGACACTTAAGACCATGTGCCCTTCCCGCAAGTCCTGTACTAAAGTTACTCTTCCTCCCACTGTTGGTCTCTAGTACTACTTGGCCTGCTCTGTCTGTATCATTTGGGCTATTTTTCCCAGCTCTCAGTGAATCCTTGCCCTGAATAATACTGTTTCCCTTCCCTGCCAAACTCGGTTTAAAGACCTCCTGATCGGCTTTGCGAGACTGTTAGCAAAAATGTTCATGCTGACAATTGTGAGGTGCAACCCATCCATTGCCAGAAGACCGTCTTCATGGAAATGGAGATCGTGATCCAAAAACCCAAATTGCTCTTGGCAGCACCATCTGTGGAGCCAGTTTTTGACCTCCACTATTCTTCTCTCCCTTTGTGGGCCATGTCCTTCTACAGGGAGGATAGACAAAATGAGAACCTGCACACCAAAGTCCTTTAGCTTCCTCCCCATAACCTCACAATCCTTTGTGATGCGCTGAAAGCTGCACCTTGCAGTGTCATTGGTTCCAACGTGAACCAAAAGGAGTGTAATACTTAGAAGTTGTTAGTAAGCCAAATGTATATCACTTCTCTTGCCAGCTAATTTGAACGAAAGGCCCACATTTGAATGAAAACTCATGATGGAAATTCACACAAATTGTAGTTGCAGACATAAATAGTACAACTTACCTGCATGTCTTTCATCTCTGGACATGATAATTGATGATGCTTGAGAATTTGAGTCAAATTGATCCAGTCAATACCTTCTGAACCAATCATGTGTGGAATAACCCTTCAGATTTCTTGTGATACAGATTTCAGCTCAATAACATTTTGCTACTTGTTCCCCTGAATTAAACAGCCATTCCAAGTGTGCAGCCCTCTATGTGTTGATGCTCCAAAAGTCATTTGCTTTAAAAAAAATACTTGTTTTGTTTCATCTCACTTAGATGTAGTATGAATGAAAGTATTTTGTGGTGCTTCTAGCATGGGATTTTAACTTTTTTCTTTTTTAAAAAAAAGCTAACTGAAGCTGAAATCCTATACACTCTTACCTATACATACTGACCTCTTGAACTAAATGGGGCTTATCCAAATATGATGCCAGAGAAGAGGTTTGAACAAAGATGATGGAAAGAATGTGATTCCTGGACCTGGATCTCGTTCTCCCATTTACAAAACTGGTAACAGAGCACTAATATGAAAATAGTGTCCAGATGACTGAGGGCTGCCACTTTAGCGGAGCACAGCCCTGATATTAAAATTTCAGTATGACAGAGAGCACAGTGTTTGGGCCTTATTTCAGAGCACCACAGAACTACTGACATTCACAGAAAAGCTACCAGGACTTTTAAAAAATGAATTCATTATGTAACTCAGTGCAGAACCTCAAAAGTAATTCATTGCCATTACTGTTGGTGCATTTTTTTTTCATGATTGTGTTCTCTCAAGTGCAAGTGAGAATGAAGAATTTTTAACATTTCCTTCTCACTGGGTCAGGCTGTGAAATTTTTTGCAGATTTTCAATTATTATTTTTTTTCACATTTTGGGACTTCTTTATGAGAATTTCAACTATGTAAAACATTAGCTTAGTCAAAAAAAAAGCGCTATGAGTGCCAAATTTGGTGGAGATTGTGAAAAGCCCATGATTTTTTGCTCAAAAATGTTGATTTCAGTGCAAATGAAATTTTCAAAATGTGAAAAATCCTGAGGCTGCTATTTTTTGTTTGCTTTTAACAGAGTGCCCTGATGTATCTAGATTCAAGACATCCTTTCTTCTTTTTCTTTTTAGTTTTATAATTTTGATTACGATTTTTTTATATACAATAAGAATTTAAATAAAACAGCAACACAGAAGAAAAAATGAAAACAGGGAATAAATAAATAGATAAAAATAAAATGTATATAGATACAAAGGAAAGAAATGAAAGAACAGAGAAAGTAGAAGTGACTTCTAAGCTTTTCTTCAACAGTTGTTAAAGTATATAATCAATCTATACCTCGCCAATCTATCACAATAAATTCTTCATCCACCTTTCTATAACATATGCCTACTAATATCTAAATCCAGACTTATAGATTTTTATGTATATTTTCTATAGAAAGTCAATAAAGGGTTGGTATTGTTAAACTGAAGCTGCTATTAATCTTCCCCTAAATTAAGCTGAACAAATTGCCCCCTCTCATTCTAATTTAACAATAATCTATCAGAATGCAAAATATCAAATGTTAAATCCTCTCATCTTCATTAAAGCAGTTTTCCCATTTTTTCCCAACTGTTCCTCCCTCTCTCTGGCTCTTTTGCAGCAGCGACTCCCAAAAACAAAATTCAAGCTTTCTGTATTTTTTCCCTTCCAGTTTTCCATAGCTCTGTCCAAAAAAGTACCCCTCTCTCACAATAATGTCCCTTGTAATTGCCTAACCCTCTAGCCCACATACCAATTAATCTTAGGCCCTTTCCACACGTGGTTATTAAGGCGGGCCAATGCATCTTGCCACGGAGGTCTTCTGCACGTTGGAGCGGACTAGGTTCGGTTTATTTACCTTCATTCCACACATAATTCCAACTAAATGTGCCCCCATGTGGTAGTAAAGCACACTATTTGAAAACCGGGAGAAATTGGTTTTCCAATTTTCCAGATCAATCTGATTCATACTTTTACAGTGGTGCAGACACATACATTCACGCCAATGCAAATTGGTGGTCAGGGGAGGGCTCATGGGAGGGGCCAGCGGGTAGTATGGACTTTTGCACGTACGCACGTACACAATGATGTACTAAACCATGCAAAAAGGGGGGGCAATTACAGCCAACAGGGTGGGGTGAGGAGTGTAGCGGGAGTGGCCATGGTGGAGGCAGTGTGGATTCATGAACTCGCACTCCTCCGAATCAGAATGGAACATAAGCAGTAGCTGAGAGGAAGGAAATGAGGGAATGTCCGCCTTGTTTCAAGCCCAGAAAATCTGGTAAGAAACAGCTGGAACCGATTCACCAGCCTCGTGCGGAAAGGGCCTTAGTATCATTTTAATCAGTTTTTTTTATTTCATCTCCCCAAAATCTTATTTTGTAACAACTACCTTTATACTAAGACAACAACTACCTTTATACTAAGACAATACCATTTCCACACTAGAGGCCATTAGTGCAATATACTGTTAAAACTTCAGCATTGCTATTTGCATGATGGCATCAAGTTAGGAACACTGTTTTCTGCACCCTTCCACCTTCAGTAGCAGTATTACCACCAGTGTTCCTTCTGCACCACAGTGTCCTTGGCCACTCTCTGTCCCCACTTCACTCCGCCCCATCCACCTGATTAGTTGGGGGGTTGTTGTTGTTGTTCTTTGGAGGATGTACTAAACACACCAGTACACTATTGTATTTTCTCATGATAATGTCTAAAAATGTATTTAAAAAAATAAAAAGTTTTAATTCAAAAGAGAACTTTCAAATAAACATAGAGAGGTAATAGATTTCAAAGTTACCACGCCATGGGAGTCGTTGAGAGAGGGACAAACTGGGCACATCCACACCCCACCCACTGTTGGATTTACGATGACTGGAAGCAGTATCAAGTGCTATAACAATATCACACTGAGCCAGCTGACAGGATTGAAGTGCTAATGGAGGCTCTTAATGGTTTTGCAATACTTGGGGATGGGAAAGCAGCTGGATAGTGACAACGTTGTGTGGTAGCACAGCTCCTGATCTGGAAACAACCTATACAAGCAGTATAAGCTATGGTGGTATAATGACGTCGTGTGAAAATGGCCAGCATTGAAGAGCAAGCTACAGAATAACACCTACAATCCAAAAAATCCAATCTTTTTTTAACCCATTCATATTTTAAAATTAATCTTTTCCCCCCAAACCTCTGCCATTACACAAACTGAGCATCAATCATGAACTTCCATAAGACTGGGGCAGGGGGAACATCCTTCCATTAAAACCCAAAAATTTTCTTACTGATCCTGTTATTTTTGTCCTCTTTGTCTTCTTCTTTCTCCCCTTCTAGCAGTTTATCTGAAAACCAAATACCATCAATGTTTTTCTAGGATTCTTCCCAATGGCACTGTTCTCTCCAATGACTTTATTATAAATCTCAGCATTCCTCCTTCCAACATCCTGCATATCTTTCAGGAAAAAGACATCCAACTTCACCTCTCCTTTTCAGTGTCTCTGATGTTATTCCTCTCTCCATTATTTGTAGTATGTCCAGTAGTTGCCCTGGTTCCTCCGGAACACTTTCAAGTCTCCAAAATCATCATGGTCTGGCCATATATCACTATCCATGATTTTCTCTCCACACTTCAATATCCCCCATCCATTTGATTCTCTATTCCCATCATATCATCCATTGTTAATCTGAAGCTCTTAAGATAATTTTTCATTAATTCAAATTCCTCCCAAATCTCCTGTCAAATCACTGGGTCACATTCATTTTCTAGAGGTTTAAAGAGTCAAGATATCCTTTCTCACTGAAGACAAAAACAACTGTGAGTCCTGTAACATCTCTTGCTATTGTCTATTGCAGGCTTTCCATGTGCCGTGACACGTTAGTCTGTCGCCTGAAGTGTGTAAGTGTGTTGCCTACAATCTTGGAAATGTATGTTATTATTTTTAAACCATATATTTTTAAAAATATATGAAAGGTTTTCATGAGATATGTTGTGTCCCCATACATTTTGTTATTACAATTTATGTATATATTTGTATCTCACATAAGGGGTTAGTTTAACCTCTGGTTTGCTAGTAAAACTAAATTACTGTATCGCGAAATGATGCTTGTCTAAAAAAGTTTATCATCGACATGAAAAGTCTGGAAAGCTCTGGTCTACTGCATAGCCATTGTTGTAACTTCTTACACATTGCTCATTGCAATTATCACTTTTTAGTTTCCTTTTTATTTTCTTTTTTTGAAAAAAAAAACCTATATGTGTGTGTTTGGAAATATTTTTATCCCACCCTTTATCATGGGATTTCAGGACCACATATGGTTTAAAACAATTCCAGATTACAATAATAAAATAACAGGATAAAAATATATTAAACAGAACAACAAGTTAGAATAGTCTAAAAGGCTACAATTAGAAATAATGTATATGTACAATGGTGAGAACCAGCATGGTGTAATGATTCAAGTGTTGGACAAGAACTCCAAGAGACCAGAGTTCAAATCCTCATTCAGCTATGGGAACCCAGTGGCTGACTGTGGGCAAGTCTCACCCTCTCAGTCTCAGAGGAAGGCAACGACAACTGTTCTATCAACAAATCTTGCCAGGAAAACCCTGTGACAGGTTTGCCACAAGCTGCAACTCCTTGAGGGCATGCAACAGCAACAACAATAATAACAAAAACAAAAATATGTACACTTAAAAACAAATTGGGCCCCAAATGCTTTAATAAAAAGCCATGACTTGACTTGGTGGTGAAAAGAAGCCAACCAGACCTCAAAGAGGAAGGCATTCACAACTCAGGCCCTTTTCCCACCTGACTTTGAAAGCAAAATGACCAGGGGTACAAAGCGGAATCGAGACAATGGTTCCGCATGATGTTCTTGCGATCCCGTAGCGATCCCGTGGCAATTGCGGATTATGCCATTTTTGGCTCTTTGCCAAAAATGACCCACGATTGCGCATTCCTCTCGCATCCCTCCCGCACTTACCTGGCGTGTGGAACCTCAGGAAGCATGACGACTGTGCTTCCTCCCCCAGCGCAGCCTGGGAAAGTACCTGGCTGCGCTGCGGAAGGAAGAGGCGGAGCTATCACGCTTCCTTCCATCCAGCACGCAGCTGGCTCGGAGGGAAGCGCAGGGCATGCAATTCCCTCTTGCAAGAAGCTTTTTGCGCGATCCCCACGCGATGGCACTGTGAACAAGGTAAGGTGCGAAAAGGGCCTCAGATGCAACATCCAGGAAGACCCATGTCCTCCCACACCATATTGCCCATGCCAGTGGGACTCAGAGGAGGGAGGGTCTCCTGCACACCACAAACCTTGAGCAGGTATGCTTAGGGAGAGGCCTTCTTCAAGTAGCAGAGTCCTAAAATATTTAGAGTTTTAAATGTGTTCCCCAACATCTTGAATTCAGACCAGAGGCAAACTATTAGTCAGTGCAGGTCCTTTAAGACCAGCATTTTCTGCTGTCTGTAAATGACACTCTGGTCAGCAATCTTGCCACTCCATTTTGCACTAGCGGTAGCTTCCGAGTCATATTCAAGGGCACCCCCATGTAGACAGCCTTACAGTAGTCTAATAAAGATGTTATCATTCATGGATTTCTGTAGCCGATTTCTCCTGCCCAGAAAAGGCTGTAGCTGATGCATGAGCTGAAATTGATCCCAGCCAAATCAGAAAAGGAAAAGAAAAATGGCCTAAGATTTTAAAAGAACCTCCTCAAAATGTTCCCTAAATGTTTTGCCCCACTCCAAAAGTGAGGAGAATTACTACTACTACTACTACTACTATCATTATTATTTTAAAAAGCAGCTTTCAAAGTCATCAGAATGCTTTGCAAAAGAAACATCACGGTGATTGTAGTATTTTTACAGACAGGGAGAGGTGATTATGGCATTTCCTGCCAAAATAACATGGCTGGCTTCAGGTAATACACATCTTGATATGGGTGAGTTGGGAACACCATTTTGTGCTCTGCATCAGGCTGCAAAACATCTTGGGAGACCCTGCCACTTAAGCAAGCCCAGAATGAGGGAAAGAGTTTTGAAAACAACCAAATTTTCCTTATAAACACTTCTGATATGTTCATTTTTTTTCTTTTTCATTCAACCAGCTGAGACAGTGTATGTCTGGAAGTTATTCCATGGAAAAAGGCCAAAGCATTTTTTATGGGAATCTTCCTTCAGGTTAGAAATCTTTTCAGAACCGCTTCTTTTTTTAAAAAAAAAAAAGTCAGCACAGAGTTAAAGCTTAATCTGTTCTACTGCCTGATCAAACATTAACCTGCCATTCTAAAAGTGGAAAGACAAAGAGGCTGCCAAGGCTGAGCTGGTCAGTGCAGGTTCCATGAATCATTCAACCAACTCACAGGCTCATTATCCAAAGAAAGCCCTCAGCAAACTGACACAAGAAGGGCGGCAGGGATGTAGGGAAGGCGGAAGGGGGAACATGACTCATTTCTCCAGCAGTTACCTTCAGGTTGTGGAAACTCCTGTCAGGGAGAGCAGGAGTAGGCCAAAATGCAGTAACCAGAGTGAGGGAAACAACTGATTTTGTTCTAGCGCGGCATGTGTGAAAGAATGCACAGCGAGAGAAGCTCCAGTCATGTGCTGGCTCTATTCTAGTTAATCTTTCTCTGTGCCTATCTGATCTCTTCTGTCTTATTAAGCTGTGAGGACGAATGAGTTACTTAGGGTTGGTGGGCTTATTGTTTTCAAATTGAATTCCAGCTGAAATCCAGTCACCATCTGCTACTTGTGCCAAGGCTGATTTCAAAATTTTATGTATCTATCCATTTATGCAGGTTTAGTGCATTCAGAAGGAACTTCAGGAGTGGTAACAACAGACGGCAGCATGCTGATGTTTTCTTTCTCAGAGTGTTTAGTGCTGGTATTCTAAGGTAATGAAGCAGGGAATCTATACAAATGAAATAGCATCTCACTCTAGGGTTTTCTCTCTCCCATGGAGGAGAGAGGTGGAAGAAAAGTAGTCAGTGCTTGTTTTGCCTTTTAAATATTCATTTGACTATTGAAGACTTCAAGGTACTCCTGTGTTACAGGCTAAGTTCTTACATGATTCTGGACACGTCTCGAACCCTTAGACATCTAGGAATGGATCAGAATTTCTTTTAAGTTCATTTTTTAAAACCTACCAGTCTTTGAAAATGTCTTTACATTCCAGATGGAAAGAGAACAGTTTTGTTTTATTTTTATAATGAATGTGATAGAAACAGAGATATCCATGCAGGCCCAGGGTTTTGAATTCTTAGCTCCTAAATGTTAAGCAGTTCATGCTACCAAGGGTCTTTCTGCAGTACACGGTTATAGTGCTCTTATTCTACTTTCAGCATCCTATGGAATCCTGGGGCTTGTAGTTGAGGGAGGGGCCTTTATAATTCTCAGCCAGAGAGCTCTTTGGCCTCAGTAAACTATAAACCCCAGAATTCCACAGGATGCTGAAAGTAGAATGATAGCACTATAATAGTGTAGGGCAGAAAGGCATCAAGTTGCAGAACTGTTATTCCACTTTGACTGTCATAGTTCCATCCCAAGGAATCCTGGGGTTTGTAGTTTGATCAGAGGCACTAGAGGAGCTCTCTGGCAGAGAATTCTGAACATCCCTTGCTAAACTGCCAATCCCAGGATTCCATAGCAAGGATTCATGACAGTTAAAGTGAATTCATAGTATTTTAATTGTGTAATGTGAATGGACCCCTAGTTTGAGTCCCATAGTATTAATGATTTCTGCTACCTCTTTTTTTCTTTCTGTCTTTTCTTCCCCGAAAGGCTTCTTGTCTTTATGGCAGTCAGAAAAAACATGGTGTTCTCTGTCTGATGAATTGACCCATTCAATTAGACAACTGAGTTCAAATTTGGCCTCAGTTTCCTTTTTGAAGAATTGCATGTTAGGAATGGAAAAAAATTGAGGTTAAAAAAAATCTCCATGTGAGAGAAAGCAAAACTGACAAGATTTCCCCGTTCTTTCTAAATATATTAAACTATCTTAGAACTAGCTGTTATTATTATGGAACAGGAAGAAGTAAAAAGTTTAACAGAAATATTTTGTTTCTATAAGACCATTTCTGCCAAACACTGTTACAGTGGTATGATTCCACTTTCAACATCCTGTGGAATCCACTTTCAATATCCTGAAGTTTACTGAGACCAAAAAGCTCTCTGGCTGAGAATTCTACATACCCCTCCCTAAACTGCAAACTCCAGGATTCCAGAGGATGTTGAAACTGGAATAATAGCACTATAAAAATGTAGGACGGAAATGGCCTAAGTCGTCTTCTTTTTATCTTATGATGATCAACAATGCATTCAAATACATACCCAGATTATAACTCACCATGGTTAAAAAAGTACTTTTCAAAGGTCTGCCTGCAACAACAGCATCCTTCAGTTGCAAATGATTGATGAGCAACTTTGAGAAAAAGGAAAGAGTGGGATGAGGAAGAGAATGAAAATACAACAGGAGGAAACTTCAGAGAACCCTGGCCAGTCAGTGCAGAGAGTACAAAGGCAGAAGGACTGGTGGCCTCACTCAGTATAAGGCTTCTTCCTCTGATTCTATGGCAACTGTGGAGTTTCATGAGTCATGGTCATATTCTAGGTTGGCTTTTGCTGTTCAATCCAATATAAAAAGAATAAAATAAAAGGTCTGACATATGGCTGCAAAACTGCACAGAGTGCATTGCCAGGCAAAGGCATTTTTGTTTTGTTTTGTTTATTGATGCAGTCCAAAATACCATTAACCTGTTCCATTGAGGGGGACTCCTGGGTTTTCAACACCCCCTCCCAAAAAGCCAACTTTAAGGGCCATGTATACTCATGACTAATATCTCAGAGACCATATGCCAGCAGTGGACAGGGTAAAGCAAAGCAAAGCAAAAGATAGGGCCAAACACCCATATCATTGATATTCAGACATATATATCCACACACTCTTGGTTTCCATGTACTTCTACCCACTCTCTCTCTTGCCTCCCTTCTTTTGCTGTTTTCTCCCATATCCACACCCATTCATTCGTCTATCCAGTCTCTCCCCACCACCTATCTCAAACTCCAGTCAGGTTACCAACACTATGAAAACTGGAAAGGAAGGGAAAACAATTTCCATGAGTTTCTTAAGCATTTCCTGCACCTTGTGCAAATCTCTCTCAGTCAGTGCTAACAACCTGTTCCCCAGCTGGCGTTTTCCCAGTTGCTGCCCCTCATTGTTAATATTTTTGAATGTTCCACTTAGGCCATTTCCGCACGGGCTTAAAGAAACGGTGCAGAGCGTCCTCCAGGGAGGACATCTGCACCTGGGAGCGGACTGGGTTGGACCTACTTAGTGTAGTTCCGCCCCTCAGCCTGCTCGGGAACGACCCAAAGTGGTCATCCAGCGTGCTTTTGAAAGACTGCTTAAAACAGGTCTTTCAAAAGCACAGAGCAGGCCACTCCGTGCCCACGCTCTGGTGCAGATTTGCAGGCTCGCACCAGTGCAAGCCTGCGATCTGCCGGGGATGGACTTTAGGCTGGTGAGCTTCAGCGGTTGGTGGAGAGCCTCAACCAACTGGAAGCCACCATTTTCGTCCCTGGAGCAGTGCAAAGCGGCAGCCACGCACTGCTCCGGACCAACCTGGACCCAAGCGTGAAGCCAAGAAGTCCGGTAAGTACTGTCACGGGGCGATTCCCTCTCCCCATGGCGAAATGGCCTTAGAGGTGGATGAAACAGGCCTTCTTCCTTAACAGAAGGCTCCAGTGAGTAGGCCAGAAGAAGAAGCTGGTGATGGGGCATCCACAAGCACTTCTCCAGGTAAAGGAGCACTTCCTCTGGTGAACATAGTAGAGCACATAACACAGAAATGATCAAATACATTAAGGCCATTTCTGCACTAATCTGTTATAGCGCTGTTATTCCACTAAACTGCAAACCCCAGGATTCCATGGGATGTTGAAAGTGGAATAATAGCACTATAACAGCCTAGTGTGGAAATGGCCTAGGTCTCCTGTATTCTCAGGGGATATGTTTTTGTACTTACTGTGGATAAGAAAAAATGTGGATAACAAAACACATTTTTTTCAATGAAATGAACAACGTAAGTGTGCAGATTGGAGAAGAGGCCCTGAAATCTGACAGAACTTTAAAATCTATGAGAAAGGAGGCTTTGTAGCCATTAATTGCAGTCCAAAGCCAGTGCACAACTGATAAAAACATAAAAATTAACAGCAACATTTGGAAAAAAAAAAAAAAAGAGGAGAACAAAATGTTTTAGGACTGCACTTCAGTGTGGATAAGTGAAACCATGGATACTGGCCAAGTGGATATGGGGGACCCACTGTAGTGTTAAGAGTATTTATTGCCTAGGTCTTCCAGAATAAGAAAGAATAGGATTAACACAGGTATTAAAGCTGAAGAAAGAGCGCCTGACTCAAGAATGAGCTAGTGGATTAGACTGAGAGCATCTCAGTTTCTATGGCAAGGCAGAATGTCCCCACCTCTGACTTGTACCTTAATCCTGAATATAATTATTTGTGGGAAAAGTAATAAGGAGTCTCACAATAAGATAAAGATTAACATATTTGTTACAGCCTAAATTTTCAAAGGGTTGAGCCTCCTATGTTGTGGTTATGGCCATTTCCATACTAGCCTGTTATAGTGCTATTATTCCACTTTCAACATCCTATGGAATCTTGGGGTTTGCAGTTTCCGGAGGGGCCTCAAAGAGAAATTTTTGTGTATTTTTGATGAAATACATGCATTTGCAACATGAATTTTGGTATAAATTGTGCAATAGATTTTGGCCTAACTTCCAACTTCTTCCCCCTCATTGAGGAACATTTTAAAGGTATACAAACAAGATGAATTGTCTGAATCTTTTTTGATCAATAATCCTGTCTGTCTGTACTTCCTGTTTTGTGTGCTTTGCTTAAATAATGCAGTTTTGTTCTGTCCTACCCTGAAGGCCTAGAACAAAGAAAGGAACTTGCAAAGCTTTGGAAAGTTATATTTTTGGAGTACAAGTCCCAGAATGTCCTACCAGCTGACTAAGTCAGCTGAATGTCCTACCAACTGACTAAGTCATCATTTTATATATTTTCTTTTGCTTCCCTGAAAAATTATGGGGCTTTGTGACCTATCCACAGCAAATAGAAGATTTCCTGTCTGTAGGTAGGTCAGTTGGATTACTAAATGTGATTATGGCCACTAGTTTAGAATAATTTATCAGGGTATGAGGCAGTCCCAAACAAATTCCTCTAAAAGAAGTGGGTGCACCACAACATTACATTGTCCTGTTGTGTCAGCTATACCCAGGACAAGTGGACACTTTTGGGACACAATGTGGAAAAACAGAATGGTCTCCCATTAGCAAAGGGGTTGGGCAAGGCCACATTTTATCATCATATGTGTTTATTTGCAGTTATTATACATAAACTGAAATTAGTCTCAGAGGAAGAACACCCAGGGAGGGAACATCAGCAAGATATGCAGATGATACAGTGCTGACAGGAGAAAATAGCAAAGAATTGAAACAACTAGTGATGGAAGTTAAGGAAGAACGTGCAAAAGCAGAGTTACAGCTGAATATTAAGAAAACAACAATCATGACTACAGATGATTTAGGCCCTTTCCTCATGGGGGAGGGGGCCAAAACGGGGCGGCGCACACGGGGCAGAGCTTACCTGGTAGCGGGTTGCTCCGTCCCTGCAGGAAGCGTGGTTTCACCGCTCTATACACTGCCGAATTTCGGTGGCGCTCGGCGGCGTTTGGCGGCATTTGGCAGTGCCCGGCGGTGCCCAAAATGTGGCCAGCGGCTTCTGGCGGCGCTCTGCCAATCAGGGTAGCGCGCCAACCAGAAGCCCGCCCCCGGGCAGATCTGCAGGGATGCGCTACCGCGTCTCTGCAGTTCTTCACCGGGGGCTGCCACAGAGCAGCGTGAGTGAGTTTCATAAAAACCACTTGGAAAGGTGGTTTTTATAAAACTCGCAGTGCCACCCCCACGGCTGTGCTAGAGCAGTTTGAGATGTAGAGCCTCACTTTTTCCAACTGCACTAGCATACCCTGCGGTGAAGAAGACCTCCTGGAGAGGTCACCCTAGCGTGGGCAGTATGCCCGTGTGGAAAGGGCCTTACTTAACTCTAAAGTGGGTGAGGAAAACACTGAAACAATTAAAGAATTCTGTATACTTTGGCTCAGTTACAAATCAAAACAGATACTGTAGTCCAGAAATTTAAAGAAGATTAAGACTTGGAAAGGCGGTTATGAAGAAACTAGGTAAGATTATCAAAGGTAAACATGTATTATTAAATTCCAAACTCAGAATCATCCATGCCAAAGTCTCTCTGGTTTCTATGAATGGTTGTGAAAGGTGGACAGTGAAGAAAGATGACAGGAAGAGATGAGTTGAGAGGGTGAGAGTACTGTACATACCACGGAATGCCAAAAGATCAATAAATGGGTCTGAGATCAAATCAGACCTGAACTCTTACTAGAAGCCAAAGTGACTAAAATGAGCATATCCTGCTTTGGACATCTCAGGAAACTACATGGCTTGTTGGAAAAGAACTTTATACTTGGTAAAGTGGAGGGCACTTTCTGTTGCTAATATGAGGGGCACAGTTTATGGAAATGGGCTGCCAAGGGGTTACACAAGTGAAAAAAGGTTGGGAACCACTGAAGAAAAGTATAAGTCTACAGTGAACTGGCACAAAATACACTTGCAATTGGAAATCAAAAGATCTGTAGAAGTGGACTTTAATTAGCTGCTGTTGGAAACAGGATCACGAAACTGACAGGCAAGGCACAAAGATTAACTGCACTAGGGAAAATAAGGCTGCTGTGCTGCCAACCAGGGAGAACCATTAAAAGCTCTCCTCCATCATCCCTGCCATGGGAGGAAGAAGGGAGAACACAGTGCCAGTGGCTCCAGTGGCCTTTGAACACCCAGAGAGAAGGCCCTCACCCTCATTGTCTTCTCTTCCTCCTACTTCCATGAGATTTGGGGTGCTGAGGTAAGTGTATATGCCTGCACACGGGCACCTCACAAGTTATTGTGCAGCAGTCAAGTGAATGCTCTTTGTAAAATAACAGTCCCTTTCCACAGGAGCAGTGATGATAATAGCGGTGGGGAAGTGTATCTACTTTTTGTCTCTGGGCCACCAGCTCCATAGCTTGGCTGCTGAGATAGGCCTTTTTTTCTGATGCTACAGGGTTCTTCTTATGTTCTCAGGAGTTCTTCTCTGTCTATGTCAACCTTCTACACTAAATCAGCTGCTGAATGGTGAAAGGGTAGAGAGATGGTCAGTGTCCACCTGATACAATTGCCCTCGTGGCACTCCCAGCTGGGGAAATAATTTATCTTCTTGGGGCTGTGGGCTAGCCTGCACAGCACTTTGGTCTACCCCAATTATTTCACTGCTTCCTCTGAAGGACCATAATGGGCTACTGATATGGGGTTGCCTAATGAGTCCATTGTAGTAGACTGAGAAATTGTTATTCCTTGATGCAAAGGATTTCTGTGGTTGTGCCATGTGGCAATATGAGAACTTTGTTCTCTGTGCCCAGAGCCTTAGTAAACAAAGATACAAAGTATGAAAGCCCTCAAAGCAATGGTCTACCACTTGATGAGGAGGAGGAGTTGGAAGGTTTTTTTTGGCTGCCTGAGTGAACAAAACCTTTGCATCATGGTTAATGTAGTAGTCTTCATCCACTGATCCTTAGAAAAACACCATGCTCAATTAACAGTCCATATGGTGATTATTATGCTTCTCAACCACAGGCATAAATCCGGACCCTCAATCAGTGTGTAACTTAAGATAGCCTTCCTCGTTTAGAAATGGTGCATCTCTTCACCCTTTCTCTACATCTGCTCTTAGTCATAAATAGGTCTAAGGAATATTTTGTGTGTATGTAGCTTGGTGTGCAGCCAAACTTAATTTCACAGTCTTTTATTGATGAGTCAGTTCAAAGACTTGGTCCTGCTTTATGCGCTTCCTCGCTGATTAACAGACCCCGCATGTATCTCACATGATACATTTGTAGGTTGTAGTGTGATCTTTCAGTCTTTGATGCTTCTGGAGCCTTGAGGGTAACTTTTGTGGCCTTTAAAAGAACAAGGGTAGTTCAGGAAAATGTGGGCAACTTCTGTCTTAATGACTTTTATCTTTGGTTGCTGCCATCTGCTCCTCCCATGGTGCTATTTTTATGTATACACAAACCCATTTCAAAAATTATTTCCCCATATGTTGGTGATACCATCCTGAACCCAACCAACTTCATCTGTTTGAGGGAGATAACAGGGTCAGATCTGATTAGTACTTGGAAGGGAGACTGCCAGTGAAGACTAGAGATTTCCAGGTAGGACTGGGAAAGAATTCTGCCCCGGAAACCACAGCCAATCAAAGTTGGCGTAAGCTAAATGGACCAATGGTACGATATAATATAAAACAGCTTCATATAGTCCTTCCTACTTTCCATATTCAAAGAATGCATGGAGAAAGAAGGAACTGTGCTGTGTGTTGTCCTCACTTCTAGTTTTCCTATAATCCCCACCCATGGCCATATGTTGAGCAGAAAGATCTTTAGAATAACTTTTCATGGACCATTTCTCCACTAAACTTTTATAATGTTATAATGTTATTATTCTACTTTCCACATCCTATGGAATCCTGGGGTTTGCAATTTAGGGAGGGGCCTCAAAAGTGGAATAATAGCACTATAACAGTCTAGTGCAGAAATGGCCATGCTTAGAATTCTCTATGTAATACGGATTCCTAGGAGATTCAGGGCCTTTCTGCACTACACTGTTATAGTGCTGTAATTCCACTTTCCACTTTCAACATCCTGTGACATTCTGGGGGTTGTAGTTTACTGAGGCCAAAGAGCTCTCTGGCTGAGAATTCTAAATGCCCCTCGCTAAACTGCAAACCCCAGGATTCCACAGGATGCTGAAAGTGGAAAAATAGCACTACAACAGTGTATTGTGGAAAGGCCCTCAGAAACCAGACAATCTTTGAAAGATAGGGAGGGAGTCATGTGAAAGATAAGGATGAAATCATGGGAGTTAGGGTTATGAAGAGTGCAGCTGGAGTGTGTAGTTCCTCTTCCAGTTCACACATTCTTTGGAAACATGGGGGAATAACTGATGAGAGAAGCACAGAAGTATTTTAACAATATTTTCACAGTGGGAAGATTCACTCCAGATTTCATTTCTACTTAATGAAATTAAGGCATCTAGTCTTCTCCTGATGATTCCAGTGAAGTTGACTCATCCAGTTTGTGTAATGACTTCATTTACTCTCTCACACACGCATGCATACACACAGAGATACACAGACACACATCACTGACTTGGGTCCTAGTGCAAGGTGAAAGATGGGACAAAAATAAAAATAAATGTAAAACTCAATGACTTTTTAATATTATACCACAGAATCATAGAATCATAGAAATGTAGAGTTGGAAGAGACCACAGGGGCCATCCAGTCCAACGCCCTGCCATGCAGGAACACCCTCAAAGTACTCCCAACAGATGGCCATCCAGCCTCTGCTTTAAAACCTCCAAAGAAGGAGATTCCACCACACTCCAAGGCAGCATATTCCACTGCTGGACAGCCCTGACCTTCAGGAAGTTCTTCCTGAGGTTCAGGTGGAATCTCCTTTCCTGCAGCTTGAATCCATTGCTCCTTGTCCTGGTCTCTGGAGCAGGAGAAAACAAGCCCACTCCTTCCTCTACATGGCATCCCTTCAAATATTTAAACATGGCTATCATGTCCCCTCTTAACCTTCTCTTCTGCAGACTAAACATCCCCAGCTCTCTAAGTCTATCCTCATAGGACATGGCTTGCAGGCCCCTCACCATTTGAGTTGCCCTCTTCTGGACTTGCTCCAGCTTGACCATGTCCTTTTTGAATTGGGGTGCCCAGAACTGGACACAGTATTCAAGATGAGGTCTAACCAAAGCAGAGTAGAGTGGTACCAGTACCTCCCTCGATCTAGATACCATACTCCTAGTGATGCAACCGAGAATTGCATTGGCTTTCTTGGCTGCCTCATCACACTGCTGACTCACCATTAATGTAGCAGAAATAGAACATACTGGAACACAGCACAGAGAGCAGCTCTCTATCCATGTGACGGTTATTCAGTTCATAAAATTCTAGGAACTATTCCTCCTCATAGTGGTGACTGTTCTTTACGACACACCTATGTTTGTTTGTCTAAAACTGTGTCACCCTTAAGTGCCACTCATGTGTTTCAAAGGTTCTGTTTGTGCTCAGATCTTCTCACCATTTGAAATCCTGAATCAGCCTTTACCACACTTTGTTAGACAGATCATTCTGCTGTGAGAAATGACAGGGAAAGTCCAAGTATGAAGAGTGAAGAAATGGGTTGTTTTCTTGAAAACAAAGCTTCAGATCTCAGTTTAAAACAGTGCTGAGAAAAAAAACACTTCCTTGATGAATCATTTGTGATTCCTGTACAATAGCTGTTCGAAGTCATGTCTAAATCTTATAATCTTTCTTTCTTTTTTAAAAAAGGCACATTCTAAAATAAAAATCCATATTGCTCATTTTACTATCTCATTTCTTTCAAAGGAACTTACACAAAAAAGTTAGGGATTTCTCTCATCATCAAGTATTGATGCAGGAGGTGGTTAAGACAATTGTATCCACAAAATATACATTTTGTAAAATCAATAATATTTGAATAAGGTTGGCAAATATCCCGTTTAAGTGATACTACCAGTGTATCAATGCTTTAGAAAAAAAATTAAAATACTATAACATTTATCCTACTGTATTTGTAAAATGTATCTCCTCATTACATGCCACCATTTCTTAATTTATCTTCTCTTTATCAGCATCCAAATTCTATTTCTGATTCATAAATTCAAAATAGAGTTTCCAGTTGCTGGAAAAATTACTCTCTTCTTCTAGTCTCCTGTTTACACGTATTTTGTTGGTATCTCCATTTTTAACACATTTCCCATACTTCCAGTATTCAGCTTTTAATAGTGGGTACTTTGTTCCATTTGGTGGCTATAAATATTTTGGCTGTCCGAAATAAATTCCAATCTAATTCTACCAAAGTTTGGAAATACAATATTACTACTGATATTACCCGTAACAGTACTTTCATGGAAAATAGGGGCACGACACTGTTATTTTTCTCACTAAAATACCAAGGCCTCAGACGCCTTCCATGCAGTGACAATCAGGACACACTCCTGAAGACTGACTGTGATAGATCCAAGATCTAAGATCCAGGCCTTGCAATTCCAGTCTTTAAGCTTCTATCACACATCTTGCCCCTTTACTCCTAAGCACCCTCTGTGGTTCTCAGGCCCCAACATAACCATTCTACTGGGCAAGTTGTTGGTAGTTGGGTTCAGTGTGGTAAAGCATGACAACTCTTCCATGTTAATTATTCAATTATTGGAGCCGTGATTTGGCAGGAACAATCCCCCTATGATGCCTCAGTTTTTCAGTTGCTTTTAAAATGTCTCATTTTTCTCTTTCCTTCTCCCACTTTCTCCTTTTGTCCTCAGCTTACGTTGGTTTCTGCACACTGAGGCCATTTCTGCATTAGACTGTTCTAGTGCTAGTATTCCATTTTCAACATCCTATGGAATCCTGGGGTTTGCAGTTAGGGAAGGGCCCAAACCCAGGATTCCATAGGATGTTGAAAGTGGAATACTAGCACTAGAACAGTCTAGCGTGGAAATGGCCTGAGTTCAAAGTGCAAAAGCAGTCTGTACTCAGTTAACTCAGCAGGGGAGAGAGGAGAGGAGGAGGAAAAATCTTGTCCTTCGGCAAAAGCTTGTATGTTCTTCTTCATTAATAACTTCTGCCATCTTGACCACACATTGATGATGTTTGGCCACACTGGTCCCAGTTTGCATCTGTGAAATTTTGGAGGGCATGAAAACATCCTGTCAGAGTGGCAGAATATAAAGCAGTAAATGTTTATTGCATAACAAATAAAATAAATATCTTGCCTTATGCTAGCATCCACACAGAACACTTTAAAAACTTAGTTTTCCCATACTCTCAGCTCCAAACCACCTTATTCAGATCTCCTTTATTCTTCTCTTCCTAACTGGGCTAATCTTGATCTCTATCTAATCTTGATCTCTAGACCATTCTGTATTTCTCACTGGCCCTATCTAAGGCCATTTTCACACTACACTGTCATAGTGCTATTATTCTACTTACAACGCCTTACAGAATCCTGAGGTTTGCAGTTTAGGGAGGGGCACCTTTGGCCTCAGTAAACTACAAACCCCAGAATTCTACAGGATGTTGGAAGTGGAATAATAGCATTATAATAGTGTAGTGTGGAAAGGCCCCGTTTTACAGACAAGTCTCCCTTAGGCTCAATCACAGTATTTCATGGGCTGTGATTGGCTGGCCCTACCCAGGCAAGCTCAGTTTCTCACTTCACACTAACTTTCCATTTAACCATTCTCTTTAATCCAAATTGAAACCACATGGATGTAAATGTTTTCTCTGAAATGCTGATTATTTTATTTTCCCATGAATGCTTGTAGAGCTATAGTTCAGGAGTGCCCTAGCACTGTAAAATGCCCCAAAGAGCTAGTTCTAGATCAGTGTCATAGTGACAGCTTTTGCCACCTGGGAGCAGTCCCTGATTTTGCTACCCCTTTCGGAGGAGGGAGGACCTATCCAAAATACCAAATAAAAACCGCTCAATTGGCGGTTCGTCCCTGGTCTTGGAGGTGGAGTGGAGGAGAAGGTGGGCACCTCTCCCTGCCTCCTGAGGGCTCCTCCTCTCCTCTCCTCTCCTCTCCTCTCCTCTCCTCTCCTCTCCTCCCCTTTTTTTCTCCCTCTCTCTTTCTCTGCCCTACCCAGAGGTCCACCAGTTGACATAGAGGCAAAGATATTGGCAATGATGATATAAAATCTTACAGTGATTCTCATTAATGTTTGATAATTGGGATAAAAACCTATCTGTAGTATAGCCATTTTCATTGTGATGCCTGCTAGGCAAAGCACATAGAGATACATACGAAAGGGTAAGTTCCAGTATAAGTTGCTATAAAACATTACTTTGGGGGAACTACAAATCCCAGTAGTCATGCTGGCTTTAGATTCTGGGAACTTGTGGTCCAAAAGAAATTTTTCCAAGCTCTTTTCTAAACCTGGAGTCTTTGATCATGCTTTATCTGTCTGCACAAAGTATAGTTCAACTGGTTGAGGCATGAGTAACCTTTTCAGGATCAGTGCCCAGCCTTTTTAGTCTCAACAGGGTCAGGGTTGCCAGAAACATCAATGCCAAAAACACAAACAGCCCACAGCCTGTTGAAAGGGCTCAGTGGGGTGAGCCAAAATCAGAGTCTGGGAACCATTTCAAGTGCAACATTCGATGTTGACTGGACAGCTTTTGGAATGGTTCCTTAGGAGGTATACAGATGGCAATGTAATACCAGAATGGGTCATTCATGGAACTTGTTCAGGGACAAAACTATGAGATGGGGTAGGCCTCACCAGAATCTAAAATTCAGGCCATTAGGCTGGTCATATTGGAACAAGATGAATGAATGGTACATTCAGATAAAAGGTTTTTACATTTTTTTAATGTGTTTGAGTAAACGAAAAAGATGGGTAGATATCATTACATCAGAATAGGTCCTGGAGCAGATTGTAGAGTGGAGAAAGGCTTTATGCAATTAATAGCTCAGGAACACTGTAGAGCGGGAGCCACTGGAACTCTGAAGGACGGGGATTTAAGTAGACTGGAAAGTATGGGAGAGATTTCCAGTCATGATGAGAACAGAGTAGTATGAAAATACAAATGTCACTTGAAGTTTGTGCGTGTTCACCAAACTGGTGAGATGTGCAATGAACCAGCATGTTATCATGCATAGTGCAAAAAACTATCTCAGGGCTTTTTTTGCATTTGGTGAAGAAAACACCCTGTTCTGTTACTTACCGGACTGGCATGCTCCCTCGGAGGATCTAGGCTGATCCGGAGCAGTGCATGGCCTCGCTACACACTGCTCTGGGGACGAAAACGGTGGCTTCCGGATGGTGGAGGCTTTCCACCAACCGATGAAGCTCGCCAGCCTAAAGCCTGCCCCCAGAAGATCTGCAGGCTTGCGCTGGTGCGAGCCTGGAAATCTACACTGGAGCGCAGCCACGGAGTGAGGCTGTTTTAAGCGGTCTTTCAATAGCATGGCGAGCGACCACTTCTGGTCATTCCGGAGCGGACTGAAGTCCGGAACTACAGAAAGTAGTCCGGACCCAGTACGCCCCCAAGTGCAAACATCCTCGCTGAAGGACGCTCTGCCCCATTGCAAAAACAAAGTGTGGAAAAGGCCACAGTCATGATCTGAGTGAGTGTTGGCCAAACTGGAGGCCAAAATGTGTCACAACAGAGGAGGATGAAAGGTGGGTTGCATGTGCCCCTACCTGGTTGTGCAGTCTCTGCCATGCATCAATAATCCACCCCCATGCCTTTTGGCTGTGGTAGCAGCAGTATAGGGGAGATATTTTCCTCAGTACAAGTAATTCACTAGCCTGGAAGCCTCCTGGAACTACTAATTAGCTTGTAGACAAGATATACACTCACTGCACACCTTGTTTTAAAATGCAATTGTTGATTGCTTGGTGGATTGATTGACTGATGCCAAACTGCCAAAAATGGTGGCAGCAGGGTAGAAAATCTCCATTTCTTTTTTTTTAAAAAAGGTTAAGGAGGGGAATGCCTTTTTATTCAAAAAATTTGGTGTGAAGTTATAAGTGAGATCAACAGAATAATAGGAAAGGATGTACAACTGGATAAAGAAAATTGTATAATGTTAAATTTGACAAAAAAGGGGCTGAAAAATAATGAAGAAAATGTAGTTAATATATATTAAAAGCCACACATGTGGCAACCATTTTAGGATGAGAGGAGAGAATAATTTGGAACATGGATAAGATGAATAAATATTAACAGAATTTTTATTATTTGATAGGTCTTAGGGAAAGAAGATTAAAATATACTGGACAGATGAAGAAAGAAAACATGGCACCCAAATTGTCGGAAAAAGTTAAAGTCAATAATGAAATCAAAACCATGAACCCACATTTTTCAAGAAGATTTTTGACTGAAGAAGGTATATTTTTAACCTCTGATAAGCCATTGTGGGGGAGAGAAAGAGGAGGAGGAGGATAGGCAAGGTAAAAAAGTTTGTGTAATATTATGTAATGTTTTGAAGTTATTAAAGCAATAATTTTTTTAAAAAAAGGTATTAGAGAGCATGCAGTCTAATTAGTGCTCCTAGAGGCTTCCATTGCCTTGTAAACAAGATGCACAACCTCCTGAATCCCCTGTTTTAAAACAGATTGCTAGTTTTCCCCTGCTGCCATAATATCAAAATTTAATGGTGTAACAGTGGGAGGTGTAGCCCTTGCAGATTCAAGGGGGCAGTAGGCCCAAGCTCATTCATCTAAGGAAGTTTCTCATCCTCGAATGTCGGATTAGGCATATTTAACTATATTGAAATAAATGGACTTGAAATAATTCAGTGTTGGATGGTAGCTACTGTGTCTCATCCTCTGCAAAATATAAACATTTTGATCATTATAAAACACAAAAGGAAAGTACACTGGTCTTTCAAAATCTGAACAGGCTGTCAATGTTCATCTGGGTATAAATTCAATTGCTGATTATTATCTGTATAGCCAATGTGAGCATGGAGGGAGGGATTCTTAATGGTACTTCCAGACCCTGGGACTTCTCTTTGGAAGAGCCACTGTTGTAGCTGCTGAGCTCATTTGCAAGTCTGTTCATGGAAGTGAGAAGAACTTGTATTTGTGGTTTTCCTTATTCAGCCCATCAGAAAGGATAGGCCTACTGGAGTGGATAATTTCATTGACATACGCACAGTTGGGCACCATGACTCAGTGATGATTCTTCTCTTGTGAAATATGGATTGTCATATTTTAAATAATACATAGCTGTTGATGGTGAAGGCTTTATTGAAATGGATGTTTGCTGGTTACCTGCCACTCATCTGGCAATGAGAGGAACAGGAAGAGAGAAAGGTAAGTGACTGCCTCATAAAATATTTCTCAGTGGAGAATAGCCAACTATTGGCAACAGTGGAGAGGCAGATGTTTAATAAATGAGTTCAGTCCTTGGAAAAGTTACTTTTTTCAGATGACTTCTTCCAGAATTCATCCCCTCCCCAAACAGTATGACCAGCACACACTTAATTGAAGAAGAGGCAAAACTTCTGTAGGACAGAAAGAAAGTTATCGGGTCTATAGCAGGGGAGGTTTATAATATGAGAAAGAGGAGCACATCATTCCAGTGTCTGGGATGAGGCACCAGCCCCTGCTCAAACTGCAGGCAGCTGGAGAACTGCAGACAAACATTCTGTAAGTCTATTACCTGGAGAAGCATTGGCCAAATAAAGATGAAGTGCATGTGGTTGGTTTGTGTCAGCCATTTTCCTTGCCTAAATATTTTCCCAACCCACAAATCACCATTGCTTTGCAACAATGAAATACTCTTTCACAGAAGACATCTCCACTTGACTGACCAAGTGTGGCAAGGTACAAAACATTACAGTTCTCCCCCCACATTTGTGGGTTTGACTTTCGCAAATTTGATTATTTGTGGGATGCCCGCTTGCCCCCCTGTTTCCCCCTCCCATTCCCTGGTGTTTTGCCCAGGCACAGGGAGGGAGAAAGCTTTGTGGGCCTGCAAGACTTTCCCCCTTAACTGCCCAGCCTGTTGCCACGTGGGTGTGCAGAAACAAGTCAGTGCAACAGGCAGCAGGCAGGAGAATGGAGGAGGAAAGATCTTCACTCTCCTGCACTCCCAAGCCCGTCACCCATGCAAGCATGCAGAAAGAAGAAAGGGTGGGCGAGTAGCAGGCAGTAGAGAGCAGGGGAAAGATCTTCACTCCCTAGCAATCTCCAGCCTGTCACCTGTGTGGGCGTGCTGGCAGCAGCAGGCGGGAGAGTGCAGGGAGAAAGATCTCTCCTGCACTCTCCTGTACTTCACTGCCCATTTCCTGCACGGACATGCAGAAAGAGGAGCAGGCATGCGAGTGGCAGGCAGGAGAGCATGGGGGGGGGGAATCTTTGCTTCCCTGAACAATCCTGCCTGTCACCTGTGCAGGCAGCGGGCAAGAGAGAACAGAGGGAAAAACTTTCCTTCTTCACTCTCCTGCTTGTCACCCACACAAGAGTACACAAACAAGGAAGAGCATGGGGGCAACAGGCAGGAGAAAGGAGTTTTTCCCCTGCACTCTTCTGCCTTTCCCCTGGGTTTCCAGCAGGAGAAAGAATAAGAGAGAGAGTATTGCTCATTGGGGGGTGGGGAGTTATTTGCGATTTTTTGACTTTTGCAAGGGTTCTGTGCCCCAACCCTCATGAATATGGAGGACGTACTGTATTCTCTCTCCCATTCCCAACCTTAGTTCAATGTGCATTCTGGGGCAACAAAGATATTTCATAGACCAAAAATCTATTTCCCTCCATAA
Source organism: Iguana delicatissima (assembly GCA_948472985.1). Classification (NCBI taxonomy): domain Eukaryota; kingdom Metazoa; phylum Chordata; class Lepidosauria; order Squamata; family Iguanidae; genus Iguana; species Iguana delicatissima. The sequence continues at coordinate 269,953 of CAOKZL010001932.1, read as the reverse complement.
AGTTTTGGTGTTGCAAGCTATATGAGAATCTTAAAGAGCAGAATTAATAAGAAAAAGGAGAAAGAACGAAGAGAATTAATGAGAATCTTAACAGATCTGTCACCTGGAGCCCCAATTTGAGAGAAGGAGCAGCAGCAGCAGGAGAAAGAGGAGTTGCCCATATTTTTTTGAGAACATTCCAATGGCTAGGAGGAAATCACATGAAACAATGAGATTAGGGAGTTCTTAAAATGTAGTTCACCTCCTTTCACAAGTCCCTTTGAAACAGGGCCATCAGAATATAAGAACAGCCCTGCGGGATGCTGAACAAAAGTTTTCATACATCACTCTGTTCTCATGGTGGTCAATCAGATGCCTATGAGAAACCCACAGGCAGGATCTCTGTGTAACTGCCTCCTATGCCTTGTTTGTTCTTTCAGCCATTGCTAGACATAGGCACACTGCCTCTATAATAACTGGGGTTGATATAGGGCCATCCTGATCACAGATATACCTCAGTTCACAAAATAGATATGTTCCCCAGGGCTTGACTTCTTTAACAGAAAATTTGGTACCAGAAGCAGAAACAACACAGAAAGAATAGGGATAATTTCCTGCACCACAAAAAAAGAAGAGCAGTTCAACATGTTTCAGCAAACTTTTTAATCAAAACTAACAATAGGCACATGTGAAATGAAACAACCAGGTCTGGCAAACCTTGCATAAACAAACAAAAATATTTTGAACTTTCTGGACACCGCTTGAAGACTTCTTTCCAAATGCATCCAACAAGATCTTTTTTCCACCTCCACTTTTCTTATTATTTGCATTTTGGTGGTCAAACTTTTTGATCTATGTTTTTTTCATCATGCTTGGGGTAGTTGCTGAGGCGAGCAAATCTGCTCTCCCCTTTTTCTTTATTTTGCTTCTCACACGTGCTCTGTAAGGGATACTGGGGGCAGCAGCTCTTTACTTTGCCTGTTATAGGCCAGCACAGGCAGGTACACTAGAATTGGCTAGAATAGAATCCCATTTCCTCCCAACTTAAACTTCATTGCATTTATTACTGCTGGCATGCTACTGCAACTCAACACCAAAAGTTTATTTACCATCCTCCCAATGTCAACGCTGAAAAAAAACACCCAGCTAGACAGAACATAAGAAAGAAAGGGGGGTGCTGCGCAGTTGTAAAAAAAAAAATTGCAGAAAGGAGTTCCTTCGTTAGAAACTTTGTTAACTGAAATATATCGGTAAAGCCACTGACACTCTTGTTCTGCATGCATTTATCCAGGTTCCTTTTAAATGTGAGAGCCAGTGTGGGACACTGGTTTGAGTGCTGGACTATGATGCTGAATACTTAGGTTCAAATTCCTGTTCAGCCTCCTCCTGTTCACCTACTGGGTGATCCTGGGCAAGTCACACTCTCTCAACTTCAGAGCGAGACAAAGGCAAACACTCCGTGAACAAATCTTGCCAAGAAAACCTCATGATCGGTTTGCCTTAGGGTCACTGTCAGTCAGATACAACTTGAAGGTATACAGCAACAAACCCTTTTAAATCCATACAAGCTGGCAGCCATCACTGTATCTTGTGGTAATTGATTCTTCAGTTATTTGTTGTGTGAGAGAATTACCTCTTTTTATGTTTCCTCAATCTCCCACCGTTCAGTTTCTATGGATGACCCCAGGTTTTGTATTATGAAAGAGGGACAAAACCTTCTCCTTTTCTATTTTCTCTATACCATGCATAATGTCACACACCTCTGTCATATTCCTACTTGGCCACCTTTTCTCTTCTAAACTAAAACTCTCTGAATGCAACCTTGCTATACAGGGTATTACTGAAACAGAGGATTTGCCCATGTTGAGAGGCCAATAACAGAGAAGATATAATGGGTTGTCCTTCCAGGGCAATTGCAGGGTGAGGAGCAAGGCCATCAGGAGCAGGACAGCAAATGCAACTGACCCAAGCAGACGAGAAGAGAAGGCAAATCAGGAACAGTGGACTTCACAAAGCATATGTTCAGGGCCCTGAGTTAGGCTGGTGTCCGGTTAGAGGACAAGCACTTGATTTGCAAATAATGCAGAGCTTGCAGCCACCTTTCTGGTTATGCCATTGGTCAAGAAAACAAACTGAGGGCCCATCCATTTGCTTAAGCTTTTAGAACTTAGAGTTAATAACAGTAGCTCAGTTCAGAGGTCTTCTGCAAGGTAAGGAAGTAGTGCTGGAGAAGACACTGAAGTCAGGCTGATGGGTTCAAAAGCTGAATTTGCCTGAGCTTCAAGACCAGTTAGGGTTCTTCAATGTTTTTTGTAAAGTTATTACTCCAGGCCAAGCTTTCCTCTAGTATGTTTGCAATTCTTCAGCAATGTAAATTTTGAGTACTGTCATGTTTAAAGATGAGGAACCAAGTTTGAAAGGGAGGCTCATGTGAGATGGAAGGGACTATTTTCATGTTTAAAAACTTTTTTAAAAAATCAAAGCACAGTCGCTGTAATCTTTTGTGAACCTTCACTTCTGATGTTAATTAAACATGAGATGGAAGAGCAAGATGTGGAGTTTAAAAAACTCTCCTCCACCTCACAATTGTCTCCATTTTTCTAAATTCTGAAAGTTGTAAAATTTGTGACAGTTCTGATCTTGGAACCAAAATGTGTGTTGCATCAATAAAATTAAATTCCTCTTGTTTTCATTCACTTTATGCAGAGGGTAAAATTAAGTCTTAATGGTGAAAGTAGCCTTCATTCACATTAAAGATGATGTATCTGCAGTCTTACATTGCTTAAGTTGCCTATTTGAAGATCCATCAACAAGCCAAATGTCATTAAAACTGACAGAATAAATATACACTTGGGAATTAGAGTGACTGGTAACATCTGCTATGCTATAGCTGAGCTGTTCTATGTCCATTTAGTTCTGGAAGTGCTCCTACATTATGTGAAAAGGAAGACAGCCCCTCTCATTATTGAAGAATTCAGAGTTTTGTCCATTTTTTGCACATATTTGTTTAACATATTGGTGAAACCAACAATGCTACTCATGGGGTGAGGTATAGGTGCACACAGGCTAGCCATGATGAAAAATAACTAGCATAATATGTTGCATGTTTATATATATATATATATATACACATACACACACACACACACACATACACACACACACACACATAAATATATATACACATACATATATATATACAATACAGTTGTACTAACATATACTCAATATACAAACAATACATATATTTGTATGACTGTGTTGTTTGTATATTGAGTATATGTTCAAGATGTGCAAGGAATGGGGCATGGAGCATGTGCATGCACCAAGCATGTAGCACATAACACACAACACATGGTGGAAACCTAAACCTAAACATACTCAAATGGTCTCCAGTTCCCCCAAATCCCAACCACCTCTCCATTTAAGAAAAAATGGCAAGATTTGGTCAATTTCCCCCTGAAAACTGTGAAGAAAATCCCCAAAAGTGTGAAAATAAGCACAAATACCCCTACGCTTCCCGTACAACCCACATTTCCCCGAAACCTGAAATTTGTTCTGTTTTCCTTCTCAAAATAGTGATAATTAAGTAACACGACAACATAATTTCCAGTCACAATTTTGAGAGGAGCTATAGATGAAAAAAAAAAAAATTTGGGTTTATGGGGGTACATCCCATGAGGCGGTTGGAAAGAGAAATTAGCCCCTACCCCCCGGGAAATTGCCCTCCCCAATCTACGGAATTACTAGTATTACTAACATGCGAAGTAACCTTCAGGGTAAATGTAAATGTTCCTAGGGTAGCAGTCTCTACTCTCAATGCTTCAGTGCTTAACTGCTGTTTTTGCTTTTTATAGTAAGAACATAACAGCCCTGCTGGATCAGACCAAGGGCCTATCTCATCTGGCATCATCTTTCTGCAGTGAAAACCAGTTACCTATGTGAAGCCTCCAGGCAGGACATGAGTCCAGCAACACTCCCCATCTCACACTCCCCAGCAGCTGGTATAAGTGAGGCATAATGCCTCTGATGCTAAGAGTCTGCATAGCTAATAGTCAGTTATAGTCCTTGTCCTCTATGAATTTGTCTAATCCCTTTTTAAAGCTGTCCAAGTCAGCATCCATGTTAACTGCAACTTTCAGCCGTGATGGTAAACTCAAGCAGGCAGGCCAAATCATGAAACTCTAAGTCACTCATGCACTCAGGTGGTCTTTTATTTTTTCAAGGATTTGAATCCCCCTCCCGCCCCTGAGTATTGAATGAATCATTGGTCTGAGTCACAAAAACATACCCAGGCTTGAAGAAGACCCCTTTCTGAATGGACAATGTGGAACAGCCTAGACCTAATTGCTCATTTCTGATAGATATCAGTCCTTCAGTAGTCCCATGCAATCATAGTCCTGCTTCATTCTCAGATTGGCTGAGCCCTATGCAATTACTAAGTACATTCAGGCCCTTTCCACACGGGGAAAAAAAACGGCTTAGGGCGACTCATCCGGAGGTCGTCCACACCGTGGAGCGCGCTAGAGCGGTTTGAATAGTGGAGGTTCCACACCTCAAACCGCGCTAGCGCGGCCGCAAGGGGTGGCGCGGCGCATTTTTTAAAAACCACATTTTATGAGGTTTTTACGAAACGCGAGCGCGCTAACCCATTCCAGCGCCCCGTGTGAAACTGCAGGGACGCGCTAGCGCGTCCCTGCAGAGCTGCCCAGGGGCGGGCTTCCGGCTGGCGCGCTGCCCTGATTGGCGGAGTGCCGCCGGAAGTCGCCAGCCGCCATTTTGGGCGCCGCCGAACACCGCCGAAACTCGCCAGTGTGTGGAGCGGCGAACGCGCGCTCCCCGCAGGGACAGAGCAACCCGTTTTCAGGTAAGATCCGTCCCTGCATGCGCTGCCCCGTTCCCCCATCCCCCGTGTGGAAAGGACCTCAGTCAACATAGAAAGAAGGAAGTAGGCTAGCTGCACCCTTCCTTCTTCCCTACGAGCAATGTTCCTTCACACAAACAATGAAGAGTCTGAGAACAAGAGAGCTTCTCCTGCATGAAGATGATCTCCCTGTAAACCAAAAATAAATAACAACAACTATAAGAGCACTGGTAACAAAAGCAGCAGCATCAACTGTAACAGCAGCAACAAAGAATAAATAAAAACCTGAGTACCCAATTGTATGAACAGCTTAGGGAAGCTCTCTTCTTTAAGCTCAGTGCTCTTGACATGAGGAGAACAACAGAACTGGGTGCTGAGCATTTGTTTTCTGCCTACTTCATGTGTGGACTGGGCACACCTAGGTCATACCTTCCAACAGTTCTCATTTCTCAGAGGAAAATTGGGCACATGTGTTCAAGCAACATCAGAGTGCGGTCAATATTGCAAAAGTTATTAATGAGGAAGAAGATGCAAGCCAGGAGAGGCTGCAGCAATTTCCTTTTGCCTAGGTCTACTGGGAAGGGCAAAATTCTTCCCCTCCAATCATCTCCCCTGCTGAATTAATTGAGTACAAGCAATTTTTGGTAATAAACTGAGATGATAGAGAATTAATTAGGTCTGCCCCTTCCAAACTGGCACAGTTGGAAGGTATGCTAGATAAAGACTGCATAGAGCTTTACTGTTTGAATCACTCAGTACAACCTGACCCTGGAGGAGTCATTCAAAGACGGTACACCCAAACATACTTCTTCATTCATCTCATAAGACAGCACAGATGTAATGCCATATGGAAAGAGTCGTGGGTGGGCAGGTAGGTGGGTGAACACTCACATGTGCACACACAACAGGCTTAATAATATTTTTACATTCTGTCCAGAATCCAACATTTCCTAGTCTGTTCTCTGCTGATGAGAGTTCTGACAACAACCATCTGCTTTTCCTTGAATTTATCCAGTAGGAGGTTCTGAAAGTTTTTAAAACCTTTGGAATCTGTTTCTAAATGTGCCTGTTATCTGCCACATGCTGAGTCAGCTCTGAGTCATATCTGTCAGGGTTAAGTAACATCAGTGTAATCCTGCCTCCGACTTGTTCTGTTTGGATTCCTTGTTTGCTGAAAGGGTTTGAATTTCCCTTTAAAAATGAAGTGCACATAAACTTACTTTTATTGTTTAAGATTTTTATTTTTAAATCTGTCCTAATGTACATTTATTCTTTTGACTGTTGCAGGAGCCCAGAGAACACAGAGACCACAGAGCAAGAAAAAGAGTAATTTATTACGCGCGGGCTTTTGGCTGGATGTCTCCAAAAGACCAAAAGCCCTGAATTCAAGTTTCACAGCTCTTTTATAGACAAAGTTCACAGCATACACAAAGATCACAGGCAAAGATCACAGGCATGTCTCGATTGCATTACCAGCGAGAAAGAGGAAAAGAGAGAGTCACATGTGAATGTTCTACAGCGCATGGATCTTTGTCTTCTTTTTCTCACTTCAAGCTGAGTGAAGTCTTGAAAAGGTGTGTTAGTCAACTTGTAGAGCAGAACCATGGGATCCCAGGAGAGACAAATGCTAGTCTGCATAATCCATAGGCTGCATATACTGCATAATCCTACACATGTTTATGCAAAAGTATGTTCCATTAAGCTCAGTGGAACTTCCTCCCTAGTAATTGTATTGAGGATTACAGCCTTAAAACTCTTTCAGCAGTGTCAACATCTGTGGAGTGCTCCAGGACAAGAGGATGAACAACTTATATGGCTTTCCTGAGAAACATGGCCTAAATCCAATTGTTAGGCCTGGCTAGAAGAGACCAGCTGAATTAGTGAAACTTACATTTAAAAAAAAAAATCCCAAATTTTCCCCAGAATTAAGACTCAAGGCACCTAACAAAAATTAAAACACATATAGATAGATACAATAGATTATTGTTAAAAAGTAATTGAAGTCTCTTTAGAACTAAAAACAATATAAAACACAGCCATTAAAAAGGCAAGTAGCCATGTAGGTTAAGGGGTTTTTGGGAGCTGAAATCCTTTAAAAGTAACTTATTCCAATGCACTGGCCTTAATGATGCAGTTTTGATTTGCAAAAATTGTTCTAGCGGGCATTAATATTTCATTGTATATTGTTTTGGGTGCTTTGTTGTAAAGGGTTGTTGTTGTTGTGGTAAGTAGGTGAAACCTAGCTTCAGAGTATGCAGTCATACATGTGAGAAGGATCCGAGGTTAGATTGCCCACCAGCTAAATATGAATCAAAAGTGCGATGCAGCAAATACCATTCTAAGGTGCATCAAATTGAAGTATGCTGTCCAGATCAAGGGAGGTAATAGTACCACCTTACCCTGCTTTGGCTAGGCCTTTCCTGGAACACTCAATCTGAGTATGGGCATCACAGTTTAAGATGGATGCTGACAAGCTGAAATGTGCCAGGTGAGGCCTTTGAGGAATGGATAAGAAGCTGGGTGTGATTAGCCTGGAGAGTCTTTAGGTCTGTGAAGGCCTATCATGCAGAAAATAAAATGAGTTTGGTTTGTGCTGCTCCAGAGTATAGGGCTTAAGCCACATTTAACGGTATTAGAAACCGTTAAATCCTGATGGCAAGAACTGTTCATCAGTAGAACAGACAACCCTGGAAAGGGATAGATACTTCTTTGTTCTTTGCCCTCTTTCTCCTTTACTATTCCCACTAGTCATTGAAATACTGGTTTCAAGTACAGTAGAGTCTCGATTATCTGACATAAACGGGCGGGCTGATAGTCGGATAGCAGAAAATGTCAGATAATCCGGAGGCCCGTAGCAACCGCCATGTTTGAGGGGGTTCTCGGGCGTGTCTGGGGGCGTGGAAATGCCTACAGCCATGCCCTCAAGCAGCCGCGACGTCGGATAATCCGGAATGTCGGATGACCGAAGGACGGATAATCGAGACTCTACTGTATAAGAGAAAATAAAGAAACTAAAGGGGTGAAGCTGCAAGGTAGAGAACATAAAGTGCGGGCTTTCGCAGATGATCTGGCAATTTCATTAGAGAACTAATAGAGGGAATTAGAGAATTGAAAAAGATACTTGTTGAATTTGGGGAAATTTCTGGTTTAAGAGTAAATGAGGAGAAGACAAATATATTAACTGAAAATATGACTCAGGAAGATGAATTAGTATTAACCCAGATATCAGGATATAGTATATCAAGGAAAGTTAAACATTTGGGAATACAATTAATGAAAAAAAAATCCAATTTGTACAAAAACAATTATGAGAAAGAGTGGAGTGAAAGTACAAGAGATTTTAAGAATTGGAGTAATCTGAAACTGACGCTTTTGGGCAGAATATCAGTAATTAAAATGAGCGTACTTCCAAAGATGCTTTATTTATTTCAGACAATACCTGTAAATTATGGAGATACAGTTTTTTAAAAAAATGGCATAAAGATATTACTTATTTTATCTGGGAAGGAAAGAAACCAAGAGTTAAATTAAAAATACTACAGGATGATTGGGAAAAGGGTGGAATGGGATTGCCTAATTTAAAACTATATTTTCATGCTGCTTGTTTAAGTTGGATCAAAGAATGGATAACATTAGAAAAAAGCAGCTATTGGACCTGGAAGGAGTTGGCATATGGTCGGGCTGGCACTTCTATCTATGGTATAGTAAAAATAAAGCAAATAGAGAATTCTACAATCATTTTGTAAGAAGAGCATTAATACATATATGGTATAAATATAGATTAAGATGCTGCCCTAAAGCACCATTATGGATGTCTCTTCAAGAGGCGTATTACAAGAAAGAGAATATTCTTTTAGATAGACGGATTAGGGATAAAGATTTGATAGAATTCCGTAAGGACAAGATTAAAATAAGGACAAAAGAAGAACTAAAAGAATTAGAGATAAATTGTCATTTGCTATTATATAGACAGATTAAGGAAAGACTGAAACGGGACCTAAAACTGAATGGTTTATTAGAAGAAGAAGGACCGCGTAATGCAGTATTATTTTCAGAAAATACTAAAATTATTTCTAAATTATATAAGATACTATTATTATGGGAAACAGAGGATGAATTAGGTAACGACTCTATGATTAAATGGTCTCAAAATATTGGCCACCCAATAAGTTTAGAGCAATGGACAAAAACTTGGGCTAAAAAGATAAAATATGCGGCTTGTCAAGATAATAAAGAAAACGTATACAAAATGCAACATAGGTGGTACCTAACCCTGGATAAGTTATGTAAAATGTATAAGAAATATAATAATAAATGTTGGAAATGCAATTCTGAGGTAGGTACATTTTTTCACTTATGGTGGTCTTGTGAAAAAGTAAATAAGTTCTGGAAGACAATTCATGTACAAATTGAAAAAATGTTGGGTCTACATTTTGCAATGTCACCTGAGTTATACTTATTGTCTATCATGGACAATGACTTGGAAAGAAAAATAGGTAAAATATTATTTTATTTTGCAGCAGCAGCAGGGAGAATAATCCTAGCACAAAAGTGGAGGCAAAGTACTCTTCCAACTATAGATGATTGGATTCAGAAAATATTAGATATAATTTATATGGATCGACTCACACTTCTTTTGAGAGGGGAGAAATACGATAAATTTATTAAGGATTGGGATATAATAACTGCATATTTTAAGAACATACGGGGAAATCTGAAAGAGGTTAATTTAGAATTTTGAGGACATTATACTTTAAGGAGAAAGTGTTAGTACTATGAATAGATGAAAACGTCAAATTACTAGTATCTATAGTTTATAGATTGAATAAATTAGATTAGATAATATATGTTATCATAGAAATTATAGCTATGCTGGAAAGGGGAGGAAGCTTAAGAATGTATGTAAATGGTGAGATAGTAGGTATTTTAGGTAGTATAAGTTTATGTATTTATGTGTGTGTGTGTATATATAAATGTGTGTGTGTGTGTGTGTGTATAGGTAGATATATATATATATATATAGTACTTTAACAATACACATTGGAATTTATATTCTTGTCCTTCTGTTTTCTCTTTTTCCTTCTTTCCATATTTCTATTTTTTCCTTTCTTTTAACTTTTTCTTCTCTTCATTGTTTTGTATGCTTCTCATTTCTCTTTATTTTTTTCTTTTCTTTCTCTTCCTTAGTTGTATGAAATTATTTTTAAATGTTAAGATGAATACTGGAGGATTAGTATGTTTGTATGTGAATTTTAACTTTCATTCTCAATAAAAAATATTAAAACAAATAAACAAACTGTATCTCCGACTTGTCATGTAGGCTGGGGGAAACTAGGAACTATAGTCCCTGAAAGTAACTTGTACAAGTTCTGGCCCATAATCTGGGGGTGGGGGAAGGAAGACAACAGCTCCCCCTCCTATAAGAAAGTATAGAAAATCCAGGTTGAGATAGAAGGTGATCTAGCATTTGACATAATCAGATTTTGGATTCACCACCTATGCTATTTGAGTGTACTACACAGAGAGAAAAATATATATGGCAGCATTTATTATGGGATATAGGGACAATTTTATGTTGAACCCACCAACTTCTGTGACTACAAAAAGCATTGGGCTGGCATCCTTACTCATTGACTTCACTGGGGATGCCCCCAATGAAATACATGTGGAACTGCTGTCTTTCTTCCTAATTTGCTACATGGAAAGACAAAAGGAGTTAGAGATACTCTCCTTAATGCCACACATAGTTTTTGTTGTGCCATTCACTGAAGGACCTCCTTGTAGAAACAGAGATCGGTTTGTCTGGCTTAGATCCCAGGAAATATGAACAAAGGGTCAAATGGAGATTCTAGGTCACACAAGCCATTTGATCCCATAATTTAAACAACAAGGGTTATCTGGTGTTACAGGAAGGACCAACATCTACCCAGATGTTTGCTGTGAAGGAATTCAGCTCTAATTCTGAAACATCAGAAAAGACCCACAAGGAATGTTGATGGGGATTCTATAACATAATTAAGAGACCACAGATGAAAACTCTCTTGCAGCAAAATGTAAATACAGGAAAGACCAACACAAGGCAATCTGACTTTAAAAGGAAAGGAAAAAAAAGTTCTTTCCAGCAAAGTCAGGCAAAGCTTGTACCCCTAGATGTCAATAGGCTGGTTCGTGAAGATAGAAGGGTGGAAGTTCTTTTATACAAACTAGGGCCTGGTGGTCATCAGAAGTCAGTTTAAAATAGCTTGCCTTTTCCTGTCATTTCTTCTCTTAAATAATAGACACTATCCACTTTTCTTCTCTGCTTAACTGTGCTTCAAATGTTATCTCCATTAGATTACATGAATCCCTCTTAGGCCCTTTTCGCACCTTACCTGGTGCCACTGGCGTCACACGGGAATTGTGCAAAAAGCCTCGTCCGGGAGGTACTTGCGTCTCCTCCACTTCCCCTCCGTACCAGCTCCGTGCTGGCCGGAAAGAAGTGAGAGCTCTCCGCCCTTTCCTTCCGCAGCGCAGCCAGGTACTTTCCCAGGATGCGCTGGGGGAGGAAGTGCGATGGCCATGCATCCGGAGCCTCTGCATGCAAGGTAAGTGCTTGTGGGGCACGGGAGGGATGTGCAATCACGCATCATTTTCAGTAAGGAGCTGAAATTGCGCAATTGCGAGGACCATTCGACATGATGTCCTTGCAATTGTGCGACGCTCCCAACAGGACTGGCATGTGAAAAGGGCCTTATATTTACTTTTCACTATGGGATTGGTTTTTCCTAAATAATAGAAACTTTTGAAACAAGAATCATTTTTAAAAGTTTGGGGAGACTGTCCTCTGGCCTCATGAGAGAGGCATGTGTGTGTCTTGGACTATACCCTCGAGACCAGGGTTCGATTCACTTCTTAGCCATGGAAACCCACTGGGTGACCTTTGGCACATCTTACACTCTCAGCCCAAGAAAGCTCCATAATAGGTTAGCCTTAGGGTTGCCATAAGTCAGAAATGACTTAAAGGCACACAATAACTACAATAGTAAATTTGGGACTGCATAGCCTCAAGGGGAGTCCAAAAAAGGCAGGCAGCTGTCTTGATCCTTATCAGTGCCATATTCTCCATCAGGCTTCCATCAGGAACAGGTCATTTGTAAAATTAATAGCTCATGATTGCCTATTAAAGACCAAGCACCTCAAATACATTGGATTACAACAGTGGTAGCATGGATAGCCACACTGTTACAGAAAAAAGTACACCCACCCCCAGCTACTGAAAGGCTGCTAAGGCCGGAGAGAGCAGGGAAATGAGAGGATTGATAGCATCTTCATCCCCGACAAAGTACCCTCACTTTGACCCTGAAAGCCCTAGCTCCACCATATCATTATGTGAAAACTATGACTGAGAGGTATCATTTAATCTAAAGGCCACTGTCTGAATGTACATGTCAGTTCAGGTTTTTAGCTGAAGATTTCATGGCTAACATGGAACCTCGCAGCCATGATGTTGCAGTACTCTCCTGCTTTAGAGGTCTGTGTATTTGTGTGTGTGTGTGTGTGTGTGTGTGTGTGTGTGTGTGTGTGTGTTTCCGTCAGTGGGGAATGCTACCAATAACATAAGCTGGGAGGTTCATTTAATGCCAAGAGACTGCCATACAAAGAAGCGTGTTTGACTTCTTGTGGTTCTCTTACCCGCCAGGTAGGGCTGTTTAGATTTGTTTCAATGACATCTGACTGTCCTTAATTGCTTTGCTAGAACACCGTGTCCATAAGGGGACTCATTTATAAGCAGGTGGGGAAGTGCTGCCGTGGCTTTTGCGGTACACACTGGGAGACAGCAAAACATTTACTTGTTTTCAGTGTACCGTGCATACATTTATTTACAAAAAGCCCGTTGTAATCTGATTTTATAAACAGCTGAAATCTACTGGCTGTTATTAATGGACTGTTCCACACATCACTGGCCTGTGCAGAGTAAGGTCCCATTTCCTTTTTTTCTGTACAAGTAGGCTAATTTGGCTTTCTTTTCTTTTCTTTTCTTTTCTTTTCTTTTCTTTTCTTTTCTTTTCTTTTCTTTTCTTTTCCTCTTTCTTTCTTGTTTTCCCCCTCCTTTCCTTCCTTTCTTCTTTCTTTTTTTCTTTCTTCCTGCTAAAGCTCATCCTCCCTTCATTAACAGTTGCTAATTCTTCCAATTACAGTTCAAGAAACTGATACCAAATTCATTTGAGGCAATATTATAGCTGAGATCATGACCCCTCCCCCCAAATAAAAGTAAATGATGGTGCTTGTTGTTTTTTTGCTGATTTAATTTGTATCTCACTTCACCCACAGAACTGCTTGGAAAAAGTCAAAAGGAAAGCTGAAAACATGCCATAAAAATACTGTTTTTTAAAAAAGCCTTTAAGACACACACACACACACCAGACACAAATTAAAGAGGCCTAACCTCTGAAATGGATAGCCTTCTGGTCTGTGGGCACAAAACTTGGAAGTAAAAAGTTATGATATAATTGCTTATAACAAATTACTGTGAGTGGACGCAGAAACAACAACAACTGGCAGAACCCAAGCAGCTGTATTATAAGCACTCAGCTTCTTTAGACCTATTTGAAAGAGAAGTAGGAATTTTAATTTCTGAATTGTCATCTTTCTTCATTTTTTCAGCATAATTTTAGCTATTAGAGGAGTCCTTTTGTTATAGCTACAGTGTGATAATTTGTAATCAAAACCCCTTGCCAATCTATGGTAATCTACAGCAAATTACCCTGAAATCTCCCCGCATAAAGTCCAGTCTGCCTTCTGCCTTGACATTGATGATGGGGAAAGCTGCCCTAAGATCCTACATGGACATGTATACTATAAAAGTTCTCCAGGCAGAACTTCTCTGTGGTTCCGCTGCCACCATCCCCAGGACTCATCTCATCACTGCAACAACCCCCTCCTCGTGGCCATTCTTTGGCTGGTGGATAGGGGAGGAGCACAGCACAGCATCTGACTATGCTTCAGTACCCAGATGCGAAATGAGGACATCTTCCACCAAGATCTTTCAGGGTCTTCCAGAGGTCCCAGCACATGATGTTACTGGTCTGCATCTGGCTATGCTCTCTGCCTGCAACGGAATGGCCATTGGGGATAGCTATTGCAGCTGAGGTTGCCAGATCTCAAGGCCCAGCCAGTTTTCATTCGCTGTTTATGAATCATCTCCAAGTGCTAATTTTCCTGTTCCGGTGTGCTCAACTCCAGGGAAGAGGAAAGACCTGTGTGTATGTCTCCAGGTCTGGTAGTAAAGCTGCTATGGTTTGCAAGATTTGATTTGTTGCTGCAGCTTGGCAATGGCTATCCAGGAGATCTATGCACTTACTTAGCTTCCTCCTTCCTTCCCAGTTGTTGTGGCACCAGGACTTCACTCTGCTCTGCATCTGCCCTCTGGCTGGAAGCAAGTAGGTGAGATTAGATGTCGCTTAAATAACCCTGTTGTTTCAACTTGATCTGGGAACAGCTCCTTTAGCTAAGACTTCTGACTTAATTTCTAAACAGGAAAAGGTACTCTCTCTGTCTGTGTTTGAATGACAAGGACTGAGCAACTGTGGTTGGTACCTAATGCATAACATTAAATGGCATCACAAGGAGCCCTAACTGTGTCTCAGGTTTTGGCCTGGAAACCTCAGGGCCTTGGACACAGTGACCCAGTGAGTTCAGTCACTGCAGAGGGAAGAAAGCAATTCCATCCTCCACAATAACCAAAAACCTACATACCCAAGTGCAAGGCAGAATTCCACTTTTGTATGCCACTAATAAGATGCCAGCTCTCCATGCTGGGAAAAGCTGTAGCTAGTGGATTTAGCTGATACAACTATGTGAACATCTTCAAAGAGGAATAGAAAGAAGCCAAGGTTTTTGGTTTGGTTTGGTAGTGAGGGAGAAAGTAAAACTGACAGATTGTCCTAACCCTCATTCTGGGCCTTTTTAAGGCATAGGTGCCAAGGATGTAGGTATGCTGGACTGACGGGGCAAAGCCCTTGGGCCATGAGCTAGTGCTGGTCACCTGGAACTGCCTTGTCCTTCCCCTGATTCTCTCTCAGCTATGCCTCAAGCCACAGAAGCAGAGGTGGCAGGAACAGCACCACCATTGGTGAGAAGGAGTTTTGTTCCCACTTGTGTCATCTTGTTGGGCCAGCAGCAGACACAGATCTGGCTGTCGTGATGACATCTCCCTTGGTATTACGCTTGGCTCTAGATCCTGTGGCTGCAGCTAGGCACTTCTGGCTCCTGGCCTGTTGAAAGCACTTTGTAATGTAGTTACACATTTGTTGCAGGGGAAATTAATTTCAAGAAACTGGTTATTTGCAACTAATCATTGTAACTGGGTGCTTCCAACTTCTGCGCAATCCATAAACTACAGATGCAGCAAACAATGAGCAGTGGGCCGAGATGACAATTTTAGAAGAACCAAAATGGCTTGGTGCCTTGTTAAAACTTTTGAACAAATTTTACTGAAAGAACTAAGTGGCTATTGGCACAGATTTCATCCTACTGTTTAGGGTCCGACCCTCAAGAAGGATGATGAAGAAGGATGGATTCTTCTTCAGAGCATGACTCGAAGGAATATTAGAAAAAAATGATGAGCTGTTGAAAAGGAGATTTCCTGAGTGTCGTGAAAAACTAGTGAAAAGAATTTCTCTGCATTGCAATTTGGGACATTTTCCCCAAAGATCCCCATGTGGTTTTTGTGCAGAAAAATCACAAACTGGAAATAGTCTTTGAAAACTGGACAGTTTTCAAGGACTTTCTCATATGTCAAAATGCAAATTGCTCACATTACTCCCAGAGATGGCCAGTGGATCCTGGTTCAGCACCCACAAGAGATCCTGTTCATTTCAGAGCAGCTGATGGAGGAAATTCCTTTGAGAACTAAATTGCTTCCTTTGAGAATGAATTAGTGACAATTTTAATCCTTGCCTCAGAATGAGGTGATGGGGAGTGAGATGGTGGATAGTTGTAGGAAAGCCCTGTGAGGATGCTTCAAATTTCATTGGCAAAAGAAGAACATGTGTGTTCTGTACCCATGAAATGCTGACTGAATGCTGACAGGGAACAAAGGTCATTTCTGCACTGTACTGTTATAGTGCTATTATTCCACTTTCAACATCCTAGGGAATCCTGGGGTTTGCAGTTTAGGGAGGGGCCTTAAAGGAACCCCAGGATTCCATAGGATGTTGAAAGTGGAATAATAGCGCTATAACAGTCTAGTGTGGAAATGGCCAAAGTGAAAACTCAGTGAGAGAGAAAAAGAGAAATAGAGCAGGGGCACTCAAACTGGTGTCCATCAACCAGCACTGGTCCTGGTCCAGTACCTTCTTCCAGTAAAGAAAGAAACAACTGTAGCTAATTGGCACAAATATGGTGCCCATCTCTAACATATTGGGTTAAAAATTGCTGGTCTTGCAGATCAGACAGCCTAAGAAGCATAGATATACAAAGCTAGGAAAGGAGGGTGGAGGGAGTGAGACACAGCTATGAAAGGACCCATTCATTCACCATCAGGGGCAGCTTCCTACCCAGAAAAGCTTTGGAAGCTCCCCACCACTACTCCCCACACACCAACATGCACATGTAACAAGGGCCCCACTTGTTGGCACTGAGCAAGGTATTTGTCAGTGGAAGGAAACAAGTCAGAGTGAGGATTTCTAGGCTGAACATGCCCATTTACATAACGCCTACGCAGAAGGTTCTCAGAGATGGTCAGTGGATCCTGGTTCAGCACCAGGAGAGATCCTGCTCAACTTGGGGCTTTTCCACACCTTACCTTTTAACACTGCTGGGTTGGGGTTTTCGCATGAGAAGGCTTGGAAGGAACGCTCTCGCAAGCCTCCTGCTTCAGCTCCACAGCTCTTTCCTGCTTGCGCGAGCGCCCTGCCCACGCCCTGCCCCTTCCTTCCGCAGCGCAGCCTGGGAGTTGTAGGCTGCGCTGGGGCAGGAAGCACAACCGGCGCGGCTCAGGAGGCTTCGCACAGCAGGTGAGTACTCCCCAGGCCCCTGAGTGATGCGTGAGCACGGAGCATTTTTGGCTTGAAGCTGAAAATAAAAAAATCCGTGCCCGCTTCGTGTCAGGCTCTTGAGCGTTGCGTAAATGTGATTGCGTCATGCAGACCGCTCCTCACATTTATGCGACGCTCAAGGGGCCCTCTCGCTTCCAAAACACCGTGCGAAAAGGGTCTTGGGAGCAACAGGAAAGTTAAGAATGGATTTGTCACCTCTGCAATAGAGGATCCACTAGCTGGCCCTGAAGATTATGATGTAAAATAAAATCAATGCCACATGCCAAGGCTGTATGTGTGCATCAGTTGATTTACTTACTTACTGCTATTAGAACCACTGCAAGATATTAGTGTCGTTGGCACATGCAGACACTTCCTGTCATTGACATAAAAGAGCAATACAACACTCCTTACAAAACTTCTGATTAAAGTTGTGTGTGTGTGTGTGTGCGTGCGTGTGTGCATACGTGTATGCCTTCAAGTCGCCTGCCAGATACGTTGACCCCATTAATTTCATAGGGTTTTCTTTGTCAAGGAATACTTAGAGTTGGTTTTGCCAGTTTTTTTCCTCTGAAATACAGCCTACAGCATCTGGTATTCATTGATGGTCTCCCATTCAAGTACTAACCAGGGCTGTCATTAAAGAGGTGCTAAGTTCCACTCATGGAACTTCTGGAAATGTGCTTTTCAATGACTCACAACCTGGCCTTTGCGAATTTTTGAATTAAATGGGGGGGGGGGTGTGCCTGATGATTTATCCATCATCACAGATTTAGGGTCAAAGTACAGGTAGCTTCAGCCAGCCATTGTTAGTTTGAAAAAAAACCCCCAGAACTTCCTTTATTCATCTAATCAATTCTCTTTTGTTGTAACATTATTGAAGCATTATCAGTTTTCTTTGATCAAGCATTAGAGGCCATGGCCACCCCATAGCCTGGAACATTATTTTCAAAAGGTAATTCACTACCTGTTTCTCTCTTTCTTTTTTTTTTTGTCAAAAAGACATTATTTAAAGAGTAACACATTACTAATGTATTATTAAGGTGTGATTTTTGTGTTGCTTTTTAAAATATGCTTAAAAATATAAAAATGGTGGCAAACCCCGCACAGTGTCAACCCAAAGCAATGATTCAGGAATACTGCAATGAGTAAATGCTACCCATTACACTTAAAAGAACAATGGTGTTTAAAAAATAGCATATGTATTATCTTGTTAACCCCTTGCCCAAAATAACCCATTACCTCCAAGTTCAATCATTCTTAATGAGACAAAAAAAAAGGTGGTTCCTTCCTGTTCCACATAGAAAGGTCAAGTGGGCTAGCAGTTGAATCATTTTTTAACAATTGCCACTTTTAATTCTGGGAGGGAGGTGTTCCCTGGGCTCACCCTTCAAGAACAGGCAATAAGGCTGTGGTCAGATGGCAACAGATAAATTAGACCATGCCCGTCACCTCCACACTGTTCACCTACACAATGGTGAAGGCAACAAGAGGGGTGACCTTTTTTGGTCTTGTTGCCACCTTCACCATCTTGTATGCCCTTCTCTCTCTCTCCCACCACCCTCAGCAGTACCTTTGGTGGGAACATGGGAGAGGGCCTTCTCAGCGGCCGTCTCCAGGCTCTGGATCTCCCTTCCCAGAGAAATTAGACTGGCACCCTCCCTCTTTCTTTTGGTAGACAAGTAATGACTGCTCTGTTTAGGCAGGCACTTGATGATTATCTAGGTAAGGCCCATTCCCACCCCCCACCCCAAATATTGTGCTGGATCTTGCTAAGTGTTGTGCTGGTGAGTATGTAAGTGTGTGTCTGTGTGTGTGTGTGTGTGTGTGTGTGTATTTAATGATGTGTGTTTTAATCCAGTTTTATTTTTTTTGATTGTTTTACATTTTGTATCTTGTGGATTGTTAATGATTTGTTTCTCAATTTGTTGTAAGCTGCTTTCAGTCGTGGGAAAAAGGTGATGATGATGATGATGATGATGATGATGATGGTGTGAACAGCATGGTAGTGACAGATGTGGTCTTGTCCAACCATCACTATCTGATGACAGCTATTTTTCTTCCACAAAGATGGTGTTTTGTCAGGGGGCCCAGGGCCGCCTGCTTGTCACTCTGCTCTCTCTCTCCCACCACCCTGTTGCCACCTCCCAGTGTCTATCTAATTGCAGGACCAGCCCCATTAGACATTGTGCTCTGGAAGAAGTTCAGTTCATCTTGAGAAATGAGTTCCTACTCAGTAGGGGGAAAAATGCTTCCTTACACATTGGGCATGGCATCCCAGAAAGGTTATTACATGATGTTTAATAAGAAATTATGTCCAACAGAGCAAAAGTCATCTGGGCATGGAGGCTGTTGTGCCACAATTCAAACAAAGAATGGGTGCGTCATGTTTGCCCATCAATACCTGCTCTTTGGAGCAGGTCATCTCTGTTGTTTGTGCGGTAATAAACTTACCGAACCTTTCTCGCCTGTGTGTGATGAATTCCTCAAGTGTTCAGCCTTTGAAACAAATCATGCCACTGCTGCAAACTCTGGGCGTAACATTCCTGCTGTGCACCTGAATGCATCTGTCACTGCCCATCATTGATTTCTGCAGAGGGTTCGTCTAATGCTGGATGGCAGATGAAAAAGTGAAGAGGAAGTCAGCAGTGTGAGGGTTAAAAGAAGGCACAGTGAGCTAGCTCTGAGATGGCAGCACAAGCAGTGCATGCTTGACCTCTCCTAGGCTGTTCTTTGATGGCTGAAGGCACACCTTGTTTGGTCATGTTCTGCAAACAAAGCCCAGCAATATACAAACACAAGGAGGCACACCAAGCAGCAGTTCTGTCCCTCCATAGTGGCCATTACCAGTGTCATTTCCTTTTGTGGACTGGTCCAGGCCAAAGTTCAGGCTGTGACATGGGATTCTTCAGAGCTGGTCTTCTGAAATGAAGCTTTAGCAAGTACAAGCATTAACTCATCAGTTTTCTTTAGATACAGCATGTTTTCCTGCTGTGAGATTGTGGAGCTGGCAGGACACCACTGTCTGCAAGGAATGGCTTCCATTTGGGCTTGGAGCCAGGTCAGACAGGAATCCAAAGTGTTTGCTCTTTGGCATGTATTGGGGCAGCAAATCTTAAAGTGTTTCCCTTTCTTTCCCCATGTTCTCTCCCTCTCTCCCTTTCTGTCTCTCCCCAGAGAGGGGGCACCATGAACAAATTTGTAGATGGGAGGATGGCAAACCAGGGAAAACAAATCACCACATAATCCATTTGCTCTGCACTTTCTTCATTTGTCATTCATAAGATGAACTATTGTTTGTGTTACAGCAGCTCCTACAGGCAGCAGGCCCCACCATGTTAGGTGCTGTGCGGATTTATAGGGAGAAACACATGCTGTGTTCCTCTAAGACATTTATAGCAGACAGAAAATGGAATGAGATGGGAATCAGGGAATGAAAGAAAGTTAGGAAAGTTAGGAAACAGAATCAGCCTTAACTACCAGGTCGTGTCTGGCTGCTGCCTTTGGTAATGTTCGGTCTTATTGTATTATTTCATTTTACTTTGGTTTTACAATATAGCAGCTCCCCAAAGAACATGCTGTTATTTTAGTTCAATTCAGTTCTGTTTCTGTACAGATTGATTGCTTCTGTCCACATTGGTAATGGCCACTACTCAGATCTTCCCAACTTCCCTATCATGATTTTCTGTTGCTCATAGGGATGACCTCACTTTATAGGTCATCAGCACTTTAATCTAGAAATATACTTTGATCCCATCTCATCTTAGAAGCTAAGCAGAATCAGCCCTGGTTAGTACTTGGATGAGAGACTGCCAATGAATGAATGGTGCTGGAGGCCATATTTCAGAGGAAGGAACTGGCAAAACCATGAGTATTCCTTGTCTGAGTCACTGTAAGTCACCATGGGGTCACCATAAGTAGTCAACAAGTGACTTGAAGGCATATATTGACACATTGTTTTAATAATGATGATGATGATGATGATGATGATGATGGTGGTGGTGGTGGTGGTGGTAGTAGTAGTAGTAGTATTTTAAACATTATTTAAATAACAACAGCAGCAGCAGCAGATCAGATACAGAAAGTAGATCATGTCTGGACTGACTCAAGTTTATAAGATTTTTCAGTGCCAGACATTTCAGGTAGTGAGGTAACAGATAAGATTATAAAATGCCCGCTAAATGGCTGTATTCTACCTATTGTTGTTGTTATGTGCCTTCATGTTATTTCTGACTTTGGCAGCCCTAAGGCGAATTTATCACAGGGTTTTCTTAGGTATGAGAGTGTGCAACACATCCAAGGTCACCCAATGGGTTTCCATGGTTGAGTGGGGAATCAAACCCTGGCTTCCAGGCTTGTAATCCAATGCTCAAAGCACTCCACCACCCTAGCTGTCTATAGTTCCCTTAAATGTCCCTGAACCAAGCTAGCTCCTTGATTTTAAATTTTAGTCAGGCAACCTTTTAATGAAAGCCTGAGATAGAGTATGGGTTTGCCAATGTAGGACTTCCTGATGTTGTCCAACTCCATCTCCCATCATCTTTCAACACTGGCTATGCTGGCTAGGAGTTGCAACTCAACAATCTCTAGAAGGCTATATTATCCTGCCAATAGTGTAGAGCTTTATCCCAGTTTGTTGCCTGGATTTTCTCTAAAGGTTCTGGCCAATTATAATTTGATGAGATTGCAGAGAATTATACATTTAAAATTTCTAGCCCTTCCCTAGGACTTCATTTCTTAGAATTCCACAGGAGGGCAAATGATGTTAGACCAGATGAAGCAGTTGAAACCAGAGTTAAGGAGATCTGACTTAAAAAAAAACTCACAAAAGCAAATGGTTAAAAACAATGTAGGACAAATATACTTACATAACATGAGACCCCTGGAAACATGCATGTGGTTTCTAGTAACAACAGCAGATATTTTGGTTGCTATACTAAATGTAAGCCAAAGCAATGAGCAAACCAAGATTGGGAAATTTGCTCATTGCTCAAGATGAGCTGAATTCCATGCTTTTGGAACCAGGCACTGTACCAGAAGTGGATCTGACTGCAACTTCTGTTGATGTCACTTTGGTGAGACAGCTCAGCAGTGCACTTCAAAGGACATCTCTCTCAACATAAGGCCAGGGGACGTGTGCCTGATTCAAAGAAAACTACATGATGGTGTTGCTAGGGATAGCATGGGCAAGGGGAAGGAAGCTTTCAGTGGAAGTTAACTGTGCTGTCAGGATAGCTAAGGGTTCTGTTTGGGACTGGGGTTTCTAGAGGAAGAAGTCAAAGTAGTGGGCTTACAGAGCAGGTTAAATGGAGGCTGTCAACTGCCATGCTGTGATGAGAGTTTACTGGATATGCCTGTGAGTAAAGAAAGTGCAGATACTCCACGAGACAAGGAAATATTAATGACTCAAATCTTTCCTTATCTCCTGATATCTTTGCATTGTAAACTTTAACACGTGGGTGGACTGTGAATGAGGAAAATTCTGGATTGTAAATAGTGCAAAGGTCACCTGAGCCATGAGTCTACCAGTAACAGAGATGACTCTAGGAATGAAGTCCTATTGCTTAGGCCTAATTACGGTATACCCATTTAATGAACTGTTGAATGATTAGTCTAACATATAGATAAATCCCATTGAATCAGAACGTCTATTCTTTTTGAGAGTAATAGGAGTATTTGAAATTACCCACCTGTTTTTCAGTGGGAATGGAACCTCTCAGCAGAGCTTCAGCTCCATTTTATTGGCCCTCATCCAGCATGTTCAGCATCCAGGCACTGTTCATAGTCCACCTGGCTCCAATAACGGGAAAAGAATATCTGAGTATTGTCAGAATACTAATGGCTCCCAGCTTCAAAATTCCTAATAACTGCATTTGGCAGCTTCATATACTATAGATATTAAACAGTCTGAGGATAAGATGGAATCCTATGGTGTCCTCCAGATTAATTGCCATTGGGCTGAATATTAATCCCCCTCTACCATTCTATGGAACCAGCTCTACAGATAGGAGCAGAACCACCGTAACACAGTGCCTTTCTCACTGAGCTGGTTCAGTAAAATACCATGATCAATGCTATCAGAAGCTACATAGAGCTCCAGGACAATCAACAGGATAGCTTCCCTCCTTTCATCCAGACTGGGTCATTCACCAGGGAAACCAATGCTATTTCAGTTCCACATGTTGGCTTGAAACAAGTCATAAGAGAATCCAGATAATCTGCTACTTCCAAAAGTGTCAAGCAAAATGGTATATTAGCAATGGGATCATAGTTCTCATGTATTTCTTGGTCCAAAGAGATCCTCTTGAGGAAAGGGCACTTCAAAGTGGCAACCACCACCTCCTGATACATTTCTGACCCCCAGAGCCCACTCAGTCAATCTTCCACTCACCCATGTCAATATGGGAGCCAAGGGAGGAATTTCTTTTCGCTCCATGATGTCATTATTTAGTCCAGTAGGACTGACTACATGTGTCATTGCATCATTATCCCTGGACCTCTCATTGTGTGTATTGTTAAACCTCAAGTGTGCTGTATGACTTTAAGCTAGGTTCTTTGAGTACAGTACTGCATTTTCCCATACAGTATTGGAAATTTTTTTTTTTTTTTGTCATTACAATGAATTGGGCTGAGAAGGAACAAGTGACTTCAGTGGATTTGGGGCTGCTTCTACCTTATCCTGGACACACTACTTGGTAGGAATACAGATTTTATCATAATCTCACCAATGTTTCTAGCACTGCAAGCATCTGCCATTACAATCAAAGGGGACCAGTTTCTTCTATGGAAGAGAGAAGTATAGTAGAGTAGGACTGTGAAGAACATTACTCAGGAGAATAGGGAAACAATAAGATGCTGTGTAGTCTCTTTTGCAGTTTTGGAAGGATGTTATGCTGAACACACCTCATGGAGAAGTCCTGAAGCTTCAGGGGCCTAGTATAGCTTAATCCACCAGACTAACCAGGGATACAGTAAAAACAAAGAAAAAAGGAAAGAAGGAAGGAAGGAAATAGAAGATTGTGACTAGTCCTATAAAGTTGACTAGAAGCTTGCCACTCTTTGAATATATGTGTGTGTGTGTGTGTGTGTGTGGGCGTGTGTGTGTGTACACACACACACACACACACACACACACACAAGTACAAATGATGCAACCAAAATGATGGACATAAGAATCATTCACACTAGTCAACACGTTCTCCTTTGCATTAAATTTGAATTAGAAAAACCTAGCCAATAATGCATGAATTTGGTTCAAATGTGGAGTGAAACCAGATATATAAATGGAGGCTGTTTCTTACCACAAATGTCTCTTGAGCATCTTAACACAGCAGGAAAAATTCACAAACAAATTCATGAAAAGCAGGAATGCATTGATTGTTCCACGGCTTGGAAACTGGTAGAGAATAAATGATTTTTCTGCTCTTGCCCTTCAGGGGTGGATTTGTTGTTTCATTTCATGTTGATTTTAGGGGTCTGTATGATATTATTTGTTACTGTTGGAATGCACACATCCTTCGCTTGTTTTTCTTTCTGATGGATTGCTTCTACTTTAGATTCTTATTGGACTCCTGTTATTCATTTACCATTAGTTCAGGAGAGAGTATTGCAAATTATTGAAACTGTGGCCCAGTTCATGCAGACAGTTGCTGCTTCACTGTGTTCTTATGCAAGGGAAATGGTACCCAGCAGCCACTAGGCCTGGTGGATTACTGGAAATCCCCATGCTCATGCTCTTCCCATTGGGAGTGTGAGAATTCAGCATGAAATCCCTTGGACCCGGTAGTTTGCAGTTGTAGGTGATAGCAATCATGAAAATTCATGTATTAACTATATATGTGTCCTTGTATAGGTATTATTAATCAAGACAGAGTTATCAGTGGATTTTGCCTGACCATAAATTTCAGCTGGAGTTCAACATTTCTGCATAGAGAAAAATATGTAGGATATCTTCAGGGACCCTTCACATAAGAGGGACTTTGCTGTGTACATCATCAAGAATTCACCTCTTAGCCTATATTACCAAGGTGAGAGATCATGTCCCTTGAAGTGCATTGAGGAAGGCAATAGTTCCACAGGTATGGCTTTTAGAATTACAGACTTCATTGCTGTTATAGCTGTGGCAGAGGTGGAGAACCTTTCATCTAGGGACCAAATCTGTCCCAATGAACTCTCCAATATGGTACCATTTCACACTAAACAAATGTAACGCATTACAAAAAAATATCCAGTTTAATTACCATGGCTACATTGCGTGGAATACCGGGATTGGCAATTTGGTCAGAGGCACTGGAGGAGCTTGCTGGATGAGAATTCTAAATGCCTCCCCCTAAACTGTCAAACAAGGATTCCATAGGATAGAACCATTGCACTTAATACTGCATCACAGTACTATAACTGTGTAGTGTGTAAGGTCCCCTGGTCATCCAAGGTGGCCATGCTGCTTTCCCAACATCCTGTCCTCTTGCCTTTGTTCATCCTTCTTTTCTGCTTACCCACTTTTTTCCTCTTTCTGCAGATACTTTTGTGGCTCAAAAAACTGACCTTCTGCCACACATTCTGGCTCTTTTTCTGTATTTGGACATCATGCATTTTCAGATAACCTCAGGCAAGCTGGAACACATGGAAGGGAAGCAGCCCATGTTCCCATTATATCAGATAGTCTTCAGTTGGGTCTTTCTGGGCTGCGTAATCCATTTCCAAGTCAACACAAGGTTCTTCTACTAGTTCAATCATGGCTAAGTATCCTTAAAGAAACAAGTAGTCTAAGGAAAACTGGAGGATGGGGATGGAATGATACTTGGGGATCTAGCACTGAAGGGCAGGTGTGTGTGGAGACAGCAAAGACACACCTACATCAAATAGTGATGCAAAGACCACAGCTTTATTGCCGGCATGTGCCAGCTAGATATCTGATTGACTGTTCCTTCTTGGAGCCCACACAAAGCACATGGGCCTCTGGCAAGGAGGTTGGCATGCAGAGGGAAGCTCCCTACCATGCCTTAATGCCTCGCAGGCTTTCAAACCAGCCTTACCAGATAAGTCTGGAAACAGAGCTTCCTCAGCCTGCTTGGGCATGACTAAAGCTCTGTAAAGCTCTGTAACTTTTAAGGTGAAGAAAGAAAGATGGTTTCCTGTCTGTGCTTTTGTCTGCTGGGACTGTTGAAACACTGAGTTGCGCCACTAGAAAGTTGGCTTGTTCATAGACTACCTGATTTATTGGTTCAGCCCCAGGTTACTGCTTCAGATAATGACCAGCTTCTGAATTAGTCCTCAGAAATGATCGGCTTCAGTTAGGGTCCCAAATTCAAGTGAAAATTTGGAAATCCAAAGATTCATGCCTTCCCTTCACTATTGTAGAAAAATTACAAAAAGTGAATCCCCATCCACCCACTTTCTCAGAACTGGATGATATAGTAGGCAATCATAGTGCATCATTAGGAGTTATTATACCTGAAAAATTTCACAGAGCAAACAGTTTTGTGTTACCTGGGCTCTAAAACATGCTTACATTACAAATGTCATATTATACTATTGTATGTTAGCATGCTTTTTACTAATGCTACCTTTAAAGGGGGAGAAATGGCTTGCGTTTTAAAAACACTATTGTGTGTTTTTCCTGAGAGTAAATAAGGACAGCAAATGCTGGTGTCTCTGATGATTATGGGTTAGAGAATCTGCTCTGAGTCTTAGTCCAAATTTTGAAAGAGCTGGCCAAGGTGCTGAATTCTGTCCCCCAAATAGATTCAGGACCTTGGATATCTCCAGACTGAAACGCAGACCAGATTTGCCACCCCAATGACATAGGAGCCACCCGATACCACTGGACATGCATGCTTCTGAGCTGTGCTTTGTGTGCTGACAGCTTTTGTGTCTCACAATCTGTATTCCTTTTGAGTTAACATACCTGGAACTGAAATTAACTTCCTGTGGTATATAGGAATAGGTATATCCTGTCCTATGGGTACTGAGTCATGTTTTTCTAGCAGTGTTTTCAAAGGAGGAGGAGGAGGCAGTCCTTACCTCCACACCCCACAATATGGATGTTTGTGCTTTTAATCATTCAAAAAAAAAAAAAATGAAATCAAAGGAAGCACTGGATTTCCCACTTCCTCTGATCTCTTTGATAATGCAAAAACTGACTGGTTAAAGCTTGGCAAAAATAGCACCAAAAATAGCATTAGCATAGATCTGAAATATTATTGCCTGTGGCAATGTTACCAAAGTGTGGGAGACTGGGAGAAAATAATAACAAATATTGTATTCATCCAGCGAGAGATGACAGGCAGAATTTTGCAAGTGGACAATTTTGTACAAAGGGTTCAAACAACTTGTATTCAAATAATTTCAACTCAGCATGATCGGAGTGTTCTTAACATTCTAGTTCAGGCTAGTTATAATAATGTCAAAAATTGATGAACATATCATGAATGCCATGAAGTGCGTAAATCTCCTCTTGTGACTTTTCCACATTTCAGTTTCAGGGTGCAGTCTCTAATGACAAGAATTATTTCCAGCGTTGTCTGCCTCTTTGGCACTTTGGAGTCTCAGCCAGTGTTCCAGACTAGGCCATTTCCTTCTGACACTTCAAGGGCTTGGCAGTGTGGGTAAAACTGTTACTGATGGAAGTCCATTTTCCCATTGTTCTTCTCAATGCAAGAAGATGGAAGAGAAGGACGGACATCTTTGATAAGGCTCATGGTTGATCGGTACCATGCTGCTTCTCCCTTGCCTCCATGCATATCCCTGCCCTACATATACGCATATTAGATATATATGTTGAAGGTGTTGCCCTGAGCAACCCTGTTGTGCCTTCAATATGAGGAGAAAATCCATGTACTTGAGGCCCCTGTATCTAAAAGACCAGTGCAAAACATGAAGAGCAACTGTGTCACATTTCCCCAAGTCATTGATTAAACCATCAATGAACTCATTCTTTTAGAATAAATTTAAACTGGTGTTATCTGAACAGATAGCCATGTTATGCATTGGCCAAAAACCTTTTCGCTAGATTTAATATTTAACCTTTGAATCAGAGAGCAATTTTCTTTTGTCCTATGGTAAACAAAGAGAGAAGGAGCCAGCCTGGTGGAATGGTGTAGTAGACTGAACATTGGACTAAGGCCATTTCCGCACTAGACTGTTATACCACTATTATTCCATTTTCAACATCCTATGGAATCTTGAGGTTTGCAGTTTAGGGATGGGCCTTGAGACTCTAGAGTCCAGGGTACCAACCCTTGCTTAGCCACTAGGAGACCCTGGGTCAATCACACTCTTTCAGCCTCATGGGAAGGCAAAGGCAAACCTCCTCTAAGCAAATCTTGCCAAGAAAAACCCATGATAAGTTCTCTTTGGGGTTGCCATAACTTGGAAATGCCTTGAAGGCACACAACAACAAACACAGACAGAGAATCTATCTCACTGTGTTTCAGTTTCGTCTTTTACCTATTTAATAGTTGCTGGATTTGTCTGAGAAAAAACATTGAAGCATTGGTGATTTTTTTAATAGCAGGAATGCATCCATTTTGTCTCAAACCAATCTTCTTGTTATTATCATCAAGTCAACTTCTACTTATGGTAACCCTGTAACTGAAAGACCTCCAAGATACCCTTTCATCAATAGCCTTGCTCAAGTCCTTCAGCCTTAGGGCTGAGGCTTCCTTGATTGAATCTATCCACCTGTAGTGCTGCCTTCCTCTTTTCCAACTACTCTCACTTCACCAAGCATTGTCATCTTTTTTAGAGATTTATGTCATCTCATGATATGGCCAAACTATTATAGCCTCAGTTTGGTCATTCTGACTTCTAGGAGGGGTTCAGACTTGAGTTGCTCTTGGACCCATGTGTTGGTCATTTTGGCAGTCTAGCCACTGTTAAATAGGTGAATCATCCCTGTGCCACAGTTTATTATTAGCCAACTTATTACAGGTGATAAGTTGGCTAATAATATGATTGGTGACAGGTGAATAGTCTCACCTTTCTGCACACCTCATCCATCAGAACTATTCCAAGACATTTTGCTACCTGAATCAAAGAACCAAATGGTATCTTCCTCTCTTCCACATATAGTAACTGACTGGAATGCCTGTTGAATCTGGCTATAACACTATCAACGTGACAGTGTCCTCCACCTCACCTGAGGGCAGCAGGCTAACCTAGCAGATGCAGGCAGACCAAGTGCATGCAAAGCTGTGTTCTTCCACACCTCACCCTATCTCCCAGTCCCTCAGTTTCAACTGCCTGTAATGGCTGCCTCACTCCACCTAAGGATAGGGCTGATCCTGTCACCTACTACACAGTATACAACCCACCCTGTTCTGCCATTAACTATTCTCCAACAAGCATTCTTCTGCTATTAAAAATAAAGAGTAATAATTTGATTTATCTTCTTAGATGTATGTGAGCACCATAAAACTTTTGTAACCACAATTCTGAGAGGTTTTAGAAATTCATTTCCTTCACATGCTCCACCAAGCTTAAGTCTAGATCTAAAAGACCATGTTTGATGATAAGCAATCCAACATTTGAGCACTTCTTTTTCATAGGGGTCATTATGGTTGACATCAGCAGCTGAAGTGTAAGAAGCAACAGTTGCAGAAGCACTATGAGATACTGAATCTTCTGTACATTTGCAGAGAACAGAGGATTCAAGAGGGACTCAGTCATGGCACTGCAGTTATAGAAAATCCTTGCTGAGGAAAGCCTCCCATCAAGAACTGAAAAGGCTTTAGGGCTTATGAGACAATAGCTATTTTGTGACCATGAACTCTGTTCCTCTGGTGACAGTTTCCTCACTATACTGATCAAAATAATTTTTAATAGTTGTGTGTACAAGTGGACACCCAGTCCTAGTTTTTGGACACCTGCGGAGACAAAGGAACACACACTATTTAATTCATCAAGCAAGGACACAGATTTAGGTTAGAAGCTACACTCCACAAAGTCAGCATACAATGGCTGGCATCCTGTTAGTGATATACATATGTGTAAGATGTGCTATGCATATGGGGCAAATTATTTGACATACCACAACAGCCTTACTTTGTTGACAGTGCTGGAAGTAGGATTGCAGATACAGCAATGTTGAGTGTTGTAGTTGTGCATTGTGACTGTGCATTGTACCTTGCAGTTGCACAATGGCACAAAGTCATTAACGTGTTGCAAAGTGTTGCTGTTCTGCATGGGGGTTGTGTAGTGCTGGTGCAGTAGATCTCTACATGCAGATATCTACACTACACTTAGGGGAAGTTGACCTTCATCCACTATATGTAAATAGTTTTGCAGGTCTTTATTTATTCCCAGAGTTTTTTCCTGCTCAGTCTTAATGTTGGATTGTAAATAGTAGACAGCTTCCTCTCATGAACCATTTGAATTAGAAGATGAATACCCAGCAGGTTTATTTTTCTCCACAGAATAATTCCTGCGCAACACTTTGTGTGCCGGATATGCTAGGATAACTTTGTGCAAAAATCTCTCTGTTCTATTATTCTTCCTGACTGTTCAGAAACCTGTTTTTGATCTGGGAACAAGTCACATTATTTCCATCCCTATTCCATCATTCCACTTCCATGGCAAGTAGACCACACCTAGTGAATCACTTCTGTGGCCACTGATGCTCACAATGATGAGCAAACAAAAGAGATTAATTCCTTGCTGGTCAACTGTGAAAAGGCATTAACTGGGAAATGGGTCTGAGCTTGTTCCCTGAAATAACAAAGGGTCTAGGAGATATGGGAACTGGTTTATATACACAAGCAGCAACTTAAAACCTGTGCAGGTAGAAAATTTAGAATAGAGCAAAGAAAGAAAAAATGTATATAGTAGTGAGGAAAGTGATTGCTAAGGGAACATTCCATTTGGCAATGTGTCAGACATATTAATAGCATCAACAGTGTCAGTTCAATAGAAATCTTTAGAAAATAAGGAGAGTGACAAAGAGATACTCTGGAGCAGAAGGCAAGGATCCTTTCTGTAGTTATTTCATAGCCTGAGATTCAGCTATGCTGGCATTGTGATTCCACTGAGAAAAGCCACATATCACCATGATATTATGGGCTTGTACTTTTTGTACATGATGGTTGACTTCTGATCTCTGCTTCTGGAGGTTGGGTAATATCTAGAAAAAACTGCTTCAGGACAAGTGGCTTACTTGTGCAGCCTTTTCCACCATTTTAGGATTCTGATCTAAATATAATTGCTAGCCTCAGGTAGAATAGACCCAATAAATCGACTGCTGAATGTGAAATCTACATTTATGTAATTCCTATCGATTGAAAGTGTTTAGTCCAGCTGAGACTAGCAATTAAATTTAACTTTCTGTGTTTTCCACCTCCCTTTTGGCTTTTCATCACTGAGTAATAGAGACTTTCTAAAAAATGACATTGTGGGCCCAATGATTCTATGTTCTGTTTTAATAAAGCTGGATGATTTCTTTGAGATACTTCTACAAATATGCAGATATCTTTATTTGAATCCAGCCTGCTCCAACACGTATCAGTATCTTCCTGCCTCTATACAGTTTGCTCTCAGTCATGTAAGACCACGTCCAAGTAGGCAGTTGATATTTATTTGTTTAGTTAATTAGTTATTGTTAAATATTTCTACCCTACTTCATATTTTAAGGTTTCTGACTGGTTTAAAGTAACATCAATGCAAACTATTTAAACAATGTAAAATTTAAACGAAATAATACATAACATTCTAAAAACACATTAAACAATTTAACCATTGTTCAAAGCATTAAAATATTTTACAACTATGTGTAAATAGATATGTACTTATACATAAATCTACTTATTTTTATTTATGCATGTATAAAATTGTTTCTAAGGCTGGGTGTATTCACAAATTTTATATTTACAAAATCCTTCATTTCTCTGAGTGCAAACTTCTGTGGGCTTGTGTTCACACTGGTTTGCAAACATAGCAAACTTTATCCCCCAAAAGCTTGTGTGAACATTTGTAAGCAGTTTTTTTGTGATTTGCACATTGTTGTATGCATCTTTTCTAGAGTGGAGACTTTTCTGAGTACCTTTTCCCAAATAATTTTTTAAATTATTTCCTCAATATGTACATTTTTGTGCATTAAAATATGTTCTTTTTTCTGTATATTCTGCATAAATGCATATCCTTTCTTCTTCTTTTCCTGTTGCATTGTGAACTCAAAAGTGTGGATTTGAGCAAAATTATACACAGCTTGCTTAACAGTTTGGAAGGTCCAGATCTAGTTCAGAGTTCCACATGTGCCGCACAGCAATAGTTGCCCTCATGCTCATGCCATGATTGATAGAGAGTGGAGGAGGTATTGGAGAAGCATCAGGCTATGTTCCTATAGCCAATGCAGATCAAGGACATCTTCTGTTGAGATTCCATTGAGATCCTGCTGAGATCCTTGATCTACAGTACTTTTGAGGATACAGCCAGATTCTTCACCGATACCACTCCCCATTGTCCATCAGTAACAGATGGCAGAGAGGTCTGTCACACTTTAACTGTGAGTCAGGGGGCATCCATTGTTGTGGAGGATGGGAAAGAATACCAACTTTTGCAACAACAAAAGAAGACATATGCAAGTGTAAGGTGCACTAACACCTGCATTTGTCACTAACAGGATGCTAGCCAATGTGTGTCCTCCTCCCCCGCCATGAATTTTTTTTCTTAACAGAATCACTAGGGTGTCAGTGGCAACAGAAATACTAGGGTGAACATAGATCCCAGAATCTATATAGCTGCCTCCACAACTCTGCAAGATCTATTCATTGATATACAAGGACATGACTTATAGATACACAGGCTCTGAAAACATAAGGTTATATCCAGCAGTAATCCTAGCTAGTGTAAATCTACTGAAGCGACCCACTGGTTGGTCACAGCTATCCTGACTCCCATAGGTTTAAGTGGGTCTACTCAATAGTGATAGCATTGGATTTGCCTTTGTTATTTTTAGGTTCTCCAAATTTTAGGACTTAGATCCAGTCATGCTTTGTACCTTTTCTACATGCTCCCACCCCCAATTTTTAAAATGAGCCAGTTCACAAAATATCAGGTGATGCTGGACACAATGCATAATATTTCTCAGTGATTATGTTCTGGGATCACATTACTGAGGCAGAGACACTTCACTTCCAGAGTTAGGGAGGGGCATTTAGAATTCTCAGCCAGAGAGCTCTTTGGCCTCAATAAACTGCAAAACCCAGAATTCCACAGGATCTTGAAAGTGGAATAATAGCACTATAACAGTGTAGTGCGGAAAGGCCCATAGTTGCTGATTACAGTATATTAGAAAACTGCAGGGTTTTGTGCGTAACTCCTTTTGGTGAGTTTTAGATCAAAACACCCCATTTGTATTTCAGCTTCAGCAAATATGAATTTTAATGCTCCTTATCTAAAATCCTTGGCCTAGTCACAAAGCACCTCATCCACCATTCTTTCTGTTATTCCAGTGGTTCTCAACCTGTGGGTCCCCAGATGTTCGTGGACTTCAGCTCCCAGAAGCTCCAGCTACTATGGTCAATGCTCAGGGCTTCTGGGAGCTGAAGTCCATGAACATCTGGGGACCCACAGGTTAAGAACCACTGTGTTATTCTCAGTGATTGTTTCCGTGCAGCAGTGGAAATGACTCCCATTTGCTCTAGTGGCAGCCCTAATTCTGCTTCAGTAGCTAAGCAAACTGAGAAGTAAAATGAACGAAAAGGGGGACCTTGTTTTTCTTTTCTTTATAGAGGAGAGGAGCAGCCTTCCTTAAGCACAGGTTGTGGTGATGGTAATAGTGACAGTCATGGTGGATTTGTCCTATTTTATTTAAAGAATCTGATACTGAAGCATATGGTTCAAATACATTTTCAAACAAATGTTTTCTTGCAACGGTGGGTGTAGCATAAGGATTAGGTAGCCATGGTTTCCTATTTTTTTCCAAATGGGAGCTGTCATAACTTATTTTAATGTATATATAAATTGTAAAATATAAACACTGTACATTTTTAAAAACTGTTTTATCATTTTAAATGTTTGACTTTACATTGTTTTATTAGTATTGTTAATGGTTTGATTCTATTTTAATGTTGCCTTTCTGTATGTGGTCTCTTCAGATCTATCCCAGATCTATGATTCTATGTTTTTGATTATATTGTTGTCATTTTAATTGGTGATCTACCTGGAGTCCCAGTCTTGGGAAAAAGGCTGGGTGTAAATACAGATCATTGTCATTGTCATCATCCTTATTATCATCCTCAAGCTCCATTCAAGACTCCAAAATATACCCATCCCTCTGTCAGGCAATTCTCAGCTATTGAAGTTAGATATTTAATATATGATACAAATAAAATGAATATGTTCTCCAATCAGTGTTCCCAGCAGCCCTAGCCAACATAGCCAATGGTAAGGAATAATGAGAGTTGCAATCCAATATTACCTGAAGGGCTGCACACTTTCCATCCCTGTTTTGGGAATACTGGTTTGTTAGAGAGCCAGTACTATGTGTGGAGGTTCTGTGAGCAAAATGTTAGTGGCAGGGAGGCACCATCTTTGCTTTGGGCAGTAAAATGTCTCAACCAGCTCTAGTTTTGAGCTGTAGGTTCATATCCGCATTGGGGCAATTGGTAGATCCATCACTGTGGGAATGATGAATCCACTGCAGGAACAGCAAATCTTTTCCCCTATCAGTTGTTCTCAGTTGCACTCTACAACTGCTGATTCTCTGTTGGTTAGAGTCTAGCACAAGGAGAGTTCCCATTCAACTTGCCACAGCTAAGAGAGGAATGGATGTAAACCCAATAGTTGTCCAAGATTGGTCTGGGCTGGCAGCCAGGAGAAGCTGATAACAAACATAGGTCAGAAACTCAGCAGGAACTTAAGGGGTAAGAAAGGAAACAGTTTTGCAAATGTAAAGTAATAAGGGTCCCAACAATATCCATAAGTCAGAGGCAGGCAAAAACAAACACAAGTCAAAGGCAGAAACACAGGCAAGCGCAGTGAACAGAAGCCTGCATGGAAGAAGTGGTCAGTTGATTGCTGACAAAGGCTAGAGGGGAAAGGCTCAGTTCTCATAGGCTCCGGGGTCTGATTAATTGGTGGTTGGCATAAATTCTCTGGGAGCGACACAGTAGACCCTTTTGGTGTCTACACTGGGCAAAGGTAGGTACAGCTAGATCATTCTCTGTGTCAGAGTGAGCAGGGCTCCCTGCTGAGGCTGACACTTCTGTCCCTGGCGTGGGTGGTGGTACTGTCTGCTCTGCAGCTTCTGCTGTAGCAGTCTCTGTGCCAGAGCTCAGAGCAGGTTCTGCTGCCTCAGACTCTGAATCTGAGTCTAGGTGCTGAAAGCCTGTGACAATAGTGGGTTTGCTGCCCATGCATGTCCACAAGTCCCACCAATCCACTGACTGTCCCTTGGCCTCTTGGAACAATGCTTTGTTATGAAATAGCTTCACTTCAGCTGTATTGTCAGTGAACAGTGGGTGAGAGTAAAAGTAGTACTGTATGCGTATATTATATAAATATATTCATGCACAAATGTGCAGATCAAGAACTAAGCTGTGCATGTTTGTAGGAAACAGTGTGAAGCTTAGTATGTTCCCTGGTGCTGGGCCTTTTGTCAGGATGAACTCCTTGATGAACCACAGGAGATGTGCCGCTGGCTAAGGTGAAAGTAAAAAGGTTCAAAGCAAAGTTGAAGAAAGTTGCTTTTTTAAATTACAATTTCCATTTTCCCAGGCTCTGCCTGACTGTGAACCAGAAAAGTTACTTATTTAGATTACAGCTCCCAGAATCCTTTAGCCATGCTGGCTGAGAGAATTCTAGGACCATGGCTGATGGACTCTGGGAATTATAGCTCAAATAAGTAACTTTTCTAAGATCTGATTCACAGTCAGACATAGCCTGGGGACATGGAAAGATATTTAACTTATTTGGTTTCAGGGAATGAATCAGAATCCCTTTTGCCCATTCAGTTGATCATTGAACCATAGAATCAGAACTGGAAGAGACCACAGGGGCCATTGAATCCACTCCCCTGCCATGCAGGACTACACAATCAAAGCATTCCTGATAGGTAGCAATCCAATCTCTGTTTAAATATCTCAAAAGAAGGACACTCTACCACACTTGGAGGAAGTGCATTGCACTGTTGAATTGCTCTTACCGTCAGGAAGTTCTTCTTAATGTTTAGGTGGAATCTCTTTTCCTGAAGTGTGAAGCCATTGCTGTATGTCCTAGTCTCTAGAGCAGCAGAAAAAAGCTTACTCCATCTTTCATATGCCAATATTTAAACATAGCTATCGTGTTGCCTCTTAACCTTCTCTTCTCCAGGCTAAACATACCCAGCTCCCTATCCTGTTCCTCATAGAGCATAGTTTACAGGCCTTTTACCATTTTGGTTGTCCTCCTCTGGACATGTTCCAGCTTGTCAATATTCTTCCTGAACTGTGGAGTCCAGAACTGGACTCAGTATTCCAGGTGGGCTCTGACCAAAGCAAAATACAGTGGTACTCTTAGGCCATTTCCACACTAGACTGTTATAGTGCTATTATTCCACTTTCAACATCCTATGAAATCCTGGGGTTTGCAGACCCTTCCTTAAACTACAAACCCCAGGATTCCATAGGATGTTGAAAGTGGAATAATAGCACTATAACAGTCTAGTGTGGAAATGACCTTACTTCCCTTTATTTGGACACTATAATGCTGTTGAACTTATCCTTTGTTCTCCTGTTGCTTCTTTGACTTTTCCACATATAGGAGGATCTGTTGGCAATCAGCAATTTCTTCCAAGGCACCCATCCATCCTGTCTTTTACCTGTACTCAACTGTAATTCCTCCTTATTGGATGTAGTTTGAACAAATGTAGTTTCCAAGGATTTGGACCTTACATTGGCCTTCTGAGTGATGAATTATGGGAGATGTAGTGTCCCTTTTTTTAAGACTCAAAATTGCCTTTTAAGCATTCTTTTTGAAAGGTAAAGTTTCTGCTCCACTTATTTCTTTTGGTGCTGAAAAACCAGTCTCCAAGCAGACAGGCATATTAACCTTTTGCACAAAGCTAAAAACAACGCCCACCCTCAAATTAAAATGCCATCAATTCATTTTGCTCCCCCCCCCGCCTTTCTAATGCACTTTTGACTTGAAATGCTTCTGCCAGCTCTGGTGGTCCAGGCCATGCATGTGATATAGAAAATAATTACAGATGTAGAAGCAGACAGCAAAGTGCTTCATCATCCTTCACAGTGAAGAGCACAGTAAATGGAAGTCATTACCATTGCCATTAGTGTTGTCAGCTGTAAAGGGCATATTTATTATTAGGAGAAATTTGGACTTAAGCCTTTGCTGAACAGCAAACTGGAATGACAAGCATGGTCTATCTGGCCTCTCCTTAGACTGAAATGCACCTGTTGAGATAAGCATAACTCCACACCGGTGCATCACTCAGCTTTTGGATGGAAGACAGAATATCCTTTCTTCTATAAGCTTGAAAAAGTCTATCCTCCACTACATTCCACAGATTCAGGTTACATTGCCTATCAGTTTCATCCCAAAGTACAAGAATTACAGCAGGAAAAAGAAGCCTTGAAAGAGATTCTTGTTCTCTTTTGAGTTACATTAAGTAAGCATGTTTCCTCTTCATGCTCAACCATTTGGAAGCCATTGCCAGTAAGCCCCGAAAGAATGGAAAATGAACACCAGTGGCTTAATTCCTACTAGTATTGTTACTGAGAGGAAGGCAGATATAAATGAATAAAATAATCACAATAATAATTCCTATGCTGAACACTGAACTTCCATGGATGTTGGCATGCAGACTGTGCACTACAGTATATCTAGATGGACTATGGGGGAAAATACATGGCACAGGAAAGTGAGGGCCTTTTCCTCTGTTTTTTTTTTTAAAAAATATTTAACCAAAGCAAAAAGGAAAAGATCATATTACCTATAATTAAAATTATAAATGATCTTCCAACAAGCCAAGAAAAAGGAAGAAAAAAGAAAAAGAAGAAAAAATACTTCTGATTTACAAATCAACAGTTACATGTAACAACTTTAGTTTATTCTCGCTAATTTCCCTACTTTTTTCTATTATCATTAAATTACTAATAGTCAAATATAGCAACAATCAAATCATCTTTATCTTTCCTCAAAAAATATGTCAAAAGATTTCCATTCTTCAAGAAATCTTCCAAATAAACGCCTTGAATCAATTTATTCATCTCAGCTAAGCCCACCTCTTTTGCTGTCCACTCACCTGGGGTCGGTATGGCTGAATCTTTCCATTTCTGTGCATATATCAGTTTCACTGCAATGATCATATATTGCACTAGTCTTCCGTGTTCTTTTTCTAAATGTATATCCATAAATCCTGAAAGAAAAAAAATAGGCTTAATTTGAAAATTTCTTTTCAAAACTCTCTGCAACAATATATGTATTGTATCTAATTTTTTTTAGTTTTCTCAAAAGTCCACCAAGCATGATAAAAAGTTGCTTCTTATTCTCCACACTTCCAACATCTATTAGCAATATCTTTATACATCTTAGACAGTTTCTCAGGGGTCATATACCAATGATAGATCATTTTGTAAAAGTTGTCCTTCAGATCATAACATAAAGTAAATTTTGTCCACATACATTTCCATTGTTCTATCTGCATATTGTACCCAACATTTTTATCCCATTTAGCCAACTAATCTTTAACATGTTCTTCCTCCATATCAATTTTCAACAAAAACTATACATTTTAGCAATAAGATGTTCATCATCTGTACATTATTGCTTCTCAAACTCTAATTTATCTTGCTCAAAACCACATTCTTTTTTTATCTATTTTAAACTTAACAGTTGTATGTATGAAAATCATTGAAAGGTAAAATCCTCTAAAGTCAATTGGCTTTTATTTTTGAATGTATATTCACCTTGAGTTTTCACCAATAAATTTTGATAAGTTATCCATCTTTGTTTTTCCAAAATCTCTTTTCTACCAAATTCTTCCTGTACTGAAAAACACAGAGGCGTTTTAGGACATAACCTACTTTTATATTTCATCTATGCTTTTAATATTCTTACAAAGTGATTCTTAAAATTTACATTCACTTGTACGTTATTATAACATAAGTATCCATGCCACTCAAATCTTAAATTATGTTCCTCCAACTCCAATAATCTTTTATTTCTTAACATTATCCACTATTTGAACCAAACCAGAAAGCAAGCAGCAAAATACAATTTCAAGTCCAGTAAACCTCCTCTTTCTTTTGCAGCTTGTATTACTTCAAATCTAATTCTGTGTTTCTTTTCTTGCCAAATAAATTTAGACAAATCCTTCCATCATTGCTTAAAAGGTACCTCATATGTGAAAACTAGAAGCATCATTTTAGGTAATACATTCATTTTTATTGCAGAAATTTATTACAGAAATTCTTCCCTTTGACAATTTAAAATTCTCCCATTTCACTAGATATTTCTTAAATTCATTCCAAACCTTCACCTAACCATTCTGGAACAAAAAATACCTTGTATTTAACCAAGTAACACCAAGATATCTCCCATTCCTTCCCATCTCAAACCCAGTTTAATACATTGGAGCATTTGTCATAAGTGCAAGTGGTCCATTGTCAGGCAATGGAGTGCCAGGATATTCAGCAGGTAAACAGATATAGTTTGCCTGGTCAGAGTGAACCAGAAGTGAAGTCAAATGTCAGTCTAAAGGTCAGGAATCCAACAAACAGCAAGGTAAGACAGTCCAAAGGTCAGCAAAGACAGCAAGCAGGTAATCTGTAGCACACATGAAGGCAAGGGCTGGCAAACATGATTTGTTTTTGGCATGAAGCCACCACCCTCTGCCTTCCTTAAAAAGGCTGGAGCCAGCTGGCTCTCACCCCAGCCTGATTTGTTGGCTCTCATCCCAGTCTGATTAGCTCCTGGTGCACCTGCATTTGCTTGTCCTCCTTCAAGGCTGCTGTTCCTTTGGGGAAGCTGAGTCCTGACCCATGACAACAGTCTTGCTTTGTGTACTCATATTCTTCATGAACATCTTCATCTTTTGTTTATCTATCTTAAATCCAGCCAAAGAACCAAATTCTTTCAGTTTTCCTCTCAACATCTTTATATCTTCCACAGGATTTTCCAACATTATAACCAAATCACCAGTGAATGCCTCGCAATGGAGACACTTCCTTTGTGAATTTTATATCTTGAATTCTTTCATCAGATTTTTACCTCTGTTCAATACTCCCAGCACCAAAATAAACAATAGTGGGGACAATGGACACCCTTGTCCTATGCCTTTCTGAATTCCACATTTTTTTGTCAATTCTGCTTTCAGAATTATCTGTGCATTTTGTGAACTGTAAATTGCTCTTATTCATTTACTAAAGTTATCTCCAAAATCCATTTGTTCCAGCACTTTAAAAAGAAATGTCCAGCTAAGATTGTCAAATGCTTTTTCAGCTTCCCAAAAAATCAGCAAAACTTCTTTCTCATTATGACATTCTAAATATACAAAAATGTTGAAAACCATTCTAACTTTATATCATAACTGCCCACCACACTGATCCTCATGAATGAAACCTTGTAAAATTATTTTCAACCTTTCAACCTTCTGGTCCATAATTTTTAGTCATTGTCAAGTCCTGAGCCTCTTTGGGTGTCTATGCAATATTTGCTTCTTTCCAAGTCTCTGGTATCTGGGTGGTGTTTTTTTTGGTTTTTTTTTTTGCAGAATAGAATTAATCACCTATTGTAGATGTAATAATATTTCATTCTGAAAATATTTATAATGCAGGGCTGACAGAACATCTGGTACAAACATTTTACCTTTTTTAACCTTATTAATAGATTCTGTGAGCTCTCTTATAGTTATTGGTCCATTCATAATCTATCTTTGCTTCTCTGTAATCTTAGGCAAATTTTCTTTTACCAAATACTCATTTATTTTCTTCATAGAGACTTCCTGACCTTTATTCAAAGAGGAATAATATTTACAAAAAGCCTTTTGTGTATTTGCATCACCAGTTATTTCTTCTCCAAATGAGGATTCTTTCCAACGTTTTAACCTAGACACGGTTAAATCTATTTATATCTCAACTCAAATGAGAAGAATTTAGGTACAAGTTGAACATATTGCATCCATTCCAAAAATGTTTGGATTCATCTGACATTTGGCTGTACCATTTGGCTCTACTTAACATTTAGAAGTAATGGTCTTGCATCATTTATCCCTTGCCCCTTTCTATTAAAAAACAAACAGCGTAAATTCGCAAAGTAGGTCTGGTTGGGGAAAGTTATGTGATGTGTATTAGGCTATCAGCTTGTTAAGATAGAAATGAGGGAATTAGTTACCCTCCAGATGTTTTTGGAACACCAAGTCACATCCAACAACATCTGTAAGGCCCCAGGTTCCCCACACTTGTAGTAATAGCTTATTACGTATTCTTAAGGAAGCAGTGTGCAATTTGCTCTGTGACTGTGGCATGTGCAAACCCATCTGTATCTCTGGTGAGTTTTAAATGACTGAATGTGAGTTCAGTTTCTCAAGTTATTCTTGAAAATGCTAACAAAAGCAATTTTTTAAAATAATTTCAAAATGTCTACATCAGTTCTTTCTGCATTGCATATTTCTCTTTCTGTTTTTGATAACCTCTTTTTAAAATCTTATTCTCAGCAAGAAAATAACAGAGCAAGCCGAACCACTAGATCTACAGCCTGGTTGGACTTTGTTTGAAACAGAAATGTCCCAATGGCAGCAGGATAGAATTCCAAGGTGCATATTCACGCTGATGCCTCTTGGCATACCAGGAAAAAACTCAGTGGGAATGGATCTCCTGCCAGCAGTGTTTCCACCAGTTGTAAGTTCCAGAAGAGAGCATTCTGGGATCAGGTTGGAGAGAAAACAATTTTGGACACAACGCCTCTTTGTTCTCCCAAGAGGTCAGTGATCAGGCCCTTCTCCAGAACCGGCCTCTAGCTGATATAACTATTTGCCATCACGCTGAAACTGGTGAGAAGACATTTTCTTCTACATCAGGGAAAAAGACAAAAAGGTGGAAGGCTTTTGGGACTGTAGGATTTCTCATGACTTTACCCCTCCTCCCCTTCTTGATCTGCCCAAGAATCACTATGGTAGCCATTTTAAAATCTGTTTCAAAGTAAGATTTTAATTGATTTTAATTCTGTTGTTATCTAATACGGTTTCAATTCTGTGGTTTTTAAATGCTTTTTAAAATTTTAGGCCCTTTCCACACAAGGAAGATACATCGCTGTAGCGTTGTTGCATCACGAATACATCTGCACATCAAACTGGTTTGACGTCATTCTGTCATAGTTCATTCTGCATGTATTCAGCTCTTAGTGCGGTTCACATCATTGTGAAACTGGTGTAATATAAAAACGGAAAAACTCTGATGCAAACCAATCACAACAGCACAGCTGCATTTTTTTCCTACATGCAGAAGCTTTACATCGATTCACACCACAGAGGCAGGCGTTAAATTGACCAATCAGTGGTAGCAGAGTAGAGGAGGGAGAGGAATAGGAGTTCCAGGAGAACTGATGATGTGGAAGCTACAAATGATTTTCTCCACTTTACTTCAACAGAAACTGGAGGGTGTTCAAATAGGAATTGGGGTAAGTCAGAGAAAAAAAACACCGCTCATAAAACGTGGTGAAACGCTCCTCCACTCTAATGTGGAAATGGCCTTAATTTTAGGCCATTTCCGCACTGTATTCTTCTAGCGTGATTATTTCACTGTCAACATCCTATGGAATCCTGGGGTTTGCCAGCCCCTCCCTAAACTGCAAACCCCAGGATTCCATAGTGATGGATGGAGGGATGTTTCGTTTTACTTGCTTCTCTTCAAATCAACACTTGAGTATGTTACCTGATGCCTCGCTGCTGCAGTTGTTGCTTAACTAAGGGAGAAGAAGCTAGTATAATGGCCATATGTGAGAGGTAAGCCATAAGGCAAGGCTCCAGCTTGACAGCTGCCTTCTCACTCCTAGCAGCAGCATCAGAGCTGGAAAATACATTGTCTTCTCCCTTCTTCTCCCTTCCTGTCTGTTCTTGATGCTGATGGGAAGGGAAGAAAGGGGAAAGAGGGTAAAAGCAATGTTCTCTATTCCTCTCCATCTCCCTTTACACTCAGGGTAGTGATGGTGTCAGATGAGCTGATTGGTTGAAGACCTGAGGAGGGAACACCTCCTCAAAACACACACAAACACACACACACAGAGAGAGAGAGAGAGAGAGAGAAACAAAGCAGTTGCAGGTTCAAGGACTAGGCTTCTGGAAAGTGCCTGTCCCATGTGTTTCTACTAATTTTGTTTTAGATCATGATGCCTTATGCTGCAGTGATGAGAATTTTCCTATTCATAACTCAAGGTTATCCTCCAGTTTTCAAAATCCCTCAAATACATGGTGCCTGGGGAGCCATCATTGCTATGGCAATGCCATTCATTGGCTGCAACCAATGGTAGAGGGGAGGGGAGGGGAGGGATTTCCAGGTACCATCCAGCCTCAGAAATTATTACTTTTCAAAATAACTGGGAGGTGTACAGTAGCAGTCACAAGTGGGCTAAGTGAGTCACAAGCACGAAATACTTTGTGGTAGGAATTCTGGAACAACTTCCATCACAACCTCACTGCATCAAGAAGGGGACCAGAAACGGATGTTCATGTCATTGAGTGTTCTTATCCATAAACCCTAAAGGAGACATATAGTGTTTCTTTTTTATACCTAAGTTTAAAAAGTTCCAAAAATTGTTGTGATAGAGACAAGAAGAGTACAAGTCTGGCCTCCTCCTTTTGCCACCTTAAGCTCCTTCCAAAGCTCCTTCCTTCCAAAGCTCCTTCCTTCCAAAGCTCCTTCCTTCCTCTTTATCCCATCAAAAATAGGTTTCATTGAAAAAGTCAGTTGGTCAGACTACTATATCTGATTTTACAATGAGATGACATGCCTTAACCACATCCAGCTGAACAGTTCCTTTACACATCTTCTCTGTCCATGCAGAGTGGTGGGGAATGGGGCTGGAGTCCTCCTCCTTAGTTTCCCCTCAGCTTTTGTAAATAATAATGAAAGGTTAGGGCTACAGAACCAAGGCAAAGTGGAAGTGCAAGTGTCTTTTATCTCCTCTCATTCTTATGTGTCACAACAGAAATAGAACTTTCACATCTTCCTCTTCAATAAGATGGACAAACTCTGGTATGCATTACGGGTAAGCACACAAGGATATGTCTTGTAATATGAGTGTACTATTGCACAGAGGAAGTAATTTTTGCTCCTGGGGGCCACCTTGACCTGTTGCAGCACAGCAGTGTGATGTTACATCACTTCTGATTGCCATTTTTGGCAGGTTTTCAACCAAAACAGAGCATTTGGAGGTTTAGGGGAGTTGCTGCATATCTGTGCATTTTGGTGTATTCAGAGAGTTTGGGGTACAACACTGCTTGAAAACCACTTGTGAAGAAAAATTAAAAACATGAGTTCCGGGGGCATTGGGGGACTTCCAG
The DNA here is from genome assembly GCA_948472985.1 of Iguana delicatissima. Classification (NCBI taxonomy): domain Eukaryota; kingdom Metazoa; phylum Chordata; class Lepidosauria; order Squamata; family Iguanidae; genus Iguana; species Iguana delicatissima. The sequence continues at coordinate 225,606 of CAOKZL010001932.1, read as the reverse complement.
CAAGCTGCAAAAATGGATTGCGGGGGCTGTTCTGGCCCATAGGTGGTACTTTCCCAAGCTTTACAATGAGGAACAAGTCCCAAACCTTAATGTTTAGGAAAGCTGTATGGGGAAAGAGAAGATCCTTCAGGTGTTCTGTACTCAAGCTACCACATGCTTTGAAGATCAAAAATGATGCTTCGAACTGAATGGAGGAATGAACTACTGGCCTGGATGATTTTCATCAAGATGAGAGAACTGTGGAATTTTTGAATTATGTATAGTGAGCAAAGGGCCAATAGGCACACACACAGGCAGTTCTAGTTTTTAACTGATATAATCAAGTTCACCTCCTGAAGTGAAAATACTCTTTGCAGTCTTTCTGGAAAACAACAGATTGTTCTCTCTTTGCTCACTTCCAAACTGCAGAAGTTAAAAGAGGAAGAAAGTCTAACTCACCAGGAGGCATGTTTACAGCACGGTTTAATGTTTCTCCAGGAAACACTTGTGATTCTGACCAGCACCTTACCAAGATCTCAATCAGGAAATTAAATTGCTATATTGTAAAACAAATGGAGCAAAGTGGATTTCCCTTTAAATACCAAACAAGTCATTTCAATACAAATCTGAAAATTTGTTTCTGCAACATAAACCCAGTCATTTAAAAAAGAGTTATATATATATCAATAAAGGAAAACAGAATACATTAGCTGGAGGGAGAAGAAATTCTCATCATCCAGATCTAAAGTGCTCTGGTCCTATATAATAATATGTAAATATAACTCTGTATTGAAATAGAGGGCACCTTTGCACATTTTTTTTCATTAAAGGCACATGGGGCAATGCTACTGGTACAGCTCTTACCAAAATGTAACACCTCCTTGTATGTTGTGTTTGAACTAGGAAAGTTAATCTTTGCCTATGCCATCCTTTCATGAAAAGACAAACAGTTACCACTGTTTTCTCCCTGCTATGGAGAGAATGAAGATTTTTGTACAATGCTCTTCTAGTTTTTGCATCTTGGGAACTGTTCCAGGGAATTCTCTGCTCAGAAATTACACATTTTTTTCATCATATAGAAAACACTTTTTCTGCCCAAAACATTTTCTTTTTCATGTACAGAAAACAGTGTACTATTTGTGTACTCTGTGCAGAAAAAAATGCCTATTTCTGCAAAAATAATTCCCCAGAACACATCTCAAAGCATGAGCACTAGGAGAAATTCACTGCTGTGTTATTATTCCCAGCAGGCATTACCCTTTCATCTGCATGGAAGCAAATAAAAATCAATATCCCTTCCATCCCTAGTATGGACATCTATATAGCTTGTTCATCTCTGAAGCTTCACTTTTGCAGTTATCCATGACCAATATGTGGACATCCTCCAATTCAAAATGAGCAAAGGTCTATTTGTGTTCCCCTGTCTACAGCTTGACAAAGTCACCTTTTTGGATTCTGATAATACTCCAGCCACCATCACCACTGTCCATGGTTACTAAAAGACTCTTGGGGTTGTGGTCCAAAAAGTAACTTTTCCTAGCTATGTCCCTGCCATCTAAGCTGTTGTACATCAGCTGTTTACCAGGACCAGGCGCTTCTTAGTGGTAGCTCCCTGACTATATAGAATGGATTTACATTCTAGTCTTCCATCAGGGACACTTGCAATATTTGGTTACTACTTTGATGTCATTTCTGCTTGCTTTCTTAACATTTCCCCTTGCCTTTCAATCTCACTTGTGTTATTTCTCCGAGTTGATTTTATGATGTTTTTCTGAATTGTGTAATCTTTAATGTTTTCAGTTTTCAGCTGCTGTTATATATTTGATCTCAAAGCTACCTGGGAACTTGCTAAAAGACATGGTATAAATCCCTATGATGAAGCAAACTAATGGAATCATGTAAGGTACTCAAAGGTCCTCTATGCCAGCTCCATACTGTTGCAGGAGATCTACCTCTATGGCACCCCTGAAAGATAACACATGTAACCTCTACATGAGAATCTCTAACAAAGGAAATCCGCCATCTTCTCAGGCTGTCAGTTGTACTGCCTACTGATTCACACCATTAGGAATTCTTTCCTAATGAACAGTTGAAATTCCCTTTCCTTTAAATCAATAAATGCAGTAAATGACTCCTCTAAAACTTTCTCAGAAAAGTAGTGAGATTCAAGTGCTACAACTGTTAACAATCCCTTCTGTCCCACAGTGTCTTCTGAAAGTGCTTGTTCCTTTGGACTAGATCAGAAGACAGTTTCAAGGGAAAACACGAACAAGAAAAAGAAGGAAACGTCGTAAAAAGCCCAGAACCTGCAAAACATACCTTTTTGAACTATATTTCCCAAGAGTCACCAGCCAGCAGGGCCAGTGACCATGGAAAGATAACTTATCCAAACTCTTGGTAAACCCTAATCAAGTCCAGCTGAATGATCAATTGCTAGGACAAATTGTCAACATTAGGTAACCTTTTTGTAAGCTAGTTGTAGTAGTTGTGGATCATAACCAGGAATTCATTGGTTCATCATACTAAGCAGAAACAATGGGGCCTGATATCTCTTTCTGTGTTGACTGTGTTAAGAGTTCAAGAAGGATTTTGATGAACTGATTCCTTCTGACTCCTGACAAGGCTCTTGAATGAAGTCAAGTGGCCTACATCTAAACAATCCCTCACAAGCCCTGTTTAGTCCAGCTGTTCCTGCTGACGTTCTAATAGGGTTGTTTGCATGTGGGGTGGGTTTGTTTTGTTCAGTCTGGGAGGAGGCCTTGTGTACACTGTGTTGGGGAAGGAATGTACAATGTGTGTGTGCGGGTGTACATATCTAGAAGTGGAAAGTAAACAGAAGGGAAGGGGAGAGGATGATGGAAGGCTACAGCTATGAGATGGTTTAGATGGAATGTTAACAAGGTACATATCTCAACAGATTAGCAGACAAGGTCCCAAGTCATTAGTCAAAAGTTGTTCTTTTTCTTTCTAGCTTCCACATTCTTTATCTGCCCCAGACATTTAGGGAGAGCTTGGAAATATGTTTTTAAAAAGAATGAAGCCATCCATAACTGAAAAGGGGTAGGATGGATCCCAGGGCATTGTCCTACTATTCCTGCTCAGTTATGGATCGCGTCAACATGTCATTATATTCATTTTACTTAAAAGGAACTTTAAGGTCTACATTAAAGTAATTACTTCTTCCAAAGCTGGACCGTGTCCAGAGAAATAAATGGGACACCTTTGTGGAATGATTAATGGAAGTGGCAAAAGTGGGTAGCAAAAAAGACCTTGAAGGTCAAGACCAGATTAATAGATGTATGGACCTAGATAATTCACTGTCTGGCCAGAGAGGAAGAGATGAGCCATTAAAACGGGTTAAGTCTAGGAAGTTCTTCAAACATAAGTTGTGTGCTCAGGCACAGCTTGCACTATGGTTCTAACCCATTTGCATACCAGTTTTCTTTCTCAATCATTTATACATTCACAGAATCTCAGTGCCTCAGTGCTATAGACAATATGTAAATAATTTGATATATGTAATCAAATGGTAATTGGAGCTGTGGCCTGGGGTTACTATTGGGTTTTTTGGGGGGGGGGTATTATTTCTTTAGTAGCTAGATGGAAGGCAGAAATTCAACGGCAGAGTCAGATGCTGTTGTGCAGCTACAGAGGTAAAGCTTCATTTTCATTGTTATTTCTGCTTGTGCTACGAAATAACGAAAGCACTGGAGGGAAATAAATTGACAATGGCAGAGTATAAACAGAACCACCAAATAGAATGAATACACTTCCATGGTAGATGCCAGAACCTTTGGACCAAGGGCTAAAGTTGTCATATAATCTTTTTCAGAAATAATTTAGAAATAATTTGGGCATGGCTTCCTTTCAATTATACTGTGTCGCAGTGCCCCATCAACCTGATACTTTCCCCATGTTTTGGACTTCATCTGCCATCATCCCCACTCAGCATGACCATTTGGGGTTGTAATCTAATGCTTCTAGTGGGCACCAGGATGGGGGAAGACTGTCTTCCCATATTATCTGGTTGAGCCTTTCTGCAGCATTTTTGACTATTCAAAGCACTTTGTAATCATAGTTCCTAATCTTTCCAACAATGCTGAAAGCCAGATTCATCTTACTATCCCCAGACAGAGAAACAAGCTGGAGAAATAATGGCCTACTTAAAATCACCCAGTGACTTCACAATCCATTATCTTGTTCAGATAAGATCTAAACTGAAGGTAATTATAAGATCCAATGTCTAATGATCAAATAACTCATGATATAACTATTACTGATACTGAGCTCCAGAAAATCATTTGGACAATTCCACTTATGGTCTCATGCTATTGGCATGCATCCTTTGTAATTAAAGGGTTTTGGGATTTCTTTGGGGATCTTCACTGTGGTATTTCTTAACAATTTCCTTTAAAAAAAAAGTTCCAATTTTAAGTAGTACAACACCATCCTTCCATAATAGGCTTTCATTTGGACATCTGGTGCAGAGAGTTAATAAGAGCCCCAAATCGTTTTTCAGACAGCCTTGGTCTATTTAATTTAAATATCCACATAATGTTTCTGTTAAGATTTTAAAGATGTCTGTAATATTCAAGTAAAGGTTTTTTCTTTTGGTTCATGACTTTTGGTGCTTTTCTGAAGCCCATCTAAATAACTAAAGATCTGATCCCTTGGGGAAGCTCCTGGTTTTTCTCCTTTCTCTTCCAAATTTTATGGGAAAAATTGGGGAAAAAAAGGATGAAGGAATTTTTTTTTTCAGCATGATGAATAAAATAAGGAAGACAAGGCATTCATATATCCGCCTGCACATTATTTGTAAAAACTAGGGATGAGATGAATCCAGAATTTTCCGAAACAGAATCTGGATCCAAATTCCTGGAAGGATCTGGGAATCCACAAATCTCACGAATCTCGAATCTTTTGAATCCTTTTTTTTTTAAGGGTTTAAAAAGCAAGGGAAAGAAGGATAATCTTGGGCAAGACAAGCTCTCTCAGCCTTAGCAAACACCTAGGCAAAGGCAAACCTCCCTCTGAAGAAATCTGGCCAGGACAATTGTCATGGTTTTGCCTCAGGATCTCCCTAGACTGAAAATGTCATGAAGGCTCTTTGTACACAGGCAGGAAAATGTGAATTAATCCCACATTTTCCTGCCTGCGTAAACAGGACCACTACAGTAGAGAGATAATCCAGGTCAAAACTGGCTTTTCTTTGCATAGCTCCTTCTGGCATGCTGGGGTTTGTAGTTTGACAATGCACCAGCACACTTTGGCAGAGAAGGCTATGACACTTTGTAAAACTAGAAACCCCAGAATTGTATCTGAAAGAGGTTTGCAAGTGAGCTATGCAAAGGAATGTTTCAGCTGTCCTTGAAATCTCAAGCCTGTAGCTTCCAGTCAAGTGCTGAACTTAAATATGAAATGTTCAGTTTAAGTATCTTAGAATACAACTCTAGATGTAATTTGTGAAATTGTTAGCAAAGACCATTATTACTCCAAGGGAAAAATTCACCTACTTGCCATCTCCCCTTGTGTGTCTAGTCTCCCAAATTTTCAGCCATTCTCGTCTCCCAGCTTTTCAGGCATCCCAGTCTCCCAGCTTTTCAGGCATCCTGGTCTCCAACAAACTGTTTGGGGGGCAGATTCAAAAGATTTGGTTTGCCCATTTTGGCACAGGGATTCAGATTCGAGGATTTGGTTGGCCTATCCCTACTAAAAACTATGTATACAAACATTTATATAAGACAATGTGTGATATGTTACATCCTAATTCCTGGTCTTGGTTTCCTTTTCTCAGTTCTTTTTGTGGGAATGAGTACTTTATGACTGCTTGGCTCCATGGAGGCACAGAGGAGACAAAAGAATTTTATTTCTTTTACTAATGTTGATGGTTTCAACCATTTTTTATTTTTATTTACTGCTAAGTTCTCACAAATTGGCAAGAGGAAAGAGGTTTCTTATAGTTCAAGTGTTTCTTACAGTTCAGGACTTGATAAGTCCATTTGTAAAAAAATCATATTTTTAGAAGTAAATTCAATGTGTAATTATTTTCTGAAAAAAACCTTGCACCTTTAAAATATCACACATGATATCCCTATGGAAGCCAAATTGTACTACTGTACATTTTATGCTCATGAAGTAACCAAGGCCATTTGTGCACTAGCCTGTTATAGTGCTATTATTCCACTTTCAACATCCTATGGAAATTTGGTGTTTGCAATTTAGGGAGGGGCATTTAGAATTCTCAGCCAGAGAGCTTTTTGGCCTCAGAAAACTACAAATCTCAGAAATCCACAGGATGTTGAAAGTGAAATAATAGCACTATAACACTGCAATGTGAAAAGGCCCTAACTGCTTAATAATTATTACTAATCAGCAGAAGCATGTGATAGCAATATAAGGTAGAAGACGTATATGTTGTATGTTATCATTTAACCAACAGGTGGGGCGTTGGGAGTCACTAGTATATTTTCCGGTCCCCTTTTAGGTTAGTTTTGTTTTGTTTAGTTTAGTTAGTGCCAGCTTTGTTAATCAATGGTTTATAGTTTGTTCACTATCTGTCTTTTGTACTCCCTTATATGTTGTTTTATATATTCAAAGTGTGCTTTAATAAAAAAAACATTTTTTTTAAAAAAGAAACCTATATTGCATACCCCCATCTCTTTCTGAAAAACACATCCCCTCCCCCACCTTCAAAATGTCTGGAAATTTCACATCTATAATTATAACTTGTTCCTTGCTAAGTTCTTACTTGTCTGCTTTTGGCATTCTTGCCTATTTTTTCAGGACCACAGTTCCAATCATGGCTGCTGGCATTATGGCTATCCCAGAGCTATAGCTGAAATTTTGCAGTCAAGCTAATGTTCATGATATTTCATTTTATTTCCATCTATTTTAGTCTGTATCTTCCAAGAGCAACCACTAAATTATTTTTACAAGGCTTTCAGTTTGTGCATTCAATAAGTACCATAAAGTCTAGGCAAAACCATTAACAACAACAATGGGAAAGCTAGTCAGTAGAGTACAGTGACGGGCAACTGAAGATTCCGCTTGAGGTACCCTGTGCCCATTTCCAGTACAGATTAATAGCATTATTATTCCACTTTAATTGTCATGATGCTGTCCTATTGAATTCTGCAATTTGCATTTTATGGAGGGGTAGATAGAATTTTCAGCCAGAGAGCATCTCAGTGGCTTCACCAGACTACAAAGACCAGGATCCCATAGGACAGAACCATGGCAGTTGAATAACAGTGCTGTAATTGTTTTGTATGAATGGGTCCCTAGTGTTTGGACATTATGCTGCCAAGAGCAAAAGAACATAAAAAAGAAAGACTGAAATGCATATACTGAGATTTCATTTGTGATGATGACATTACAAAGAGAAATTCTAATGTCTTAACATGATAGGAACCACCAAAATATTGGTGCATAAAGCTAAGGGCCTTTCTGCCCTACACTATTATAGAGCTACTATTCCACTTTCAACATCCTATGGAATCCTGGGGTTTGCAGTTTAGGGAGCAGCATTTAGAGTTCTCAGCCAGAGAGCTCTTTGGCCTCCATAAACTATGAACCCCAGAATTCCACAGGATGTTGAAAGTGGAATAATAGCACTATAATAGTGTAGGACAGAAAGGCCCCAGGTGTCAGTTCCAGCTACAGTAGATAGACTGACCAAATGGGAACTTTGTAAGTGAACATTTCTATAAATTCCATTGATGCAATGTATATTTTCTGCTAGATTTAGGAGTGCGCTACTAAGTATTAATTTAAATGTTTAATGATAGAAGAGTTATGCGATCCTTGCCATAATTCTGTGAAGTGCCATCATTGCTCCCATTTCACAGGTGGGGGATCTGAGATAATATCTGTATGAGTCTATGTGTGCATGTGTGTGTGTGTGCACATGCATGTGCACACACACTGGCCATTTCCACACTAGATTGTTATAGTGCTGTTATTCCATTATGTAGTTTACTGAGGCCAAAGAGCTCTCTCCCTAAATTGCAAACCCCAGGATTCCATAGGATGTTGAAAGTGGAATAATAGCACTATATCAGTCTAGTGCAGAAATGGCCACACACAGAGACTTTCCAGTCACCTGTTGACTTAGGGTGTCCTTGAAATATAGCCAACAACACCTACTAATCCTTGGCAGTCCACCATTCAATTATTACCCAAACTTGACTTTGCTTAGCTTCAAAGATCAGATGGGATCTGGTGTCTTCAGGTTATTTAGAAGATTTTCTACTATCTATATTTTTTTTCTTTGTAAAAGCATGTATATCTATTTATCTATTTGTAATAGATCAACCACCTTTCGTCTGCAGAGATATAGGCCAAGCATATGTTTAATGCCTCCCTGGAAGTTTTAGAAATCTGGACTCAATTTATTAAACTGAAGGTAATGAAATGAAGCTGTAGAAGTTACATTCTGTAACTCAGTTTGTTTTCCCTATCTTTTGAAATGTTTTCCACTGTCATTTAAAGTGCTGAGACAGCCACGTAGGAGGAAACTAAATATTCTTCTGGGGTTTTGAAAAGAGCAGGACATGGAGCTATTAAATGTGTTATGTCCCAGTGTGTATTCTTCATCTTGGCTTTCATTTGCTGTTCGTGATGTGGTTAGGAGTGAAAGCCCATGAATCATTGCAGAAGCCTCAAAGGATGCAAGCCCATCTCCGTAATGGAGACAAAGGCACAAATAATAAGTCCAACTTACCATTATTTTGACTGGTGCAACCTAAAGAAGAATTCAGCAGTGACTCAGAAATGCTTCCATGGCCAGGCTGAGCTTGAAAAAATTTACTTTGTTGGACTACAGATCCAACAAGGGAATGGGGACAGGGGACAGAAATAAAGCTTATGCGTCCTCTACTTGATTGACAGTTTTTAAAAAGCAGTTGAAGAACATGGATAAAGACATGCAACCTCAGACAAACCCACCACCCCATGAGCTCACCTGAGACCTGAATAGCTAAGGGAGCTAAAGCAAGTCATTCCCACCTGCACGTCTGCAAACATGTTGGATTACAAGTCTCATCATCGACAGATAGCATGGCACCAGCTGGAGATGGTCGAGGACTCTCTGGAGGATATCAGGTTGAGAGAGTCGAACTTTGAGAAACTCACTACAGCTGGCAGTATGTAATCATTTCTAAATGCAAGCAATTACAGGAGTCTTTCTGTCTAATTTGTTCATCCCCCATTCTTCTCTTTTCTCTTGCTTCTGATAACTTGATTCTTAAAGAACCTCAGATTGTACATGCAGAGGCTCATTTATGTGTGTGGCATCTGTTCATAATATCTACTGCAAGGGTGAGCAATGGTAGCCCTAAAAGCGTTGACTCCCATTCAACAGTTGCTTTAGTGAGTTTGCTGTAGTCAGGTCTGCCCATAGGATTTAGGCACTTGCTTCCTGTATTGGTACACTTGTACTAATTATTAGCAGGAGGGAATTAATAAAAAACAACAACAGATAGACCACACTGTTCTGTGTTGGAATACAGCTTCCATCAAGGGAAATGCTTAATGTCCAACATTTCATAGAAACAAGGACACATTTGGCCACGCAACATCAGAGCATGGTCAAGGTGGCAAAGGTTGTTCATGAGCAGGAACACAAGCTGGAACAGGCTGTAGTCATTTCCTTTTGCCTTAAGGAAGGGCAAGATTCTGCCCCCTCCTTTTCTCTCTGCTCCCACCATCTAACTGAGTGCAAATTACTTTCACACTTTTAACTCATTTACAATAATTGAAGTAAGCTGAAGAGAAAGGGGGGAAATAGGAGCAGGAGAGAGAAACTGGTACATTTTAAAAGCAGATGAAAAAAAGTGGGATGATGGGGGACTAATTGGAACTGTCCCTGCCACTTCAGGACTGTTGGAGGATATATGGATGTGACTCTCCAGATGTTTTTCACCTATAGTTTCCCTCAGCCAATAGTGAGAAGTGGCAAGGAACTGCAGTCCAGAATGAGCACGGTTGTCCACCTGTCTTTTAAAAGGAGGGCCATTAGTGTGGCTATCACCCCACAGCAAAATATTTAATTTTTCAATCAATATACATTTCAAAAAGTTTAAAAAAAAAAGCACAGCTCATGCCATTAAAAGACCCATCTGCCAGATGGGTCAAGAGTCTAAGCCCTGCCTAAATAAAAAGTATTTGCCTGATGGTTAAGTATCTCTTTAAAAAGGTGGGGAATTATTATAGTTCAAAAGGAGGCCTGTGACGGGGGGGGGGGTAAACTATGGGAACTTTTCACTTGTGTATACCAGTACTAACTATAGGACACCAGTTGAGAGTCAAAAGAATGTTTTATTGAGGGATTCACACACACACACACACACACACACACACACACACACACACACACGAAATCATAGTCTCACAAACTATCCAAGGCTAGAAATGGGAAAGAAGAGAAAGGTTGGATTGTGAGAGACTTTGGGTATATAGGGTGATATTTACCATTCCTGAAGTGGAGAATTGAGGAGAGATGGCTCAAACACAAGAGTCTGAGAGCAGCATGGAAGAATGAGAGTCTGGGGTACAGTATGACACCTGATGTGTCAGCAAAATGCCAGGGTTGGAGGGAAAGTTTAAATACCATTTTTCCTACCCTGAAGGGGTGACTGTTAATTGCTCTCTGGCAGAGTAAACAAAAGGGGTCCAGAATTGACTGACTGTCTTACTTTGGGTGACAAAACACTGATGAGAGTCCTGGCAACCTCTTAATGTCTTTGTTGGGTGAGGTGAACGGGGAAGGTTTCAGTAGGAAATGTGCAAAGCAGGGGTGCTTGCCTTCTGCACCTGGTCAGTTTCATGGACTATTGTATTTAGATGTCAGGTTGTTAATAGGATTACTGGAAAACTGTTTACTCTAGGCTTTCTTGCTTAACTCTTCTTGATCTTATGACCTGGCCATGCTGAGGCCATGCTGACCTAGCCCAGGTGTACAGCCAGAGTCTTGATTGCTGTATATTTCCCAGTCATATGTGTAATATTTTTAATCTTTCACATCAAATAAATGATATTTCTTGCCAATCATGCTATGTCATATGATAGAGGTGTCAGGCATAGTAACAATTATATATGATAAAATGTATAGCCACATTTCTCCACTAGATGTTAAGATGTTAGTGTTGATCTCAGGGTCTCTTTCACAGTATGCAATTATACTGCTGCGATTCCACTTTAACTGCCAAAGCAACATTTTGTGGAATCCTGAGATTTGCTGTTTAGGGAGAGGTGCTTAGAATTCTCTGCCAGAGAGCTCTAGTACCTTACCACAGAGCGCAGAGAAAAATGAAATTTTGTCAAAGACCTTTGGGTGAGATCTTAAATATTGCTCAATAACTTTTAAGCATCAGATTCTCTGCATCAACAGCTGGGTGAGGAACATAATACTTGCTGGGAGATATAAGGTATATCCAGAGAACCATTTACACATGTGTGTTACCATAGATTTTAACCTACTTTGTATGTGGAACTGAAATTAAAAAGTTTCCCACATGAGCCAAGCTGATGATTCCTGGATTGTTTGGTTGCATCAGCTCCCAGCCAGAAAGGAAAGGAAACTACCAGGAAGAACTGATAAATGAGCTCAGAGGGCAGTCCTTAAAAACAGCTAAACCCTGATAGCTGGCAGTGTGTTGAAAGAGAAATTGCTACTTCTGTCGTGAACCCATTTCTTGTTTCCTCCAGTAAACTGATGATTACTTTTTTTGCACTTGTGTATTTGTGCATGCTGTGGGAAAAAGAAAAAGAAAAGCCACAACCTTGCAAAATCTGTTTCATCAAAGGAAAAAGTATAGCATAAGAAAAACACCTTCATACATGGAAACTGATACCTCTTTAAAACCAATTTCAGTTCTCTTCAGGACTATTTTCTTCAGAACCAAGTATCAGTCTGATTCATATTTCACATTTTGTATTTATTGGTTTCCTCAGAATTCTACTGACATTCTTGTCCTATGTCTATATGGGGTTACTGATATTGTCCCCACCGACTACTCTGGGTGCTAATGATTATATGTACATTTTTAACCTTGGTGAAATGTATTGCAAGCTTCAGAAATATATAGATGTGAGTTAAAATATATAGATGTAAGTTGTGAGTTAAAGTTATTATTACTATTAGGTAAGGGAAAGAGAATGCACATCCCTGCAATCAGTTTAATGTCAGATCAGTAAGCAGGGATGGAGTACATGGCCAAAGACAAACGCAATTAGAATCAGCATTTGAGTCAAATGAGGTAACCTCCAGTACAGGTAGGCCCTTGTTCCCTTCAAAAGATAGTATTTTATCTTTTAGCTGAGATAAAATGGTTCTGCCAATTATGTTGAAAGCTTTTCAGCTGCATTTTCTATAATAACAACCCATAATAGTCACTGAAATGTCCCAGATTTATTATTTTCTTTCACCATGACTTGGTGCCCTCTGTGAAACCAAGAAGATGTGATGATTACCCATTATAAATTACCAATGAAGTTATCTATTCCTGACAGTCATCTCCCCCCTCAACACACACATATGCCCCCAATGTCTCTCTCTGTCTCTCTCTCTCTAAAGACCCAAACAGCAAGCCAATCTGTGCGGCAGACATCATTCAATCATCAGAGCAGAGACACTTTGAAGAAAAGTACAACAAATTGCAGACAATTTGCTCTCTGTTTTTAAAATGTTATTGAGGGGGGAGGGAGGGATTGCAGACACAAAAAGGCCGCAGGGCAGATGCTGCTGCTTCCATTCAAAAGATGCAGTACAGACAACATTCTCTGTGCAGACAATTCAGAGAAGACTGTTCCTGCATGATCAATCCAGAGGTGCTCCCCAACAAACAGCAACTTCTTTGCTATTATTTTCCCATTCCCCTTTCAAGTTACCATAGGGATTGCTTTGCTATAATAACAGCCACAATTCAGTAACTCTCTATATGAGCCTGATGGAATTTTAAGATCTTTAGAGGAGAGCTTTTTCTTAGTCCCATCATCCTCATAGGCATATTTGGTGAGGATACAGGACAGAATCTCTGCCAACTGTCCCAGTTTGGAAGAGACAGTCCCAAATAATCCTCTGTCATCTAGGATTGCCAGAGTGAAAACTGGAGACAGTTCCTTTAACTTCAGAATTTCAACAAGTGTTGCTTGTTAACATGGTTGCCCTAGAAGCAGCACCTGTTGAAATTCCTTCTTCTACAAAACCGTTAAAGGTACCGTAGCCACGTCTAGTTTTCACTCTGGTGACCCTACAGTATCATCCCATTTCCTCAACTGCTTTAAAGATATCCAAATTTTTCTTTCCTTCTCCTGCCTTTCCCCTTTGTCTTCAACTTGCTGCAAACTGAGTTCAAACTGCAAAAGAAGTTGGCACCCATTAAATTAAGTCAGCAGTGCGGAGAGGAGGAGAGGGGATGGAATCTTGCCTTTCCAGTGAGTTCAGGCCAAGGCAAATTGCTGCAGATTCTTCTAGATTATGTGTTCTTCCTCATGAATAACTTTTGTCATCTTGACTACACTCTAATGTTGCTTGGTCACAAGCATCCTGTTTTTCATCTGTGAAATACTGGAGTATATAGAGAGAGCCTTCTTAGTACATGCTCTGAGGTTGTGGCATTCCCTCTTGTGGAAGGTTCAAGGTCCTCTCTTCTCACTACTGGTGGACCTCAAGGTCCCCCAACTTTTAGGGTAACAAGATTGAATCACAGAATCTGCTGAACAAATTTTGGGTGTGGCTTGGTCAGTCCTAGGAGTGCTAGGTCAGAGAGACAATGAGCAGTCGACACTGATTTTATCTTGCCTTGTCTCCAAGAAAAGCAATAGATCTTTCACCGCTGAGCAACTCACTGCAGAGTCAGCAAGATATGAGTTCCTGTTTTGCTTTACCAAGTTAGAATTTCCCTCAATTTGTTTAAAGATTCACATAAGTTTCGTTGTCTCCCTTTGCACCCTGAGGACAGTCATGGCAGAGGTAAGGAATTGCCATCTATTCCACCAACAGAAAATTATTGTGTAATTGCCTGTAGAGAAAGAGTCTTAATTACAGAAAATCACTTGTACAATAATTCTACATGACGCCAAGCAAATCTCTAAAACTTACTGCGCAGACAAGACAATGAACAACCCAGTCAACCGTAAGGCACTTTAAGGCCCCGTAACTAATATCACTATTTATTGATTCAGTGATAGGCATTACACAAGGAGGGAAAATCCTTATTTTGCATGATCAACTAAATATTGTGGTCAAAATACAAGAGATATCTACATTTTCTCACTGAAGTATTAAATAGTCTAGCCCACTGATATTGCAAGAGGTCTTTAGGAATTATCATAGGGTTAAAGAGGTATGTATTCAAAGTGTTAGACAAATTCATGTGCAAAGAGTGATAGAATCATAGGGCCTTTCTGCACTATACTGTTATAGGCCTTTTCCGCACTTTGTTTTTAAAATGGAGCAGCACGTCCTCCAGTGAGGACGTTTGCACTTGGGGGAGAACTGGGTCTGGACTACTTTCTGTAGTTTCGGACTTCAGCCCGCTCCAGAACAACCAGAACTGGTGGTTCTCCATGCTATTGAAAGACCGCTTAAAACAGGTCTTTCAATAGCCCAGTGCGCCCCAGTCCGTCGCTGTGCTCCTGTGTAGATCTGCAGGCTCGCACCAGTGCGAGGTTGCAGATCTTCCAGGGGCGGGCTTCTGGCTGGTGAGCTTCTCCGGTTGGTGGAGAGCCTCCACCACCCAGAAGCCTCCATTTTCGTCCCCAGAGCAGTATGTAGCGCGGGCACGCACTGCTCTGGATCAGCATGGATTGTAGGAGGGAGCGCGCCAGTCTGGTCAGTAACATTTTCTTCCCAAACTGCGAAAAAGCCCATAGTGTCATTACTCCATTTTCAGCGTCCTATGGAATCCTGGGGTTTGCAGTTTAGCGAGAGACCTTTAGAATTCTCAGAGACAGAGCTCTTTGACCTCAGTAAACTACAAACCCCAGAATTCCACAGGATGTTGAAAGTGGAATAATAGCACTATAATAGTATAGTGCGGAAAGCCCCATAGCATTCGATAGAATCTTAAAGGCTACCTAATCCCACCCCATCTTCTGACACAGGTTGTTTCATTTCCAAACAGCTTATACCATCATGAAGTTCCCAATGACCAGATTAAGTTTCTGATGACCTAAGAATGTAATGTAATGTGTGATATGTTGGATGCTGAGAAATTCTTACTGGAAAGAAAGACTTGTTAGAGCCTTTTCTCTAGCAACTGCAGAAGTGCCCACCTTAGGACTATGAATCTGTAGGAATCAAGTGGAGGCAGAAAAAATAGGTTTTAGGATCCTCAAAAGGAGGAATATTAATTAAATAAATTAGCTCTTAGAACAGTCTGATCCTTGCTGAACTAGTCTAGAAGAGCTAGTAGTAGTAGCCTAGTTGCTGGTGGTGCTTTGAGTGTGTGTTCCTGCATGGCAGGGAATTGGACTCAATGGCCATTGTGGTTTCTTCCAGCTCTCTGATTCTATGATCCTATGGCAGGAGAGGGAAAGAGATGTCTGCTTCTCTTGGTGGAAGACTTGAACATGAATGGAATTGCTCAGTCAGCCACCAAAGATTCCATGTCCCCAAGGAACTGCAACTACATTGATACAATCATTGTACCTATCCCTGTCCAGTGTCAACACCCAACTTGCTAAAATGATTGTTATGTAAATTAGCCACTGGATATATTTTCAAAGCAAAAAGCTTAGAGGTCAATTAGCTCAGAATGATACTCAAAAGAAAAGAGAAAAAAGCTTTGATATTTTCCCAAACCAGTTGCTGGAAGTTTTTACTTGGTTAGAAGTCTGTCATTGATTCTGACAGTCTGTGGGTATATTGCTGAAAATCTGTATGTTTATCAGAATTGTTCATCATGAAAAGCCTGTTAAGTGCTGCTGGATCTGTTATGGACACACACACACACACACACACACACACTCAACTTCATTCAGGGGAGTCACAAGCATTATTCGTAAAGTTGCCACATCTGTTTATGACCCAGACTCATAGCAAACTTTCTGATCTACCCCAACAATGCTTTCATCCACAGCTCAAACGATGAGGGAACAGAAAGAAGATTCATTTTGCTGCTTCTCAGGAATCCCTCAGTCCGAAGCAGCGCAAAATACAAATGAAATTAAAGCACTGAAAGATCAGGATCAGCAACTGGAGGCCCCAGGGTCAACTACAGCACCACAGAAGTATCAACTGCCTACTTAGAGGCAGCAGATGTGTACGGAGAAGAGGCAGCTGCAGCAAGAGGATGCTAAAAGTTTCTTTTGGATAAGAGACTCTCCATCATACTCGCCTTCTCTTCTTCTGAGTATCTAGTCATTGATAAGGAATCTAGCAAAATTTTAATTGGCTGATCATCTTAATTTTAACCTTGAAAAACCATTTCAGAGTGAATGTTTGGTTCATATTAGGTAAAAACTGAACTAGGGCTACGGGTTAGTAATTTTGATTCTGAAATTTCATGTTTAATTTGGCCTACTCACAATCTCACTTGCTGCTTTTTATGTTGTTGTGTTGTTGTTGCTGTTGTTGTTGTTTCTGGTTGGTATTTTGTGCTGCAGTTATGGATGCATAATTAAGAGTTGGTGTTCTGTTTTGTTTTTCTACTGGTGACTTGGGATGAAACCCTTTGCCTAACCATGTAGCCATAAGTGAACTAAGTTGCATTTATCATTAAAAGGATCAAGAGAAGGATTACATGAAACTTTAATTAACTCTGAGCTATTGTACAGCTAGGGTCAACCAGCCCAATCCAATTATTACTATCCTTTCTGCAGTGAAAAGGACTAGCAACATGAAAACAACAAGAAGAATGAATCACTGATATTCTACATTGGCTACTTAGTCATATATGCATAACTAAATAAAGTCTCATAGCCTGAACCTCACCCACCAGCCCACCTTAACAACCAGTTGCTCATGGGGTAAATGAGGTTGACAAACTGGCAATGGTGGGCGCGGGGGCATGTAGGAGGATTATGTTTCCTTCCCCTCCCACCAGTGAGCAAGGTTGCAACAATCCCAAGCAGGAACTTGTCACAAGTCCTTAACATAGCTTCATTCACTACTGAGAGAGGGGTGGAGACATAATCTTCATTGCACTGAAATAAATGAGTTTTTCGTACAGAATATGGGCAAGTTGCACACACACACACAAAATCTAGGCACTTTTCCATGCAAAATAATTCTTCTATAATACTTTGGAACATTGAATACTAAGGTTCTCACTCCTCTGTCCTTCCTCCCAATAGGATTTCCTGACTGTTAGGAAATCTGTTTCACTACCAAGAATAACTAAAATGAAATATTATTCCATCTGAATTATTTTGGAAAAAATTTTTTTTTTCATTTCTGAGTCAAATATTTAACCTTCTATTTAGAACTCTCACAATTAAAATGTAAACATAAAATTCACAGAACAAAAACTGATTTTCAGCCATCTTGCAGACAGGTACATGAAGAAATTTCTGCATGTATGAATAACACAGGCAGCTGTTATTTATGTATGTATTTAATATAAGCAGTGCTCATGCCATGTGTGCTTTCTCAGTCACCTTCTCAGAACAAAAAGACTTCACAAATAAACACAGCCCTATATTATTTAAATTTGTCAGATCTTGCCTGGAAAAACATGCTCTCTCTCTCTCTCTCTCTCTCTGGTTACCCACATATCTCCCAATCCTGGAAAAAAAAGGAGATCCATGGTTAAAGTTTTTTTCTTTAAGCTGGAAAGTCTTCCTCCCTCTCTATCTCCCCCCATATCTTGCCCTCATTTTAACCCCCTTCCTTTGCCTTTCTTATTGAAGCATGAAAGCCATGACTCACAGCAGCCCTCTTTAATGTAAGCGGCAGTCCATGTTCATCTGTAAAGCTGTTTACCATAATCAAGATCTGATCTCTTTGCAAAAGATGGCTTCATTTTGTAGTTGCTATTCAGCCTAGCTGTGCTTGCTTTCTCCCTCCCTCCCTCTTTTAAGAGGCTATATGTTTGTGTCTTCTGTTTTAAAACAGGAGGGAATTCCATACTCATAAATATACAACAACTCTTTGCAAAGGAGTGGAGCAACCCATTGATTCTTCAGGCACAGGCTGGAGAACAGTCAAGGGAGATCCTCCCTCCTTCCCTCCCTCTTTTTTATTCCAGCAAACAAGATCTAGTTTTATATGAATGAGGGGCTGATCCCCATTCACAGGTTAAGTGAATGACAGATAAGGCAGACAATACCAAGCTTGAGGCAGCTTCCTTGCTTCAGAGCAGTGGAGCAAGCCCTAAGGAGAGACTTCACTCCTCGTGACTCCTCAGCCTGTGAATGATGCCAAGATTGTGTTGCTAAAAATATTAAGGTATTAGGGAGCCTATTGATTTGTTCTGAAGCATAAGCATTCCAAAAGCAAAGACAGAGAGACCTCCTTTGACCAATACACCCCTCTGAATTGCAGTCATGGGAAGGATGAGTGTAAAAGGTTGCTGGTGCAATGTGTGCATAATTCTGCACGCACTTGACTTTGTTCATCTCCCCTATGGCTTGTGAAATACCCTGAATACTAAGCAGGTGAGAGAGCCCTTCGGGTGTCAGCTGCAAGCAGGCATGTGTCAGATTGTTTTGCTGAACTAGGGGTTGGAGAAATTTCAGCAACTGTCACAGTAGTCTCTCAATGGTGAGTTCATGTGTAAGACAAAAGATGTATAATTAAATACACATAATGTTGTATTTATTCACTTAGAGTGGGTGCAGCCCACTCTTCCCCAGCACAAGTGCTATCAGACTGTGTTTTACACAGAAGCAAGCATCCCCCCCCGACACACATACACACACAGTGGTGTCAGTCACTGTGGATAGACCACAAGGTGCAGGTCCTGGGTGCCACATCCATGGAGGGCTCCTACAAAACAGCCCTCCATCAGAGTCAGTTATTGCCCTGGAGGATATCTTGAGGGAAGGATCAGAAGGGAATGGGATGGAGGTCAAGAAGATCTCAAAGTACCTCTCTCTCCAGCCCCAGGCCAACTGCCACTAAGTGTCCTGCGGGAAGAATCTTCATATTAATTTATTGATTTACTACACCTCTATCCTGGCTTTCCTCCACTGAGATCAGGATGGAATGTAGAGCATTCGTCCTCCTCACTTTATCCTATCAACAACTCCTGCAAGGTACATCAGACTCAGGCTGAAGGAAAGTGGTCTGCAGGACCTTGTGAGCTTCATGGCTCTGTCAGGACTGAAACACAGCTCCTAGTCTAATAGTCTATGCCAGTGCTTCTTAACCTGGGGTCTGGGAACACCTGACAGTCTGCAAGCCCTCACAGGGGGTCCACAAGGCCCAGTTTCTGGGCACTAACTGCAGCAGCCGCAATAGGGACATGGCAGCAAGTGTGGGTGGGTACCAAAAATGCTCCCTCACTTGCTCACCCTGCCACCATGTCCCTTTCATCAGGGAAACGGCAGCAAGGGGTGTGGGCACTGAGGCACATAGCAGCACATGTATGTGTACACCCAAACTGCTCCCTCACTTGCAACCAGGGAAGCAGTTTTCGCACCCACCCCCTCTGCTCCTGCATCCTTGACAAAAGAGACATGGCAGCAGGTGTGCATGCATACTCAAGTTATGACTCTGGAGACCAGGGTTTGAATCCTCAGTCAGCCATGGAAACCCACTGGGTAACCTCGGGCAAACCACATTCCCTCAGCCTCAAAGGCAACAAATCTTGTGAAGAAAACCCACACTATATGTTCACTTTAGGGCCACCATAAGTCACTCTTCAAAGGAGAGAGACACGAGAGCTAGGAAGAACCTCCCCTTGTCAGTGGCAATTTGTTGTTGTGTGCCTTCAAGACACTACAAATTTGACAAAATTTATTCGGGGGGGGGTTGCCTTTGCTTTCCTCTGAGTGTGAGAGAATGTGACTTGCCCAAGATCACCCAGTGTCTGAGTGAGGATATGAATCCTAGTCTGTAGAAGCCTTTAATAAAAAAATATTTAAAATATTTAAATTGAAATATTTAAATCCTGAGTTAAGTCTTGGAGGTCCCTGGCAACAAATTATATTTACAGGGGGTCCCTGGTAGAGAAAAGGTTAAGAAGCTTTTGTCCAATACACATCACAGTGATATCTTACTACATTGTTATATTGTTTATTTGTGGTTGTATGATATTGTTGCAATTGTAGTTGCTATTAATATTACTTTCAGACATCTTGGAAGGATTTATAAAATGAAAGGTCAAATTAATTATAATAAATTCCAGTCAATAGCAATTATAATTTAAACAAAACCCCAAACAACTTGCCATAGTTAATCTCCTTGGCCATACTGAGCCACTTGTGTGGCTATTGGCTATGTTGCCCCCACCTCTTCTCCAACTAAAATGTACAAAGCTTTTCCCTATTTTTAATAGCACAATGGGAAATGGAGAGATCTTTATCAGGATCTCAGGTGGAGGTAAGAGTGGAAAACAAGGCTAAACCTACCTTCTTCTACCCCTCTCTGAGCACAAAAGGCTTCTACTTTGCTCAGAGATGGAAAGGTGGCCGTCAAGCTGGCCTTGCTAAAACATTTTTCTCTGAAGAATACAATTTGACAGCTGAATAGAGCTGCAAAGAAGATCTAGCCCTCTGTATCCCATGTTTCTTATTCTTGAGAGATAACCTGTGCAGCATAGTCCCACTCTGGAAGAAAAGTGACATATAAATATAATAAATACTAGTGTTGCCCAGGATTTTATTTCCTCATAGGTAATACTTGTTAGAAAGATTTGAGTCTTTAATTCCCCAAACTGTCTTGTCCAGTATCTGTAACTTTTCCTCATATTCCCTAATCCAATCTGTATTCAGAGTTATTAACATACACAGGTCGGTTTCCTGAGGGAGCACACTGCCCTCTTCCTAGCTGCTAGGCCTTATCTCCATAGCAACCAGCCTACTCAAGACAGACAGTTGACTGAGGCCTGAGAATTCTGCAGGCCCCTCCCTAAACTGCAAATCCCAGGATTCCATAGAATCTTCTTAGGCAGCCAATCATATGAGGTCTTCACCTGACATAGACAAACAACTTTGACTTTTATATATTAAATAATAAACAAACAGAATAAATGGTTGAATCTAGGGCAGGCTAACATGGCACAGGATGGCGTATCTTAAGCCCCAGAGGAAGATAAAGAGATACAGCATTCAGAAAAATACAGCAGTGGGTGCAAATGAAATTTGGGACATAGTTAGGCCACAGATGGGTGACAAAGGAGTCTCATGGGAGCTGGGTGTTGCCTGTGTGCTCTCTGTTAAATGCATAAAGTAATAATGTAATGCTTGTGCTGAGCCAGTGAGACTGACACTGTGTTATGGGTTAAATATTGGCCAAACTTAATGCAAATGCAATGTACAGTAATTAACTAGATCTACACCCATAAACATATTCATAATGTATATTCATCAGCAAGTAATCAAGTATATCCCAGTAAAGTAGAAGATACACAGAGCCTGAGGGTTTTGTGAACCAGAAAATGCCTAGGATCTCAGGATCTCATGGTATGTAGCCATGGATGTAAGCTGGACATCTAGCAGGGCATGCCATATCATCCAAATGGGGAATAATTCCATATCATCCAGGTAGGTACCATTCCCCTATGATCCAGTGATGTAAGTTCATCTGAACTTGCCTAAAATGCAGATTTCCTACCCCTTAGCATCAATTTGACCCCTTGGGTTCTCCCCCCCATGAACGTCATGCCCAATGTCCCCTCTTCCTTTCCATATCTGCCGCATAAGGGGGTCAGTCAAACTCAGCTCCCCTTCCCCTCCCCCATATACTTTGTATGTGATACGGAAGCTGGCAGATAAGTGAGTCCAAGTAAAGGACACATCCTTCAGGAGAAAAATGCACGCCATCACCACAGTAAAGGTAAGCCAAGTCAGCCTGTATCTCTGGGTGCAAAATGGGGGCTTCCCTTTTCCAGACAAGGTTATGGATGATGTCCCACTTAGTGTGTCATCACACTGCATTTATTACCAAGGTAGAGTGAGCACCCTGCCAATCTCATCTTGGTAACATCTTTGCCCTTTGCAAACCTTTGGGAGTAAGCATTGAATGTCATTGAGGCCCACCATCACCATGGCAGCGACTTGGAGTGTAGACGTCTTGACCAGATCGTTCTCACCGAAGTGAAGCAGAATAACATCAGGTGGGGATTCAGCTGCAGCTAGCCTGATGATCCTTGGTAGCAGGACCCTCAGAGCATACCATGATGACCCCACCAACTGAGGGTAGCTAAATTAGACAAGCTGAGGCCCCGGTCCTTGCCAGAGCAAGTGGCACCCAAAATCCTGTGAAATCTTGGGCCATTTCTACCCTACACTGTTATAGTGCTATTATTCCACTTTCAATATGCTGTGGAATCCTAGAGTTTACAGTTTAGGGAGGGGTATTTAGAATTCTCACCCAGAGAGCTCTTTGGCCTCAGTAAACTACAAATCCTAGGATTCCACGAGATGTTGAAAGTGGAATAATAGCACTATAACAATGTAGTATGGAAATGGCCTCCAATTTTCATAAAATTTCACATGAGATGCTTCTGCTGCTGCTGCTGCTGATAATAATAGTAAAATAATTATTATTATTATTATTATTATTATTATTATTATTATTATTATTAATTTATTTGTTATCTGCATCTCCCCAAGACTCAAGGCAGGATACAACATAAATTAAATACCATTAAAGTCTGGTGTGCAATCACACTGGATCCCATCCCAAGTCTCACAGGTGGAGAAGAGAGAAACTGGGACACTGTACAAGCAGCTTTTAAAAATGGGATGACAAAGGATTAGAAAATTCAGAGAAATCAGTGGGTCTGTGTCAGCCTACCTTGGTGCTGGATCACCCCTGTGAATGCTAAAACACTTTGGCAAGGATTTATTATCCTTGGTAGATATTTTTAAGGTTTCAATCCTCATCTATTTCAAAGCAAACTGTTTTCAAAGATGAAAATACATTCAACTGAACCATTTGTGTCAATGCACGGTTAATATGAGTTGCAGAGATTTGTCTCAAAATATAAGAAAACAACACATTGCATAAACTTACAGTATAACAAACCATGAAAAGGCCCTAGTGGTCTGCTTCTAGCCCTTTTCTTTGATGGAATTGGTTGTGTCAACTGGAAACATCGCTCCTAGCTTGCCTGAAATGTCACAGGTGCAATTCTCAGTAGCCTATGGTGCCAACTGGATTGCAAGTAATCTGCACCAGCTCTGTCAAACATTAAATTTTTAAAAAGGGTTCAAACAATAGTAGTCTCATCTCAGAAGTTTCCAGAATTCACTATTCCCCATTTTTCCTGTTTCCTCAAGATTATGTTTTATAAAAACCCTAAGGATTCATTGCAAAATTTCAATAAATCATGCAGGAAAAGGAATATAGGAGTACTATATCCATACAAAACGTGAATCCAGTGGACCAAATCCAATTGTTAGTCTCAAATAGAATAGAATCAACAATAATTTAATACTTATGCTCAATATTTGTTAAGTGTTACCCTGTGAATTGGGGGTCCTGGGAGGGGCACCCAAATAACCAAACAAAACCTATCAAGATGGGGAAAATTAGCTGGAGCACTCTCTTGGCTAACGAGAGGCAGGGTAACGCAGCAGGATCTTTTACCCTATGTCTACAGCGTCAGGTCAGTGAGTAGGCAAAAGGTTCAATCAGCAATTACGATTTATTAAACAGTTATTAAAGAAAAGCACAAACACACTTCTAACTAGAAAAGGAAAAAAGAGTTTCAAGGGGAATGGGTGATACACCACCTGTCCTGCAGTCCTGGGGAAACCAATTGTAGAAGAGGAAACCCGGCATGGCGGCCGAGGGGAATCTACTGAACCGAGCGGCAGCAAGGCAGAATGAAGTCCAAGTGATCCAGCGAGAGTTCCAAAGAGCTCTCAGAGCGGGGGATTTTTATAGGGGAAAGAACAACCACAGGCTAGTCTGGTCTCGGGTGAAAACAATAAGTTTTGGGTTGAGACAGAGCCTCCGAAAGGTCAGGATTTGCATGATTGAGTTAAAGTCCGAATTGACAATGGTATGGCCAGTATGTAGATGTGGCTAGGTCGGCAGTTAAGTACCTAGCTCGCCAGGGTGTCCTCTCAGGGCAGAGCATCCCTTTGTGTTAGCGTGCATTTGTACTGAAGGTGTTTGTTTCAGGAGGTCCCCTAAAGCAGATCTGGCAATATCTGGCTTGGTTTGGTGGGAGCAGCAAGTAGTAGCCATGCCTAGCTTCGCGCTTGTTCGGCGGGCCTCACAAACACTTGGCTGGTGGCAGAGTAGGGCCGAATTGCGACATCAAAATGATATCTTTGGTTCACCAAAGGCCAGGCCAGAACACTGTGGTAACATAAGTTATGTAAAACTTCAGTAAGTTCCATCATTCCATCACTTCTCTAGCTAGGACTAACAGTTCGATTTCTTTCAGGGGTAGAAATCAGAACCCTCTATATATTGTTGGATTGCAATTCCCAGTATCCTTCACCATTGAATATGCTAGCTAGGGCTGCTGATACTTGTAGTCAGACAACATCTGGAGGCCCACACAATTCCTGCCCTGATTCCATTGTCTTTTTCCTGGTGAGCAGTTATATGATTAAAACGTACTGACTCTGTTCTTAGACTAGGCAGTATGGAATTGATACTGCATTAAGGATGCCACATTTTTGCCTTGATAGACCATAACAATGAGATTCTCTTCTACATGATATTTCTATTTATTGTATTAAATAAGGATTGTTATGCATTAGAATTTAAAGTTTCTTTTAGGGCTACAGTATTTTGCTTTTATGAGGAAGTGCTCCCTCTTTTTCTTTGTAGCTACTATACTTTGGGTGTCACTTTAACACTACAGCATCCCCCGCTTTTTGATGACTCATTTTTCAAAGTTCTGTTCTTTCAGCCCTTGTAAATTATACACATATCATTCTTTCAATACAGGCTCCACTCTTCCATCAGTTCTTCTGCTCTTGGTGAGCCTCCATAATTCTTTCATGTTCCCCTTAGGAAGAAAGCAAGAGGAGAAGACCTGACAAAAGACGTGGTTCTACTTTTCAACTAATTCCACTTTCTGACCATGCTGTGGTCCCTAACTGGTCAGATAAGCAGGGGATGCCCGTACACAGGTATACCTCTGAGTATAGAGATGAAAAATGATCCCTAGTCACAACTGCTGTCCTTTACTTTTGCCCAGATGTATAGCCAGTATACTATATGAAAGAATACACACCCACACACACCCTCTATTCTATATCATGGGATTTTAGAATGGTAAGTAGATGAAATAATCAACAATTAAAACAATGAAATAGTTTAAACGGGATAAAAACATGCTGAATACTACAACAAATTAAAACAACTTAAAAGGCTACAACAATTTAAAAACATGTACATAGTAAAGTAAACTATACCACAAAAGGTTTAAGAAAAAAGCCATTTCTTAGAAATTCACGTTGGCACTGACTGCACCTCCAAGAAGAAGGCATCCTACAATGAGGGTTGAGAAGGCCTCTCCCATGCCCTCCCTCACCATATTGACCCCAGTGGGGGGACACAGAGAAGGGCCCATCCTGCAGACTTCAGTCTCTGGGCAGGTATATAGCCAAATGGTAAACACAAAGTCTTCATCTTTCCAGATATCTACTCTTTTAATAACCAGGGCCCCCTATACGTGGATCCCAATCTGACACGCACACACAGGATGGAGCAAGGTTATCCTGTATTACACCTGAACCTGTGGGCGCAAATTCCAAGAATCTTTCTGTACTACATACTAATGCACTATGGTTCTACTTTAACTATCATGGCTGGCTCCTATGGAATCTTGGGGTTTGTAGTCTTGGGAGGTACTGGAGCTCTCTGGCTGAAAATTCTAAATATCCCTCCCTGAAAATCTGAAAATCCCACGATTCCATAGAACAGAACCACGGCAGTTAAAGTGGAATCATAGTGAAATAGTTATGTAGTGCAGAGAGGTCCCAAGAAGTGAGATTTCAACTAAATCTTTGAAAAAACTTCTTGATAGCAAGAGGTTTTGGAACAGACTTCTGTGAAAACTGGCAAATATTCTGTTTCAGGAACGTTTAAAGAGGCTGTCAGAGCATTCCCAGTCACCTGCCAAGAATGCTCTGACAGCAGATTTCCTGCATTGACATGGATATGCTTTTATACACTAAGGCAGGGCTTTCCAAATGGTGTGCCGCAACACGTTAATGTGTTGCCTGAAGTGTGTAGGTGTGTCGCCTACAATCTTGGAAATGTATGTTATTATTTATAATAATCACATATTTTTAAAAATATATGAAAGGTTTTCATGAGATATGTTGTGTTCCCATACAGTTTGTTATTACAATTTATGTATGTGTCTGTATCTCTTATAAGGGGTTGGTTTAACCTCTAGTTTGCTAATAAAACTGAATTACTGTGTCACGAAATGATGCATGTCTAAAAACTGTGTCACCAACATTAAAAGTTTGGAAAGCTCTGCACTAGGGCTAGGAATCCACTGGCCTGGGTTGTGGTACCTTTAAATGTATGCCATGGCCTCCTTTGCTTATCTGTGGCCCTTTCTGCACCTTACTTTTTTCCGGTGCTGGGGTGCAGGGATCGCACAAGCAGCCTCTGGCGAGAGGCTCTCGCATCCCTGCTGCTTCAGCTCCACACAAGCTGCCTGCTTGCACAAGAGCCCCACCTCTTCCTTCTGCAGTGCAGCCTGGGAGTTTCCCAGGCTGCGCTGGGGCAGGAAGCGCGATTGGCGCAGCTCCGGAGGCTCCACACATCAGGTAAGTGTGTGCGGAGCCCAGGAGCAATGTGCAATTGCGCACCATTTTCAGCTTCCAGCTGAAAATGAAAAGGTGCGCAATTGGCACCTGCCAGCCCCTGGAATGTCACGCGATTGTGAGTGCGTCATGCAGATCGCTCCTCACAAGCGCGCGACACTCCAGGTGCCCTTTCACATGGCAAATGCTATGCAGAAAGGGCCTGTGACTCCATCATGTAGCAGTTTGGCTCAAGAAACTGTATAAATGGAGGAGAAATTTTGTAAGAGACAGTAGATGGGGAGTGAAAAGTTAAAGCACCCTGTGAACTGCTACCCTTCCCTAATCCCCATGTATGTAGGCTTAGGAAATAGGGTTCTATTTCCATGAATGGGACTCTTTTTTTCTTTTTTCTTTTCTTAAGACAAATGACTGTATAAGGAGATGCAGGAAAGGAAGGGAAAGAGAAACAGATAAGTGAAGAGTAAAGGAGGTGGAAGAGAAAACAGCAGGTGGCAGAAAGAAAGAGCTGCCATTCCCAGTGTGGGGCCTGATTCTGTCCACTTCTGGTTTTCGTTCTGCTGACTGTTGACTCTGCTTCCACTTATCCCTGATGTGCAACACCTAAAAGATCATTGCTTGGGTAATATGGTCTTCACCATAAAAATGTTGGACTCTGACCCCTCCTGCTATATGCATATAGACAGAGGCCAAAATCTTATTGTTAGTCCCAAGAAGAATAAAACCCTTGAATTTATCTAGGTGTTCACTTACCAAATTCCCTTTGTTCTAGTGGGTCTACTTTGGTTAGAACTAACAATTGGTTCTGGACTCTACTCTT
This sequence comes from Iguana delicatissima, assembly GCA_948472985.1. NCBI lineage: Eukaryota > Metazoa > Chordata > Lepidosauria > Squamata > Iguanidae > Iguana > Iguana delicatissima. Next base: position 197,948 of record CAOKZL010001932.1, on the reverse strand, counting down.
TCAGATATCACAATGAATGGGCCTGAGAATGTGGCTACTGTTCCTTCCCTTTTAAGTCTAATTTTAGTGCAATTAAAATCGAAACACTGAACAATCAAATAATTTTGCAATAAACAGTTTAGCAAACAGATATGGGAAAAACTACATATTTGGGTGTTCATTATTTAAAAGTCCTAATTTTAAAAGAAAGTTAGAAGAAAAAACCTACATATATATCTGGGCACCATCAGATCATATTTCATACATTATCCGATGCTGTTGTCTTTTTAATCTCGAATGTTTTTGTTCCAAAGGGATGCAGTAGTTTCCAGCCATTCTTATCACAGCTATTCTTTTGTGCCTGGTACTAACTGATGGCAAAGGAGATGTGGTGGGGAAAGGGAGAAAGATCTGGTTTCCTTCTTTTCCCCATAAAGCTGATGTTTGTTTCATGGCCGTGATTCATTCATTTAACCAACAAAAGCCCATATTCAGCATATGAAACCCAAAGTTAAAAGATGTTAACTATCATGTAGGTCTACCACATGCCTCAAAATGAAGATCTTTTTTGACAACACACCTCTTAATGATCCCTCATTTGAGATCCAAATTTACTTCTGCTTTCCATAAACTGGTTATTATGTATTATTATATATTATATATATCAATTTCTTGCCCAAAGTTACAGACTTCAGAAATGCCCAACATGAAGCTGAAGTAGCTGCAAGCAGGTGGGCAGGATCATGAACATGCTGGGTATCATAACACTGTTTCTTGGTAGTGGAACACCCTCAGGACCCTGGATGTAAAAACAAGAAGGGAAAACTTGTCATTAAACATGTGTGGCAAAGCTCTCCTTCCTTTAAAAGCCTTGGAGTTATTTATGTGCCTTACGCCCTGTGCGTAGGCTATACAGCCATGGAGGTACCTGCATACATACATTCACTGGGCTGGCCAAAGATGTTTTGCTGCCTGAAGTAGAATAGGAAATGGTGTCTTCCCAGTCAAGGTTCAGTAAAATAGCAGTAAAAACACAGGAAGTTCACAACTAACAATTTGCTGCCTTTTCATGACACTGCTAATCTCATGTACGAAGCAGCCATCTCATTCTCTGCCCATTCATTCTCTCCCTCACTGCCTTGTTCTCTCAAAAAGAGATATGCAATCTTTGCTACAGTAATTTAATTCTCCTTCTCACTTTGCTCTAGAAGGTCATGACTGGCTAATTGGAGGACAGTAGCAATTTTCTTCATGGTGTCTTCAGTCTGTGTTTGACAGTTCTCTTTGTAAATCTAGAATAAACCAACAATAAATTATGTATCATCTGGGAGTGCTACCAAAATGTTAGCAAATACCAATCTTTATTATATATCTCATCAGATGAAGATTTCACCTGTCAAATAACTGGATTATTTATTTATTTATATGATTTGTGTATGAAATCAATGCAAAATAGTTTCAACGCTATATTTCATTATGGTCAAAGTCTATTGAGACCTACCTGCCCAGAGATTTTAGGTATAAATATAGAAAAACAAAAGCAATTTGAAGACAACTATAACCCCTCTTTTCAAGGAAAACCACATTGTGTAACCTAAAATAATTACTGTGTAGTCACTGGGGGCATAAATCTAGAAGCCACATACATGAGGACAAAAGAGTGTAACGACCTGTTAAACATCACTTGCATTCGTCTGAATTAAACATCACTTGCATTGCTCTGTAATTAGTCATGGGCATTTTATCTTGTTAATCCTTTAACAGGTGGAGCTGCAATTACTTGTAATGATATGATGCCAGTTGCAGAAGAATAGTGTCTGTTCTTGTACTGTTCCCTATCTTTGGAAGGTATCTTGGGTCTACTTACGAACACATCTGCGGCTAACTGCAGAAAAGATAAATACTACCTCATAAAGTTCCTTGATGTTCTAATTTAGGGGTATATAACTTTTTGGGACCTGTTGGCCAGGGTTCTGGGGAATCACACACATATGTAGGATCACAGAGACATATCTATATTCTCCTCCCTCTACCCCCATTTAACAACAAGAGCAACAACAACGTTTATTTCTTACCTGCCTCCTTCTATGGATTGAGGCAAGGAAAAATGGCAGATTAAAATACAACACATGACATCAGTGAAAAATGTATAAAACAGTTTAAAACACATGAGATCAATTAAAAAAAGATATAAAACTAATACACATTAAAACAACCAATCCATAACTTAGAATTCATAATTTAAAAATTCATATATATTTTTTTGAAAAAATCTGGGTAGGCCTGCCAGAAGAGACTGGTCTTTAGTGCTGCTTTAAATTCAGACAGCGATCACATCCCTTTCATCAGTCTGGATACAGCTAAAGAAAACGTCCTCTGAGTGACAAGTGTCAGCCTAGACTGAAGTAAATCCGTGGTGGTGGTGGCGGCAGCAACATGGCTAAGGATTCAAGCCAATTGTATACCCTTACATAAAGTACTGTCTGCCTGTGGCTCCTTTGAAAGCAATTCTTCAAAACCTTTGTCTAAATATATCCCTTCTGGACAATATATTATTACAGGAAATCCAAAAAAGTCAAAATTTGCTGTCAACCTATTACCTAAAGGGCATAGGTATTCTCTTGGTTCCATGCATAGGTATAGTTATTCTTCCACTAGAGAAAGAGAAAACTTTAGATCATGAAACTCAAATGCTCCTCAGAACCAGGAGCCATCTTTGCTACCGTAACAATTCACCTTCTGGGACTTGTGTCATGGTGCATGAGGCACATCCAATGTTGGTTCTTGAAAGCTTCAGCAAGCCTCTGAATATTCCTCAGTCAGTTCAGTGGTTGGTAACATGGTGGCTGATCTTGCAAACACTACAGAGTTTAGATTTTTGAGCTCCAAGGCAACTGCATGCAATCACATCAGACGCTTTATTGTTGGACTGCACTGCACACATGGCAAGCTTGATAGGAGGTCCAAAAGTTCCAACACCAGTTGCACCACTGATTTCTGCAGGACTCTCAGAGGTTCTCTTGGTGGGTGACATCTGCAATTACTCAGCCTTATTGAAATGTTAACAGGCAATTGGGAAGATTTTGAACTTTTATTAAAACTTGGAAAAAGAGATGTGAAAGAATGTATGGTAAAATGGGCACAAAATATTGGGCGTATTATAATGGAACAATGGCAGAGAATGTAGTCAGAGGGAATTAAAATTTACATTATGTTTTGATCTAAAAGAGAATTTTTATAAAATGATGCATCAATGGTATTTGACACCATAAAGTTTGGCTAAAATGCACAAAGATGCACCTAACAGATGTCGGAAATGTTGGGATTCTCTTTACCACATGTGCTGGACATGTGATAAGGCCAAAACATTCTGGAATCCAAAGTTAACGCAGCACATGAAACCAGAACTATACTTCCTGGGACTGGTAGAAGAGTCCACTGGAGAAGAAATACAGCAAGATTCTACAATACAGGATGACTGCAGGAAGACTGTTACATGCTGAGAAATGAGTCTATGTTGGGAAAGGTGGAAACATCCTTTTGAATATTTGTAAATTTTTTGTTAGTTGTGTTTTCTTATTATTTGGTGTTTTTTAGGTTTTTGGTTTAAGTTTTGTGTATGTTTCCTTGATCATTAGTAGTGGTTGTAATTTGATGTTTATTTTTATTTAGTTTTGTTGTTGTGCAGTTGTACAGTTTTAATAAACATTTTAGTAACATTTTAATTTTAATTAATAAATATTTTAATAAAAATTCCAAAAGTTAAAGCCAAATTGAAGTTTATGCAGCTTCCCTTATGAGTGTCCCCTTTTTCAGGTACTCTGATTAAGCAGCAACCTGATCTCAGCCTTCCACATTTGTAAGGCACTATAGACTGGATGCTAGATCAAGAGCTGATGCCACTTTTGGCAGGGCCCTGTGTTGACCTCATTGATTGCATAACAGCTCTTCATTCTCTGGAGAGTGGCTTACTAGTCTTTGATCTGTGTGAGTCACAGAGATCAGAAAGAAGAAGGAATAGTAGCTGCTTATCTGTAACTTTGGATCTTTCAAGCTGTCTTATGTCAACTAAAACTAACCACCCTGCATCTCCAGATTTCACTTTCCTGATCTCTGTGCAGCTGTGGCAAAACTTGGTTTCACCCCAAGAGAAGGTCAGCATATAAGCTAAAATAAATAGAATCATAGAAATGTAGAGTTGGAAGAGACCACACGGGCCATCCAGTCCAACCCCGTGCCATGCAGGAACACCCTCAAAGCACTCCCAACAGATGGCCATCTAGCCTCTGCTTAAAAACCTCCAAAGAAGGAGACTCCACTACACTCTGAGGCAGCATATTCCACTACCGGACAGCCCTGACCATCAGGAAGTTCCCCCTGAGGTTCAGGTGGAATCTCCTTTCCTGTAGCTTGAATCCATTGCTCCTTGTCCTGGTCTCTGGAGCAGCAGAAAACAAGCCCTCTCCTTCCTCTATATGGCATCCCTTCAAATATTTAAACATGGCTATCATGTCTCCTCTTAACCTTCTCTTCTGCAGACTAAACATCCCTAGCTCTCTAAGTCTATCCTAATAGGGCATGGCTTCCAGGCCTCTCACCATTTTGGTCGCCCTCCTCTGGACTTGCTCCAGCTTGATCATGTCCTTCTTGAATTGGGGTGTCCAGAACTGGACACAATATTCAAGATGAGGTCTAACCAAAGCAGAGTAGAGTGGTACCATTACCTCCCTCAATCTAGACACCATACTCCTATTGATGCAGCTGAGAATTGTATTGGCTTTCTTGGCTGCCGCATCACACTGCTGACTCATGTTCAGCTTGTGGTCTATGAAGACTCCTAGATCCCTTTCACATGCACTGCTATCCAGCCACGTGTCCCCCATCCTATATTTCTGTATTTTTTCTACCTAAGTGTAGGACCTTACACTTCTCTCTGTTGAATTTCATTTTGTTGGCCTTGGCCCAGCTCTCCAATCTATGCTGGTCATTTTGAATTTTGTTCCTGTCCTCTGGCGTATTAGCAACGCCTCCCAATTTGGTGTCATCTGCAAATTTGATGAGCATGCCCTCTATTCCTTCATCCAAGTCGTTGATAAAAATATTGAACAGCACTGGGCCCAGGACAGAACCCTGTGGCACCCCACTAGCCACTTCTCTGCAGCATGAAAAGCAGCCATTTGTGATCACCCTTTGGGTTCGGTCGGTCAACCAATTACAAATCCAACTAACAGTAGCCCTGTCCAATCCATATTTTACTAGTTTCTTTGCAAGAATGTCATGGGAAACTTTGTCAAAGGCCTTACTGAAATCGAGGTATGCTACATCCACAGCATTCCCTTCATCTATCAAGCTAGCAGCTCTATCATAAAAAGAGATAAGATTAGTCTGGAACGACTTATTTTTGAGAAATCCATGTTGACTTCTCGTGATTACCGCATTGCTTTCTGAGTGATTAGAAACTGACTGCTTAATGATCCGCTCCATGATCTTTCCGGGTACTGATGTCAGGCTGACTGGGCGATAATTATTTGGTCCTCTTTTTTCCCTTCTTGAAGATGGGGACAACATTTGCTCTCTTCCAGTCTGCTGGAACTTCTCCTGTCCTCCAAGATTTCTCAAAGATAATAGCAAGAGGTTCCGAAATGACGTCTGCCAGTTCTTTTAATATCCTAGGATGCAATTCATCTGGCCCTGGAGACTAGAATTCATCCAGTGTGGCCAGGTATTCCTGTACCACCCCTTTACCTATTACGTGCCTCATTTCCCCTGCTTCCTCACCTGCTCCCCAACCGCCAGGTTGAGTGCTTGTATCCTTCTGGGAAAAACTGAGGCAAAGAAGGTGTTAAGTAGTTCTGCCTTTTCTCTTCCCCCTGTGAGTAATTCACCTTCTTCTCTGCGCAGCGACCCTATTGTCTCCTTCTTTTTCCTTTTGCTGCGGACATATTTTAAAAAGCCCTTTTTATTGTTTTTAATGTCTCTGGCCAGCCTAAGTTCGATCTGTGCTTTAGCCTTTCTGACCTCCGCCCTACATCTCCTGGCTACTTGCTTAAATTCTTCTTTGGTGGTTTCCCCCTTCTTCCATTTCCTGTACATGTTTCTCTTAACACTTAGCTCAGCTGAGAGTTCTTTAGTCAACCATTCTGGTTTCTTCAGATGCCTTCCATTTTTCCTCCTTATTGGCACAGTTTTAGACTGTGCCTTCAGTATCTCCTTTTTAAGGAACTCCCATGCCTCCTGAACTCCTTTCTCTTTCACTGTTCTTGACCACGGAATTCCAGCCAGCAGCTCCCTAAGTTTACAGAAGTCTGCTTTTTTAAAATCTAAGATGAGTGTTTGGCTACACTTATCTTCTCCTTCTCACTGAATGCCAAATTCCAATAGGGCATGGTCACTCCCCCCTAAAGATCCAACCACTTCTAACTCATTAACAAGGTCATCCCTGTTGGTCAGGTTCAGATCTAGAATATTTGATCCCCTTGTGGTCTCTTCCACCTTCTGGACCATGAAGTTGTCTGCAAGACAAGCAAGAAACTTGCTGGACCTTGCTGTCTCGGCAGAGTTTGACTGCCACCATATATCCGGGTAATTGAAATCTCCTATTATTACTGTATCTCTCCTCTTTGAATGTGCAGTCATTTGGTTGAGGAAGGCGCCATCAAAGTCCTCAGCTGAGTTGGAGGTCTGTAGTAAACCCCCAACAGAGTATCCCCAGATAGATAGATAGATAGATAGATAGATAGATAGATAGATAGATAGATAGATAGATAGATAGATAGATACAGGGACACTGAGGGACAGGGCAAGTCTACTGCACAAATGATTGGTCAATTCTGGAAGTTTCAGGCATAGCTAACTCTCACAGGTGTGCTTTTACAGATGACCACTTGAAGAATGCCAGTTACAGGTAAAGACCCAGTTGTACTCTATGCCACAGAATTAGGTTGCTCTTTCTAAAAACAAAGGTTGATAAAGGAGCATGCCAAGCTCCTTCATAGGGAAAGCAACCCTGTCTAGCACAAGACAAATATCAGTCGTACCTATCCACACCTCTCTTCATTTGTATAGACAGAGGTCATTTCCACACCACACAGTTACAGTACTATTACTCCTCTATCAACTTCCTACAGATTCCTGGATTTTGCAGTTTAGGGAGGGGCATTTAGAATTCTTAGCCAGAGAGCTCTTTGGCCCCAGTAAACTGCAAAATCCAGAATTCCAAAGGATGCTGAAAGTAGAACAATAGCTCTATAACAGTATAGGGTGGAAATGGCCTCAGTCTCAGTTTATTGGACATTATTCATTCCACTTCTTTGATGAAGCACTGATTTAGTGTTTGCACTGCTCTATTAGATTATGCTGAAAAGGAGACCTAGAATGTGGTATCATTTGTATATTGTCAACCCCTGTCATGCCCTACCATTTCCTTGGTGAGACCAGATTCTAAGCTGGTGTGGGCAACGGCAGTGAATCTGGGTGCCATTTTCAGTCCAGAAATACTGAAAAAACAAGAGCCTACTTCAAGTGGCCAGAGCTTAACATCTGTTTATTTAAAAATGGGTGTTATTTAATGTTTAAACAATACATAGAGAGACTGCAACCTATTTAGAAGGTGAATTGGCTCTCCTAGGGACTTCCAAGAGAGGAAATTCATCTCTTTTCAAAGGTCAGAAAAGGGCAATTCAGGGATCCTGAAGGAGTTGAGACCCAGCAACAGAGGGAGACATATTTAGCTGTAGGGCTGTACTTGGCCCACCTCTGTTCTAACTATATAAAAGCTCATTGGAAAAGAGGAACACTGCTGTTGACTCTGATAGTCACCCTCAAAACCCCAGCAGTGCTATATCCAAATGGATGTCCAGAGCTGAAGATGCAGGGCCCAGCACAGAAGTCTGATCAATCAAGCACTCTGGACTTTAGCACCTGGCAAAAAGCCAGAGAGGGATGAGGTGGCAGCAACACCAAGGCCCTTTCCACACCACCATCTCAACTCGCCATGGGGATGGGAGAAGGACAGAACCACAATGACAGTTCTGCATAGTGTTGTTGCAGTCCTGTCCTTCCCCTGTCCCCAGACGGTGTAATCACAGATTAAATCATTGATGAGTTTTCCCTGTCAATGACCCATCACACCACCATCCTGGACTTACCTGACCTGCAGAAGCTGCAGAAGTGCAACAGCTGCACTTTCTGCCCCAGCCCAGCCTGGGATAGTACCCGGATGTGCTGCGGAAGGAAGAGGTGTGGCCTTCGCACTCCCTACACCATGGAGCCCGCCGGTGCAGAGGGGAGCGCTCCTGTTTCACTCACCTAGATTTCTCAGAAATAAGACATGCCAGACTAATCTTATCTCTTTTTATGATAGGATTACAAGCTTGATAGATGAAGGGAACGCTGTAGACGTAGCATATCTTGACTTTAGTAAGGCCTTTGACAAAGTTCCCCATGACATCCTTGCAAAGAACCTTATAAAATGCAGGCTGGGCAGAGCTACTGTTAGGTGGATTTGTAATTTGTTGACCAGCTAAACCCAAAGGGTGATCACCAATGGCTGCTTTTCATCCTGGAGAGAAGTGACTAGCGGGGTGCCACAGGGTTCTGTCCTGGGCCCAGTGCTATTCAGCATCTTCATCAATGACTTGGATGAAGGAGTAGAGGGCATGCTGACCAAATCTGCAGATGACACCAAATTGGGAGGTGTTGCTAATACCCTAGAAGACAGGATCAAATTTCAAAAATGACCTTGACAGATTGGAGAGCTGGGCCACAGCTAACAAAATGAATTTCCACAAAGAAAAATGTAAAGTCTTACACTTAGGCAGAAAAAATGGAATGCACAAATATAGGATGGGGGACGCCTGGCTGGATAACAGTACGTGTGAAAGGGATTTAAGAGTCTTGGTGGACCACAAGCTGAACATGAGTCAGCAGTGTGATGCGGCAGCCAAGAAACCCAACATGATCCTTGGTTGTATCAAAAGGAGTATGGTGTCTTAGATCGAGGGAGGTAATGGTACCACTCTATTCTGCATTGGTTAGGCCTCATTTGGAATACTGTGTCCAGTTTTGGGCACCTCAGTTCAAGAAGGATATTCACAAGCTGGAATGTGTCCAGAAGAGGGCAACCAAAATAGTGAAGGGTCTGGAAGCCATTCCCTATGAAGAACGGCTTAGGGAGCTGGGGATGTTTAGTCTGCAGAAGAGAAGGTTAAGAGGGGACATGGTAGCCATGTTTAAATATTTGAAGGGATGTCATGTCAAGGAGGGAGCAGACTTGTTTTCCACTGCTCCAGAGACTAGGACAAGGAGCAATGGATTCAAGCTACAGGAAAGGAGATTCTACTTGAACCTCAGGAAGAAGTTCCAGATGGTCAGAGCTGTCTGGCAGTGGAATATGCTGCCTCGGAGTGTGGTGGTGCCTCCTTCTTTGGAGGTTTTTAAGCAGAGGCTGGATGGCCATCTGTTGGGAATGCTTTGATGGGTGTTCCTGCATAGCAGGGGGTTGGACTCGATGGCCCCTGGGGTCTCTTCCAACTCTATGATTCTATGCCCTCCCAGCAGAGCCAGTGCCAGGATTCCCACCGGATGTCTGTGTGAAAAGGTAGGGTGTGGAAAGGACCCAACTGTAAAGCTAGTCAGTTGAATTCAAATCTGTGTTGAACCGACACTGAATTTTGCTGTGTTCCCTGTTGAGTGACTCGTCTGCTACGCTGAGTCTCCTTTTCTTTAACTCATAGGGCAGCTTCCAGTAAGGCAATGGAGGTTAGTGCCTCCCACATCATGAGGTCCATCCACTCTGAATTTTATTACAGACTTTAGAGGAGGTCTCCAAGATGTGGATAGTTTATTTAAAGTTTTGGATCCAGAGCAAATTTACCATCCCATAATATACAAATGACCAACTGCCATTGAAGGTAGGCTATTTAGCTGTACCGCGAATTTCTGGCAGATCCTATCTAGCATTTTGTTTGTGTTAATAACATGGGGGAAAATACTAGCAAAACCACTTCCTGGATTTGCCCATACAAGTTTTTTAATGTTTAAACTGGGGGTGGAAAGAATATTCAAAATTATTAGAAGCGTGATTGAAAAACATATTTTTTGAGAGTCACTAAACACCAATAAGAAGAACCCTGGATTGACAAGAATCTTCACAGTTCAGGATTTTATTCTGCACAAAATTTGCAGGTGATTCTTTCGTGAAGAAAAAAGCATTTTCTGTCCAAGAAACAGCTTTGTCTGCATGGAAAATAATATTCCCATGCAGAAATATTAATTCCTGCACAGAAAATGTTTTCTGCACCAAAAAAAAACTGTAATTGGGAATTTGTTCTATATAAAATTCACATGTGGTTGATTTACATAGAAAACAAAATATAGAGAAAATAGCATTTTCTATGCAGGAATGAATATTTCTGTGTTAAAATACTATTTCCCAGACAGAAAATGTTGCTTACTACACATAAAATGCTGTTTCCTATACAAATCATCATCATTATTGTCATCATCATCATCATCTTCATTTATACCCTGCTTTTTTCTGGTTGGGATTCAAAGTGGCTTACAATAATTTTTTTTTAAAAAAAGCTAAAAATCATGGCATACAAAAGTTAAAACATAAATTAAACGCTCAAATAAGAATTAAAACAAAGTTAAAATGCATAATTAAAACTTAAACATACATAAATTCAGCACAGTTAACAATATTCAGCCCCTTTTATCAGACAGGCCACAATCACACACTGAACACCTGTCAGAAAAAAAAAGTCTTTGCTTGACTGTGGAAATAAGTAAGAAGAGTGCCAGTCTGACTTCTTTGGGAAGGGAGTTCCAGAGCCCAGGAGCAGCCACTGAGAAATTCCTCTCCTGTGTTCCCACCAGATGTACTTGTGAAAGCAGTGGGACAGAGAGAAGGACCTCTCCAGCAGATCTCAGAGCCCAGTTTGTTTCCTAAGGAAGAATACGCTTCTTCAAATAACGTGGCCCTGAACCATGAAGGGCTTTATAGTCAAAGCAGCACTTTCAATTGTGCCCAGAACAAGACTGGCAGCCAGAGGAGCTGCGGCAACAGAAGGGTTGTGTGAACTGCCATGTATGAATTTTACACAGAATAAAACCCCAATTACAGCTTTTTTTTTCCTGCACAGAAAACAATATTTTCCATGCAGAAATGAAATATTATTTTCCACGCAGAAAATGCTGCAAATTTTGTGCAGAATAAGTCCCAAATGGTGAATAGCCTTTGAAAACTACTTGGTTAGTGGGAAGAAAATCACTAAAATTACTTGTTGCCACTTTTGAGAAGAAACATTCCTGCTTTAAATATTTCCCTTTCCCTCCACTTCTCTTCCTGAAAATATAGGCAGCTGCCATTGATCTAAGTTGCCTTGGAGGAGTTTGTTTCTGATGTAAACATAGCTCAAAGCAAGCCAAGACATGATAATATAGGCCAGGATTGTGCTCAAACATCAGTGATTATTCCTGCCTTTTTTTAAATCTAGCAAGCTCTGCAATTGTGCCGGAAATTTGGGGCATGAATTCATCACCTTGGCAGAAGAAGAACTCTTATCTCAAGATAGATTAGTATGCTCTTATCTCCAGAGGTTCACTCAATTAATCATGCGTTTGCTGTGACTTAGTTCATTGCCACTCCTAACTGTCACAGTGTCATTGAATGCTGGCATAGGAGGGTGCGCTCTGCTCAATTGCCGGGACCAACAGCAATTTCTGAAGATAGCTTGTAAACTCAAGCGGAAAGGCAGAAGACAGGATGAAAGGAGTGTTGATAAACAATAGTGGCAAGAGGACAGAGAAGGAAGAAGTTTGCATATTTTAAGCCTGTCAATATTTATAAACATATTGAAACTGGGAACGGAGAGAATCTTTTAGCCAGTGAAGTCCATTTCGTTTATAGGGCGGAAAACGCCCTTCCCTAAAATAATGTGAAATTAAATCATTTAATAACTTGGACAGTCAAACGAAGCTTATGGGCATCAAGCAAGAAACAAAGCCCCACAGAAAGGCACCTTGAGGGGAACTCACATTTGCTTTCAGCCTCAGTCTGATCAAAGATACTGGAAGCTGCCTTTCACCTAAGGGTCTGTGCTCAATCTGACCTTCTATGAAGAGTCCAATATTTTGCCATAGATGTCTTGCAAACATAGGACCACAGAGTCATTTATTGATATGTGATACTACCAAGAGGCCAGGGACAGTAGAGAGCTCTTTCCCCACATTTTCATTCAACAACACTGATACAGGTAGCTTTTTCCTCACTGCTAGCAACATCAAGGAAAGAAAAGAGCTTGGGGGAAAATCTGATGAGGTCATGCTGGCTGGGGGATTCTGGGAATTGTGGTCCAAAAATAATCTGTATAAAATTAGGAGGAAACTGGGGGGACAGGTGGAATTGGCACCAGATTGCATGGAGAGCTGTGGGAGTAGGCTGAAGCTCTGCAACCCTACCACTGTACCATTGTACCACACCCTGTTTCATCTTATTTTCAAAGCTAAGCAGGCTTGAGTCTGCTTAAGGATGGGAGACTACATACCCTTCAACATTTTGCAGATGAAAACCAGGACATGTGGGGTGAAGCAACATGAGAGGATGCTCAAGATGGCAAAAGTTACTAATGAGGAAGAGCATATATGTTACGAGAGGATATAGCAGTTTTGTTTTTGCCTGGGTGTACTGGAATGAATGAGATTCTAGCCCATTTGAACTCAGTTTGCTGCAAACTGTTTACTGCAAAAGTTTACTGAGGCAAAAGAGCTCTCTGGCTGAGAATTCTAAATGCCCCTCCCTTAATTTCAAACCCCAGGATTCCATAGCATGTTGAAAGTGGAATAATAACATTATTACGATGTAGTGCAGAAAGGCCCTAAGAGGTGAGGTGGAAGAAGGAGAGGAAAACCAGGATGCTTTAAAAGCTGCTGAAGTAGAACAACAGAGGAGTAATCACCAGCATGGAGTAGTGGTTTGAGCATTGGACTATGACCCTGGAGACCAGAGTTCAATTCTCTGTTTAGCCATGGAAACCCATTGGGTGACCTTGGGTGCATCACACACTCTCAGCCCTAGAAAACCCTTTGATAGGTTTGCCTTAAGCTCCCCATAGATCAGAAATGACTTAAAAACACACAATAATCCCTGCTAAACTGGAAGAGTTGGAGGGTAGGAGACTAGCAGGTTATGCCAGAGATCTCCAGTTAGGGCTGGGAGAGAATCCTGACGAAACCCTGGAGAGTCACTGTGGCAGTCAGAGTTGACAATACTAGGCTTGGTGGACCAAAGGGCTGATTTCCTACTAGTCAGCTTCCTTTGTTCCTATTCTCACCCCGACATCTGCCTGGTTGCTAGGCTAGATCATTAGTGCAAGCATATCTTCCTTCTTGTTGTTTTATTGATAGTCCTCGTAAATGTGAAAAGTCCTGCCCCATCCTTGTTGAAAACTCTACATTGCATTCCCACAATCCTCATGTATTTTCCTGTAAGCAAAACAAGCTGAATTCTTCAGCTTAGCCAAATATATTTTAAGTCCTTTATCATCTATTTGTTCACCTCTGAATCTGCTCCAGTTTGTTTTTGTCCTGAAAAGAGACAGAAAGCAGCTTTCTGAAAGACAAAATTCATTCCTCTGGTTACTGGGGAACTTGTTCACACAACAGAGCAAAGTAGCAGACCCAAGCACTGTGCTACTTTTCTTTTCTTCAGCCCTATGTTCCTCAGATTTTAAGCTAGAGTTTTATCTAAGAGTCTGGATATGTGCCTGGTAGCAGGCACTAACCCATATACTAGGCAACCATTAGAGCACAGCAGTGGTTTTATCAACCTGAATGCAAATGCATTAGTCACTGAAAGGGGATATACACTGGGCCATTGCACAGTCCATCAAAGGGGAAAGTGGTAGTGATTCAAATAACATTGAACCAGGGATAGCGAATCTCTGGCCCACAGGGAAAATCAGTTGGCAGGGCTTCCCCATCTCCCACAGTGTTTTTTTTTTCCAGACAGTAATTAACAAAGAAAGGATATTTAAAGATATTTAAACATCAATACTCTGTGCAAAACTGAGCTGTACTTGGCAGGCAGGAAAGCTGTTGCACTGAAACTTACTCCCAAGAAGACACAAAAACTTGAGTTAAGCTATATGCATTTGATACAGGAAAGTTCAAACTGCAAGTATTACTTCTAGCTCCACATATTTTGCTTTGCCCCTGCTGACGCTGTCATTCTTCTAATCCCACATCCTTTGCCCCATTCTCCACTGCTGAAAAGCAGCCTCCAATGTTACCCCAAAGGTGGGGAACCTTGAGGTCCTCCAGCAGTGCCAGTGTCTCCTTCGAAGGGTGGGGAATTATAGCTTAAAGGAGGCTTGCAAGGGAGGAGGGTAACCATAGATCCTTTTCACTTGTGTATACCCGTACTAACTGTAGGATATCAGTTGAGAGTTAAAAGAACGTCTTTATTGAGGGAATTCACACACAAAAACAATCAAGCAGTTTCAAGAACCACACAAGTCTAGTGCAGGTAAAGAAGGGAAAGGCTGGATAGCGAGAATTTGGGGGTGAAGTGGCCAATAATTACTATTCCAGGAGCTGGGGATTGAACCAAAATGGCTCAAACATGATAGTTTGAGGGTAGCCCAGGACATGAGAATCAGGAGCTAATGGAATAGGACTCTGGAAAATCAGGACTCAAATCTCTGCTTAGTCATGGACACACACACACTGCATGGCTGTGGAGAAGTCACATTCTTTCAGCTTCAAAAGAAGGCAATGACACCCCCCCCCCAACAAATCTTGCTATGAAAAAACCCTGTGATATCCAATGGTAACCATAATGTGGCCATAAAGTGGAAATGATTTGAAGGCACACAATATTAACAAAACAATATCAATATCTATGACATTTGGCCATTCCAGAAAGCTGAGAATATTGTTTGGTTCATTTTGGATAGAAACATAGCAAAATTCACAAATGTCATAAAAAAAATTGACGGAAAGAAGTTATGATATAGAACCCAAGAAAAAGCAGATTTGCCCATTTGTATGAAGAAAAGAAAAGAAACAAAATCACATGTTTTTGCCATGGAGAAATTCACATTGTTTGAGCAATATTTAAAATAAGAACTTGCTTTAGCCAATGAGATGGTGCACAAAGTTACAATGCTAAAACTTAAGAGACCCTTTCCGTGATTCTTTAAAGTACAATAAGTCAATCCATGTTTTTCTAAAACAATTTTCTTATTATTACAATTCTTAGAGTGGGTGTTTTTGTTATGTATCCTGCAATACCTTGACAAGAAATAAAGTCTTGGAGACTTTACAAATTTGTTGTTATTCTTGTTGTTGTTGTGAAAATGAAATACAGAGATGAGCCAGATGGTTTAGAAAGACTGTTATTACCTTAGAAACCTGGTGCAATGTTTAAAAATGCCTTGAAAATATCCAGTGTTGTCTTACAAAATCACTTTGTGTTTAATAACGTTCTGCATTACATGCTGAAATATAGATGTCAAATGATTGACTGGCAGTGATATGTGTTATGGAATAAAGAACTGTGTCAGTATCAGGTAAGAACCAAAGTATGGCTCTGTTTTGTTTCCTATAAAATAGCAATTATGTAAAAGAATTCCACATATTAACACCCAACAACTTTTTTTTTTCAGTCTCTGTTTACAATCAGAATAGCACGGTTTGTCTGTAGATTGGAGGACATATATTACTTGACATACTTCAAATGTTGTATTTGTAAAAAGTTTTTAAACTTCCCTCCAGACAGTTAGGCAAACAAAGAAACAAACAAACGAAAACTTGGATTAAGTGAATTAAGCCAGGACATTTTCTGATTCCATGTATTGTGCTGTGTTGTGTGGTATAAAAATGGGCCAAGTCCACAGGGAAGTTTGTGGGTGCAGAATCAAGGTTATTCCAAATAATGTCCAAATATTCAGAACCAAAAGAACTATGTTCTCATGAGGCAGTACTTATATTCTAAGTAACTGTTAGTGCTCTTATTTTTTGTAAGGAATGTAAGCAACTGAGTCTCTGGCCATTTCCACACGAGGTTTTTAACATGGGGCACAGCGTCCTCCAGGGAGGACGTCTGCACCTGGGAGTGGACTGGGTCGGACCTACATAATGTAGATCCGCACCCCAGCCCGCTCCGGAACGACCCCAAGTGGTCGTACAGCATGCTTCTGAAAGACCACGAAAAACAGGCCTTTCAAAAGCACGAAGCGTGCCACTGCGAGCCTGCTCCCTTATGCAGATTCGCAGGCTCGAATTGGTGCGGGGCGGGCTTTAGGCTGGCGAGCTTCAGCGGTTGGTCGAGACCCTCAACCAACCAGAAGCCGCCATTTTCATCCCCAGAGCGGTGCAGAGCGGCGGCCACACACTGCTCCAGAGAAGCGTGGACCGGACTGGGGAGCCCAAAAGTCCAATGAGTAGCGTCATGGGGTGATTCCCTCGTCCCATGCAGAAATGGCCTCTGTATCTTAAAATACTATTGTTTTTGTATGGGGACACACACACACATACCCTGTATGTGTCAAGTGGCTGAAACTGGATGACTGTTTTTACAACTCCTCAAGCAACAAGGCCATAAAATCCTTATCTTGGGTATTGTTTGGTGTGGTTTCTGCAATAAAATGTGACCCTGGGAGACCAAAAATGTTACATTTTCTTGAATGAAGGTCAACATGAGATTTTCATGTCAGTCATTTTAAAGCTACCAAGTTTAAGGATAAATACACTCGACACAGACTTTGACATCAGTGTAATGAGCCAATGTGCTATAGCAATTACAGTATGTTGATCTTGCCGTGCATGCCAATGAACATCTGCAAGTGCTGAAGCTTGAGTCTACAGTTTATTGTATACTAAAAGTCTCTGCTTTTTTAAAAAAAATTGGAATTGTGTAGCATAATGGGGAGGGTGCAGTGTCCCAGGAGGGGGCAATGCAGCCCTCACTCCCTAGCAGTTGCACATCTCTGTTTTATAATGTAGTTTAGACCTATTTTTATTACAGCAGAAGCCCAGACTTCTTGGAATTTGTAATTCCAGAATAATGTGTTAGGTGACTAAAACCAGGGGAGGCTCACAAGATTATCTCACAGCATTCCTAGGCACATTAATGATGATTGCTTTCATTTTCAGGATCAAATTATACTCTGTTTTAGTAACATCATTCTTAAACGTCAACACAACTTTTGCATAAACTGTCTCCATCTATAAATTAGAATCTTGACAACAGGAAATCCCAAAGGGCAGCCCCCATGAGATGCAGTGGAAAAGTTGTGACTTGGTGACACTGCCTTGCAGGGGGGAGGAGAGGGAAGGGCATGTCTTGTGTTCCTATATAAACAGTGTTAAGCCCAACTAAAACCTGTAAAAAAAAGAAGCTATCTCTTTCATATGAAACAGAAGCTAAACTGTACATGTGTGTATGTGTGTCCTTCAGAGGTTCACTGCTAATTCATTTCTCCCAACTTTGCTCTTCCTCTTCCCACTGTCATCACTTGTCCCTTATCAGCCCATTTGGCCTTCACTGGCCCTTTCTTGGTCCACCTTGGCCCTGCTGCCATTGAAATATCACAGCAGGCTTGGCCGTCTTTGACAGTGTGCCTGGCAGCTACCCCAAGCAGAAACCTGCAGAATTTGAAGAAGCTGATAATCTTTCAAAGACCCCCTTCATCATTTCCCTACAATGTTCTTCTAGTTTCTAAATTTGAAACTTCTCTTCCTGGAAAGCTAGAGGGGTGGCGGTGGAGGGGGGAGATGGGAATGAATCATGAGCCCTGGCATGCTGTCCCTGGCAGCCTCCTCCAAGCCAAAAGCAGCAACACTTCACAGCAGCCGCTTCAGCCCTATGCAATCGACAAAAGCAGTAAAAAGATCTTTCTTTTTCCACTCTGTTTGAGAGGCTGTATGTATATTTGCTAGCAAAGCAGCAAAGTGCTGTGTATGTTTGTGCGTTGCCATGCGAACTGGCACAAGGAAATCCACAGACACCATATGTGGTTGAGAAATAGTTGGTGCTTTTTTAAAAAGGGGGAAAAATTCCCCATGTCTGCATAATCTCTTGCTTTTGGTATGCAGTAAACATTCCACATGTTAAAGGGAACCTCCTACATAGCTCTAGTAAGGACATTCTTAAAACGCAAGAGTTTTCTGCCAAAGTAATGGTCACGAAATGTGCGTGTAAATAGGCTGGCCTGCACACACTCATATGACAACAGCGGAACTGCACATTTTTTTCTATAACTCCTACATTGGTTCTCTAATCTCAGTCTGCTTCCTCACTAGACTGTTATAGTGCTATTATTCCACTTTCAACATTCCATGGAATCCTGGGGTTTGCATTTTAGGGAGGGATAGGATGTTGAAAGTGGAATAATAGCACTGTAACAGTCTAGTGCAGAAATGGCCTCAGTGATTACTCTGGTTGAAATATATTGCCACTGCACCATCCAGACTTGTTCTCTTTCAGGCCAGAGTCAGGGGAAAGGGAGCTGATAAAACCTAAGCTACCCATGAGAAATCCAGGTGTCTGTTAAACTAATGGATAGGAAGACACATGAATATTTACATAATTAAAGTAATTGACTCATTTGTGTTAAACTGTGTGAAATGTAACCCTTTTCCTCCTTGTCCCTAAGAATCGATTTTTCCCTCTTTGAGGCTGAATGTTTTATTTTTATATTTTCATTTGAGCTCTATTTCTTGAGGGTTAGGGGCACAAGACCACCATGAATGTACGAAAAAATGTGAATTAAAATAAAAATCACAAACACTATTTTCTTTTTAACCAGTGGAAGTTGGCCATAGACTCATGCTGGTGGACCTAGCAAAAGAAGTGTTCTCTCCAGGAATCTTTAGGTCTTCCAATGTGACTCTATGGTCTACTTTCAGTGGAAGTGGTTCACAGAATCACACTAGAGGACTTAGCGATTCCTAGAAAGAACATTTTTCCCCCGTGGCAAGGGCAATATAATATTTTTTTTTAATCCATGAATAACCAAAACCACAAATGCTGAACCCATGAAAGCAGAGGGCCCACTGTATTCAAAACCATTACCTTGTTTTTAGCAGCAGGCTAAGATCTTTTATGACAGGGGTGGACCTCCAGATGCTATTGGACTACAATGCCCATCAGCCCTACCCTGCATAGCCAGTGATAAAGGATGATAGAAGATCCAGTCCAAGAACATGTCTCCCACTTCTTTCTTATAGTCCAAAACAGTCAGACCAACCAGATGTTGTAGACTAGAGTAAAAACAAACTGCAGAGCTCATGCAAATGAGAGGTGTAATGAATTCCCACATGTGGGGGGCTATAGTTCTGTATAGGGGACCTGCACTAGGGAGGAGAGAACTAACAATTTCCCTGACAGTGTCTTTTTCCCCTCAATTCCCTTTGGGGATGAAAAGAATATGCACCATTATTTGTTTCTCAACCAAACACCTACGCAGGAAGAGTAACATAAAACCAAGAATTTTGCTTAGTTTTCTGTTGATATTCAGATATCCTGAAGGGTTACAGGAAATCAGGAGGACGGACTGCACTGTTTCAAATACCCCATGCAGAAATGGCTTATCTGTCCAGCACCATTCGAAATCTCATGGTTGTCTCTGATGTTAAGATTCTAAGTTCTGGATAGTATTGTATATTATTTATTTGTTAATATTCCAATATTAGTTAATAAAGATTTTTTTAAAAAAAAAAAGAAAGAAAATCTAACTAGGAGTATTGAATGACTAAAAATGGGAGAGGGGGGATCTTGAGAGCAGGCCCTGCTCTCTTCACAGCAGCCATTCTTCATAAAAGCTGTACATGTATAATTTTTTTTTCCATATATGGGATGTGTGCAAGACATTTTCCTGCCTGAGGAGAAAGAGAAGATACGGAGCCCATCCATTCTGCATACTGCAGCAACTGCACTGGGAGTGAAATCTTATTTTGACACTGGCTGTCCTGCTCTCTTTTCCTTATCTTTTCAGCTCTTTGGCTCTTAGACCATTTCCGCACAGGGTGAGGGAATCGCCCCATGATGCTACTCACCAGACTTTTGGGCTCCCTGGTCTGGTCCACGCTCCTCTGGAGCAGTGCATGACCGCCGCTCCGCACTGCTCCGGGGATGAAAATGGCGGCTTCCAGTTGGTCGAGGGTCTCGACCAACCACTGAAGCTCGCCAGCCTAAAGCCTGCCCCCGGCAGATCGCAGGCTCGCACCAATGCGAGCCTGTGAATCTACATAAGGGAGCCGGCTCGCAGTGGCGCGCTCCATACTTTCGAAAGATCTGTTTTTAGCGGTCTTTCAAAAGCACGCTGGACGACCTCTTGAGGTCCTTCTGCAGCAAGCTGGGGTGCGGATCTACGTTAAGTAGGTCCGACCAGTCCACTCCCAGGTGCAGAAGTCCTCCCTGGAGGACGCTCCGTCCCATGTTAAAAACCCTGCGTGGAAATGGCCTTAGTCTCTATCTTCCTCCTAACCTTCTTTCCTTCCAATGGTCCAAGAAGTTTTTCCTCAGCTACAATGCCCTTGCATCCGCCATTGCCTACATTGCCATCCTCATCCATCTCAGAGGTAGCAGAGCTGTATCTCCCCAACAGGCCCAGTCTATGTTGCCTCTGGAGAGTCCACCACCTCACTTTTTGGTCTTGGTCTCGTCTTTCCCCTAGTCTCCTCTGTCTTGGGTCTCCTACCTTGTATGCCAGTGACACAGACAAACTTGGGCAGTCATGTGTCTTTACAGAGGACAGGCCTCTTTTTGAAGGGCTGTTTGGTCCAAGAATGGTTCATGCTAAAGAAGAGACCTGGAAGTTTCCTACTAACTGTTTCAACAGAATAATAAGCTTTGTAAGCATTAGTCAACTGTTTGTAATCTTCCCCACTATGGTGAGATACACTGAACTCCTCTTTAAATTAAAGAAATTATTTCTAAATTTGTGAGTTTACATACAGATTAGCATGTAGAGATCTGTGCCCTCCTTTGTCTTCTGTTCTGATGATGTGAATTTCCTGTTTCAGTGATTGGTAAGTGACCATATGAATGTCAACAGCCCACTATATGTGGAAGATTCTGCAAACTGTAATCAGGAATTGAAAGTTAGTACTATCAGGTTTTTCAAAAAGGTTATATCTGCATCAGTCAATAGACAAACAGATATCCTCTTAGAGGTTGGTTAACATAATATGTTATCTAGGCAAGACTTCAGGGAAGTTAAGTCCTTACACCTAAGCAGAGGGGGTGGTGATGAGTTAGCCAAACGTTCACCCACACAGGGAAGTGCCCTAGGATCTGCTTCCAGTCATGTTCAGCCATGTCTCTTTCTGCAGAAGCCCAGCTTCTGAGATTGACATCAGATCTTAGTTATGGACTGCCATGATAAGGCAGCTTCCTTTTAAGAATATTTGAAGATTCATGGTGGGGGGAACCAAGAAGGGGAGAATACTTCTCAAATCCTTTCTTATTTTAACCCAGACTTAAGGACTACATTCCTGCTTGTAAGATGTCTTCAAACAGACTCTACCTGGAATACTGTGTCCAATGCTGGGCACCACAGTTCAGGAAGGATATTGACAAGCTGAAAAATGTCCAGAGGAGGGTGACCAAAATGTTAGAAGGCCTGGAAACCATGCCCTATCAGGAGAGCCTTAGGGAGCTGGGCATGTTTAGCTTGCAGAAGAGAAGGTTAAGAAGTGACATGATAGCTATATTTAAATATTTGAAGGAACGTGATTTGAAGGATGGAGCAAGCCTGCTTTCTGCTGTTTCAGAGACTAGGACATGGAGCAACAGCTTCAAACTTCAAAAAAAGAGATTCCATCAGGAAGTTCTTCCTAATGTTTAGACTAGCAGTTTGACAGTGGAATGAACTGCCTTGGAGTGTGGTAGAGTCTCCTTCTTTGGACGTTTTTAAACAGAGACTGTATGACCCACTGTCCAGAATGCTTTGATGGTGTATTCCTGTTTAGCAAGGAGCTGGACTGGATAAACATTGTGGTCTCTTCCAATTCTATGATTCTATGAATACACAGTTTTTGAACATGTTCATGCATTGGGCAGAAAATTGTTTAAATTACTCATTCTCCTGTACAAGAATGCATAATTTAAACAAGCACGTGCTTACTCACCTCTAGCTGTGCTGTGGGGATAAGGAAAAGCCATGTCTCCTTGCCTGCTCATCTCTCAGAAAGGTTGACTTCTGTCCCATATTCACCACACAAAAGGGTCAATAGTTCTGATTCACATGTATTCATACACAAAACTTTCTTTTATCAGCAGCCTTCAGTTTTTTAAAAAAAAATCCTCCTGTCTCCGGGCTGCACCAGAACTGGGACAGCATCACTGACTTACATCAGGAGGCTGCCCCATTATTTCCTCATGTGTAGCCCCGTTTGTGAGGTGTCTGAGATAAGTCAGGTGTTTGTAACATGTCTGAAAATCCTGAGAGCCCTGACACTTAAATTCCTCACACACTGTGGAATGAAGGCAACGTACAGACATGACTTTGGGTGAATATTTGTCTAGAGGGATTGTATGAACAATACCAGCAATGGCCACCCAAGTTGCAGCTTGTTCCGTGACTAACAGTACAAAGTCTCAGATTCTTCCGCTATTGCAAAAAGGGATGTTATGTTTTTTCCTCCTCCTCTTCTTCTGCTTCTTTTAACTATAACATGATGGAATTTAAGAAAGAAGACAGACAAATCTTATAAGCGGAAACTGCAAAGAAGACTCAGTGGATTCATCTATTTTCAGCCCACACTCTGATGACAATTAATGATTAAAAAAACAGCAGCTTAATTCCAGGCAAAGTTTGGAAATAATGCATTCACAGAAAAAAAAAAGTTACTTGTTACATTTTTGAGCAGGGAGTGCCAATGTTGTTAATTTCAGCATTATACTACCCAAGGGGCAGTGTTCATGGCATAAGGAATGGCTCCTTTTTGACACTTGTGGCAGTGGCCACCATCCTCAAAATCAACTTGCATCTTGGATAGTACCTTTAAAGTTCAAACTAAAATCCAGAGCAGATTTACTATCCCACTGACATGGGAACAACTGGCTTCTGCCACTGATTGGGGGAGTCAATTGGGAGGGATGTGGTCAGTATTTCCAATTTGTTTTTAACAATTTAGCCTAAATATAATGTATTAGTACAGTCAGCCCTCCACATTCATTAGGGTTAGGCACACAGGACTCCCACAGAAGTGGGAAAATCACAAATATCAAAATGTGTGTGTGTGTCTGTGTGTCTGTGGAAAGGGGGCTGAGACATGGTGGGGAAAATGGGCACTTGGGTCCAAACCAGGTCAAAGAAAGGAGAGGGAAAGGGAGTGGTTTGGCGTGGTGGTCTCTTTTGTCCATCTCCTTTCTTTGGTATCTGTGGGGGACACTGGGAGAGGGTTTGTGGTGCTGAGAAATTGGGCCTCAATCCATCTTTAGCTGGTCAGACAGCAGCTCATGAAGGGGAGGATGACCAGAGGTGGTTTTTTAAAGGGCTGGGCAGCCTGATTGGAACTGCCGAGAGGGAAGGTTCCCTCAGAAAAGACATGCCTGAGGTGGAGAGGCAGGGACAGGAGAAATCGGCAAATAATAAAATCTGTGAAAGTGAAGTCTGAAAATATGGAGGGCTGACTATAACATGTTATTAATGAGTCACATTGTGGTATTATTTTTTACATGAAGAAAATTGCAACTGCAACAAATCCCCACACACACTTGCTTTTTTTGTTTGTTTTAAAAGAAACTCTACAATATTAACTTTAAAAGTAATCTTTCCAAACTCTGACTGAGAGCCTAAGTTGGAAGACAGGAATCTCTCATGCCATTCTCAGTTCTTTGGAATATACTTCTAGAGCATGTTGGAAGGAGGAGCCATGCCATAGGACTAGCTATACCTAGAACTCCTTGAAGGAAAGATGGGGCAAAGTGCAATTAATAAATAAATATATAGTAAAGTGCATTGAAGCCATTCCCTTTCCATAGGCAATGCATTTGTTGTCATTTTGAACCCATTATTCCAGTTTATGCTCCAAGAGAATATTTATCTTTGGTTATTAATTACATTCATATCTCACATGTCTTCCAAAGGTGGCATACCACCTTATTCCATTTTAAATGCCATGGAAACATCCCATGGAATCCTGTTTTTTGTAGTTTGATGAGGCCATAGAGTTGCTCTCCGGAAGAGGATTTTATTATGACTTCCCTAACCTGCAGCTCCCAGGATTCCATGGGATGGAACCATAGCACTTAAAGTGGAATAACAGCATTATGTGTGATGTGAATGGGATCCAGATTGAGAATGAGTGACAAACCCAAGGCTGAGTGAGTTTCAAGGCTCAGAGGGAAATTAAACCTTGCCCTCCCAAGATCAAAGGTCCTTCTGCACTACATCATTACAGTGCTATTATTCCACTTTCCACATCCTGGGGAATTCTGAGGTTTGTAGTGTGCTGAAGCCAAAGAGTTCTCTGGCCGAGAATTCTAAATGCTCCTCCCTAAAGTGCAAACCCCAGGATTCTATAGGATGTTGAAAGTGGAATAATAGCACTATAACAGTGTTGTGCAAAAAGGCTGCAAGTCTAACCACCACAATACATTGCCTCTGTAAACATGAGGTACTCTCCATATCTAGAAGCAGAGAAAGTGTTGGGTCTTTTCATTTTTTAAAAATAATACATTGTCTAGAAAACATTGTTTTATTTACAGCTACCGTCCAGAATTCTGTAAGAGGCTTAAATCTTCATAAGCAAACTAATGTCTGTTGGAATTAATATTGGGCAGATCTGTGATGTCCATACCCAGTAAGGGCTGGTTGTGTTACTACACAGGGGAGACAGCAAAGTGATCAATGCTCTTTGGGACCGATGCACATTAGAACTGATGCACACCCTCCAGCTCAGGGGTGCCAATCCACATTGGTAGAGCCTGAGGACACTCACAATGCTTTTGCCTGTGTCTTGTTATCTTCACAATTCACTAAAAGGGTTTCTTAGCACCAACATTACATAGCTAATTACACATAAATGTACACAATGTAGACCATGATAGCATAGAGCCAGCATGGTGTAGTGGTCTGAGCATTGGACTATGACTTGGAGACCAGAGTTTGATTCCCTACTCAGCCATGGAAACCCACAGGGTGACCTTGGGGACATGACACACTGTCAGCCCCCAGAAAACACCATGAG
Organism: Iguana delicatissima; assembly: GCA_948472985.1. Taxonomy (NCBI): domain Eukaryota; kingdom Metazoa; phylum Chordata; class Lepidosauria; order Squamata; family Iguanidae; genus Iguana; species Iguana delicatissima. The sequence goes on along the minus strand of CAOKZL010001932.1, from coordinate 172,766 downwards.
AGGTTTGCCTTAGTGTTGTGATAAGTCAAAAATGACTTGAAGGCAAACAACAACAACAACAACAACAGGCCATGACAGAGGATTCTGTCCGTTAATTAGTAAATAACGTATCAGTAAAACAGTGCATTCTGCTGATATTTATACTGTTTACATTCTTATTGTGAACAATTCTTTAAAACCCAGGTACACAGAATACTTACAACGTACATAGGAAGATAGCCATCTTTATAGAGGAGAAAAGATGAAGACTGATTCCACTGTCATGAAACTGTCATACAATGATATCTGTTTCCTGTTCAGAAAGCAAACTTCCTGATTGCCTTGGCCATTAACTTTCACCATGTGGCCTCTGTCTTCTTAAGCATGTTCAGTGGCAGCACAAGGTAGAGGACACCATCTATGTGGGACATCTTCAAAGGGAACTCAGAGTCTGTTTTCTCCAGTATCAGCCTATCTGGTTTTTTGAGCAAAGGCCTCATGTTTGTGGAGAGCCCGCCATTCATGAATGCACATACACACACCAAAACAAATGGGCCTTAAAGCAGGGTACCCAGTTACACATCACCACTTGAAAAGAGACAAAAGAGGACACTTGATTTGCATAACATCTTTCTGTGTTGATCAATATTATAACTACAGTTTTAGAAATGATTGCTATATTTTAAATGGAAATATTTTTTGTAACTTACCATAGTGGAGAAGACTTGACCCTTCAAACAGAAACCTGTCTTCTCTCAAGCAGGACATCTGTAAAGCTAATCTACCTTAAATATGTATTTATGTGTTCAATAACTTTCTTGTAAATTGGTTTGATTGGGTCACTATACAAAAAGGATTTTAACTGTAATTGCTGGAACTGCATTTTAATACCTTCATTGGCTTGACATTTAAGCTTTAATTATTAAGGCTCCCAGATCTCGGATCTTGGCGTCTCTTGTGCAGTTCTCAGGGTGAGTAGGCAGTTTTTCAGGAGGAGGTCACAACCCTGAAAATTGGGTGGATCTATTCTTCCTCAGCTGTTAGCCTTCCTGCTTTCTACTTGAATGGTGTGCTCTGTGCAACTATAGTTGATTATTAATGCATTGTGCTTAATGACATCACTAGGGCTCCCCCTTGAAATATCACAAGCGGTTATCCTCAGGTCTCAGGTTTTGGTCTTGAGTACTACAAGATTGTTTGTTGTTTTTGCAGCAACAGACTAACATGGCTACTCCAGATGAACTCTTAAAAAGCTGTAAATATGATTCAGAAAACATTCAGCCTTCAAACTGTTCTATTGGCCATTATCATTGCTGGCTGTACTGTGATTTGTTATATTTTTAACTTACTGACAATATTTGAAGTGTTTTGAACATGACTATCTATCCTTACTTTCCAAATGGCAAAAAGTTCTAGGAACAGCATTTACCCGTGTGTTTTTTTTCCTTCTCATGTTGGAGATATATGGCATTTCTGCAGCATTGCGGTATTTTTGTACAGACTTATACTGAGCCTAGTGCTAACTCTGATTAGCACATCAGCACTGCTCAGCACATCCACTGTTCCCAGTTCACTACAGGCTTAGGCAAGGTACCCTTAGCAGACCCCCCAATGTCTGAATTTCTCTTCAACCCCAGGTTTTGTCAGGGATGTAGTGAAGAAACCCTACTTCTGGTGCTACTCTAGCCTCCGCTGTTCTTTTCTCCATCCCCACCCTTCCAGAGCAGTACAAGAGTGGGCTGCTCTAAGTTAGTACTTGCAGAAGTGTTAGAAAACAGTGGCAGTAGGATTGCTAGGGGCTGGCCAGCCAGCCAGCAACAGAGCAACACTCTTGCTAGCACTGCTCTAAAGAATATATCCTGCAATTAATGTGCTTTTCTGCTCTCAGTGGATTCTCCTCAGACATATGTGCTTCAACAATCAGACTTGCAAATTAAACTCATGTTTATCTTCAAGTGACAAATCAGAAAACAGACACTCTAAATGTAAGATATACAGCTGCCCATAACTATGTGCTTTAATAAACAAACATCTTTCACTGTTTGAGGGATGCATGGTAAATATATTGTCTAGTCTGCCCCTAAACTTCCTGGCTGAATTCTGTTATTGCCATTCCTCGGAGTAACACAGGAGGAGGTTCCTTCTTTATGTTGCTGGCCTGGCTGAACATGGTAATACTGCTGTGCTACCATCCTCAATTTATCATGGGATGCAGTAATATCAGAAAGCAGTATGTTGGCTCACCTCAGTCAGTAAGACTACAGAGTTTAGTTATTTGCTGCTAATGAATCCATATCATACCAGCTGATACCTTCTTCCTATTTTTCTTCATGGGCTTTGTGGAAGCAACCAAGCTGGATCTGAAACTGGGTCTAAATAAAAGAAGAGAAGCTGGTACACACCCTTTCACTACCATCATGGTTGGGGAATTTGGAGTTGTTGTTTTAAAGAGCAATTTCCCCACACTCTTTCTGGGACACACTGGTCTGTCCTTCAAGAGAGGGAAACAGCCAAGGGTTGCCACTGTTGTCTTCTGCACACCACTTAACACCTGTCACCTAAAGTGACCATCATACACTTCCTAATGAAAGGTCTGGACTTCAGACAACAGGGATCAGAAAAATGAGAATGCTCTTAATTAACATTTATTAAGGGCTTCTTTAAATCATGTATATATAAATATAACAGTGTAATCTTGTCCTTGCTTTGCTCAGAAACAAATCCTATGGAATTCAATTGGATTTACTCCCACGTAAATGTGTAAATGATTGTGGCTTAATGTATCTCCATAAGGCTGGATCCATGAAAAACAACCCCTCCATAATGCAAAACATTGCAAAGCTTCCTCGTTTTTCCCAGTGTGGATAATAACATGTTATGAACACAATAGCAGTCTAGAGTAGTCCATGATTAATGGCTGCCCACTGGAGAGAGTGCACACACAGAAGGGCTATTCAGTCAAGGCAGTTTCATTGTGTTCCACCTACTGCTTCTGAAAGAAAGTGATCAGAAGAACAATGACCCGTTTTGACAGGAGGGCAAAATGCACACAATCAACATTCACTACTTCAATCAGGGAACATTGTGTCACTTCCAGATGCTGTAGCTGCCCAAAGAGCAAAAGTATAAGTTGTGGTTTAGGGTAGAAAAAGGACCTCTTCATAGCCGCTGATTAGCCTAAAGTTTTTTTTCCCTCCAAAACTAATGCTATAATAGTCAATCAAGCCTGCTTCCATCAAAAATAATGGGGCTATTGCTGTGTAATCTGTCTGGAGAACAAGATAGGTACAATGAAAGCTGCAAGAGGTACTGGCTCCACTGGTCACTTAACTGGTAGATCAGCTTAGATATTTATCTCCAAGAAGCTGCTGTGACATTACCAGGGAGCACTGAGTTTGTAGATGTAACTTCAGATACTTCTGATAACAGAAGGAAGGAGACACTGAATCTTTGAGAAAAAGTCATAAAGGTTGGAAACGCATACCTCCAACATTTCACAGACGAAAACTGGAACATGTGTGGCCAGGCAATATCAGAGTGTGGTCAAGATAGCAGACATTATTGATAAGGAAGACCACAAAAGTTTGGACAGGCTACTACAGTTTGCTTTTCCTTGAATCTACAGGAATTCAAGGAATTCTCTCCCCCCTGCAAAAGTAGTTTGAGTGCAAACTACTTTTGCCCTTTGAACTCAGTTTGCAGCAATGGAAATAAACTAAGGATGAGGGGGGAGAGTGAGAGAAGAGGATAGATACTTTTAAAAAACTACTGAAAAAATGGGACAAGAGAGGATTAGTTGCCACATTGGGATAGTTGGAGGGTATGCCTAAAAAAAGTTACCTTTTTTGGACTGCAATTTCCATTGGCTATGCTTGCTGGTATTTTGGGGAGTCGTAGTCCCAAAAGCCCTAATTCTAATGTTATGGTTCTCTGTACAGTTTATCTAAATGCATGACCTCAGACCCAATGTAGTATAGTACTTTGAGTGTTGGACTAGAACTCTAGGAGACTGGTGTTCAAATCCTTGCTTGGCCATAGAAACCCATAGGATGATCTTGGGCAAGTTACATTCTCTCAGAGGAAGGCAATGGCAAACCTCAGCCATTTCTGCACTACACTGTTCTAGTGCTATTGTTCCACTTTCAACATCCCGTGGAATTCTGGGGTTTGCAGTTTACTGAGGCCAAAGAGCTCTCTGGCTGAAGTGCCCCTCCCTAAACTGCAAAACTCAGGATTCCATAGGATGTTGAAAGTGGAATAATAGCACTGTAACAGTGTAGCGTGGAAATGGCACTCCTCTGAACAAATCTTGCCAAGAAAACCCTATGATCGGTTTATCTGAGGGTCACCATAGATTGGAAGAGGAAAAGCAACAATTTCAGAAACAGAGGGGCAGAGAAACTGGAAAGAAAAATAAAAGCAGTACTGAATTGCAAATGACAAGAAGAAGACAATTCACAGTATGTCTTATCAGTAAGAAAATATGTATCTGAAGACCCGTATATCCTATACAATTATAGCACTACGATCCAACGTTAAGGGCCTTGGCAACATCCTAAGGAATCTGTGAGTCTGTAGTTGGTGATTCTGCTTTCATTTAGACATGTGTGCCTTAATTTGTGAGATAAGCATATGCTGTTGGCAAAATCAACCAAACAGGAGCAACCATAAATCAGTTTAACTGCCACCGCTAAACCCTATGGAATCTCAGGGTCTGTGGTTTGAGGAGGCACTAGACACAAATTCTCCCTACACTGCCAATCCCAGATTTTTATAAGATAGAACCAAGGCAATTAAAATGGAACCATAGTGCTATAACTGGGTAGTGTGAAAGGCTCTGAGAAATAATTCAGTGATGGAGGAAAGCATGAATTGTAACAACCACAAACAGGCAACACTGGAAAGATTTGCCAGGAGTGAAAGAGCCTCATCCTAGCAAACGTCGTAGCAGGCTCTTCCTCTGTGCAAATCTGTCACACATCCCTCCTAATCTGGCAACTGCTGTGCTTCTCTAATAGTTCAAGGTGGTTACTGCTGGATTATGTGACCTATTACAGTTTTAAGCTGTTCCATCTGCCTAAAGACCTTACATAAGATTGCTGGGCAATCTCCCACAATGCTTAAGGACTGGCTCACTTTACTTCAGCCAATAAAACAGCATCATGGGACTCAAGAAAATTCTCTGGGATCCTCCAAATAGGGCACAGGTGCATTTGATTATTATAGCAGCCTGGTCAAACTATTTGTGGATCTTTTAAAGTTTACATCTAGGAGAAAAAAAGAACTTTATTAATTTTTCCATATGCAATCCTATAACAATACAGTATCAATGAACATGAACCTAAGAAAATTGGCTGCATTTTGACACTTCTAGTTTCAGTCTTCTATTGCATTTCCAAGGGAATGTGACAATCTAGGGATCAGGGGATAGGAAATATCTTGGTGTGAAGCCATCATGGTTTTACTGCCACACTGTCAAAGCTTGGATTCTTTTTTAACAGCTAACATGATCACACAGGGCAAGACAATGTGCAGCCAGATGTTGATGGGCTGCAACCCCCATTCAATCCTCACCATCAGGTATACTGGCTAGGGCCAATGGGAGCTGTAGACCAACACCACCTTATACAAGCTGCAATTTTAGTATTATTTCCAAAGTAAGGTGTTGGTCCTGGTATGCATTGCTTTATGAATTAAGTGTTCCTAACATGTTACTTTTCAGTTAATTTTTAAAAGAATATTTAAAAAATAGAAAAATATGCCACAATGATCAGTACTCTCCCATAAGCCACTTTGGGAAATATTATGAGTAGGCAGGAACTAGCCATATTTGGATTTAATTTCCTCCTTCCAATTATTTATACAATCATCATGAAGCTCTCGTAACAAAGTTAACAGAATCAACCATACCATTAGGTGCGATAGATGATGGCTCTGAGGTCAATGAGCAACTGATTGTGCCAGGAACAGAGCCAGTGATTGACCAAACCAACTTGCAAACATCCCTGTTGGTTGAAGAACAAGCGGAGGCAGAGTTTTCCCAACCAGCTCCAGGGGGAGAGGAAACCAGCAGTGATTTGGGGGAATTACCTGTGTCCCTTAGCCCCCAGTCACGAAGGAGGCTGAAACGGGCAGCGTTGGCTAGATTACGGAAGCAATAACAAGTAACACCAGTTTTCAGTGGCTATTTAAGTCTGTCAGCGTGGCTTGCTCTTTGCTTGTAGCAAATTACTATACAAGCCTCTCAACCCTTGTGCTCTTGCTCCCTCAACCCGTCTGGACAGACTTTCGGCTTCCTGGACCTTTGGGATTAGACCCTGGCTTGGCTCAGCCAGCATTTCCATTAGTTCTTTGTGTTGGGCATTCTCCGCTGCCTCCTCTTCCTTCTAGGGCAAGTACGCTCGCCTCCCCTTCTTTGCTGGCAAAGAGGCACAGACAGGGAGTTGGACTCTGAGATTAGGCAGAGTAAGGCAGCCTAACTGAGGCAGCAAAGGCTTGTAGGTGGCAGGAAGGTATGGAAGGAGAGGTCTGTGTGCTGTGTAGCCTGCCCACCACCCTGTAATATAACTTGCACCTGTAGCTGCTGTGGGCAACGTACTGTCCTATCACCAACACCTAACTAAAATTCAGCTACCAGTCCATCTGGCTGCACCATCTTTTTCTTTGCTTCAGGTTGCAATACTTCTTGGGATGCCTCTGGAGGCTAATCATGGGGACATAATTCCAATGCTGAGTCTATGGCCATTTCCGCACTACACTGTTATAGTGCTATCATTCCACTTTCAACATCCTATGGAATCCTGGGGTTTGCAGTTTAGGGAGGGTTTAGAATTCTCGGCCAGAGAGCTCTTTGGCCTCAGTAAACTACAATCCCCAGAATTCCACAGGAGGTTGGAAATGGAATAATAGCACTATAACAGTGTAGTGCAGAAATGGCCTATGACAGTGGTTGTCAACCTGTGGGTCCCCAGATGTTCATGGACTTCAGCTCCCAGAAGCCCCAGCCACTATGGTCAATGCTCAGGGCTTCTGGGAGCTGAAGTCCACGAACATCTGGGGACCCACAGGTTGAGAACCACTGGTCTATGAGCATAATTCCATGCTAGATAGCAATGTCCCTTTAAGGCTGTGAGTGTTAAGCTGTGGGTCCTTTGAGGCAGCGTGCCTTAACAGCCCTTCAGAAGAGTTTTCTGACACCTGAAGTTTTTTTTTCAAAATCAGTTCTAATACAAGGCAGCAGCTGCTTGAAGAACTCCCTGGTGAAAGTCATTTACATAATAAAGTGCACTGAAATGGTGGCCAGATTCAATAGGGAACTAACTACAAGGGACAGATGTGCTAATTTCTTTTCCTCATAGAAGGAAAGGGTAGAGAGAGGGTTTTGATAGATGCAGAGTGAAGCAAAGTGATTCCTTCCCCATTTGTAGAGGCAATGTGAGATGCTTTGGGTCACATGGGTGGTGTATCATGTGGCCTAATGTCTATTCCAGTAGTGTTGTGGAAATCAAAATGAAGGGAGGAGCATGGAATGTTGGGAAAGGACAAGGCAGAGGAAATGTGACATTGAAGCAGGGAAAATCCTGAAGAGAGACCAGGAGACAGATGAGAAGAGGGAAAAAGGAGAGCAAAGGAGAAAGCCAAGACATTGGAAAAGCAAAATATGAAAGGATAGGAAGAAAGTAGCTGCTAAAAAACCTGCAATACCATCAGCAGTAGTCAATCTGGTCGGTCTAATAAAGAAAGCACCAAGGTAGATTTTGGTTCATGGTCAATATGGCTACTTCTGCTGCTTTCCAACAGTACCACTTCAAAGTAATGTCTGTACTTGTACATGTTTCATGCATTTATTGTTATAATCAATTACATAAAAGTCAATGTATGTTTGTGAGTTTGTCTGCATCAGGCAGGCGAAGACCTCATACGATTGGCTGAGTGAGGCGAGAAGACCTCATATAATTGGCTGGCTGTGAAGATTCCATGGAATCCTGGATTGGCTGTTCAGGAAGGGGCCTTTAGAATTCTGAGCCACAGAGCTCTTGGGCTTCAGGACGGTTGCTATGGAGATGAGGCCCACTATTAATAAGGATGCCAGAAAACATTTGGGAGGCATATGTGAGAAAAATTAAAGTGACATACACAACATAGCCCATTTCCACACTACATTGTCATAGTGCTATTATTCCACTTTCAACATCCTATGGAATCCTGGGATTTGTAGTTTAAGGAGGGGCATTTAAGAATTCTCAGCCAGAAAGGTCTTTGGCCTCAGTAAACTACAAACCCCAGAATTCCACAGGATGGTGAAAGTGGAATAATAGCACTAGAACAGTGTAGTGCAGAAATGGCTACAGTTACAAGGTCTTCTTGCCTCACACAGTAGATTGTATGGGTTCCATATGTGAGGAATCTTAAAGCTGAAATTGAAAACAAAAAATACTTCCAGAAAAACGTAAAGCCATTGCACAAATTCAACAGAAAGAAAGAAAAAATCCAGTACATCAGTGTCACCAGATAACACAGATTGAATTGGGGACTATGAGGAAAATTTACAGGTAATGGAATAGACTATGGAGATGATGCCTAGCAGCAAGGAAGACAGTGTATTTCCACAGGAACCCAACCTCTGAATGTTAACAACTCCGAATAAAGATTGGATTGGGGAATATGGGGAAAATTTACAGGTACAGAAATAAGCCGGTTGCTATGGACATGAGGCCTAGCAGCAAGGAGGAGAACAGTATATTCCCTCAGGAACCCAAACTGTGTATGTATATAACTCTGAATACAGATTGCATTGGGAAATATAAAGCAAAGTTGCAGGAAATGGAGAAGACAGTTTGGTGAGTTCTTAAGAGGAAAATAAAAACCTTGGTCAATGCCGGTAAATACACTAGTTATTAGACAATTGACATATAGTCTGTTTTGAATCTACAAGAAAGTGTTAAATATTGTTTATATTCATGAGGCATAAGCATCACAGATGAAGTGGAACTACGGCCTAAATACTATTGTTAGTCCTGACTAAAGTAGAACCAGTGAATCAGTTGAATTTACCTATGTGTTAACTCACCATTCAGCAACTGATTCAGTGGGTCTCTCTAGCAGGGACTAACCAACAGGATTCTAGCTTATGTCTCTTGACTCCACTCCCAGCTTTGCACACTATTTTCACTCTGCTTCTCACCGAATATTAAAGCCCTGCACAGGGCAAACATACATGCATACAATTCTCCATGCATAGGCTTCTGAGATAGTAGGGAGCTCTGTATGACCGGGTTCCAGATCATATGGAAACTATACACTTAACACTTAAGAGTTTAATCTGTATGTACATCAGCTTCACCCTTAGACCTCCCCCCCGCCCATGCTCAATACAGAGATCTCCAGTCCACCACACTGCTTGACATCAGAGGAGACACAAGAGATTCTTCTCCTACCATTTTGCCCTTCACATGTTTGCCTTCCAAGTTGAGAAAGCTACACAGGGCTGAGAGTGACTAAATTTTCTTTTCATTCTTAATACAAAAGAGGGCACATTAGAGCAGTGATGTATTTAAGTCTTCTACTCCTAGTCTCAAGTCAAGTCTCAAGTCTCTACCTTCAATATTCAAGTCAAGTCTCAAATCTGTGAAGATATGTTCAAGTTAAGTCTCTAGTCTGGGAACCAACTGTATACCCCAACCTATATTCCAGAATTTCTGGACAGAATCAAATAAAGTCAGTTTTAATAATTTAAGCCGAGTCAGCCCTCCACATTTGTGATTTTGCCATCTGTAGCTTTTGAAATGGGGAATAGTCTCCTTCTTACTCCCCCTTCCCAAAGTTGGAGACTTTTGTGCCCATGGTACTGGGGAGGACTACTTCTTATTTCCCATTTCTGAAGCTGGAGGCTTTTTCAGAAGAGGGGGATAGGATCCTTCTTACTCACCATTACGGAAGTTTCAAAAGCTTTAGAAGGAAGTATCCTTCCTCCTCAAGCCCGTTGCCTAACCCATTTGCTGTTCCCCTCTGAGAAATGCACCCTGCATTCTGGGGGCGAGTCTTGTCTTCTGCTCTTAGAAATGTTTTAGAAGGTTCCTCCGATATGCAGCAGGGACAGGCTGCTGAGCAGACCTCGAGCCTGCCTCAAGCCCATCGCCTAACCCATTTGCTGTTCCCCTCTGAGAAATGCAGCCATACTTTGGGCTTGAGACAGATTGTCATGTGACCAGTAGGCAAAAAGAGAGGGAAGCATTGTTCAAAGTCATAAGGATGAATGGATTATGTTACTGTTACTGTTATGTTCCTGAACCAAGGGCAGCAAGTCAGTCACTAAAAACATACAAATCAAGTTGAGTCAGTACATCATTTTTGCCGAGTCAAATCCAAGTCCAGTCACTGAAGTAACTTAAGACTGACTTGAGTCTGAGTCCATCAGCTCGAGTCTACATCACAGCATTAGAGTATGATGCAGCCTTTTCCCATGATACCATTGACTTCACATTACAATAGTTGACCTGAATTCTGTTGCTAACCCTACCTAAAGTAGATCCAATCAATGAATCAGTGGGATTTACCTATCTGTTGGCTTACCATTCAGCAATTAATTGAATGTGTTTACTGTATTTGGGACTAGAGTAGACCTGTCAATCTTTGAAGCTACTGATATATGGAGGGTTGTAGTTAGATCTTTGTTTACCAGATATATATATATGTTATATGGTATCTGATATGCTAGTTTTTATATATATATATATATATATATATAAACTAGCATATCAGATACCGTATAACCAACAGAACATCCTCTCAGCTACAATTGTCATTTGTGGCTTTGCATATTGATTGTAGAAGGATGGAATATTATAGTATATCCAATGTGTTCTTTACTGGGTTTGTCGAGCAGCAACTTTCAAGTAGTAAATCTTATTTTCTTCCATAGTAAAAGGACAATAATTGGCCTTTCTGCACCAGGCTATTAAAATGGTGCAGAGCGACCTCCGACGGAGGTCTTCTGCACCGTAGAGTGGACTGGGGAGGACTACTTTTTGCAGTTCCGCACCTCAGTCCGCTCTGGAGCGACCGGAACTGGTCGCGTAGCGTGTTTTTTGAAATCCTCTTTTTAGAGGTTTTTAAAAAGCATGGAGTGCACAACTCCGTGTCGCTCCGTCGCTGCGCTCCAGTACAGATTTGCAGGCGCGCACTAGTGCGTGCCTGCAGATCTGCTGGGGGCGGGCTTTAGGCTGATGAGCTTCTCCGGTTGGTGGAGAGCCTCTACCAACTGGAAGCTGCCATTTTGGATGCTGGAGCAGTGCGGAGCGACGAGCTCGCACTGCTCCTCATCCTGACAGACTCAACCAGATGCCGAAGAAATCCGGTGAGTTCCGTTTTCGCGTGGTTCCTTTCCCACATGCGGAAAAGGCCAATGTCTTTAACGATATTACCTGTCAACCACTTGGAATGCTTATCCCTTCACAAAGTTAAAAATAGGATGGAATCTGTTAGTTAAGGGGAAATCAGACATGGCCATTGAAAATGATATCCATGGGTATTGCTGCTCTTGTTGTGTGCCTTCAAGCCATTTCCAATTTATGGTGCCCCTAAGGTGAACCTACTATGGGTTTTTCTTGGCAAGGTTTGTTCAGGGGGGATTTGCCTTTGCCTTCTCTGAGGCTGTGACTTGCATAAGGTTTCCATGGCAGAGTGGGATTCGAAGATTTATTCAGAGAGGATTTCCCTCTGTCTTCCCCAGAGGCTGACAGAGTGTGACTTGGCCAAGGCACCCACTGGATTTCCATGTCTGAGTGGGGATTCAAACCCTGGTCTCCTGAGCTGCTGTTCAACACTCAGACCACTACACTATGCTGGCTCTCAACCATGGGTATTATTGTTTATTATTTAGATGCATGCTTCGCCCTCCAAATGCATTATCAAGGCAGCTGATAATAAAATATTTAAAACACTGTAGAACAATGAATATATTAAAATAACCTAAAAACAGCAACTCCACAAAACTGCATTCAAACAAATCAGTGAAAGACAGAAGTATACATAAACAGAAAGGTCTTTGTCTGGCAGTAGAAGACACCTAAAGGGGCACAAGGTAAGTTTTTTAGGGAAAGAATTCTAAAGCTAGCGTACCTCTGCTGGAAAGACCTTCTTCCTGGTAGTCAATCATGAACCTCGAGATTTTGTGGAAGACTGCAGAAGTGCTTTTGATGAAGATCTGAAAGCACAGGATTGCCCAACATGGAGACCAGTAATTCTGTAGGTATCCAATCCAAGCCATGAAGAATTTTTAAATAACATTACCACTTTGAACTAGGCTTGGAAACACTCCAAGAGCCAGTGCAACTGGTAAATCATTGACATGTTCATAACCATCATCCCAGTAAGCTGTTTAGCAGCTGTATGATAAACTAACTGTGGTTTACAATGCATCGTCAGAAGCAGACCCATGTGTAAAACCAGTATATATGTCTCTGTGTGCTGTGTTTCTTTAAGTCAATTCTAACTTATGGCAACTTTAAGGCAACTCTTTCATGGGGTTTTCTTGGCAAAATTTGTTTAGAAAGGGTTTGCTTTTGCCTTCCTCTGCACTATGACTTGTACAAGATTTTTATGGCTAAGTGGAATTCAAACTCTGGTCTCCCTGAGCTCTCAAACAACCATACCACACTGGGTCTCATAAAAATATCACAACATCCTAATCTGTAGGTTATCAAAACATAGATCTCTGAGGCCAGGCTAACACTGTGTCCAGGTAAGGAGACAACTGGTGAATCAGCCCGTGCTGGTATCTCTGGGGGCCTGGCTCGGATGTGATTTAGAGCACTTTTTTACAGTGGCACATGATAGGGCCTTTTTGGTGCCCACTCCTAGGCTCTCCTAGTGAGGCTGGAATGCCCCCTCCTTGTTGTCATTCTATCAGCAGGCAAAGATTTTTATTATGACAGGTTTTTGAGAACTGAATGGTTTTAAAGAAAGGGCTTTTAGCTATGTTGTTAGAGTCTTTAATTTGTTAGAGTCCTTGCTTTGGGGGAAAAGGTGCATAACTTTCAACTGTACACATTTAGCAGGGGCAGTCCTCATTAATCCTCTGCCATCCCACTTTTTCACCTGCTTTTAAAATGTCCCAGCTTTTCTTCTCCTCCTCTTCCTCCCACTTTCCCCCTTTGTCCTCAGCTTACTTCAATTGATGTAAAATAAGTTTAAAGTGAAAAAGCAGTTTGCACTCAATTAACTTAGCTTGGCCATACATATTCCAGTTTTCATTTGTGAAATGTTAGAAGGTACAATTTCGTGAGAATGAAAATTTTTAAACAGTTTTTTTCCCTTTTTAACTTTTTGCACATTTTTAAATTTATATTTCACATTTCAGAACTGGCTGCAATTACAACAGAAAGATCCCCACTGCATTTGGGAAGAACTTGAGGCTATTTTGCTACAATATGTCGGGAGATCAGTTTGTTGAGAATGCAGCTGGCGTTTGCTCTCCCGACTCACAACAGTTTGATAAATTTGGGACATGATTTTCACTCTTAAATACTGGCTGCACAAAATAGGATGCCAGTAAACCCTAAATACAGAGATGGTCCAAGAAGCACCACACCCCACAGAAACAAAAAACAAACCCTGGCTTGTTCTATCAGAAGGAGTACAAGTCCATCCAAAAGAGGAGGAATACAATTCACTCATGCAGGTGAACCAACTACCCATTATCCATATCTCCATCCCAAGTGGACAGGCCCTTGGGTTACTGTATATCTTTGTATATTTTGCTCAGTTTCACTGCCCTGCCTAATGAGATGAAAACACAAAAACAAAGGTGCATATCACAGGATCACAGAATAATAGAGTTGGAAGAGACCACAGGGGCCATCCAGTCCAACTGTGCCATGCAGGAATACCCCATGAAAGCACTTCCAACAGATGGCCATCCAGCCTCTGTTTAAAAACCTCCAAAGAAGGAGACTTCACCACACTCCGAGGCAGCATATTCCACTGCCGATATCATTCATGCAGGGATAGCATCTCACCATAAGTGCCAAGATGAATGTCATTCAGTGTTGGGTTTTTTTGTTTGTTCGTTTGTTGGTTTTTTTAGACAAGTGCATCTCAAGCTATCTCATATGAAGGGCCAGCAATTTTTTACTTCCAGTGTGCCAGGAACTGGTGCCATAGTTGTCCCCATTGGTTACAATTGTTTCTTTCTATCTGGAAACCTGCCAGGGGCTGGCAGCTAATTGACCACAGGTTTTGGTAGCACCAGTTTAGGTGTTAAAGTGTAGGGACTAGGCTGAACACCACGGGACACCAGAGGATAAAATGCCAAGGAGTCAAGCAGTAGTCCCTAGCACCACCTGGTGGAATCAATCATCTAGGTGAGAACTGAATCATCACTAAGGCAGTGATTTCAATTCCCACCGAAATACAGATGCAGAAGAATACGAGGGTCAGTTGTTTGGGAAACAGCTACATAGGACATTCCACAAGGCAAACCAATTTCTGCCAGTCCCTCAACTTTAGCTTCTGTGATATAAAACCTAAAGCTGAATCAAAATTGATTAAAAAAAATCAGTCTCACCCGAGACTGTTTGGAGTTGTACAGCGCCTATATGTTCAAGCCAGGAATGGGATATAGAAATTGGCTGTTAGCCATGTAAATCTGACACGCTTCAGGAGCTGCTGTCTCCTTTAAAGTGCCCTGGACTGTTCTCATTTACAAGACGATATTGGCCACCTCTTCTTCCATCTAGCCACTCAGACCCACATGACTGAACATAACAAGCCAACAAATTGAAGATCAAACATACATGCACCTTCTCAAGATCTTAGCATTTGAAAATTGTCCATTAATGTAGGATACAGACAGACTTCTGGATATTTCTACAGACTGCCTGCTAACTGTGGTGTCCACATCACAGTAGACACTGGCAGGTTTATCTTAAGGGAGACTTGCAGAAAGACTCATCACAGAATGCTTAGAAGTTTCACATTCCCAGATGGGATTCCTTTTTCTTTTCTTTTTTTTTTTTGGTGATTTGGAATCTAGTGAAAAAAGCTCCATTGAACAGCATGACAATGAAAATGTGACAATGACAGCTATGATGATTTTTACTCATTTATATCCTATCTCTTTTCTAATATTGGGAACTCATAACAGCTTGCAAATTATTACAACCAGCACAGATTAAAAGCATACAAAACTTACAAAAATCAAAACTTACAAAAAATTAAACAGTACATAGAATTCAAACTATCTAGCATTCATTAAAAGACAGAATATTTTTTAAAAAAATCAACAAAACAGTACACTAGTAAAAGCCAATTGCAATCAATTCCTAAAAGCCTGTTGAAATAGGGAAGTTTTCACTTGGCAGCCAAAGGAGAGTAAGGGGGGAGCCATCTTATCCTTTTTAGGGAAAGAGTGTCAAAGCCTGGGAGTAGTCACCAAGAAGGCCCTTTCCCTTATGCCCACCAATTCTGCCTGAGAAAGTGGTGGCACAGAGGACACCATGCTACCTCTGTCACTCCACAGGTATAATAATTAGTATTTTCTAGTGTTTAGTTAGGCATTGTGAGTTTTCTACCACTAGCAAGTCCCCATTCTTGTTCATTGCCCTCCATTTTTGCTTCATAAATCAAGTTGCTAACCAAGATCTGCAGAAATGATGAGAGCACTTTGGCGAGATCTTGTCAACTGCTGAGTCATCTCCATAACCCACAACACGATTAAAGCAATTGATAGAACAATTGCCAGTTCTGCAAGGGTTCTCTGCAATACTTCAGATTCCATAAATATCTGAAGGCAATCCATCTTTGGGTGTGCATGTATAGGTGCCTTCAAGTCTTCTGTCAACTTGTAGTGATCCCAGCAGCATAGGGACAGGGGGGCAATGGGGGCAGTGTGGCCCCAGCAGCAATCTTTGGGGGGCACCGCAGCTCCCTGCGTGCCCTCCTCCACGTGACATAGCCCTGCCCCATCTGCTGTAGCCCCGTCCCAACACTAAAGCCTCACCTCTACATTCTGTAGCCACACTTCAGCGCACTGTAGCCATGCCCCCACCTCTCCGCCTGCCCCTTCATCCGCCCCCCCCCCCGCGCACTCCAGATTCCGCCACTGAGTGATCCCATGAATTTCATGGGGTTTTCTTAAGCAAGGAATACTCAGAGGTGGTTTTGCCAGTTCCTTCTTGTGAAATATAGTCTACAGCACCTGGTATTTGCTGGTGGTCTCCCATCCAAATACTAACCAGGGCTGATTCCAAGATCAGAAGGACTCTGGTGCCTTTAGACTAGAGTATCCCCAATCATCTTTATGCACCCCCATTCTCTTTTAGCTGCTCTCCCCTTAAACTTCAGAAAGAGATGTCCCAACCATAACAATGGGCTAGAGAAAAGTCTTGCACTGTGAGACCACTGTATATCTGCCTAGATGAGAAAACCAGATGCAGAATGTATCCTGCCATCTCTCTGGGCCAGGAGCATGTTAGGATAACTCATGACTGTCATGGTTGCTATCTTAACATGGAAGCCTTGAGCTGCTCCCATCAAGGCAGCTTCAATCTGACATTTGAGATTCCTCAAATTAGAACACCACCCTCAGTTTCCTGATCTGTCTTGATGGCCCAGGATAAACGAAGGACATTCAAAAGTGGTGCTCAGTTGGGCAGAAGGCAGAGACAGATAGAATTAATATTGTGTAAAGTAACACCCTCTCCCTCTCCTGCTGTTGAGACTCTTGGCTCCAAAAGTATGCTGGTGAGCCAGTCCTAGTTCTCTCCATGAGTAACAAAACATGTGTTCCAAACTTAAGCAGTGAATGCCTAAGCAGTTTGGGACTGGAAATATTAGCATATTTTTTATATCATTCCTCCCCCTTGGAGTTTGTTTGCATGATTCACAATGAATGCTGTGGAATGTCTGTGTCTGCTCATAACTCTGGCACTTCCTTTAGGGGCTTCGTTCAAGAGATAGAGGAATCTGTCTTACAAGTGGATGTATGAATCTGTCAGGTGTGCTGTCTCCTGACTTTGGATTTTTAAAACTTCATGTTCTTTCCACTCTGCTTACAAAGGATGGTTGATTTCCACTAAGCACTTATCAAAGTATGAACCAAACAAAACTGTAACCTATATGCACAAGTGAAATGCAAGGGGTACTTTTGTTCCCAGAAAGATCTGGAGATGGGAGAGGCGGCAACCTTGTTAGGCAGGAAAGAAGGAGACTGGGCTCCACATGTCTATAGAAGAATAAACTTTTAAAAGAATAAAATTTGGTCTATCTATAAACATGTTGAGCCTCGTCTCCTTCTCTTCCACCGATTCACTGTATGTGCTTTCCAGTATCTGTTTCAGCTCCAACCTTGTCTCAGCACCAAAAATATGACCCTGACTTAATTCATAGAGATCCCAACTCAGACTAGGGAAGAATCCCAATGGACCCAAAGTTACAGTATCTGGGCATGATCGCAGATTGGCGTCCCTGCATTTAAACTTGCCATTCACATGATGTATGCAGCCAACTGAAATCAACCATTCCTATGGTTCAATACCACCAGGAACTGCTTTTTCATTGGGCAGCAACAGGGACACTTTAAATCTGAAGCAACCACAGTCACATCTTTGGGGCATGTGTTCCCACTCCTTTTGATCCCCTTCCATACTGAGGGCATTCTGCCTCATTTATAAAATCTTGCCTCCTCTCTTTCTCATGGTCATGTTGTGGGCTGCGTCTTCTGGTTCTTCTAATGACAACCCCCGCTTGTTCATTCTCCCTTTTTCCTTTCCTTTCTTTCTCATTCTCTCCCATCATTTCTCAGGGAGATGGGAAATGTTATGATTAGGCTTTTCTCTATTTGCTGCTGAAATCAAGGTGTGTCTTCACAGGATCCCTCTGAGAGGGACTCACTTCTAAGTAGGCCCCAAGAGTAAAATGAAATTGCAATCCTTCTATCCACTAACCTGGGGTAAGTCTCAATAAAGTCAGTGGGGCTTACCTTTGAGGAGACACTCCTACCAAGCTGAAGATAATTTTTTAATTTATTGTATTTATTTATCAAAATATTTATATCCTGCTCTCTGTCTGAAGATCTCAATCATTAGGCAGCCATATAGGGAGAGGCAATCCCTAAACTGCAGCCCCTTTGAACACCTACCAGGATGTAAGTCCCACTAAAGTCAGCAGGGCCTACTTCTGAGCAAATTGGTATTGCACTGTACCATATAAAGCTCCAGAATGTGGCATATCAAGTGCTACATTACAGTTCCAAAATATTTGGTCCATGTGACTTGCCAACTCTAAGTGACATACCGGCAACATTACTACCTCTTCTGTTGAGGTGATAGCTTTCCTGCAACACATGTATACACACACAAGCACATATCCATACATAACAAGAAACACAAATTACAACTGGGGCGATGAACATCATAGCATTAGGCATCATTTCTGTCCTGAGAAAAGCATGAAAAAAATGTTTGTGTGAATTCTTACATTTTATTTAATTTATTAAAATATTTTTTATCATTTCTGACTCCAGCACAACAGATAAAAACATTCTTTATAAACAAATCATTCTTTTCAAATGCCAATTTTTAAAAAATATATGCAATTAAAACAAGACGGCTGAATGCCATAACAACTATTAAAGTGAAACATTTGGCCACTATATTGTTTTCTTGAAATTAATTTCTTCTGTTGGCTTCAGGGAGAATTGTATGCATATATTCTCAGAAGTAACTCCCACTGAGTTCATAGCGGATTTACTCCCAGATAAGTGTGTAAAGAATTGCAGTATAACAAGTGTACAAGCGCTCTGATATTTAAGTACTCTTCAGAGGGTCAGGGCATTGAAACTTAGAAAAGTTGTTTTAGATACTGCTCCCAGAATCCCACAGCATGACCCAGAGGTGTAGTCTAAAAAGTAACTTTTTGAAAATCTGGTTGTGTGCTGTAATCCACACCCCAATTTATGAATCACACCATGTGGTTCCAAAGAAGAATTACTGATCTGTTGCTATGCTGTCATCAATAAAGTACTGTAGTTGTTTTTTTTAAAAAATCATATTTTATTTTATTAAAATATTTATATCAGTCTCAAAGCACTGCGCAATAAAATTAATTTAAACACTTTAAAACAATTTGTAATTTCAAAACACTTAAAAGATAATTTGAAGTCTAAAAATTAAACCATGTAGCAATTTAAAAGTTACAACCACGTACACATGCAAATAGAGTAAAATCATTAGTCAAAAGGCTTTGACAAAAAGCCATGTTGTACCTTGGCAACAAAATGAAGCCAATGTCACTCCAAGGGGAGGCATTCCACAGTCACGGTGCCACAGTAGAGAAGGCCCTCTCCACATGTTCTCAGACAGTGTGTCACTGTGGGACACAAAGGAGGGGCTGTTCAGCAGACAATCCTTGAGGGAGAAGCACTCCTACAAGTATCAAGGCTCTAAGCTATTTAGTGCTTTAAATGTCACCACTAACATCCTACATTCAGACCAGAAACTTATTGGCGGCCAGCACAATTCCTTAACGACTGGAGTTTTGGTCAGTAATCTGTTGCATTTTGCATTAGCCGTGAGTTCCAAGAGGAGCTCCACCTTCTAAGCAGAAAGTTAATAGTGCACGAAGTACTGAAGCTAAGTTATCTCTATCTGGGAAAGTGGATAGTAGCTTGATCAGACAAACCTGGCCCCAGTTACTCTGAGCCATAGAATCCAGCTAAGCCACTGAGCAACCCTGGGCACATCACACACTCCCAGAAAACTCATGATAGGTACACCTTAAGATCACCATAAGAATGAAACAACTTGGAGGCACACAATAACAACAACAAGCCTCCAGTGACAGAGATGGATCTAGGAGTCCTTCCCAGCTACA
This sequence comes from Iguana delicatissima, assembly GCA_948472985.1. Lineage (NCBI taxonomy): Eukaryota > Metazoa > Chordata > Lepidosauria > Squamata > Iguanidae > Iguana > Iguana delicatissima. The sequence continues at coordinate 152,915 of CAOKZL010001932.1, read as the reverse complement.
CACCTGATTTCAGGCAGGGGATGCAACTCCAGCAAGGACCGATTGCTTACCGTGTTCCTGGACCCAGGAGCTACTAATCCACAGAGCCTGCATCTTATTAGCATTCACCTTCAGTTTATTTATTGAGGCACTGGTCCAGCACCTGCACAGCACAGAACAGAACTGCTGACTCCAAAGGCAAGGAGAAGTAGATCTGAACATCAGCATCAGCCTACTGATGGCAGTCAACCTCCAAAGTCCTAATGACCTGTCTAATAACTTTATCATATAATGATCATCAAAGGAGATAGGATGGGATCCCGTCAAACCGCAGAGTTATTGTGCTGTGGGGCAACACAGGAGTTCCCCAATGCTATTCTCTAGAATTGGCCCACAGCTAAAGAGCAGAACCGCTGTAACACAACATCTCCTACTCTCATCCCACCAAGCTAGTCCAGTCAGATGCTATAGTCAGTGGTATCAAAAGGAAGATCAACAGTGTAGCACTCCCCCTTGAGTAGGCTGTTAGACAGAATAACTAAGGGTGTTTCAGTACCCTGACCTGAAAATGACTAAAATGGGGCGATATAATCTGTTTTCTCTGAAAATGCCTCAAGTTTCCCAGTTTATACTCAAGTCCCTTGCCCCAAAAGAGGACATCAGCAGTTCTCACATACCTCTGGGTCCAGATGGGACCTCTTCAGGAGAAAACATATTAGAGTCTCCTTCCAGGCAGCGGGCACCTCCCTCTGAGGCATGGGCCACTTCCAAAACTGACCTGATCAATCTACCTCTGTTAGAGCTTATCAGACAACATGGCCAAAGGTCAACATAACACTGGTGGGCTGGGCTGATTCAAGCATCTTTCAGTGCCTCTTGCTGCTTTAGAGCTCTAACTCAACGATGCAGCTCTCTGTCTTGTGATGACTTGCCCATGTAGTGCCTCCGTAGCACAGGCAACTCTTATTTACTCTTGAGCTTTTCAAATTCACTGTAATACAAACAATGATAATGGACTCATTATAATTCCCAGTGGACTTGAGTGTGCATTAGCTACTAATTGGCAGCTGGGATAATAGTCTTAGCAAAGAAGCTTGGGTTTCAGCAGCTATAGAAAAACTGAAGTAGCCTCTCCAAGCTTATGCAAGTCATGAAGTATATATTACATGAGCAGGCCTGGTCTGAATCTAATGCTGGACCCTCCATTTTTATGATGAAGGCACTTCAGCCCCCCTCCTTGTCATGTAACCAGGTCATTTCTATTGGGTGGCCTCTCTTAGGTAGAAACAAACAAACCAAGCTCTTGATGGCAGAAAGAAGGAAGGATGCTTTGCTGCAGAGTGTTCTTCCCATATTTTGAAAGGAAAACGTGGGCTGTTTTAAACCACATGTTAAGTAGACATTCTGAACATGGATTCTTAATATTTATGTGTATCAGCAGCAATATAATACAGTCCAGGGGTCCATTTACACTACGCAGTTATAGCAGTATGATTCCACTTTAACTGACGTAGCAATATTCCAATAGAATCCTGGGATATGCAGTTTAGGGAGAGCTATTTAGAATTCTCAGCCACAGACCTCTTGTGCCTTCCCAACTACAAACCCCAGGATTCCACAGGATGTTGGCACAGCAGTTGAAGAGGAATTATAATTATAATTTTGCAGGGTGAATGGATCCATGATTTTGGAGCAAATATTTTTGGAAGGCTTAAACACAACTGTTAGCTTCAGCAAGAGTGGACTAACTGAATCAACAGGCACTTGTTAAGTCAACAAACATAGAAGTCCCATTGGTTCATTGGATTAACTCTAGTTGAACTTGACAGTTGAATCTAGACCTTGGACTACAACTCCCAGAATTGCAATGTGACCTCCCTTTCTTGATTCTTTAATAATTCTTTCCTTTTCTTTTAAAGCAGACATAAACCTTTGGTCACCATGTGTCTGCGTCTGTGTTTGCATGTCACATTTTTGAAAGGGTGCCTCCAGTAGGTCCTTGAGATCCAAAACAAGTCCCTAAATATACCAAAAGCCTTCCACTCTGGTTTTGTAAATTGGGTAAACTGCAGGAAACGATACCTAGAATATGATTATATTTTTTTTGTAAATCATAATCACGTACAAGAAGTTGCTCAGAATATATATTAAATACACAAGATATCAGGCCCTTCTATTACTGTTGATGTTGTGAGCCTTCAAGTCATTTCCAACTTATGGTGAACCTAAAGCGAGCCAATCATGAGGTTTTCTGGGGCTGAGAGTGTGTGATGTAACCAAGGTCACGCAGTGGGTTTCCATGGCTGAGCGGGGAACTGAACCTTGATCTCCAGGGTCAGGTTTTTAAGTGGAGGCTGGATGGCCACTTGTCGGGAGTGCTTTGAGGGTTTTCCTGCATGGCAGGGGGTTGGACTGGATGGCCCTTGTGGTCTCTTCAACTCTACATTTCTATGATTCTATTCTATGATTCTATAGTGCAACACTTTGGCCACTACACCATGCTGGTTCTCTTTATTATTGTCTGTTCATAATTTAATATGGAAGGCTCTGACCCAAGTTGGGGCCAACATACACAGAAATAGTTTAGCAAAAGATTTCATTTTATTTGTATCCTTTCTCTCAAGAATAGACTCAACATGAATTTTTAAAAAAATGCAACTAAACCTGCATCTTATATATGATTACATGATTACAATCTTTAAACATACAGACAACATTAGAACAACAGGTAAATTAAAAGCAATTTAAAAGCATACCAGGTGTGTATGTGTGTGTTGTGTTACAATATATCATCAATTAAAAGTCCCTTCCTCAGTACCCAGTCAGTTGCCAAACACTCTCCTGAATAACAGGTCTTTGCTATCTGACAGAAGAACAGTAGAGATGGGGATATCTTTGCCTTCCACAGAAGGAAGATCGAAGTCCAGGAAGCACCAAGAAGGCTCTCTATCACATCCCCACTAGAGTTGTGGTAGTTGAGCAGATTTTATCCAATTCTAGGTGTGCTACTTGCTATCTGTTTGAATCATAAGTAGCTCAAATTTCATGCTTTAATTTTATTATTTTTTTTTTTAAAGAGGTAGGTCTCTAGCACTTATGAGGCAAACTGTGAAGATATCTTTTTTTTTTTCCTGTGCAAAAGAATACCTTTCAAACCTTCAAGGAAATACCTGTGTTAGTCATTTCTAGCAAAAATAACCAAGAGTCCTTTGGCGTCTTAAAGATTAACAAGTTTTATTTGACATTAAGGTGTTTTGTTTTGTGTTTGAATAGCGGCAGACCCAAGCTCTCCTTCTGCCTGAAGTGGGAAAAGTACTGCGGCTGCCTCCATCCATGAGTTGCCTTTGTTTCTCTGTGAAAAAAGTGCTGTGCTGGTCCTCCCAGTGCCAGTTCTGTGCAGGCATTGAGAGCAAGGTGCAGCAACAGCGATCATTATTCGTGCGCAAGTGAGCAGGATTGATGGTGGGGGCCGCAAGAAGCAGAAGCAGCTACCACTATGTGGGTGACCAAGCTAGCAGGAAATGGAGAAAGCAGAGAGTAGACAGTTAGGAGGTGATGTGATGAAGGTGGGCGGAGGGAGGAGAGGAGCAACATTGCATGAGTGAACAGGATATAAAGGGCTGACAAAGGGTGGGCGGATATGGTGGGGAGATGAGGTGGGGCAAGCTGGGAAAGGAAGGAGTTGAGAGAAAAGCAGCAGCATCCTCTCAATGAGTACAGCAGTGCAATTTACAGATGAGTCCTAAGGCTCTTCACACAACAGAATTACAGCACTATGATTCCACTTTAAATGCTAGAAAGCCACCTATGGAATTCTGAGGCCATTCCTGTCCCACACGGTTAATAGTGCTATTATTCCACTTTCAACATCCTGTGGAATCCTGGGGTTTGCAGTTTAGGGAGGAGTATTCAGAATTCTCAGCCAGAGAGCTCTTTGGCCTTAGTAAACTACAAGCCCCAGAATTCCACAGGATGTTGAAAGTGGAATAATAGCACTGTAACAGTATAGAGTGGAAATGGCCTGAGATGTGTAGTTTCTTGAAGTACCCAAGCTCTCTGGCTGAGAATTCTAACTTCCTCTTCCTAAAAGGCAGACCCCACTATTCCACAGGATGTTGTCATGGCAATTAAAGTGCTATAACTGTGTAGTGTGAAAGGGTTCTCGGTGTTTTCTGTCTCTGCCTAATGATAGGGCCAGCCCTCTTCATGATCTGACACTGATTTCTCAGCTGGCCAATTGTGTACATGCTTGAGTGGCAAGATGTAATTCGTGGAGTGAGAGAAAACCGAAAGGCAGAAAGTGCAAATGGTGTACTTTTTGTAGTCGTGAAGAGCCCCTAGTCATTAATGAACAATAGTTGGGTAGTAGCACAGTTCCCCCAGCACAGATGAGCTTACTCATCCATTTATTTTAAGTTTAAAAGCTAGAATATGGCAAAAAAAAAAAAAAAACATCAATTTCTCATTAAAACAAAATATTTTCTCTCTATTCCCATTGGAAAATACACCTTGTGTTTTCCATGCAATTCCTACTGTTTGTCCTCTCTTTACTCTGATTCCCCCCCCCATTAATCTCGGTGACACTGTGTCAAATGGTGTCACATGGATATTCTTACAAATGTGTTTTTGCTGTCAGTTAAAAAAAAAGCAAACATTTAAAATGATGCTGTCAGATACCACCTATACGTAACAAAATATTGATATTGTTGTGGGTCTTTGCTTCTACAATGTACGTGGCCACTTAACATGATTTTCCTCTGTCTTTTAGGTTTGGCTGAGAGGTTATGAGGTTAAAAGATCACACCTTAAGCTTTGTGACTGAACAAGATCACACTTTAGCTCTCACTGTCTAGCCTAGACTTTCCTAGATTTAAGAAAATCTAGCATTAACTATCACACTATACTGGCTCTCTCAAATCAGTGCTTACTCTAGAAGTGGTGTCAAGGCTGAAACATCTATGGAACCATTAACAACTGGCATCCTGTTAAGAAAATATGCAGGCACAAGTCCTTATGCCTCTGTATGTCTCTTCGTTACAGAGCTTGGCATTCCCTCCCTTCCTCAAAAACAAACAACCCCCACCCAGACTTACCATTGAGCCACTGCAGTCCATTCCATAGCTGGTGGAAAATCAGGGAGAGTGAATCAGAGGAGCACCTGGTTATGTCTTTGAAGCTAGATGTGAAATGATTACATCATCCAGTGAGACCAGTGGGACCACAGCAGATCTCAGCAGATGTTGTTAAAATTTTATATCTGGCTGCAATGGCATAGCCACACACATTTCCAGAACAGCAATGTGGAGAGGAGAGGGTTGCAGTATCTCAGTGGAAAGTATCTGGGTTGTTGAATGGCCAGCTATCGTGTGGCTCCACATGTGGAACTGTTACAGTATGCTGTGATTTAAAGGCTGCTGGCTGATGTGTTTTAACTTGTATATTATGAAAAAATGCATTATTACACACTGTGCATATCTACAATTTTATACAACATAGAGATTAAGGTACAACTTTATATGAGATAGAAAATGGGCATATGGCAAACCTAACCCTAATCTAATTTGCCTCTGAGGATTGCAGCATCAAGATAAGGGTCTCTTCTGAAGATCTTAAAATTGAAGCAGGTTCCTTTGGGAAAATATGGTCCTTTAAAAAAATCCCCATGAAGCAGAAGATTATCAAGAAGGAAGTGGAAAGAGACTTAAACCTGCCTGCTCTGTGATCTCAATCCAGAGGTGCAAGTGTTTACTTGTAAGTAAGGAAAAAGTAGGGGCAGCTGCATGCTACACCCTTAACATAGCATCCAATATAATCCTCGCATTGAAATTTGAAGATTACAGTTGGCTCTCCATATCTGCAGATTCTGTATCCACAGATTCAAACAACCATGGCTTGAAAATACACCCCCCCACCAAAAAAATCCAAAAATCAAACTTTGATTTTTCCATTTTATATAAGGGATGCCATTTTTCTACACCATTTTATGTAATGGGAGTTAAGCATCCACACATTTTGGTATCCACAGGGGCTCCTGGAACCAAATCCTAGTAGACACTGAGGGCCCACTGTATGTAAATGTGGAACTATGCTATTGGAAGAATAAGGGCAATTATTTAGAAAGTATCCTAAAGTAGGAAAATTAAGTAGATTTGGCACAATAATAGGGACCAAATGGGAGAATGATACCCAAGAAAGAGCAACCAAATTGTTTTTACTTGCCTTTCTGAAAGGGGGATGGTAAACCTATTGCTTCAGTAATTTAACACAGGTCGTAGCAAAACGGTAGAAAGAGTACACTGGGGAGATGGATGGGGGAGGACATCGGAAAGTTGATGGGCTAAATAGCACAGCCAAGAAGTTTCCTTGTCTGGCTTTTTATGACTTTTGTCAAAGGAAGTAAGGGATTTGCTATAATGGGGAAATCATATGGCCAAATTCTGCAGTCTTTATTAATACCTGAAATCCACATGACAAGAGCACTGAGATATACAAGAATGCAACAGAGCTCAAATAAATTCCCAACGTACATATGTAAGTGCATGCATGCGCGCGCGCACGCACACACACACACACACACCCTTTGAACCATTGAGGTTCCTCAGTGGATCTTCAAAGGAAGGCTGGTTTGTGAATGCATAATTTTAAAAACTGCCATTCATAACAAGCAAACTTTATTGTCTACTTTTTCTCGTTGAATAACTGCTTGAGATATGTAGATCACACAGAGATGGGGAACAATACTTTTCGTCTGGAATTTTATGGGAACCAACCTAATTTGCACTTCCAAACCTAGCATGCAGATCCTTTTATCCTTCAGATTGTGCACTGCCCCGACTTTGGCAGCAGAGTTCTCTGTTCAGAAAATGCATTGCAAAAGTTGCACATTGGGAAAGAAAGGCACATATTAAGAAATGTTGCATAACAGAAAGAAGGGTTATGTTTAGTAATTTAAACAAAAAACTTGCAAAAATATGCATACAAAACATTAGTGGAAACTGCAACATTTGTTTACGGAAGAAAATACTTGTAGCTCCATGAGGAAATTAGACAGGGCAGACTAATCACAGATGAAAAATGAAACACATGTGGCCAAGCAGCCCCAGAGTGTGGTCAAGATGGCAAGATGGCTGTAGAAATTTGGCTTTGCATGACACCAGTAGGAAAAGCAAGATTCCACTCCTCCCCTACTCTCCCCCCTGCTGAGTTAACTTGAGTGCAAACTACTTTTGCAACTTGAACTCCATCTGCAGCAATTAAAATAAGCTGAGGAGAAAGGCAAGAGGAGGAGAGAAAAACTGGGACATTTTAAAAATAAATGAAAAAAATGAGAGGGCAGAGGATTACCATATTTGCCTGTGTATAAGACAGACTTCATTTTCAGGACAAAAGTGAGTCTTTTACGCCAGCAAATGCAGTAACTGGCACTGCCCCTGCCAGTTGGAACAATCAGTTGGTATTTAATCATTACATAAGGAATGCTCATAAACAAGAAACAGACTTCTAAACAGGCTTCTTTGATTGAAGAACAGGTATGGATATTGTGCAGCCCTTGGGCCTCATGGAGCCTCATTGGGCCATCTCTGCAGCTTCTGGGTGCCTCCTAGAATCATCTACCAATCCTTCCTGTCCAAACCAGCCGCAACAAAAAACTACCCAGATAGGAAATTCATGGTTTCAGAACCACTGGCTTCTTGTGGGGGCGCAATTCTAATCTAAAACAAGTAGCCCGTTGCATCTCGTTTGGGACCAAAGACCCAGTTTCTGTTTCCTCAGAAAGCACCAAGAGCAGTCCATAGGTGTTTGGAGGGAAGGTATGAGAAATGTATGGCCCCTGAATCCTCCATGGCTGCCCACCCCACCATAAAATAAAGCTTTCCTAGAAACCTGCTCACTTCCTATGATCATTCCTGAAGTCATTTTTTTCTTCTGTTATCTTGAGGAACAGGAGTGTGGACTGGGAGAAGGGAAGGCAGAGACACTAACACCACATTTACATAGTCAAGCACCAACTGGTGATGCAAACAACATGGACATTACAATTGCTAGGGAACCTTTATGGTTCTGAAATTGAATAACTTACACTGAGACCACTAACAGGCTACTAGGAGTTAGTAATCAAGTTGCAGGCTTTAAAATGTACTGTGTACTTGATTATCTGCCTTTTTTTTTTAATGTTGTGTGTGCATGTATGTTTTCGGTTTGTACTGTTTTTTGTTTTTTTCTTCTCCCGCATTGAAGCTCTTTTGCTCCCCTGACTCTTTAAGTCAAGATAATTGTGCTCAACAGTGAAATTGATGACTGGACTTGGTGTTCCAGCTGGTAGGCTTATTTAAGCAAAAAGCAAAACAAAAACCTCAGGATGAATCTCGTAAATTCTGATGACAAGAATAAACAGATTTAGATCACTTCCTATTACTTACTATTTCAAAGAACATTGTCCCCCACTGTGCATAGGTGGAAATAAAGTGAATTACAGGCACTGCCAGGACCTACAAGGCAGAGGGCAGGTAATGGTGCCACATGTAGCCTAGGAACTCCTTTGCCTCCATACTGTTCATCCTGGTAGTGCTCCATAAATACTACAAAGGGAAATTCTGTCTGTTTAGCTATTTTACCAAATGAGCCTTGTTTAGTCTGAAAGCCTAAGCAATGAATTGTGGCATAAGTGTTCACAAAATATGTCCATTTCTGAGAACCACAGAATCTTAGGCCATTTCCACCCTACGCTGTTATAGTGCTATTATTTTACTTTCAACATCCTGTGGAATTCTGGGGTTTGTAGCTTACTGAGGCCTAAGAGCTCTCTGGCTGAGAATTCTAAATGCCCCTTCCTACACTGCAAACCCCAAGATTCCACAGGATGCTGAAAGTGAAATAATAGCATTATTAACAGTATAGGGCAGAAGTGCCCTATATTTACTTGCCAAGTGAAGATAAAAGCTCATGCATTACACAAAGCAGAATCTAGTCACAGAAAGGGTACGCCCTAATAAATGTGTTTGTCTTTAAGGCGCCACAAAAGTCTTTGAAGATTTTGTTGTAACAGTCACAGCTGTCCTTCTTCAAATTGTTTGTTTATGGACTTAACTGTTGTGCACCACTTTGGAGGCCTAAATTGGTTGAGAGGAGCTAGACAATGCTCTTCAATCAATCAGTCAGACAGTCATTCTCTGGGCAGATTATGGGCTCTATGACATTTTAAACAGCAATGAGGTATAATAGTCAAAGTGTTGGGCAGGGTTTCTGAAATCTAGGTTCCAGTTCTACTAGCTCATGAAACTGACTGGTAACCTTCTGGCATCCTACATCCTAATCTACTTCCCCACAGGATTATTGCAACGGTAACATGGGGAGCGGGAGAGCACATCATTCTGAGAGTCCTAAAACAAAATATAAGGATATAATGCCCTCCCATACCAAATGAACCTACATGAGGAGTGCTCATTGCAGCAAACCTCAGCTGCACCCTGCCTTTGGCCAAATCTGCCTGACTGACCAAATGAATAGAGTTGTGGTCAGTGTTGCAATGGCTGCAAACAGAAGCCATCACAAGATCACAGTGGGTACCACTTTTGCAAGATGGTTCCATCTCCTAAAGCCTGGAAATCTTGCAAGAGGTCCACTACTCACAAGATCTCAAGTGACTCTTACATGATTCAGCACGATGCTGTCCTGTCTCTTCTGCTGCCCGCCATCCAGCTCCCATGCACCTGCCACTGCATTTCAGACTTCTCTAGGCATTTGTTCATCACCTGATGAGGCTGGGTAGATTGTGTGTATGTGTGTGTGTCTATGGTATTTTGGCCTTTCTTGGGGATGAGCTGTGGGGATTGGGAATAAGTGGGATATGGATAACAAGACTCTGAATGTGTGTGTTTTCATTTAATATTCTATCAATTAAAAAAAATCTGCTTGCACTATGTCACAACTGGTGGTGGTTAAAGTGAGTGAGAGGAGACCAGTATACTAAAGGGGGTTTGGAGATAGGGGTGCAGGGAGGAGGGAGGAGACCTTGCAGGAGTCACCTTTTGGATTTGGGCAACAGGGAGATGGCTTTTCAGGGCTGGCCCTCTACAATCTTCCATAATTCAGAAAAAATTGGCTCAGGCTCAAAGTAGGGGCAGGTTGATCCAGCATTAACAGGGAACAGACAAGGGCAGCTGGACCGCATACAGATTCCCCTTCTCACCTTTATATTGTGCTACGTTTAATGTTAGTAAAATTATGGCCTGTTTTAATTCCAAACAGGGCATCCAGCTCATATAGTGACACAATTCATAAATTAACAAACAATAATAATAACTGAACAATCCACAAAGTCTAGTGCAGAGTCTTAACAGAAACCTTCTGGTAGCAAGAGAGAGTACAATAGCATGTAACATAACTATAAAAGCATGCAGCGTATCTAAAATTCAAGTGGAATCGTATCTTTTCGAAATCATGGGCTGTAATAATTGAGGCCCCTGATTACTTTCATGTGAATTAACTTCTTCTGAACAAAGAAGTGGTCCTCATGAGTCATGCACACGAATTGTTTGCCAAGAGAATGTTAATGGATGTGCTGGCTCTGTTCCAAATGCTCAGTTACACCTATGTGGACTAAACCTGAGAAATTTCAGAACTTCATAACAAAATCCAGACTGTATCTACAAAAACTCAAGCCAATGCAAAGAAGGAAAGCACTATGAATCTGATGACTTTTGTAAAGCCTGTTCTCCAAGGAGCAAAATAATACTTGCTCATCAAGAAAATCCATTTAGAAAAGGGTTTAACTCTTAATAAGACATGCCATATTCCATTGTCCAGGTCTTGGTCACATGTGAAAAATCACAATATGCTCAAAAATTGGAAAGGTTTATATTTAGCTAATCATAACATTAAGCAGTGGCTTAATGTCATTAAAATTCAATCCAGCGTGGGCAAAGGACTTGTAAAAAATGTCTGGGACAGGCTGTGTAGGGATACCAAGTTTGCTTTCACCAAAGGTCTGATGAAACCAGCTCAGTCTTCATCTAGTGCCAGAGAAGATATGGCATTCTAGCACTCTTGTTTGTTCTTCATTGTGCATTGGATGTGGGCAAAATAAAAGGCTAAAGCTCAATGTGCTATTCACGAGGAAAGCTAATCTGGGATTAAGCATACAATAGTGTCTGAGTAGGACTTCATTCCCCTTGGAGGATCAGGTTTGCAGTCTGGGGCTGTACCATGACCTGAGCTTCACGATGGATACTGAGCTTGCTGCTGGGCCAGCAGTGCCTTTGGACAGCTTCAGCTACTGTTTCTCCTTCACTTCCTGGCTTCATCATGCTTGCCTTGTAACATTCAGGACCACTGCAATGTTCTCTGCCTGAGACTGCCCTTGAAATGTATTCAGAAATTTCAGCTAGAGCAAAATGAGACAACCAGTGTGTCATCTGAGACCCACCTCTTATAGGATATAGTGTTCCACTGTTATGCAAGGTATACAGGCTTTCAGTTTGTTTCCAGGCACAATGTAAGGTACTTGTGCTTATATACTATAGCCCTAAATAGTTTGGGATCAGTTTATTTCAAAAGCCAGCTTCACTCATATGAAGTCTGCCTTCTCTTTATGATTGTCATTTGTGACCTCAATCCCTGTTCCTTTGCCTATAGATTCATGATCAGTTGGGTTATGGGCCAGGGCATTCTCAGTGATGGCACTGAGGTGCACTAAGGCTGTAGGCCACCTTGAATGTGTGCTGGGAGGAAGAAGAGATATAAAGTAAATTAATAAATAAAAAAAAAGTTGAAAGTTCTTCCTACTTCTTTTTGCTGTCAAACAAATGTTCAAGACACCTTATTTTGCCAGGCAATTAGATTGTCTTATGCATCTCAGCAGCGTAAATTATTGTGGTGGTGTTCTCCTTTGTAACTCTTGATGCATTTTCTAGTTGCTTATCTCTGTATCATGACACTTCACTGAATTCAGTGCACATATTTTTCTTTGCTTTGTATCAATACATGGGAAGCAGTATTCACATGGAAATGTTTGCATGTTTTGGTATGAACCTTGCTCCACATGCATGTTCTAACTCATTTTCTTAATGTATGAATTTTGTATCATTTTTCTGCCACTGGCCAAAGTATATTTCTGTACATTGTTCAAAGATACATGTTTTGAATTACCCACATTTATGTTCATATAATTAATAAAGAGGAAAAAATCTGCCATTTCTTCCAAATAATAGGAATGTCATTTCTTCCAAATAATAGGAACCTGAAAGATTAATGCATTGCTTTGCTAACAGCTTCACAGACAAACGATGAGAGAAATAAGTAAATCAACCAAAAAAAAAATCCAGTTAATGCAAATTTTTCTCCTTTACTTATAGTACAGACTCCTACTGAAAGAGGTGTTTAGAAGACCAATTGGTCTGCCTCAGCAGGGCTTTTCATGTCTCTAAATATGCATTAGAATTAAAAATGCTTCTCTTTTACAAAGCACTAAGGTTACAATGATTTAACAGAGTTAAGATTTTTTCTCGGTAAATGTGCATAGAGCTATGCCGTAAATCAGCAAGGTTAGGTGTAATCTGTTATGATGGTATCTACTAGCAGCTGGTGACTCCTATGTCAGTGGAACAGTGAATATGATCTTGGTTTTAAGTCTGAACTTTAAAGAAGCTATCTATTCTATTGAGCACTATCCCCAAAACATGTCCAGCTCATTGGATAGCTTCTTTAAAGTTCAGGGTAAATCCTGGAGTGGATTTACCATCTGAGATGGAACCAACAGCCATCACTGTGTGTATCATGCAGAGCAGGCAAGCAGAAAACAAAACAAGAAGATGAATGAATGAGTGTTTGACACTCAGGGTAACAAATCAAAGGAAACAGTAATTTTCTAAGACACAAGAAATAATGGTCCCAGATAGTACTACAGCAAATAAGATTTGATAGGTGATTCTGCTGTATATATTCCTGATGCAGCCCATGTGTCATTCTTATAAATCTGTTCTAGGACTCTCCAAAAGTTATCTGCTTTCTTGGAAACGTTCAGCTCCACCTTCTAGGCTGAGACAAGGAACAACAGTGTCATCAGTAAAATAATCATAACACCACGAGATCAAAAACAACAAAAAAATATAATGTAGTTTGGAAGACAGGAGGACGGGAGCTGTCAGTCTAAATCTATTGAAATTTCTTATGTGAAAACATGCTTAGGAGCTATAAAAGACTGACATTAGAGGGGAATTACTGAGTCAAGCAAAATATGTCCATACTAAAACATCTAGTATAAGATGAGAAAAGGACTGAGTGAAAAGCATCATCTCTCATGGGAGGGGGATCTTTGCTGAGTTATCATTCTTCCTTTCAAAGAACTAGATGTGTAGCCTCTCGCAGCGTAAAAAGGAGGAAGGAAGGGAGAGGGGGAAAATGTAGCATTACCTTTAAGACTAACTGGTTTTCATTTTCACATGAGTTTTCATGGATATTAACATACTTTGGATGCAATACAGCCAAATGATGAGTACTCAGGTGTAAAGTGCACTTACACAGTTGTGGGAGTGGTATAGAATGTAATAGGATCCAAAAAGCTGCAAATCATGACTCTTGCCCTAAATTTTCCAAGGATCCTTCAGAACTTTACAGTGGTCAGTTAGTGCTGATGTGTAAAAGCAATAAATCTGCTTACCAAAAGTCAGTTTCAGCACTCCACAGTTTGTGAAGGATACAACTCATTTCCTGAGAAAAATACAAATCACTCGCAACCTCCCAGAGAACACCATTCTAGCCACTATGGATGTGGAACACCCAACATCCCACACCAGGATGGATTACAAGCTGTCAAAAACACCATCCTGAATGAAGCTACACCAAACTCAGCCACTTTGTATTTACTCATAGGGACTTCACTTTGGGGAATAATACATACCTTCACATCAGTGGTGCTGACCTGGGCACCCACATGGCAACACAGCATGTAAACATCTTCATGGCTGACCTTCAACAACACTTCCTCAACACCCAAAAATCTCCACTCTACCTACAGTTTCTTGATGACATCTTTGTATTTTGGCCTCATGGAAAACAACCACTTGAAAGTTCCACCAAAATTTCAACAGATTCCACCTATGATCAACCTGAGACTGGAAAAATCCACACAATAAATTCACTTTCTTGACATCATTGTGCTATTGCACAATGGATTTCTGAAGTACCATGCTCTATTGAAAACTAACTGAGAGCTACACATACTTAAATGCCTCCACTCAGAACACACTACCAAATCTATTGCTTATAGCCAAGCCCGTGAATATAACTGCATCTCCTCAAAACTCTTGGATTTACAGCAGGCAAGTCTCAAACTACAAAACTCACCTAAAGAGGTGAAGAAACAAACTGACATGGCAAAATTAACACCCAGGAACCATTTACTGCCAAAGAGATCAAAAACACAAAATGACAGACTACCCCTAGTAGTCACTTATAGTGCCCAGCTGAGATCACTCAAAAAAATAATCAACAAGCTATAACCAATTCTGGAGAATAACACAGCCTTCTCACTAGCTCTGCGAGTCAGGTCTTTATTGGCCTATAAAATCTTCCAAATCAGCCTTCAAATCTTAAACTACTTACTTACAACAGGATATATAAGATAGATTGTAATATTAAGAGAAGATCCTGCCACAAGGTCAGATGCCAAGTGTGTCCGCGCATCTACTCTAGGATCAATATAACAGGGGCCAGTATAATATCATTCACAATATCAGAGGTGAATTCACTTGCTCTTCTTCCAATGTGATATGTCTCAGTAATACCACTCTATGCTCTCCACAGGACAAATGGAACCATCTCTATGCAAGCTAATTAATGGACATAAATCTGAGATTAGAAATGGCAATACCCAAAAACCAGTTGCAGAACATTTCAACTTTTTTGGATACACAGTAAGTGATTTATAGGTTGCAGTACTTGAACAAGGAAATTACAAAGGAAGACTAGAAAGAGAAAATGCTGAATTCCAGTCCATTAGCAGAGGTATGAACAAAGACAATGGCTCATGGCACACTACATATCCTGGGAAACTGACTTTTGGTTAGCAGGGGTATTGCTTTCACACATCAACACTAACTGACCACTGTAAAGATCTGGAAGATCCCTGGAAAGTTTAAGGGAAGGGCCATGATTTGCAGGTTTTTGGATTCTATTGCATTTCATCCCATTCCAACATCTGTGAAATTGTGCTTTAGACCTGAGCATTTATTAACACTCTGTACTGCACACAAAGAAGTATGTTTATATCCATGAAAGCTCATGTGAAAATAAAAACAAGTTAGTCTTAAAAGTGCTGTTACATTTCTTTTCTCTCCCTTACTACCTGGCCACCCCTCTGCCACCACCATCTTGACCCTGAGGGTGGACAGCTTCATCTTTATTATCATTTCTTCAAAAGACAGGTTAGTATCAATGGAAAGATAAAAGCTAAGGACTCTGGAGCGCATGGAGTGCACAGAAATACTACTGTGGGGGCAGTGACTAATTAATTAAGCATAATTTTAGAACAGGAAAAAACATCCCTTCATCAGATTTGGGAAAAACTGTTCTGATACGAAAGCAAAATTATGTTTTCTCTAGTAAAAACTAAAATCAACATGCTTATTTGTCTGTTTATTTCATTAAATTTGTACATCTCTGTAGTTACTGACTGCCTACCATGCAGAATAAAAACTTCATTAAAATTAACATAAAAACAAGAAACATGAGAGTAAAAAAACATATCATGCTGAAAAAAATTGACAACAATGTTAAAATTTAAGAGTGACATAAGATAATGGCCTTTTCTGCATGACAATGATCTTCCATGTTGTCCTGCCACAATCCCGGCAATGCCTCTACCAGGATGGGAGTGTGTTCCCAACACTCCTCTTTGCATGCACCCAGCTACCTGAAGAAGGGAGCATGAAGAACACGCTCCATCCTTTTGGACTGCAGCCTGCCTTCTCCCATGCTGTGGCAGGGGATGAAGCACATAGATCATGCTTCTGCCCCTTCTGCATGGCCAGCTGCAATGGAAGACTCACATGATCAGGGGCCATTGACAGAGTTTTTCTATCAATGATATAGCCTGCAATTGTGCTGGCTGGTGATGTGAGAAGGGCAGGACCATGACAATATAATGCAGAAGCATCGTCACAGTTCTGCTCCTCTCGCGTCCCCATGCCAGGACACCACTGTCATGTGGAAGGGGCCAATGTGGCCTGGCATTAAAATCCCAATAGAAGAATGGTTATTGTCTGTCTGAAGTAAAGTAATGAGTGAACAGTCTCACCTCCACTGGGAACACATTTCATAGCTATGGTGCTACTATCAAAAAGACCCTGTCTTGAGTACCCATCAACCTTTTTAGGTGGTGCAAAATAGCCAAGTGGTCAGTTGATAAATGCAAATTTCAAGCAAATTCATAAGGATGGAGACAGTCCTTCAGAAATCCTGGCTCCAAACCATTTAAGGCTGTGTAGCTATCAAGGTCACTTTGAACTTTATAGACACAGAACCAGAAGAGTCCTGCTGTCACGTTTGCAATACTTATAGCATCTTTAAATCTGAGCAGATGACAGATACTTGAGCAAGAAAGTGTTTTGTAAATATCTTACGATGGGTTTTGAAAGGCTGTTCTTCAGTAGCCTAGGGAGTACCATTACAGCACCATCCAAAACAGCTCCAAAGGACAATTAACACTGTATTCCTGGAAGGAAGGCAGAGTAGAAATATTTCTTTCTGCCCTCACTGCCATAGGACACTGCTAAAATGGGCACTGATACACATCAAGTTGTGTTTAGTCTGTGTTTTTCTCCACTGCTCCTCTAATTGTCTGCTGAGGCACTTGATTGCCATATGCAGCCAGGAAACCAAGGAGTCCATGCTCCACATCCCAAGAGAAGCCATTAATTGTATCAAGAAGTTGTGTTGAGGACTGTGTCACCTGCCTGGGTTTTCTCTCCCTTTTCGCATATCAGCCAGGGTTTTGGCAAGACAGAGACCTCTAGTGACTGAAAAGCATTCAGGGTACCAAAGCATTCAGGATCCATCAGTCTCCAGTGGGAGGCTACTATAATGAGTTTCCTACTCTTGCAAGGTTTATGGCTTCCCTGAAATCTTTAAAACCTTTTGGATCATGATCTGTCTGTTACCCTGATTTCTGTGGTCCTTTGGGGGACACCTCAATGTGCTCCACATGATGGGGAATGGAAACCAGCCAGAGCACAAGCAATAGCAATGCAAGGGGCAGAGTAACCTAGCGGGGTCCTTTTACCCAGTTTTTACAGGGTCAGGCCAAGCCAGAAACCAAACGAAAATGTCTAATAAATGATTATATTGAATGAAAATCTCACGCATCAATGCAATCACTCACACACTCACTCAAGACCTGTTAAGAAGTAAAAGAGAAGAAACTGGATAGGGGAGTATTGAAGGGGTTGCAGCTGGGGTAATACTGCACCTTTTCCTGAAGTCCTTGGTCCGGGAAAACAGCAGAGAAGTGGGGCTCAGCACGAAGAGGCTGAGGGGATTACTCAACGGACGGAGCAACGGTCTGCTGGGAGGACCAAGAGCGATCCAAAGAAATGCTCAAAAACTGGTACTATTTGTAGGAGGAAAAGTACCTAGAGGACTAATCCTTTCCTGGAGAGAACAATGGGTGCTGCAATGAAAAAGAAACTCCCCAAAGGTAACTTCCTTTGCGTGATGGGATTACAAGGTGTTGCCAAAGTCTCAGGATCTTCGGCTGCGTAGGATATTTGCCCAACTTGGGGCAAACACGCTAATCCTCTCAAGTCGGCTTCTCGGGGCTGAGGACCCTTTGTTTATTGTGGTCTTACACACCTTGAGGTCTCCTGGGGCTACGTGACTGGGGATTTTACTGGCCTTACCTGGTTTTCGGACATTCGATCATGACAGCCTACGCGCTCATCCGGGCAACCTCTCGGGCACACAGAATCATGTTTAATATCAAAATTGTAGACCCCGGGATAGGGTTTTTCCAGTGGAGTAACATGTCCATGACAATGGAAATTTTTTCATCCCTCCCACCTACTCATTTTCATTCTGACTAGCAAACACCAAGTCGAGTGTATAATCTCTCACATATATATGATCTATCACAGCCCACAGCCCACTCACTACTATATACTCAAGTGCTGCTGGTATACTTCAGACATCGTGGGCATAATTTGGTCAGATTGATTCCTCCATCCTTCCCCAACCAAGGTTTAGTAGCATAATTTAATAATCAAGGATGAAATGATTATTTTGGAGCATTTTATGAGTTGATGTGACATCAGATGCACAGTCAAGAATCCATAGGCTGAAAGATGAACCTGAAGTAGGAATTGATACAAGGCCTCTAAGGTCTGGTCCTGTTGTCATGAAAAAGTGATGCCATTCATTTCCTGACTGTTCGGTCCGCCATTTTGTTTGAGAGGACTCAGTAGCTGCTTGGGTCCCACTCTAGGAGAAAGGTGGCAAATAAACAAATAAATAAATGACTCAAGCAGCAATGTACCTTCAACAACAGTGGAATGTGCTCAATGAAAGGTCTGTTTTGAAACATATAATATATTGTAGTCTTAACTTCTTGCTTTATAAACATTCTAAACATAAACAAGGTTCTCACCAACTTCAAGACCAGAACTGCTCAGATATCTGCCACTTTCCAGAGATCCAAGATAGGAGCTCTATGGCCATCCCTGTCCTAATGGTGGCCTTCTTTCATCCCTCATTCCTGGAATAATTCTTCAAGCCCTGACACATGGCTTGGAAATTTCCCCATTCATTTCCAGCTACATTTAATAAATATACCATTTTTTTTTCCAAATGTGGTTCTTTCACTCTACAATATTTTTAAGGAACAGTTTCTTAACATTTGGTCCATGAACTCCAGGCTTTCTGAACTCTAGATGGACGGGCTTTGTGGGGATCATTAATTGGCACAAAAAGACATTCCCTTCAATTTCCTTCCTGCTACTTTGAACATATTTAAGTGCATTGTTCAGGGAAAGGGTTCCATAATTCTAATCAAACTCTCATAGCAGTCTATGACTCTGGAAAGGTCAAAAGTTACTCCTTCAAGGTATTGGAGCTTTAGAGTGGCCTTGAATTTAATCAATCAAAGTTACTATCACTTCTGCTTACTTGATGGCTGCACAAATGCAGTATGTATGTGTGTATGCATGTGTGTGTATGTACATTTATACACACACACACACACACACACATATACTGTGTTTGTATATACTGTGTGTGTGTGTATGTATATCTATATATAAATACACACACACACTTATGCAGGATACATACAGATTATGGAACTACAGCACTTGTTTGCATCCTCCTATGTGGACAGTCTGGAAAGAAACATTTACAGCCTGGCCTTGATGAGAACACCTTAACCTAAATATGGCCAAAACACACCTTTCTCCTGCCAGGATTTCCTGGGTATTATTTGCAGCTAATCACATCTGGTTATAATTGCCACTCTTACAAAATTTTAATTCCACTGATTTTATTGCTTTGGTAGTTGTGAGGTAGCCATCTGTTCTCTCCATGCACCTTGTGGTTGGCTTGCTTTTTGCATCCCCTTGTGATTAAATCAGTTAGAAAAGAAGAATAACATGATTAGTATGGCAAGTTGCTCTTAAAGAAGGGGACACAGAATGATATCTTTAGACATAGGCTGCCTGGCCTAAGCAGGAAAAGCAATTTGGATAAGGGTATGGAATATTTACCCAGAGCGATCAACATGGCAATCTTTATATGCTCCTCTTTTTTTCAAAGTCGAGTAGGTAGGATTCCTGGCCATTTTTTATTATTATTACTAATGGGGAGATATGTTGCATTTTGTGTTTGAGGGTATTTTTCCTAGGCAATATCAAAGAAAGAGAAAGTTAGAAAGTGGAAGGTGGGAGAGAGGGAGGGAGAGTACGCTGGGTTGATGTCCTGCCCATGAATTCAGTAAATTCATTTAACGAGAATCAAATTACCTGAGGTCCATCCACATTACAGAATTAGAGTGCTATTGTGCCACTTTAACTACTATGATTCCATTCCATGAAATTCTGAGACAGGCAATTTAATGAGAGGCATTTCGAATTCTCAACCAGGGAATGCTCTGGTGTCTTTCAAAACTACAAAACCCAGGATTCCATAGGATAGAATCATACAAGAGCTACATTTAACTGTCCTCTTGAGTTGGGCTGATCCACAACCCCTCCATCTGCAAATTGTTCAAGAGTAGTAATGCCAACTTCCCTTTCAGGACTGTTGAAAGGACTGCTGAACTAGTTGTGAAACTTTTAAAGTGCTATATACAGTGGCTGATTTTTATTAACATGTCAGCTCTACCAGGGAAATCCATACAGTATGACTCACAGTCCTACCAGGAGTCTGACACATTTTCCATCACAAAGAATGTAAGAAAGTTTGCTAAAACATTTTATTTTATTTTTTTATATTTTATTTTATTTATTTATTTTGCTATGATGAACACAGTGCTAGAGAATAAAGACATAGGGACAGAACCAATAAATGAAAGGCTGTTGGGTCACAAAATAAGCAGGATACGAACTCCTAAAACCACATTCTCAGGAAAAAGTACAGCACCTCAAGATGGGAAGCTTTATTAAGCAGTTAGTTCAGTAGCTGGAAACTGTCCATGAGTAACCCCTAGTAGCAGTTGTTTTTGTATGTCCCCTCATCCCATGGCTGAGGGTTTTTTTTAGCTCTTTGCTACCCTCCTCAGTTCTTTTCAGTGATTACTTTTCTAATTCAATCCCCAGTCAAAACTAACACTTCACACTTCACCCAGATATTATCAACATTGCACATCTGGATTAACATGACAGTTTAAGATTCAGGCAGTTCTTTTCTACTATGAATGCTACAATGTCAAGCCTTCAAAGATTTTTTTACTTTTTACAAAAAAAATACACAGGGGTTTTTTTCCCCCTATGTGCGAACTAGTCATATGGCACACTGCAGATTTCAATGACATATTGCCGCTTTGTGTGCTTATCTCACCCACCACTGCCAAAGACACAGCTTTGATTTTAAATAAGGGTGGTGTGTTTGCCACTGCTTTTCTACTCACATATATTCATATGTCAAAAGTCAGTAAACTTTGGAATGTTCACTAATTTTTAAGAGGACAGGAGGGAAAAGTTAAATGAGTGTGACAGCTAATGTTTTGTCTCAGTTGTAACTAATGGCATAGTATTGTGCATATTTAACTGAGGGTAAGGCTCATGGAAGATAGCAGCTGTCATTTCTGAGTCTAGGACTATACTGCGCTGTCTTCAGCTAATGATTAAATATCATCTTCAAGTATCATTAAGTGATGACACTGCCCTGCATAACTGCTAAATGTTTAAAACAAGCAAGAGCAAATACACTCAGTATGGCCAAATGCTATCCCCATTTCCATAATTTACTGGCAAATGTAAGAATTTACAAGACACATTAGCAAAGGTCCAAAAAAGCCCCCTCTCTTGGAGCTCTATAATTTATAACATTTAAAGTGCTGAGGTTTTTTTAAAAAAAAAAGGCAATTCCAAGAGCCTTCAATAAATGATCATATTTCACCTTAATCTCCGATGTTTATAAGTAAACATCTGCATCTACCAAATCTCTCTCAGTAACGCCTGAACAGGTCTATTCCAATTGCTGGGAAGATACAGGATAGAAATATCTTCTACCAGTTTTGTGTGTTCATCTGAGATGTATTTTTTAAAAATTCATTTGAAAATGCTCCTCTTTTCATTTGGCAACTGTGTTAGGCTGTTAAAGAAGAACAAATAATGCAAAGTTTGGAGCTTCATCACCCGTCCTATCTACCCATGTTGGCCTCCTTTGTTTTGCTCTGCTCTTCTGCTGTCAGTCCATGGTACAACCCCAGAAGTAAAACAAGCAAATTCCTGGTTTGCTATTTTTGGCATTGCCTCTCACCAAGGAGAGGGAGAGCTTATTACACTATGGGCTATTCAAGCAAATTGGCAGGCAGGCCCCTAGAAACTTCCGAGCCCATATGGTTTTAATGATAACTCCTGGCGGTGTTTAGCAGAAAGAGTCTGGGCTCCAGAATTCAGCCTGCTGTTGTGGCGGAGCCCAAGCATCCAGAAGGTGGTATTTGTCAGCTGACTGAACAAAAAGAAATAACACAGTGTGATGGTGGTGAGGGCTGTGTATTTGGTGACTCAGATAGAAAGGGAAGCTGTTGTTTCCACCCCTTCTGACAGCTTATGCATTGGGATCTGATTTGTTTTCCTGTCAGAGATCCATAGCTGGATGAGTTTTCTGTGGAATCCTGGGGTTTGCAGTTGAGGGAGGGGTATTTAGAATTCTCAGCCAGAGAGCTCTTGGGCCTCAGAAAGCTATAAAACCCAGAATTCCACAGGATGTTGAAAGTGGAATAATAGCACAATAACAGTGTAGTACAGAAAGGCCCTATATCAGGCTATAGCTCTGCCAAATTCCATCAGGTGAAAAGCTATCTGCAGAAAGGATACCATGAAACTCACCATACTTCTAACATAGAACAGCTTCCAAATACAAATTGGAGGCCTAACAAAGAAAGCACCACTCTTTTTTGCCTGTTTAGGAGAAGCTCCATCTGTTAACATCTCACAGTCTGTCTCATTATGGATTATTTATCAAATCATCTGTTCTTAGGAAGACTGTATGGTCCACACTAGAAGAGTACAAATACTGGATGCCATTTGCTCTCCAAGCACACAAATACCAATGCCAATCTGATCACATGAAGGGCTGAAAACGCTACTTCAGTTATGGGATAGGGAGTACAATTTAGGGACAACCAAATTTTGGAAGAATTTTGTCTAACAAGCTGCCTGAAAAGCTCTGATTTCACTGGTGGTGAGTCTGCATCCTTAAATTGCAAAGTAAATAGCCTAAAGGTGCCACATCCCATCCAAACTCGAAAGCTATACAAGGTAAACCCTGGTTAATACTTGGATGGGAGGCCACCAATGAATACTGGATGCCATAGGCTATCTTTCAGAGGAAGGAACTGCAAAATCATCTCTGAGTATTCCTTGCCTAAAAAAATGCTATGAAATTCATGGGTCATCATAAGTCAACAGGTAATTTGAAAGCACATACACACACATGCACACACACATCTACCAACAATGGCAGGAAAAAAGGCTTCCAACATGGTGGCAGCCAAACACACCCACACACAGTTAACTGACAAAAGTTGTGCAAAATGCACACACCTAGTAGGTATCACCTCGGAGGTGCTGTCCTCACATTAGCAGAAGAGGATTTAAAGGCACTTGCGGGAAGAGATGGGAGAATAGCCAAAAGGGGACAAAAACAGCTTGTGTTTTCACTTTTGTCCAAGTCTTTGCAGTTGTCTTATTTAGTTCCTAATAGAGAATAATGGTTTGAAGTTACATGACAGTAGATTTTGACTGAGCATTAGAAGGCCAGTTCTTTGATTCTATGATTCTATGACTCTATGATCATGACTCTAAGAAATCCATTGTGCTGGGGAACAATCTACATAGAATCATAGAATCATAGAGTTGGAAGAGACCACAGGGGCCATCCAGTCTAACGCCCTGCTATGCAGGAACACACATCAAAGCATTCCCAACAGATGGCCATCCAGCCTCTGCTTAAAAACCGCCAAAGAAGGAGACTCTACCACACTCCCAGGCAGCATATTCCACTGCCGAACAGCCATGACTGTCAGGAAGCTCTTCCTGAGGTTCAGGTGAAATATCTTTTCCCATAGTTTGCATCCATTGCTCCTTGTCCTAGTCTCTGGAGCAGTGGAAAACAAGCCCACTCCCTCCTCAACATGACGTCCCTTCACATATTTAAACATGGCTATCATGTCCCCTCTTAACCTTCTCTTCTGCAGACTAAACATACCCAGCTCCCTAAGCCGTTCCTCCTAGGGCATGGCTTCCAGACCCTTCACCATTTTGGTCGCCCTCCTCTGGACACATTCCAGCTTGTCAATATCCTTCTTGAATTGAGGTGCCCAGAACTGGACACAGTATTCCAAATGAGGCCTAAATGAGGTACCATTACCTCCCTCAATCTAGACACCATACTTCTTTTGATGCAACCAAGGATCGCGTTGGCTTTCTTGGCTGCTGCATCACACTGCTGACTCATGTTCAGCTTGTGATCTACCAGGACCCTCAGATCCCTTTTACATGTACTGTTATCCAGCCACATGTCCCCCATCCTATATTTGTGCATTCCATTTTTTTCTGCCTAAGTGTAGGACTTTACATTTCTCTCTGTGGAAATTCATTTTGTTAGCTTTGGCCCAGCTCTCCAATCTGTCAAGGTCATTTTGAATGTTGTATGATGTCATTGTGGTCCTGTCCTTCACCCCATCGCCAGGCAGCACACCAGGCAAGTGAAGAATGGTTGTGCTTTCACAGGTCATTGATGGGGAAAACCATGTGATATAATATTCCATGTGATATCATATTCAAAGTTTAGTCTCTCATTCATTAAAATCTATTTCTTTTAATGGCTTCAGATTATGGAGAAGGTGAAATGGTGAAACAAGTCTCTCTTATCCACAGAAAGTCTGGTATCACACAGCAGCACCACGCATTTTAATCAACAAGCAGAATAAGCTATAAAGACATTGATTATATTCAGTTTCTGAGGCAAAGAAATGCATGTTGATTCACACAGTGCTGTCATAATTGAATCACTAAAAGTTATCACTAGAATAATCTGTTTCTACCACAGGAATAAGAGTGATTGTTGTGGTGACATGAGGGCTATCTTTGAATATCTGAAGAGATGTCACGTAGAAGGAGGAGCCTGCTTGGTTTCTCCTGCTCCAGAGACAAGAACAGGAACCAATGAATCCAAATGACAAGAAAAAAGATTCCACCAAAACATCAGGAAGAACTTTCTACTGGTAAGAGGTTTAAACAGAGATTGGATGCATATCTTTCAACAGTGCTTAATTGTGTATTCCTGCATGGCAGGCGGTTAAACTAGATGGCCCTTGTGGTCCCTTCCAGCTCTCAGTTTCTATGGTTTTATGATTAGATAAGTTCCATCTCTAAATTGATTGTTGTTGTTTTCACGGGAGAGATTGTGTATACTTCTATTTGTAGGGAAAGGTGAGTGTTAAATGAATTTATGCTATGGGGAAATGGAGGATGTAAATTAATATTGGCATGTTTGCTTAAAATGGCCTTTCCTTCTGTAGAGCTTGGCAGTTCGGTGTTGCTTTCTTGTTCAGAGGCAGTGTGTGCTGAAGTGAGTGGTTGGGAAGTGAAAAGGAGAGACGGCTCTTCACAGTCTGCATGAAGCCCCCTTTGGAGCACATGCTGAGCTAACCAAGCACTGGAGCTTTTCCCTTGTATCACCATCTGTACTCCATGTCGCTTCAGACATGATTCAAACAGGTGACACAGAAGGATTGTCTAAACCTAAAGTGATATCAAGATCTATTTGCATCTTTCTCACATAGGACATCTTGCTATATGTTAAACAGATAACCTGCCTATTTGAAAATAGTGCCTTTATAGATGCGTACATCCTGCTCAGAAACCCTAGTTCACTTAGAGGGCAAAAACAAATGGAAGTAAACTTCTGTGTGTTCTTTTTTAGGAGATGAGGAACTCACTATGCAGAGACCAGGGGCCTTTACGCACTACACAATCATCTGATCGAAAGCACAGGATCAGAATTCAAAAGGACCTTAACAGATTATGGAGCTGGCCCAAACTAACAAAATGAATTTCAACAGGGAGAAGTGTAAGGTACTACACTTGGGCAGAAAAAATGAAATGCACAGAGATAGGATGGTTGACACCTGGCTTGATCACAGTACATGTGAAAGAGATGTAGGAGTCTTAGGCTCTTTCTGCTGGTGAATCAGTTCGTGCCGTTTCTTACCAGATTTTCTGGGCTCGAAACAAGGCGGACTTTCCCTCATTTCCTTCTGCACAACTACTGAGGAGGAGTGCAAGTTCATGAATCCACACTGCCTCCGCTGTGGTCACTCCCGCTACTCCCCTCACCCTGCCCCGTTGGCTGTGATTGCCCCCCCCTTTTTTTGCATGGTTTAGTCTGTCATTGCATACATGCGTAAGTCCATACTACCCTCTGGCCCCTCCTATGAGCCCTCCCCTGACCACCAATTCACATTGGTGCAAATGTATGTGTCTGCACCACTGTGAAAGTACGAATTGGATTAATCTGGGAAATTGGAAAACCAATTTCTTCCAGTTTTCAAATAGCGTGCTTTACCACCACATAGGGGCGCATTTAGTTGGAATTACATGTGGAACGAAGGTAAATAAATCAAACCTAGTCCGCTCCAAGGTGCAGAAGACCTCCGTGGCAAGATGCATTGGCCCACCTTAATAACCACATGTGGAAAGGGTCAAGCCACATGAGTCAGCAATGTGATGTGACAGCTAAAAAAGTCGATCCAATTCTGGGCTGTATCAATAGGACTATAGTGTCTAGGTCAAGGAAAGTGATAGTACCACTCTATTTTGCTTTGATCAGACCCCACCCGGAATACTGTGTGCAGTCCCTGGGCACCACAGTTCAGGAAGGATATTGGCAAGCTGGAACATGTCCAGAGGAGGTGACCAAAATGGTAAAAGGCTTGGAAACTATGCCATATGCAGAGAGGCTTAGAGAGCTGGATATGTTTAGGCTGGAGAAGAAAAGGTTAAGATGTGACATGATAGCTATGTTTTAATATTTGAAGGTATGTCATATAGAAGACAAAGCAAGCCTGTTTTCTGCTGGTCCAGAAACTAGGAAATGGAACAATGGCTTCAAACTTCAGGAGAAGATATTCCATTTAAAATTAGGAAGAACTTCCTGACAGTAAGAGCAGTTTGATAGTGAAATGCACTGCCTCAGAATGTGGTGGAGTCTCATTCTTTGGAGGTTTTGAAACTGAGGCTGGATGGCCATCTGTCAGGATGGTATATGCTTTCATGGCAGGGGTTTGGACTTGATGACCTTGGTGGTCTCTTCCAGCTCTATGATCCTATGAATTATAGCAGCATGATTTCAATCTAATTGCTACAGCTCCATCTTGTGGAATCCTGGGATTTGTAGTCTGGGGAGACATAAGAGCTCTCTGATTGAGAATTCTAAATATCTCTTCCTAAACTACAAGCCCTAGGATTCCACAAGCTGTTGCCATGGCAGTTCAAGGGGAATCACAGTGCTATAACCAGTAATGTATGTAAGTATTTTGCTCCAAGTCTCAAGCTAAGTCTCAAGTCTCTACCTTCAAGTCTAAAGTCAAGTCTCAAGTCCTTGAAGATACTTTCGAGTCAAGTCTCAAGTCTGGAAGCCCACTTTATATCCCAACCAAAATTCCAGAATTATTGGATAGAGAGAAATAAATTCAGTTTTAACAATTTAAGCAGAGTTGGCTCTCCACATTTGCAATTTTGCCATCTGCGGCTTTGGAAGAAGGGAATAGGATCCTATCTTACTCCTCATTACTGAAGATTCAAAAAATTTAGAAGGAAGGATCCTTCTTCTTCAAGCCTGTTGCCTAACGCATTTGCTATTCCCCTCTGAGAAATGCACTCACACTTTGACCTTGAGAGAGATTGCCATGTGACTAGTAGGCAAAAAGAGATGGAGGCATTGTTCAAAGTCGCAAGGTTTCTGGATGAACCTGTTATGTTACTGAACCAAGGGCATCAAGTCAGTCATTAAAAATATACAAGTCTTGAGTTGAGTTGAGTCAGTGTATTATTCATGGCCAAGTTGAGTTTGAGTTGAGTCACTGAAGTGACTTAAGTCCAACTTGAGTCCGAGTCTATCGACTCGAGTCTACATCCCTGGCTATAACTTAGTGTTTACTCACTTTATAAGGCTGAAGAGGCTCTTCCACATGGAACCATTACAGCACTACCTTAACTAGCATGGCTGCATCCTATGGGATCCTGGGATTTCTGGTTTGGTGGGGCACTGGAGCTCAATTCTGTTAGAGAATTTTAAGTACAGGCATGCCTCAGTTAACAAAGCCTCTGACAAAGTACTTCCTTTTTACAAAATCTTATGCTCATCCAGGCCCTCTTTTTCTGCTTGTTTACTAGGAAATATTTTTAGCAGTGTCAGCACTGTAAAGATAATGAGGGAGAGCTGAAAAAACACAACACAGTGTTGGGTTGCAGCAACATGTCTGTACTAAATAATGCAATAAATCTTGAGCTGGGATTCTATTCTAGCCAATCCTACTGTTGCTATGGGTGCCTGCCCACAACAGGTCAGATAAACAGCAGCAGCTTCCAGAATCCCTTACTGAGCAGGTATGAATAGCAAAAAGTTTGCTGAAGCATGTTGAGCTGCTCTTTTATGGTGCAGGAACTTATCCCTATTCATTCCATGTTATTTCTGCCTCTAGTACCAAATTTTCAGTTCAAAAACACATCAACTTTCTTAACCAAGATATACCTGTACTTCACAAAACTACAGTTTCCAGGATGCTATTGGTTGGAGCCATTATTATAACTATTTAGTGTGAAAGAGACCCAGATTTTCTTAATAATACAACAAACCCATAATAGTATTGATCAGTTGTTTGGAAAGAAAGGATACTGAATTTCATTCTCCCACACATCATCTGACCTTCCCACAAAACAGCTAATTGGCATGACATCCAGTTCTTTGGCAGGGCTACATGGCAGCATGTCAACTTAGCTGTAGGGTGTATGGGTACATTGCTGAATTTTGTAAGCATTGCTGAACCAATGCTTACAAAAGTTTTTTTGTGGTTATTACTCCCAGCATCTCTCAGCCAGTATGACTAGTGCCTGGATCATTTTGAGAGACACAGTCAAAAAACCAATAGAGGCTTATGGTTTTGACAGCAAATTTACTCTGGTTTTTAGTCAGAACTTTAACAGAACTGTCCAAAGTGCTGAATCCATGTTGAGGGTAGGGTTCAGAAAACTGGATAGCTTCTTTAAAGTATGGTTCAAAATCTAGAGCAGATTCAATTTTTTTGGAAGTCTCTATTACCAAGAATATAACTGTCCCAAGGGAGAGCTGGTGCTTCATGGTCTGTTTTGTAAGCTCTTCAGAGACACCTGGCTGGACAACGGTGAGAACAGAAGGTCAGGTTAGGTGGATTGTGGTGTGCTTAATACTGAACCTTTAGGGCAGAAGTGGGAAAGCTTCAGCTTGCAGCCTAACTTCAAAACGCTAATGCAGGCAAGAGAAGTTTCTACTGGTTTCTTTCTCCGCATATGCACACTTCAGAATTTAAAGTAGTGTTAGAGGCCTTACTATTGGTACCATCTTGTGCTATGTGATGAGAGACAGGGCCTGTTCTGTGGTGGTGTCAAGACTGTGAAATGTTTTTCCACATGAAATTCATCAGAATCCATCTTTGTGTGTTTTGTTAGAAAGAGAAGACTTTTTTTAATTTGATGCCTATCTTGGGCCTTTCCGCACTACATGGTTATAGTGCTACTATTCCACTTTCAACATCCTGTGGAATTCTGGGGTTTGTAGTTTGGTGAGGCACTGGAGCTCTCTGACTGAGAATTCTAAATGCCGCTCCCTAAACTGCAAACCTCAGGATTCCATAGGATGCTGCAAGTGGAATAATAGCACTATAACAGTGTAGTGCGGAAATGACCCAGGACTACCAATAAGCTTCAAGCTTGAATATTGTAAGCGTGTACAATTAGTGGCAAAACATATTTTGCTGTATGAGAAACTTAGCTATGGCCTACAATCTGAAATTCACTACAAAATTGTATATATCAGTCAAGCCAGATTATAGAAAATGAAATGAAAGCCAACCAGTGATTGCTGGATAGATTGTGGCCAAGAAATCCTCTACCATATATTTTAAAGCACAGTCCCAAAGCAATATTATTCTAGGGAGCAATCACTATGTCTTATTGGAAATATAATTGAGAAAGCAGCCGTTAAATTTATCATGAAATAAGGAATGCAGTGGATCAGATTATCTGAATGAAACTGTAAGGAGTACAGAAGGTTATTAAAATACACTTGGTGGGAAAATGTACAGTAACTATCTAGAATCTGTTCTAGGGCCTTTGTCTGAGAGCGATATCATGAAGCATGTGCTACAAAATAAATATTAACATTTCTGTATAAGGACAGTTCGTTCCTTGCCATTTTTCATGGTTTTATTAATTTAAATGAATGGTAAAGTGTTCATGGTTTCTGTCACTGAAATTTGTGTTTAAAATGAACTAGTCAAAGTTGACTAGGTATAGTTATTAACCTTTTGATTTGTCATACGTAAATAGAGAATGTGCACAACTACAAGGATTTTAATGAACAAACTAACAGTTATAATTTTGGAATATATGTATTTGGGTCTATCAGCATCTTGGTGCTGATCATTATATGAATCATCCCCCCAAACTGTCTGTATAAAACAAAGGAAATAAAACAGAAGATGGAATGACTCATACAAAGGAGAATCACATGCACACACATACAGAAAGAGAAATAGAGAGAGAGAAAGAGAGAGAGAGTGTGTGTTTGTGAGAATTTGTTATCACTGCCTCCATCTGTCAAAGCTTATGCTTTTGGATTCATTTCTAGATATAGTTTCTTTAAAGGATCAAAACAAAAGGGAATGTATGAGTCACTTGGTCTAGTTCTTCCTCTCAAGTATTCCTTCCAGGCATATATTATTTAGTCTTTGCTTGAATGCTACCATAGGAAGAGAGTCTATAGTTCTTTTGCCTTAACTTGATGGTTTCCTGAACAGTTTTGATGGATGATGGAGAGATAAATGTCAAGGAGGCAGTGTGAGTAATACCACACATTTCAAGAGCATTGTTTCTCACATTATCTTACTGGCTTCTGGTCTGTGGTGTTATTCCAGAACACAGTTCTGGTAGCTTTGGTACAAGGGTAGTTTGCATTTTGGTCTCTTGCTGGCAGGATTAGAGCTAGAGGAAGGAGGCATGACAATTGGGGGAAAGGAATCAATAGTTTAAGGTATGCAGATGATACCATTTTGCTTGAAGAAAATTGCAAAGACTTGGAATGACTCCTGATAAAAATCAAGATGCAAAAGTAGGGTTGCAGCTGAATATTAATTAAAACAAAAAATAATAACCATAAATGATCTCTGTAACTTTAAAGTGGGTAATGAAGACGTTGAAATCATTAAAGATTTTCTGTACCTTGGCTCTGTCATTAACCAAAATGGAGATTGTAGTCAAGAAATCTGAAGAAGACTTTGACTTGGAAGGCCAAGAAATTAGATAACAGTCTCAAGTATAAAGACATATCATTAAATACACAAGTGAAAATCATGCAGATCATAATAGTTATGATTTCTATGTATGATTGTGAAAACTGGGCAGTGAAGAAATCTGACAGGAAGAAAGCTCATTTGAAATGTAGTGCTGCAAAAAAGTTCTGTGGGTACCATGGACTGCTAAAAAGATAAATCAATGAGTCTTGGAAGAAATCAAGGCTGAAACAAAGATGACTAAACTAAAGCTATCATGCTTTGGAGATATCATGAGTTGACATGACTCATTGGAAATGATGGATATGCTGGAAAAAGTGGAAAGCCATAGAAAAAAGACAGGCCACACTACAGGTGGATTGATTCAATCAAGATAGCCACAATCCTCAGTTTGCAAGACCTGAGCAGGGCAGTAAATGACCGGGGCTCTTGGAGGTTTCTGATAGGGTCACCATAAGTTGAAGTTGACTTGATGGCAAATAACAACAACTTTTGCTGGCATCACCCTATGGCCTTGTCCAGTAAGCCCAATACATCTTTTGCTCTGGGAGTTCAAGGCAGTTGCAAGCAAAAGGATCCTCACTGTAGTGTAGTAGAACACCTGCCTATATGGTTTGGAGATTGATCTTGCTCCTTAACCCTGCCTTCTTGTTTTCTCTTTGGTACTGGTTGGATCTTTCATTCCGACCACTGGCTTGTTGCCTAGCTGTCTCAAGCCTACTGTCCCTGATGTAACCCTGATGTGATGTTATTGATGGCACATGATGATCTCCTGATCCCTCATTCTGGCTGCAAAATCAGGGAGGACATGATGGAGAGTATATTTGTATAGTGATTAGCAATTTGTATCAAGGAGTAAAGATCCCAATGGCTAAAGAAACAAATTAAGGCTTCACTGTAAGAGCTCCATTAACAATAGGAAAGCTCTCTAAGAGTGCTAACACTGAACTGAATTAGTTTCACTTTTAGCAGCAATGAAAGAATCAGAGGGTGGGAAGAAAAGAGCTGGAAAAAGTCCTAAGAGCCTCAGCTGACATCTCTGAGAGATTAAGATAGGTGGATAAAAAAGGAGAAAACTTTTGGTCACTGGGAACTACAGTACTTCATCCTAACACTACCGGTTTAAGGTACCTTCAACTCTTTATGCACTGAGCATCATTGCATTTCCAACAAATCAGAACTCTTCCTTGTTTTTTAAGAAGTCAGTCTGATACTCCCTGATTGGCCATACTGCACTGTCAATTTCATTGCCATCAGAGTAGTCAGTTACAGTTACAGTTACAGTTACTATTTTTTAAAAGTAGGACTCTGCTTTCCTGTTTGTGACATATGATGTAGCTATATTTTAGTTACATTGTTAAAAATCTGAATGCTACAAACTGTACCAAACATGGTCCCATCTTGTCCACCCTGTCACTGCCTCATTGCCCACAACAAAGCAAGAAGCTGCAACACAAGGCATAACACAAGCCAACGTTTGAACAAAGTGATATTCCTCCTGGCAGAGACTGGTGGTTCCCAATTCAGCAGGAAGCGAATCCACTCTGGGTTTCATTCCCAACTTTAAATGTGAGATCCAAGATCTCTTGAATGTCTTTTTTTTAAAAAATAAAGTTACAAGCTTGGTGGATGAAGGGAATGCTGTGGACGTACTGTACCTTGATTTCAGTAAGGCCTTTGACAAGGTCCCCCATGATATTCTTGCAAACAAGGTAGTAAGATGTGGCTTAGACAAAGCTAAGAACTTCTTTATGGTAGGAGCCATTTGACAGTGGAATATGCTGCCTTGGAGTGTGGTAGAGGCACCTTCTTTGGAGGTTTTTAAACAGAGGCTGAATGGCTATTTTCTGGGATGCTTTCAGTGTGTGTTCCTGCATGGCAGGGGGTTGGATTCAACGGCTGGTGTGGTCTCTTCTAAGGCCCTTTCCACACACGGTTATTAAGGTGGGCTAATGCGTCTTGCCATGGAGGTCTTCTGCACGTTGGAGCGGACTAGGTTCAGTTTATTTACCTTCGTTCCGCACGTAATTCCGACTAAATGTGCCCCCATGTGGTGGTAAAGCACACTATTTGAAAACCGGAAGAAATCGGTTTTCCAATTTTCCCGATCGATCCGATTCATACTTTCACATTGGTGCAGACACATACATTCGTGCGGGGGAGGCCTCATGGGAGGGGCCAGGGGGTCGTATGGACTTTCACAATGATGTACTAAACCATGCAAAAAAAAGGGGGGGCAATCACAGCCGACGGGGCGGGGTGAGGGGAGTAGCGGGAGTGGCCACGGCAGAGGCAGTGTGGATTCAGGAACTCGCACTCCTCCAAATCAGAATGGAACATACGCAGTAGCTATGCAGAAGGAAATGAGGAAAAGTCCGCCTTGTGAAATTCCCAGAAAATCCAGTAAGAAACGGCACGAACCGATTCACCGG
The DNA here is from genome assembly GCA_948472985.1 of Iguana delicatissima. NCBI lineage: Eukaryota > Metazoa > Chordata > Lepidosauria > Squamata > Iguanidae > Iguana > Iguana delicatissima. The sequence goes on along the minus strand of CAOKZL010001932.1, from coordinate 119,246 downwards.
CCTTGTGCAGAAAGGGCCTAACTCTATGATTCTATGATACTGGTCCCTAACTACAATGTCGGTTCTACAGCTCTGTTGTGTTGGTTGAAACAACAACAACGTGAGCAGGAGAGGAATGTACTTGTTCCCACTGTGGTGGTAGCCACCTTCTTCCTTCATGGCTTACTGAGACAGAATCCTCAAAGACTAGAGGAACTAAAAACTTATCTGCTGAGGCCCTACATGAAGCAGGCCCAGTGTAATGCTCCCCCATACAGTTTCATGTCCTCCCATACCCTGACAACTGTCAAGCGCTCCAGAAGGGCCTCTCCTGCTGATTACTGGTGGGTGGAGACAGAGGAAGAAGGCAGTTCAGACGATGAAGCAGCAACTGACCTCAGCTCAAAGTGGAGGAGACAGAAGCATATGCTCATGGACGGAGTGCAACTTTCTTTTACTACCCCTTGGAGCCATGACCAGCTGATGCTTCATCAGCTGAATTGTCTCCACCTTCTGTTCCCTCCTCATGAATAAGAGGCAGCTGCAGTAGCAGTTCTTCCTGGGCCTTAACAGCAGCTGGGGGGTTAGGTTTGAGATGAGGAACCATGAGCTAAAAAATACCCATCTAAAAAAGGGGCAAACCTGTGAATAAGCCCCACTTACGTGTACACATGATACTAAGAGAATCCCATCTATGTTATAGTGCAAAAAGAATGAAATTATCTCTCATTAAATTACAATCATAATGTAACACATGTCAGGTAACTAATTATCTGTAAGAATTTAACTGTGGTCTCTGAGTAATGAATTATCTGTGGATGGCACATGTACTCAGATGTCAGCCTGGATGTCCATTCTTTCACACTGCATTATTTTCACTTGGATGTGCTTTCATTTGTACGTATAAATGTGTCTCGCTACACAGTTTTCCCAAACAACTGAATAAAGGAACAGAATAGAAAGAAGAATATGGTCCTTTTCACAGTGTCACAAACTGATGGGAAAAATCCCAACAACCTCATACCTGAGACAGGGAGGAGGTTCATGAAGGATCAAAAATTATTGCAAAATTGTGGCTGAGTACTAGTTGGGATAGCTTTACAACAATTAAAAAAAAAAACTGGACCCAAGTAGAAGCTTTTAAAAATATGCTTTGTTTCTGTTTCAGTTTTGTTAATACAATCCTAGCAGTTATGCTGCTAGATTGAATTGGGTATATCATAGATTATATACCCTGCGAAAAGTGGTTTACTATCTTTATAATAACTAATTTTAACTTTCTGTTAAACAACTGCAACTTTTCAATAAAGTGCACCAGCTGTTGCTCATGCTTCTGGACCTAAGTAGAGGTTTAGTATCAAGAGAATATGCTCTCTCGAAAATTATTTGCTTATTGTATAGCTCTCAGAAAATTACCTATTTTTGTTTTAAGAAAATATCATAAACAATTCAGTCTGTTCCAGGTTTCCAGTGATGTGCTTTAAATCAAAGCAAGCCATTTCACAATGAGATTGTTCCCGGGTTATTTAAGAAGACAATGTTCCTAGAAAAGGCTGCGATTTGAGCAAAAAAAAACAAAAAAACACTGCATTACAGCATTACAGAATGCCACCTTATAAGCAGCTTCTGATATGGGTTGACTTTTAGACAGCTACAAAAGACAGACTTGTAGGGCAGAAGGGGTTTTAACAATGACATTGCTGCATATGGTATAGCCCTGGTCTGTGAAAAGGCAGGCAAGCTGACTATTGAGGTTCAGTATAAATAAAATGAAAGCTCCACTGATTTCATTGAGACAGGCATGACTAAATAGAACCCAAGTTGCAAGTTCTGATGAACAAAGGTCTTATCATGTGTTCTTTGGTCTATTCAGTTGCTTCAGAAAGGCATTGAGATGGACCACTGTGAATACTACTGATTACCTTTCTCTAAAGGCTGGCCAAAATCATTTTGTTGCCTCAGGTGGAATGTGTGTATGTGCCTTCAGTTCATCTGTTATGATGACTCCCATGAATTTCATAGGACTTTCCCACTATTTTGGATCATTACCGGCCCGTCTCTAATATTCCATTTCTAGGCAAGGTTCTGGAGCACATGGTAGCCTCTCAGCTACAGGGGTTTCTGGATGAAATGGATTATCTAGATTCATTTCAATCTAGTTTCAGGCCAGGCTATGAGACTGAGACGGCTTTGGTCACCTTGGTGGATGACCTACACCAGGAACTAGACAGGGGGAGTATGTCCCTGTTGGTTCTGCTGGACTTCTCAGCAGCTTTCGATACCATCGACCATGGTATCCTTCTGGGTCGCCTTGCAAGGATGGGACTCGGAGGCATTATTTTACAGTGGTTCCATTCTTTCTTGGAGGGACGAACCCAGAAGGTGATGCTGGGGGAATCCTGTTCAACCTTCTATCCTCTGGCCTGCGGGGTCCCACAGGGTTCGATCTTGTCCCCCATGCTATTTAACATCTACATGAAATCGCTGCAAGAGGTTGTCTGGAGTTTTGGGGTTTGGTGTCACCAGTATGCAGATGACACCCAAATTTATTACTTCTTTCCACCACAAGCCAAGGAAGCTGTCTTGATCTTAAAACAGGGCTTGACATCAGTAATGGACTGGATGAGGGCAAACAAGTTGAAACTTAATCTAGACAAGACAGAGGTGCTCCGGTCAGTAGAAAGGCAGATCAGGGAATAGGGATTCTGCCTGTTAGATGGGGTCACACTCCCTCTGAAGACATAGGTTCGCAGTTTGAGAGTCCTCCTGCATTCAACTCTGAGCCTGGAAGCCCAGGTTTCAGCAGTAGCCAGGAGTGCATTTGCACAATTAAAGCTTGTGCGCCAGTTGCGCCTGTTTCTTGAGACATCAGACCTGGCCATGGTGACACATGCCTTGGTTACATCCCGGCTGGATTACTGTAACGTGCTCTACATGGGGCTGCCTTTGAAGAGTGCTTGGAAACTTCAGCTGGTCCAAAGAGCTGCAGCCAGGTTGCTAACTGGAGCTGGTTACAGGGAGCATACAACCCCCCTGCTGCAACAGCTCCACTTGCTGCCGATCTGTTTCCGGGCACAATTCAAAGTGCTGTTGATGACCTTTAAAGCCCTACACGGCTCAGGTCCAGGTTATTTGAAGAACCATATCCTCCCTTATGAACCAGCTTGGGCATTGAGATCTGCAGGAGGGGCCCTTCTCTTAGTCCTACCACCCTCACAGGTGCATTTGGTGGGAACACGGGAGGGGGCCTTCTCAGTGGCTGCTCCCAAACTCTGGAACTCCCTGCCCAAAAAGGTTAGACTGGCACCCTCTCTGCCTACCTTCAGAAAACAGCTAAAAACATTCCTCTTCCAGCAGGTATTTTATATGTAATTTGTATCGGTGCTGGTCATTTTAATTGTTATTTAATTGATATTTTAATGCTGTTTTTATATGTATTTTAACATGTTTTAATTATTATTGTGGTTTAATTTTCTTTTAACTTTTCTATATGACAGTTTTTACTTATGTTTCTTTTAATGGCTGTAAGCCACTTTGAGTCCCGTCGGGGAGAAAAGCGTGATAAAAGATAATAATAATAAATAATAATAGTACCTGGTATTCATTGCCAGTCTCCCATCCAAATATTAACCAGGGCTCATTCTGCTTAGATCAGGGTGATGACCAGGTCAGATGGGATCTGGTGAATTTGGGTATTTAAGTTGTTTTCAGATGGAGTAGGAATGCCTTTATACACAATGTGCATGCATAAGCATACACATGTACATAGGACTAAAAGCCAGCCAAGATATTTGGCACAAGAGTTAGAAATTTCTCAAGGGCGTCTCACCAATCTCCAAAAGTTAGAAAAAAAAGTAATAATGAAAAATGAAACAATAATTTGCTGCCCCTTCCTGACACCCAATATTTGCTGCCTCAGGCAGCTGCCTCATCTTGACTAATGGTAGGGCTGGACCTGTTTGATTCTGACTTACTGGAAGATTTAAAAAGATGCTGCAGGCAGAATTGCTAACAAGCCTATTTTGCAAAATGAGGTCTTTCATAAGATGCATTTCTTTTTCATGTTCAGTGGTAATATCCCAGTAGGAGATGCTGTTGAAACAATTTAAAAAGATACTTTGAAGCAATGGATGTTCAGTTCTTAATAAATAGAAAAAGGCAAGTGAACAGCAGCCTGATGACGGAGTAGATTTTCCAGTCGCATATGATCCCATTCAGCCAAGTCTGCATCTCCACCTCCTCTCCATGGGTAGAATTTTATAGCCACTGAAGAAAGTTGTGACTGGTGAAAGGAGCTCAGCAACATGCAAAACAGTCATAGCCAATCTGAATAAACCGTACAAGTACTGAATTAAACCTGTGAAAAGGGCATCTGAAATTAAGACCTGCAGACTTCTAAAATATCTACATACATTTAAAACGTTAAAATTTGACAATTTAATTGCCAAGTAACATGTTTCAATGCAAAAAGGAAATCTGTATTTTGAATGTGGAATTTCAAACTCAGTTCAAGTGATTTTAGACCTGTTGGTGTTCCTTGATTATTTCAGTTTTGGCCAACCATGTATGAAATCCTATAAACTAGTAGCTTCAATCAGTAATTGGCATTTCTTACAATTAATGAGATACTAAATACCACTGCATGCTCTTTATTGTATTTTATACAACAAAAACATGGTACAAATATTCTCATATATGGTTAGCATTACCAGGTCAGGATTATACTAGGTCCTGAAATTTCAGGGCCAAAACTTAGGATCTAGAGATGATCCCCTTGTGCACAGTATATTGAGCATCAAGCACAGCTGCAAGGAGTGTAGCATTCAAATTTTAAAAAAAGTCTAAAATTGAAAAAAAAATATGGACACTTTCCAAGCCTGTGTTCTTGCCCTGAGGTTCCTCACCTTGAGTACAAGAGAAGAAGATCTAGGCTCTGAGATCTGGGGAACCTAGCATGGTATGTCAGAGCAGACTGCTTTCAAGCTATTGTCCTGGAAACCCTGGGTTCTTCATCAGTAAAAAGAACAGCAAACACCTCACCTTCTACATGTGATGCTTCCATACATCAGAGTGGATTCTCCCTTTCTCTGTTCCATAAGTTACCCTCCCTCAATTAAAAAAACCAGGTCTTTACAATCTATAGCAAACTCCTTATGTGTTTCATTGGTGTTCAAGATATTTAGATATACTCACTAGTAAGGGCTAGAAGTCCTACCAGACTACAATTCCAGAGATCTTTACTCTTGGAATTTCCATCTGGTAAGGCATTTAGACCTAGTGAAGGTTCAATGAGCAGTTTTCCCCTCTTCACTCCCCAAAGCTATTTTTTGCAGTCCTTCACCTCTCCAAACTCCCCATTTCCTGATCAAAAAATGAGGGTGAATTGCTTTTCAACTAAGAAATGATAATTCACCTTCTATGTAATTGAAGCCGGAGCCTGTTCTGCTGTTTAACATTTTTAAAAGCTGTTTTTTCCAAACCAGAGGTGAATTTCTGGCTGTATCTATTTGGGAGGAGCATTTCTGGCAGGCCAGGAAAAGTCTCAGGTTAATAAAACTGGCCATGAGGTCCACTACACGTGCTCACCCCAAGTGTAGGGATTCATTACAGAGAGTTTCCCTGGATGGCTGAGTGCCCCTGTGAGGCGCCATGGCACATAAATCAGCACAGTTATCAGCACTGAGGGAATGAAACAAGCAAAATTTTACATCCCTACTAGAGAATCACAGTGCTCTAGGGGAAATCATAGCATTACTTAGAATTACATTTGCAGCCAGATCTTCCTACCATCATAGCAGTAATTTCAATTAACTGAGATGGGTGACAATAGCTCAATGGTCCATACGCCTGCTTATGTAAAGGTGTGAGCAGAGTCACCATGGCTGAAATCCCGTTGGTTAGTCTCACATAGAGTAGACCAACTGAGGCAACTGTTGAATGGTGAGTCAACACACAGGTAAATGAAAGTGTGATAATGAGTCAACTCTAGTTGAGACTGCCAATAGGTTTCAGGCTGCTGTTTTTCCCCTCCCTTCCTAATTTTCCACACATTAAGGAAAAGTCCTATATTTGCACGGGGGAAAGTCCTATATAATACAAATGTCTATAGAAAGAAAGCACATGCACACCTTTAGGCTTCCACAATATACTCTATGGAGTTCTGTACTCTGTAGCTACCCTACTAACATCTCGTTGTACACAGTTGGAGATCCTTTCTGCAACATTTGCATTATACACATGAATCCAGAGGTGTTACCCCAAAAGATGGGTAATTTGGAGATCCACCTGCAATGCCAATGCCTCCTTGAACCAGTGGGGAATATTAGCTCAAAGGGGAGGCCTGTGAGAGGAGGGGTAACCTAACAGGATCTTTTACACTTATGTATACCTGTACTAATTCAGAAACACCAGTTGGAGATTCAAATAATGTTTTGTTTTATTGGGGGAATTAACAATCACACACATACAAGATCCAAGCAGTCTCACAGTCATTCAAGGCTAATTGAAGGAAAAGGGAGGAAGAACTGGATAACGAGAAGTTACCGTGAAGTGGGTGATATTTACCTATCCTGCAGAGAAGAGATGAAGCGATGTGGCTCAGACTAAGGGTCCAAAGGTAGTAGAAGAACAGATATTGGAACAACAGAGTGACAGCTAATGTCCAGAGTACTGCAAGTTATCTGGCTCAGAGCCAGGGTTTAAGTACCCTGTTTCTGCCCCAAGGAGAAGGTGCCAATGGCTCTTTGGCGGAGTAGACAATGAGAGGGATGGTCCAGAACAAACTAATGACTTTAGCATTAAGTGACAAAGGACTGATGGGCATCCCAATGGCTCCATAATGGCTGGGCAGGTAAGGAAACAAAGGAGACATTCGGTGGGAAGAGGGAGTGGATTGAAGGCAATTGAAGGCAGTTGGGCTATTGCTGCCAAAGGTAAAATCACTGAGGGACCTTTTGCAAGTCCATTATCACTAGAGCTCCCTTGACTATGACCTGGCCATGCCCTGACCTATTTTCGCATTGCATGTGTTCAGCCAGCCCTTTTCACCAGCATAGCTTTACAACCATGTCATACTAATTTATATTTCATGCCAATTAAATATTTCCCAATTACATCATGAAGTGGGGGGTGTATGAAAGCACTATAATTTTTTTTAACATTAGGGATGGAGTTATGTGACACATCTTCTTTCACGTACAATCATAAATTTGGAAAGGTCTACAAGAGCATCTAGTCAAACCCCTCACCATGTAGGAATGCACAACTCAAGCACTCCTGAAAGACAGCTGTTCAACCTATTCCACTATATGTACTCAATCTATTCCCCTTACAATCAAGAAGTTATTAACTTTTAGGTAGAATCTCCCTTCTTGTAATTTGAATCCACTGGCTTGTGTTCTAGAGCAGCAGGAAACAAGCTTGCTCTGTCTTCTACATGACATCCTTTCAGGTAAATACCTGAAAATACTTTTAAATAGGGCTATCATATACCTGTCAGTCTTATCTTAGCCAAGCTAAAGATACCCAGCAACCCAGGCTGTTCTTTATAAGGCTTGTTTTCCATACCTTTCACCATCTTGATTATTCTTTTCTGAACATATTCCATACCCGTGAACCTGCACCCCTCGCCTGTCTGTTGGCTACAGTAATCCCCTGTCTAAGGTTAGTGTTACTTTTTAGAGTATGCACCTGAGGCAGAATTTCACCTTCCCCAAAGCAGTGGTATTTCTAGTACAATCTAAAGGACCTGGAACAGCAGAATAATATTTTTAATGATAGAGCAGGACAGAGAAAAATTAACATCTGATACCTGGCTTCTCCTCTGACCTTTAACCTGTTGGATCCATCTCCCCTTGCCTTTGGGATTCACATTTTCTTCCAAAGCACATCCCATGGACAGGAGTAATACATTTTAGGATATTTCTCCATGCATTATTAAGTGCCAAAAAGAGCTTTGGTGCTTTGAAATATGTTCTCATTAGCTGTAATTAAATCTTAAAATACTCCTGCAGGCCTGGTTCAAATACAAGTCCTCATCAAGTTTCTATTTTTCTCATTAAAGCTCTACTTTTTCACAAAGTGCTTTATATACAGAAAAAAGTATCCAAGGTAAAAGCTTCCAGTAAGCATATTCTGAAATCCTGGATGTACATGCATTGCAGAATTCCTCAATCATGGACTCCAATACATCACACGACACCCCAGTTTCATATTAATTAGTACATAATTGCTGGATAAGGATATTTGCAGTTAATAAAAAAAGAAAGCCACAATCCTTACAAATTAATTAGCAGTGCAATTCCAAAACAGTGATATATCTTTTTCGCCGTTCCTTTGCCAGTTATCACAACGCTGATCAGAAGTTTATGAAGTGATTATAGAATCATAGAATCACAGTTCAACCCCCTGCCATGCAGGAACACACATTAAAGCCCTCCTGACAGATGGCCATCCAGCCTCTGCTAAAAAAAACCCTCCATAAAAGGAGACTCTGCCACACTCCGAGGCAGCATATTCCACTGCCAGACAGCTCTGACCGTCAGGGAGTTCTTCCTGAGGTTCATGTGGAATCTTCTTTCCTGCAGCTTGAATCCATTGCTCCTTGTCCTAGTCTCTGAAGCAGCAGAAAACAAGCCCACTCCCTCCTCAACATGACATCCTTCAAATATTTAAACATGGCTATCATGTCCCCTCTCAATCTTCTCTTCTACAGACTAAGCATACCCAGCTCCCTAAGCCATTCCTCATAGAGCATGGCTTCCAGACCCTTCACCATTTTGGTTGCCCTCTTCTGGGCACACTCAGCTTGTCAAAATCTTTCTTGAAATGAGGTGCCCAGAACTGGACACAGCATTCCAGATGAGGTCTAACCAATGCAGAATAGAGTAGTACCACTGCCTCCCTTGATCTAGACACCATACTCCTATTGATGCAACCAAGAATTGTGTTTGCTTTCTTAGTTGCCGCATCACACTGTTGACTCATGTTCAGCTTGTGGTCCACTAAGACTCCTAAATTCCTTCACATGTACTGTTATCCAGCCATGCGTCCCCCATCCTATATTTGTGCATTCCATTTTTTCTGCCTAAGTGTAGGGCCTTACATTTCTCTCTGTTGAAACTCATTTTGTTAGCTTTGGCTCAGCTCTCTAATCTGTCAAGGTCCTTTTGAATTTTGGTCCTATCCTCTGGAGTATTAGCAACCCTCGCCAATTTAGTATCATCTGCATATTTGATCAGCATGCTCTCTTTTCCTTCATCCAAGTCATTAATAAAGATATTGAATATCACTGGGCCCAGGACAGAACCCTGCGGCACCCCACTAGTCACTTCTCTCCAGGATGAAAAGCAGCCATTGGTGAGTACCCTTTGGATTTGGTGAGTCAACCATTTACAAATCCACCTAACAGCAGCCCTGACCAGCCTGCATTTTACTAGCTTCTTTGCAAAAATGTCATGGAGAACTTTGTCAAAGGCCTTACTGAAATCAAGATATGCCACATCCACAGCATTCCCTTCATCTATCAAGCTTGTAACTCTGTCATAAAAAGAGATAAGATTACTCTGGCATGACTTATTTCTGAGAAATCCATGTTGACTTTTAATGATCACGGCATTGCTTTCTAAGTAATTACAAACTGACTGTTTAATGATCTGCTCTAGGATCTTTCCTGGTATTGATGTCAGGCTGACCGGATGGTAATTATTTAGGTCCTCTTTTTTCCCCTTTTTGAAGATGGGGATGACATTTGCTCTCTTCCAGTCTGCTGGGACTTCTCCTGATCTCCAAGAGTGCTCAAAGATTATTGCCAGTTGTTCTGAAATTACTTTTGCCAGTTCTTTTAATATCCTTGGATATAACTCATCTGGCCCTGGAGACTTGAATTCATCTAGCGCAGCCAGGTATTCCTGTACTACTTCCCTACCTATTCTGAGCTGCATTCCCGCCTGATCCGCACCCCCCAGGTTGAGTACTTCTTTCCTTTTGGGAGAAAATCAAGGCAAAGAAGGTGTTGATAAGGCAAAATTTGACATAAAGCAAGTACATGTAAATCCATCAAATTTATACAGACATCATGGTTTAAACCATTTTGGTTTGCAGAAGAAAGATATTTAAGGTACCGGTAAATGTCCCCCAAATCCTTTTAGTACACATAACTTTGTCAGATGTCTCCTAGAATATGGGTGTTACTACTCACAAATGAAAAGCTTTATACACCTGTTCCTATCTTTTTTCTTTCATGGATTTTCTTCTCATAAGAAAAAAGTAAGAAGAATCAGACAGGAAACATGGGATAGCTGCAAACTGAAGACAACACAATCCGCCTCTGCAAGTGGCAGCTTGTCGCTCTTGCATTAACAAGCTGGTGAATCCGCTAAACCATATCACCTCAGGGGGTGACTTTAAAATTCACACCAAAACCCAGAGCATATTCACCAGCCACTTGACATGGTAGGCAGTAGCTGTCACTGCAAATTTCAGAGAATGGGGTGTTTTGTGACCTTAAAAAGGTCATCCTAGAAACACTCAAATGAGCCTTAATGCTTCTAAGCTAGCTTTATCCAATTCAAGGTACTGTTAGAGCAGTTTTCAGTGGAAGGTTGTAGGACAACAATTGGATAAGATTAACTACACACTCAGAGTTTCCTGCTTGAGACTCCTAGATTCAGTAATTTTTACCTCAGAACAGCCCATCAGTCATGGAGGGCATCATCAACTTCCTTCTTCTCTACATTTATAATGTCTCTTTGTAAAGTTCCATAGAAAGGCAAGGTTTGGAGGAACTGCTGCATTCTTCCTACAGATACAAAGAGGGAATTACTTCAGATGTGGTCAGAAGAAGAAGGAAGAGAATTATGGTGGCTAAGTGGCAATGCACTTTTGGTGTTTCCCCATGCCCCTGGGTATGTTTACTTAGTTCATGCATGCCAAAGAATAAAGGGAGAAAATTACATCAGCACAAGCAGATGGATGACTAGGCACTGCAAGAATTTTATCATCTCCTAAAACATGTTTGTATATATGGGCAAAAGCTAGAAATGAAGAAAGAGCAAAAAAGAAGTTGATGCTAAATAGAAAAAAGGGTGGGATGCCAGTCTCATGGCTTCTGATGTCTCTCTCCTCCAGTTGGACACATCGGAAGGCACCAGAAATCCAAGCCTAGTGAATAGGGTGGGGGAACGCATACCCACAAACTTTTGAAATACAGGCATCATCAACACTACAATAACAGAATGCCAAGTCCTTTTGTCTGTGGTCTTGATCTCAGTGATTACGTGGCAGGAGATTGCTAGAAGGGGGCATGTAGGACTTGCTGATCCCATGGCTTCTCATCTGCTGAAGTGCTGCTAAAGTAGTAGTAGGCAAATTGTATCCTGTGGGTTGTATGCAGCCTCTTAGATCTCACTTTTGTGACAACTGAGGCCCATAACAGTCCTCAAAGCCCTCCAAACCCCAGTTTTTAAAAACAGGGCAATATTTCAGCAATTTCTGCTCCAAAACCACACAGAAATTCCAAAAACAGAAAAAATACCCCACTCCACTGCCACAAGCATTCCAAAACCTCTTGCAACTCCTTAATTACTCCATTTTCATCTACAGACCCTCTCAAAAAATGGCACAGGGAATTAGGAAATATGATTTCCTGTTACTATTTTGAGAAAGACTGCAGAGGAACATGTTCATTTGGGGGCCTGATGGGGGATGCGGCCTGCTGGTGGTCTAGGGGACTGTGGCCCCCATGCTGTTGCCCATCCATGCCCTAAACTCACAAGTGAGCAATACCTTTGTATAACCTTTGTAACTATAAAGTTACAAATCGTTCAAGGTTTCAGGTTCCCCAGAACTTCACTGGGTTAGATAGCAACGTGTGCTTCCACCTCCCATTTTTACAATTTGTGTACTCTCCAGGTATCCCAATATGGCAGGACCAATCCTGATTAATCCTCTATCATCCCACTTTTTCAACTGCTTTTAAAATGTTCCAGTTTCTTTTTTCTCCTCCCATTTTCCTTCTTTGTCCTCAGCATATTTCAGTTTCTGCAAACCGAGCTCAAAGTGCAAAAGTTGTTTGCAATCAATTAACTCCATGGGGGTGGGGGACAACAGGGGGTGCCCTTGGCAAAAGCAAAAGCAAACATTTTCTGTTTCTCCTAGGTAGTTTATTCCTTGACGTCCTGACCACGCTCTGATGCTGTTTTGGCTACACATATCCCAGTTTTCATCTGTGAAATGTTGGAAGGTAAGCATTTTGCCTGATGAAGAGTTTTAGAGAACTTGAAAGCTTGAACGATATGTACATTTTGTGAACTTCTGTGTGAGACTGCAGAACTGCTTTAACAACTGGAAACTGCTCTGGATCACTTGTGCATAGTTTGCAATCAAGGGTCTGTGAGTGCATTGTTATTTGTGCTAGCAGAATTTCACAGCTGGATATGAGCTAAAGTAAACCATAGTGACCAAAGTTGGCACACAGGACAAAAAGATTCCTCAGGGGCCTTTCCATGGAAGTTGTTGGTTTTTCACAACACCTAAATTCTGTTACGTGAAATGTTCTCTACACTCTGGCTCATAGTAGGGTCAGCCATGCCCAGCAGAGGGATGAACTGAAATCATACATGGATTTTATCCATGGAACATCCCTAACAGAAAAGACAGTACAATAACTAGATTTTTTAACTGACGCTAATACTGTTCCGGAAGTCTGTTTGTATAACATGAATGGAACCCAGGTCTGTTGAGGATGGAATCAGTTATCCATTCTATCAAACTTTGATGATCCCCATAAACTTTTGAAATTCCAATTTAGTGCTTTTACTATTTCTTAAATTAGGCCTCAAAACTGACTTTCATTTGATCTGTTCCAGCTGGAGCCTAAGGTCACAGCAAAAGGGAATCTTTGTTTTATGATGAAGTTATGCTTTAAATATTTTCATTTGCTCCGTATGGATTAAGAATCCAAGAGTACATTCCATGGCTGAATGGGAGTAGGGGGTAGGTGGGTGTCAGGTCCCTTGGTGTTATTGTTTAACCGGCTTTCACATTATTTTTTAAAAGGATTTATAGACTGCTCCTGATTCACAGGGCCTTCCCGTAAATGAACATTCCACTGTTCTTTGAGGGGGTTATGGTGTCAGCTTGGGAGAATATATGGAAAAATGAAAAATGAGTTAATTTTTTTAAAAAAGTGGTTACCCTCCCCATCTGTTAAAATACAGTTTTGTGGCAGGAAATAAGGTTTTGCAATGTTATATGAGCCAAAGTTTTCACAGTAAAATATGTGGTCTGCAGGCCCCTCCACAAACCGAGAATCAGCCAACTAAAAATGGAAAAGACATTATGCAACCCTATAGACAAAATCCAAACCTAATGTTGAGGCACTCTAATGAAAGGGAATGTATAGTCCTGCCTTCTATAAGACCTTTAGGGTACACTCTGTTCCCTTGGACATTAAACAAGTCTATGTGTTTTAGTCAATGTGTTCCAGAATTCCCCTGCTTTCTCTGTTCTCTGGGTGTTTCAGATCTTTCACATCTGTGAGCAAGAACTCATTACAGCTTATTATACCACAGAGTTTGCCTTTCTTTCTTTTTCCTCCCCCCCCCGCTTTTTTTTTAAAGCAATAGTAAAACCAAGTTTTGTGATGTTGACAGGTTATGGACCGTAGTCCAGCAACTCAAATAAGGGGGAAAAATAGATGTTAAGTCTTTTGTGAAAAATGTGCAGAGTTACCTTTTCATCATTGTTGTGTTTCTCTACAAATCTTTTAATAGTATGTTATATATATATATATATGATTGCAAAGGGAGCATAATATACTATATATAGTTAAAAGTATATTATGCCCCCTTTGCAATCATTTTTACTGTCCTTTTCTTTTCTTTTTTAAATGGAGCTTTGTGGCATAATAAAAAAAAGACATACAAACGCTTAAGAAACTGAGGGCCTTCACGCATTACACTGTTATAGTGCTATTGCTCTACTTTCAACATCTTATGGAATTCTGGGGTTTGCAGTTTAGGGAGGGGCCTCTAGAAGTCTCAGCCACAGAGCTCTTTGGCCTCAGCAAACTACATGTTCATTCCTGAATCAAATCAATCCCTGCCATATAAACATGGGTAAAAGCCTAAGCTTTCACCACCTTTTGCCTCATCGTTAAAAAGTGCACTCAGAATGTTATTTCAATGTCTGTTTGGCACGTGAGTACAGCTGTACAGCCCCCCAAACTCAGGCACCTCTTTTCCAGGTATGCATTGTCTCTCAGCAGCTCCAATCAGGCCACACAATCAGCAAACCCGCCTCTGGTCCTCTTCCTCCTCCTCCACCAGCTACTGGCCGGCCTTCTTAGGACCACTCGCAGCCTGATTTCTCAGCACCACAAATCCTCTCCTGATACTCACACACACACACACACAAGGACAGAGCTGGGCAGAAGAGAGAAAGTATAGGGCCACTATGCTGAGCTATGCTTTTCCCTCTCCTTTCCCTGACCTGGTTTGGGCCGTGAGTGCCTGCTCTCCCCACCATACCTCAGCCTTCTTCCCACAGACATACACAAACAGACACACACATTTTGATATTTTCCATTTCCCCACTTTTGTGCGGGTTCTCTGTCCCTAACGCTAGCAAATGTGGAGGGCGAACTGTATATAGTTTCTGAGTATCAGCTGATAGAAAACTTATTAGTAGCATACTTATATATCTGGTATAAAAATATTTAAGAGATAAATCTATGTTGTACCCCACCTTAAGCCATGGGGAGAGGTGGGAGGTGAGTAACAAATAAAAATATTATTATTATTATTATTATTATTATTATTATTATTATTAAAACCTGAAATTTCTCATAATTAATTTTCAGCCCCGAATGTTTACAAAAATTCTCCAGAATTACCTTTATTTTGCTATTTCAGTCCCAGGCTTTGACATAAAGTTAATTTTAAATGACAAGAAACAGCACAGTCTGGTATATGTCTACTTAGACATAGGTATCATTGAGTTCAGTGGGGCTTACTCCTGTGTAAGTATATATAGGAATAACTGTTTGCCTGAAGGCAAAGCAACTCCCAATCCCACTTTCAGAGTCATGTTTCATGCTTGCTTGTTTGTGCACGCTTTCTCGCTCTTTCTCACACACGCACACACACATATACACACACACCCCTTCTTTCTTAGTGGTTCTCAACCTGTGGGTCCCCAGATGTTTTTGGACTTCAGCTCCCAGAAGCCCTGAGCATTGACCATAGTGGCTGGGGCTTCTGGGAGCTGAAGTCCACAAACATCTGGGGACCCACCTTGGATAGTTCTTTTAAGGTTCCAACTAAAATGTTATGTGGCTTCACTATCTATGGATGTGGAAACCACAAATCACCACTGGTTTTAACCTTCCTCTCACCATACCTAATGCAGGCAAAATGGCAGAGATTTTGCTGCATTGGTAGGGGCAGAGAGTAGAGAGGCTAAACTGCCTTCCTTCAGAACTTGCATTCATTCTCCAATAACTATCCCCCTCTGCCACAACCAAAGTAATTGAACAAAATAGTTACACCAGAAAAGGAGTGACCTATCCTTCCTTGTATTACAATAGTGTTCCTGTTTCTGTATTCCTGTTTTGCAATATACAACCTTTCTTCAACAGAAAAAAAAGGGAAAGTATTGTAAAAAAGCTAGCAGTTGGAGCTCCTTCCCCTGTATGGAACTGGTTTAAGGGAGCAATGTGCTAGTAACTGTCATCAGAAAGCAAAAATCCAAACAAGAACTTTCTAATTAAAGTAGAAGGGGAACCTTTGATGAATGAGATTTATCTCTTGACTACATGCTATTAAAAGATCTTGGCCCTTACTGGATAAATATGGCACCATATAAAGTCCTGCACAGAATCATTGCTTTAATTTTGCTTCCAGATGGTTGTAAAAAAACACAAAAACAAAGGCTCAGCAGGCATTAAAAGTATTCAGTGTAGAAGCAACCTGTGTATGGTCAAAAGTGCCTATTTGTGGTTACTCTTCACTCTGCAGCCCTTGAAAACTTATTCACGATGCTTTATGCACCAAAACAAAACCCTTTGCTTCCCATGCAAGTGAGATATGAGGTGATTACTGTTACGAAACTCTAACAACAGGGCACCCACAACCAAGGACAATATCATAACCTCCCTTTGGGGCTCGAGCTTAATTTTCTGTGCAAATCAAACACAGCACAAACCAGATTTTAAAATAACAGTGATAATGAAGCGTGAAAGTGGAGAACTGTTTAATAGAAGCAGGGACAGCATGCCTGCTCTCTGACTGCTCAGAAGGGCATATTGCTGCGGACTATCATCAGTACTGAATTGTGAAATATATTCTCCCAATTCCTTTGTGTTACCAGGGAGGGGTGCAGAGGAGGGGCTTCTGCTCTTCATAAGAATTTTGCAATCTCTTACATCCAGAGTTTAGAAAAGTTGCCTTTTGGCTATGGGATTTTGGGAGCTGTTGTCCCCACCCTAAAATCCCTTTTCCAGTTCTGATTATGCTGTCTAAACAAACAATTGTCTCTCTCACACTCACATTACATGTGACAGCCAGTCTGAAGCCATTTCTGCCCTACACTGTTATAGTGCTATTATTCCACTTCCAACCTCCTATGGGATTCTGGGGTTTGTAGTTTCCTGAGGCCAAAGAGCTCTCTGGCTGAGAATTCTAAATGCCCCTCCCTCAACTGCAAACCTCAGGATCCCACTGAATGTTGGAAGTGGAATAATAGCACTATAACAGTGTAGTGTGGAAATGTCTGAGAGTCCTTTCACACTACACAGTTATAGTGCTATGATCCCACTTCAGCTGCTGTGGTTCCATCATATGGAATCCTTTAGGGAGGAGTATTTAGAATTCTTACCCAGAGGCTCCTTTATTTCCTCGCCAAACTACAAACCCCAGGATTCCATAGGATAAGGCTACGAAAGTTAAAATGAAATCATAAGGCTATACCTATGTAGTAGGAAAGGGCTTTTAAACATAATAGTTAGCTTTGTCTCATTGTTGGCCTGGAGGAGGTTACACAAGCCTGTTTGCTTTTGAGGCACTTCCTTCTCCTTATCCCCCTTCTACAAGAGCTAATTCTTTCCAGTGGTTTTCACATTCACTTTGGAACTCTTCTCAACAGTTTACTCTCACAAATGTGTGTCTTTGTGTTTTTGTAGTCTGCTTACACTGACAACACACACAGCCCTTTTGTGATTTATGTGAAGTGCTTGTGGCCACTCCGCTATGTATATATAACTATTGTCACCTAAGATATAATTTCAAAATATGGATGGCAAGATGATACAGGTTTTTTTCTAACTAAATGCAAATGATGATATGTACCACAAGACTATAATATATAGACGGTGACACTAGAAGGTGTGTGTGCTTTTAATAGCTCCAAATGCATTGGTCATTATGGCTTCTTGCATCAACAACCAATCTTTATTCCCTACCCTATACTTGTGAAATTACAAGAATAAGTGCCATGATTTCTCCTGTAATCAGCATATTTAATATTCATTTTTATTTATTAAAACATTTATACCTAACCCCACATTATGAGATCTCAGGGTAGCATGCAAGTGAAATTGATTTAAGCTGATCAAACCAATTTAAAACAAAACAAATAATATAAATAGGCTACAAAGGTATTTTAAAAATCAAGAAATTAACACTATTTTAAAAGATTAACATTGTTAAAATTTTGTGCATGGATATTTTGGAAGACAAACCTGCTACGTATGATTAATTTTGGTTTGGGCTACAATGACTGAAGGCTAAGCTTTACAATTTGGGCTACAATGAGGGAAATCTCTATCCTGATTCATGGCTCAACGAACTTCAGAAGATGCTCATTTTCGGTGGCAGTAAAACCATGAATTGCAAAATCATTGTCACTTATTTATGTTCCTGAAGTGAATTATATGCCATGCAGACATACTTGTTCAACAAGGTAGGAAACAAAACCATGACTGTTCAGTAACTGATGAAAAGATTAGTTGTTCTAATTGCCAACATAAGTTGCAAAGATCATGAATGATTACGCAAGTTTTCCTCATGACCTTGGCTTTTACAACAACCCAACCTGCCAAGCTCATAGAACAGGCTTTGAGTGCTTGGGCTTTTGATCTCCCCATTGTCCAGCTGTCTGAAGCAAGGGAAACACTTCAGCCAAAGCAACATTCTCTTATCAGTGGTGAAGTGTGTGGATAATTTCTGTATTGTGCGTATTTAAAAAGAACTTTATTTATGAGCACAGTTCCATTTCCTTCCTCCTCTGAGCCAAGACAAGCTGGTTCTCTGTTGTCTGACTTGCCACTTCCTTCCCTCCCCACCAGTAAGAAGCAGCAGCAGCAAGAGACTTTCCCAGAGCTTTACAGCTGTTGGGAGAGAGGTTTTAGATGGGGTACAAAGGACTAGAGCAGGGGTTCCCCAACTTTGATCCTCCAGATGTTTTGGACTTCAGCTTCCAGAAGGCCCAGCCAGGTTGGAACCAACAGAGAAGAATTCTGGGAGATGAAGTCCAGAACATCTGGAGGATCAATGTTGGGGAACCACTGGACTAGAGGATATCCCCTTGCGCTGCATGCAAAGAAAGACAGACAGGGACAGACAGGGAACTGCATGGTCAAAGGATTATTCTCCATTTACTTGATGTAGGATCTTGGACATCACGTTAAAACTAACAGAACTGAAAGGGCTTCCACTCCAAAAGCAAAAAACTTCCAAGACAAAACTTGGACTGGATGGCCCGTGTGGTCTTCCAACTCTACATTTCTATGAAAGCAACTGACTGAAAGTAATGACTTACTTGTAATTAAAACATTTCCGCCAAAAGTGACAATATAACTAAAATACATCACCCTTGTAACATAATAAGAGATAGCATCACTTCTTTTGCAAAGTAACTGTAACCCTTATTTAGTTAGTTTTGCAAAGCTGATATCTCATTAATTCAAGGAGGTCCAAACTGGTGCCAAATGTAGCTCCCAGGCCTTTGGAGGCACAGCTACTTTTTTTGGCCCATAAGAATGCCACTTATGCCCACGGGAGCACAACTAGGCATTTCACATCATTTTTGGAAGTATATCTTCTTTAGGATCAGGGGGACTTTTTTTCAAAACAAATCTATTCCCCCCCCCCACATACCATGCATGCTTAGTGCATTTGTGTGTACCTATGCATACATACATACATACACACACTCCTAATGTGATTGGAAGCTCTGTATCATATCCATATCTAAATCCATCAAAAGGGGTAAAACAGAGTAAGGCCCCTATAAATCCAGCTGAGTTATTTTTGCAGGAAGTGTGGCATTCAAAGAAAAAAAGAGAAATCTGCCTCATTTGTTCTGTTGTCCATTAAGAGCAAAATACATTTATGCTAATTTTATGAGACAATGTAAACTTTTTCCTGCACATCAATATTCTCTTCAAGAAACTAATCACTTATTTCTAGCTGACTGAGGATTGCTTCAATCATGACATGTAGATAAAAGATTTAAAAGATATCATAGCACTTCTCAAATTGGTATACCATCTTTATAAAAGATAACAGCTCCCTCCGAAACAGAAACAATGCTGTTATTTTTAGCTCGGTTTGGCAGATAGCAGAATGCCTGCATTTGAAGCAATCTTGCAGAACATGGCAGCATAATGTTAGGAAGTTTGGTGTCCAAACCATAAAGAATGTTACAGTTAGAAAAAAATGGTCTGGAGAAGACTGCTTGGATTTTGTTTGCTTTGCTTTTATGAATTTGATGACTGCCATTTGTTGTTGTTGTTGTGTGCCTTCAAGTCATTTCCAACTTACAGCAACTCTAAGCTGAGCCTAACATGAAGGTTTTCTGGGGCTGTGTATGTATGATGCACCCAAGGTCACCCAGTGAGTTTCCATGGCCATGTGGGGAATCAAACCCTGGTTTCCAGGGTCAGAGTCCAACGCTCAAACCATTACACCATGCCAGCTCTGTCATTTAGGGGAGATTAATTTGAAGAAGTTTTCTTCTAATACTGCTCAGGCCAGCCATTCCCAAACTTCGTCCCTCAGTCGTTGTTAACCTGCAGCTCGATTATGGAGTCGTAGGTCAGCGAGTATCTGAGGTCCTGGAGTGTATTAACTAGTGCCTTAGAAATTATAAGTGAAAGCTGGAAACTATACAATGTACGGGCCACATGTGGCCCAAAGGACATGTTTGAGGTCAATGGTCCCCCATAGTTGTTATTTAACTTTTAAACTAGAAAGATCTGTTAGTCACACACTTAATATTACATTTTTTTATTTTTTATTTTTTTTTGTTTCGTTTTGTTTCTGTGAACTAGTCTGAAAACTAGACAAAGAAGAAAGCTGAAGGAAGAAAATCAACTCATCTGAAATGTGGTGTTGGAGGACAATTCTGCCAAATTTTTGACTGCCAAGATGATCAATAAATAGGTCTAAGAGTAAAGCAAGCCTGAACACTCCCTAGAAGCCGAAATGACTAAATGAAGGCTGTCATACTTTTAGACATATCACAAGGTGACACGACTCTTTGGAAAAGACGTTCATGTTTGGTAAAGGGGAAGGCAGTAGGAAAAGAGGGAGACCACATTTATATGTGGCTAGACTCAATCAAGGAAGCAATAGTTGTTAAGTTTGCAAGAACTGAGCAGGGCTATTAATGGCAGGGTGTTTTGGACATCTCTCATTCCTAGTGGTTGCCATAAGCCAAAGGCAACTTGACAGCAATTAACCACAACAACAACAACCTGTTTGACCTTTATAAGATGAAAAATAAAAGGAAAAATAAAGATTAAATTTATCTTCAAACACTCAAGCCTTGAGCCAGCTGCAATTATGCTACACTGTGGGCCTGAGTGGCACCCTCTGTCCTTACAAAAGATACATGGGGTTACTACAGCATGGCTTTGGCGAGGATTGAGTTAGATCACTTTACACAGTCTACACAAGGATAACATCTTTAACTTTGCAAAATGCTAAACAGCCCTAAGGTTTTGCTGAGTAGACTCCTGTTCTTGCTGTCCAAACTGGAAACCTATTGATGACATAATCTGCCATTATGCAAGTGGGACGAAGTTCTGAAGATGTGGCTATCTGAAGTGCAAATGAAGCCTAGAAGCAAGTTGCTAGGCAAACAGAATAGCACCTCAGGAGAGAAACCCAGCTTAGTAGGGTGTGAGAAGGGCTTGTGAATAAAAGAAAAAGTTGTATAAAGCCAAGTACCTATGAGTATTTGGATTCCTTCAGTGAGAGCCTAGGAAGGAGCTGGGGGTAGAGTCCCACAATCAGTTGGAGGGTGTGACTATTTAGGGAGGGTTAGTTCTCAGTGGAAGCCTAGTGAGATACCAAAGACTAACTGAACCCTAATAGGATCTGGTCAGAGAGTGCGAGCTAGATTGGGAAGTTAAGACTTTGGTGGGAGTTTAGCCAAAAGGCTATTGTATGAAGAAACATCCATCCTAGCCAAGGGAGGCAACTTTGCTGTGACCACCATCAGAATCCTGGTAGAAGACATCCTTGCTAATGTTGAATCTACCATTCACCATCTCTCTGTGGAAAAAGTAGAGGCATATGTCATGGGCCCAGGCCCAGCTGAGCTCGCTGTCACTTCGGAGGCCGCCACCGACATGGGGGAAGGCCCGGACGCCTCGGAGGCCGCCGCCGATGCGGGGGAAGGCCTGGACACCTCGGAGTCCGCTGCCAACGCGGGGGAAGGCCCGGATGCCTTGGAGGCTGCCGCTGATGCGGGGGAAGGCCTGGAAGCCTCGGAGGCCACCGCCGACGCAGGGGAGGGCCCGGACACCTCGGGGACCACCGCCGCCGCCGCAGGGGGAGGCCTGGACGCTGCAGAGGCCGCTGCCGCTGCAGACAGCCCTGTTAGCAGTGTCAGGGGCAGCCCGGGGCTTGCCCCAGCAGTCGGGGTGCCTGCAGGCTCAACAGGAGGGCAGGCCCCAGCCCCAGTCTGAGGACTCCGCCCACCCGTGGGTCCAATTTGGAGGAGACAGCCGCCCCGCCTCCCACTTTCTGGCAGCGGCGGCAGGGGAAAGAGGCAGTCTGCCGGTTTCGGCAGCTGCTGGAGAAGCGGCTGCGGGCTGCGAGCTCTCAGCTGTGAGGCCAGGCGGCAGGCTGAGGGCTCTCAGCTGTTAGCCTGCGCCTGATTGGTGGCCGCTGGGCCAGGGGGCTACTTAGGACGGGTGCTGGGAGGGGAGGACCATGGAGCAACAACCGTCAGTCTTCCACCTCCTCCTCTGCCTGTGTCTGGATCCAGCCCCTCTCTCCAGCGACTGCGTCCAGTCTCCCTGGCGGCCGAGTACTTTGTCTGTGCTTGGGTGAAGTAACCCTTTCTTGCTTTAGGAAATAGCCTGCATTTACTTTGGGACCTAACCTTTGCTTTGGGTGAAGTAACCCTTTCTTGCTTTAGGAAATAGCCTGCATTTACTTTGGGACCTAACCTTTGCTTTGGGACTGATTTACGTTTGTGCTGGGGCTTGTCTGTGGGGGAGCTGCAACCCTCTGATCACTGGCTGCTAATAAACACTGTCAACTCCAGCCACTCGCCCCATGTCTGCTTGGCCTCCGCCCACCGCTGACAAGATAAGAGGAGAAACAGCAAGGACTCTGTGCAAGGCAAAACCATCACCTAGCAACATAATGAAGAAAAAAAAAGGCATTAAGGATCTCAACTCTGACTCTGAAATCATCATCCTCCAAGCAGACAAAGGCAATGCCACAGTAATCATGAGAGCAGAACAATACAAACAGAAAATCAGGGAACTCCTGGATCCTGCAACTTACAAAAAACTGAAACACGACCTGACCAATAAAATCACCAGGAAAACCAACACCTTGATCAAAAATTCCTCAATTCATCCAAACACACGCCAACATCTATGCAAATCTGAGGTTCTTCCACCCAGACTTTATGGACTTCCAAAAATCCACAAGGACTCCATTCCGCTCCGACCCAGTGTGAGTGCCATTGGATCTCCCACATATGACTTGGCCAAGTTCCTGGCCACACAATTACAAACCCATATTGGGAGAACTTTCCACCATATCAAGGACTCAGCTCACTTTATAGAAAAGATCAGCAACCTTGAACTCAAACCCGGAGACAAACTGCTCAGCTTTGATGTGGTCTCCCTGTTCACCAAAGTTCCCATAGCGGACACCATTGCACTCATCAACCGAATTTTTCTCAAAGACATCACAGCCCTGTTTCAACATTGCCTCACCACAAGCTACTTCCAGGGGGACAATGAATTCTACAAGCAGAGAGATGAGGTCGCCATGGGAAGCCCACTTAGCCCCGTGACAGCAAATTTTTACATGGAACACTTTGAAAAGCAAGCCTTAGAAACCACACCAAAAAAGCCCACTATATGGTTCCATTATGTGGATGACACTTTCACCATTTGGAGCCACGGAGAAGAAGAACTGACCATGTTTCCGGACCATCTGAACAACATCCACCTGAACATCCAATTTACCATGGAAAAAGAAAAGGAAGACTACCATTTCTGGATGTCCTGGTCATCCACAAGCCTAACCAACAATTGGGCCACACAGTTTACAGAAAACCTACACACACTGACAGATATCTACACAAAAACTCCAACCATCACCCAGTACAAAAAAGGAGCACAATAAAAACTCTGGTAGACCACGCAAAAAGAATCTATGAGCCCCACCTGAAAGATGAACTGAACCATCTAAACTGGGCTCTACAGCCCAATGGTTACTCCAGTTCGGACATCAGAAGAGCCTCAAGACCCGGAAAAAACCACAGCAGTGAAGATAAGCAGCCAACCAAAGGGAATGTGTTTTTACCACACATCAAAGGGGTTCCTGATCATATAGGGAAACTGATGAAGAAACATAACCTCCAAACAATCTACGGACCAACCAAGAAAATTCAACAAATGCTACGTTCAGCAAAGGACAAGAGGGATCCTCTAACTTCTGCAGGAGTTTAGACTGAATACCTCGCAGCTGTGGGCAGGTCTACATAGGGACTACAAAACGCAGCATCCAAACACGAATCGAAGAACACGAAAGACACTGCAGACTGACCCCACCCAGAAAAATCAGCAGTAGCAGAACATGTTATAAACCAACCTGGACACAGAATGCTTTTTGAAAGCACAGAAATTCTGGACCATTCTGACAACTACTATGTGAGACTACACAGAGAAGCCATTGAAATCCATAAACATATGGACAATTTCAACAGGAAAGAAGAAACTCGGAAAGTAAACAAGATTTGGCTATCAGTACTGAAGAACACTAAAATCAAGACTCAAAAATATGCCAATGAACACCACCCAGACTCTGGAGGTCCCTCTACAGAGAACAATACAATGGGTTGCTAATGTACTTAACGCACTGTTATGCATATCCTCTGACTAACAATACACCCTGGAGGATATCCCATTTAACAATAGGCCATCACACAGGCCACCTGTAACACATGCAAATTGTTCCCTCCCACCTGGGGACTACACAAGTATATATATTTTGTCTCACTTCCATGCCGCCAGATCCTCTGAAGATGCTAGCCACAGATGCAGGCAAAATGTTAGGAGAAAATGCTAATAGAATACGGCCTCAAAGCCTGGAAAACCCACAACAACCTACAGTAACAAGTCTTCTCCACTTCTTATAATAGCACGACAGCGATATCCAATCCTCACTTCTTTTTTGGCAAAGAAGATGTAATAAAGCCGTGTTTCCAAAGCAACAGAGTGAGGGGACTTGGTATTAAGGTCACTAGTGTACTTTCTCTTGATATTTATAAAAGTAGAGGAAATTTATAGTGGCTCTTTGACAAGAATTTCTTAAATTTTCTGCCATTCTCAGATTGGTTGTTGTGTTCAGTAATAATGAAAAGTAATACCTAACCAGTGCGAGTTCATGGCATCCATGTCGGGGGGGGCAGTGAAACTACTCTGGGTTTCAGGAGATAGCCAGGGTGTCAAACCTGGTTCCCAGAATAGGTTCAGTACCTTGGACAGCATCTTTACACTTTGGATTAAAATCTGAAGTGAATTCATTACCCCGCTGACATGGGAGTTAGTAGCCATCACTGACAGTGGTAAGTAATGCAACAAATTGTGTTAGAGCACCACAAACAGCAACACATTACTCGTAAAGTGCTGTAACAGATCATGAAATACATTATTTTTAAAAAGTAACTTTTCTGAGTTCTGAAATTAGTGCACGAGCAGAAGCATGTAAGTTCTCTTGCTGGCTTAGGCAAACCAGATGGCCTAGCCTGTGTCCTTTGCCTTCAGCAAAAATTTTTCCATCGTCCTCAGTAAGTCTGTGATGACTTTGCTGGCTGAAAACACACTGAAGCTCCAGTTTTGTCTGACTATAAAAGCAAACAAGCAACAACGAAACCTACGCTTGGAAATCTCCCCTGTAGGATTGTTTTTTGGAAGGCCTACCCACCATAATACGTGGGAAAACAGAGGAAGCAAGCTCAGACATAGATGTTAGGATCTGATGTCTGTAGGGAAGGTTTAGCAGCAGTTATACAAAATCTTACTATATAATTGACAAATCTTCTTTCCCTCCCAGTGATAGAAATTATGAAAGGTCAGCTTTTCTTTCCCATCAGATTTAAAGAGACAATGCCTTCGTCTGCCATTTACAAAGAAAGGGGGAAACTGAACCACATACCAAAGACACCACAAGGAGCCTGGTGAATGGCTGAGAACGTAGAAAACTGTGCCTTTATTCTTGGCCCTTTTCTTCTGACTACAAGGAGTAATCTGGGATTGGTATGAAATGAATAAATTCAGTTGGAAGATAAGTGCGGACACCTGAAGGTTTGCCTCCTCCTTGCACGGCTGGCACATAGCAAAAGATTCCCTACCCCCTTCCCCCTCATCTCACAATTATAGCAGAGCTTTGCGCTCAAACACCTTGAGACAATGATGGCACCAGGGGACACCAGCGTTCACAGTGGCAAGCAGCCGCAAGTCCAGACTCCAGCCGCGTTTCCTTCAATCAGAGACTCTGCGGGAACGGAGCACAAATGCTTGGCAGGCACACACAAAAGGCCTGGGAGCAGAGCAGAGGTCAGACGAAGGGCTCATTTCACAACTGCTCCTACTGGAACAACAAGGAGTGCTGCGGAGGCCTCCTTTCAAAAGAGAGAAAGAAGGGATGAATATAAAAGTAGGTTTTGTTCACTGACACAGCTAAAGGAAAACAGCAGAGTTGGTGGCAGAAAAATCTCACTTCTGAATTAAATTGGGATTGCTTTCAACTAGTGTGCTCGAAGTTACTTTGTAGGACCTGGTGGCATGAAAGGACTCCTGGTTATTCTCCCAGGTTGATGTGCTGCTGCTTTGTTGATAGAATTGTCTATTTTTTGGCTTGGGAGGGGATTAGTTATTAGTTTGTATGTTACATTGAGGTATGGTTTTCAGTTTGGTTTTTCATCACATTACAAGCTGCTTCATATAGTGATAGAAAAAGGACAGAAATGATTTTGGTCAATAGACAATGTGGAGCCAGCAACAAAGGCTGGGTTTAGGTGGCTGGTCTCTTGGAACAGTTCCAAAAACTATGCTATTTTTATGCCACATGGTGAGTGGTGTAGAAAGGAGATAAATAAGCAGAGTATATATTGCACAGAAGAAGAGAAAGCAATACACTTGAGTTTGCTTTCAGCTTGTAGCCTGAATGAACCTAACATCCTGAACTCTTGTGCATTTGTTACCCAAATACTCAAGTAACACCCAGATTAGGATAGTAAGAGAAACATCAGGAGCTCTGGAAAACAACCAGAGAAAGAAGAGGAAACAAGATATCGTTCCTTCCAGTTTCTTTCTTTCTAGCCATTGAAGAACTGTAGCAATTGTACCGACTGATCTATTCATTGTCCTGCCCTGTCTGCAACAAAATATTGTTGCCTCAATTGTTCCTCCTCTATGTTCCCATCATACTAGCTAGCCATGATCTTTTCCCCCAATGTCACTTGTTGCTTCCTTCATCATACAGTTTTCTATTTCCCCTGACACCCAACAGAGGAGTTCCCTCGCCAACTTAACTCAAAGCAGAAGAGACAGCAGAGCTTCTGCTGACATTCTCAGATCTAACAGTGTATGGAGTTGTGAGATTTCATAGCTAGAAATCTTGTGAGATGCAATTTCAGTGTTTCTCAAACTTTGGGCTGTGAGTCTGTTTGAGATCTGCCTACAGGGAGCTTAGTATTGGTCAAGCTGACCTGGCAGCACAAGAAGTTTTGGCTGCCTTTTGGGACTAGGTAATTCTGGCATTTCCTCTGGAATTGAGGTAAATCTGGGTTTGGGTTTGTGGGAGGATAATCAGCAGTGGTGGGTGGTTTGGATGAGATTTTCACAGCTTAGCCTATATAGTAGTACCCTGGGGATTACTCACTGCTAGTCACTAATAAGGTATCTTGTTCTTCAGAGATCCTGAGTCTAAGGCTCTAGTTAAATTGGGGTACTGTTGAATATCCTTAAAGGCACTAGAGCAGTGGTTCTCAACCTGTGGGTCCCCAGATGTTTTTGGACTTCAGCTCCCAGAAGCCCTGAGCATTGACCATAGTGGCTGGGGCCTCTGGGAGCTGAAGTCCACAAACATCTGGGGACCCACAGGTTGAGAACCACTGCACTAGAGAATGGTCATTTACAAGACTTAGTCCCATAACACTTCTATCTTGTTTAAATACTGGGACATTGTAATCCATGCTTACTGTGCTCACGTGAACCCAGTTTGGCTGCAGTATGATGAACGTTTCAGAATGCCTTGGTCACGTTAAGCAAACTGGTATTTGAATTGCTGTTATGTGAGGTCGGTGGAAATGTACTGCTTGCATAGGTTATATGAAGAACATGGTTTTGCATATTGCACATGCCTCAGCTCTCTGATTGCACCATCACCCACAAGTAACTCCATATTTGCTTTCCACCACAGCAACAGGGAAAGGATTTGGGCCTGATGCACCTGGCCAATGCTTGAGTTGTCATAATCAGAAACATTCTCTGAAGTGCTGATCCTCTATCTAGGTCAGAATGACCAAGACATACTCATTGTACCTATTGCAACCAAGGCCTTCCACAGCATAGTGAGATTATTCCCTAGTGTATTGCTGGGCTATGCCTTGGCTCAAAATGGAGACTATAATCAGGAAATCAGAAGAAAATTAAGACTTGATTTTGCCAACAACAAATTGCTAGTCTGGATCCAGATGATACCTAGGAGGATTTGGCAAGGGACCCACAACCTGTCAGTGGTGAATGTTTCCTGTAGGCATACAAGCATTGTTTACAATTGGATACGGTCAAGTATGTTGGGGGCGTCATATTGCAACCAGAAATTTTCACAGAGTGGGTAGAATTATCCCAGAGTGATGGAGTTCAATTCTCTCCTCTGGGATCTGACACTTATTTGAATATAGTACATAGTGAATGTGGGGAATATAGTTATATAGATTAAGAAAACGTGGATCTCTGTTTGCCCCAATGGGTGAGAAGGTATAAACTAAAGCTATTCGTGGGTACAATTAATTCTAAAGATTTCTTTAAATTGCCGCAGGTAAAAAATCAATGCATTTCAGGTAAAGTACCAAAAATGATTATAACAATTTATATGTATTAATCAGATGAAGCCAACTGTTAGTCACTCTAAAACACCATGGCCTGAATCCAATTGCGTAGTCCCAACCAGAGTAGACCCACTGAATCAATTCCTGAATGGTAAAAATCTCTCACACATTCGTTTGACCTATGGGACTGTTCTTCTGAGCCCCTACCATGGTCAGAGATCACAGGAGCTACAGGAATTGGTATCTGAGGAAATAATCTTCAAATCTGGCCAAGTAAAGAAGTATCATTTTTATAGCTGGCTGATAAAGTTTTGCAGAGAGTTGGTCTCTTTCACAATGAGATGCCTTCCCTTACTTTATGTATTTGTAACAAACAAATTAAAGAAACATCATTTTATGACACTTTTCCACTATAAGGAAACTAACCCTATTAAAGCTGCCTCTATAACTTCCTACTCCTCTCAGTAGTTTAAAAGCAAGAAGTATGAATTGTTTGTGCTTCCTTTTTTCTTTGCACTTCCTGTACTCTCTGTACTATTACATGTAGCCCCCATATTTTAGTGCTGTAGTGGAATGTCTGAGACAAATGTTTCACAGTGGCATTGGTTGTTCAGACCTGTAATGCTATACTGTATATTGCTTTTGATATTTGTCCTTACAGAATAAAAGATGCAGTGACTGTGACAAGGCCCCTCCCTAAACTGCAAACCCCAGGATTCCATAGGATGTTGAAAGTGGAATAAAAGCACTATAACAGTCTAATGTGGAAATGGCCAAGATTAAATGCAAATTCACTATTTTCTACTGTCAGAGGTTCAAATTGGCCAGACAGAAGCAACCATTCCCTGCATGATTACATCCTAGGTCAACTTGTTGCTCTTCAGACGTGTTGGACTACAACTCTTAAGAAATATATAAACCTGGCTTAGGCCAAGTCTGCTCTTTGGTATATCTAGCCCAGTACTGTCACATTTTGACTCGCAGTGGTTCTCCAAGGTTTGGGGCAGCACTCTTTTCTACTCTTGTCTAGAGATCTTTGATATTCCTTGATGATCTCCTGTCCAAGTACTAACCAGGTCTAACTTTGGTCAGTTTCTCAAATCAGGCAAGATGGGGCATGTTCACAATAGTATAATGTTTCCACCTTATCATCCCCACATAGTATCATTAATCCTCATACTGGCTGGGGATTATGAGGTTGTAGTCCAACACATCTGAACGACAGATAGGCAAAAGGTGATCTGAGACAATGTTTTAAAAACTTTTTGAGGGACATAGACCCTTTTGAGAATCTGATTGACCCTCTCCCTAGACAAATGTACTTAAACATGATTTTCATAATAATGAGAAAGAAATAAAATATGGAAGGAACTCTTTTTGTTTGCACAAGGTTCATAAAACCCATGAAGCACACCTTCCAACTGTCTCTGTTTGGCAAGAACATTCCCAGTTAATCCTCAGCTGTCCCACTTTTTAAGCTGCTTTTAGAATATCCCAGTTTCTCTCCTCCCCTCCCACTTTCCCTCTTTGTCATCATCTTACTTCAGTTGCTGCAAACTGAGTTCATAGTGCAAAAGCAGTTTGTACTCCATTCATTCAGCACAGGCAAAAGGCAGGGAGGGGCAAAAACTTGCCCTTTCCAGTAGGCTCAAGCAAAAGTAGCTGCTGTGGCTTCTCATAGTTTGCGTGTTCTTCCTTGTTCCTTTGCCAACTTGAACACACTCCAATGTTGTTTGGCCACAAATGCCCCTGCCATCATCAGTGAAATGTCAGAGAGCATGCTGAAGCCCATCCATTGACCCCCTGATCTAAGAAAAGATGCTGTGGGTTCTCTAGCTTGCTCTCCCTCCCTCCCACTCCATAATTGTTGCAGAAAATGTGTCTGAGGTTTAAATTCTTATTGTCTATGTTTTCAGCAGCCTATACACTGCCAGTCTACAGAACTGCATATCTCTATTATAGCACATTTTTCTGTGGTTCTTGAATCATCCCAGTCTGAATTATTTTGGAGCCTGTGGGTTTTTTTCCTCCTATTGAGTTCCAGTAATGTAACATGGGAGTGTGGGAAATGCTAATCCCTGATTTATTTTATGGTTCTGGATAAAGTTCATATATGTCTACTCCATACATATATGCCTTTCCTGTATAAACTTTTTCAAACAACAATCATCTGTTGCTCTCTGGTTCTATTTCTAAAATATATTTACTTGGAAGTAAGTGGCACAGATTTCATCAGAACTAATTTTCGAGTAACTATCATAGAGACTGGAGCCATCCTCACATCTCCAAATATTTCATATCTGTTCATCCCCTTTCTATTAACAGCACAAAGCCCCTTTACTCTGCACACAAATTCTGTGTCATGTAGAACTCTGCACATAGGCTTTTATGGCTGACTGGATTTTTTGTGAACATCCCATGCTGCACTTGCTGCAGTTCAGATAATGGCTATACAGGTCAGTAACAAACATCTTTAGCTTGCTATAACTTACAGAGTGAGAGTGGTGACCCATTTTGGAGGGGCCATATTTCCTTCTGGGACACTTCCCATGGGTGAGATGTCATTAGGGTGAGATCACACCTCTGACATTATTGGGTCTTTGACTGAGATGCCATCTTTGACACAAGCAGAATGGGCAGCCATCTTGGCACCTCACTCACCTTTCCTACATGGAGAAAGGAAGCAGCTGTGAAGAGACTGAACCACAGCCTTCAGTCTATGAATCCGTCTTTCTTCTCCCTCCCACTGATTCCTGGAGTATTGGATGTCAGAGAGGAAAGAGGTCTCATTTCAAGGCCCCATAACTGAGATTGGTTGGCGTACCAGGTTAAATTTGGCCCAGGGTCTGATGGTTTGTCATTCTCATTATAGAAGGTGTGGAGTATTTATCATTGCAGATTTTTGAAAGTAAGTCAGACAACAGTCTATCAGATATGGTAGAGGATAAACAAATATATGAAGCAGATGGTGAGGATGTTGATTGTGGTTGGCTGGATCATGTCAGCTTTTCCTGACTCACCAGCTCTCTTGCCTTAATTGTAGTAGGTGCGGAGTGAGAACATGATACATTTTAAAACCATTGTTGAAAATGTAATAAACTAGGCACAAAAAAATATTTTCTAATGAATTATTTCCAAGTTCTGATCTCATGGATGTTCATGGATGTTCCTAAATCCTATGTGCTTTAGCTAGAAGTAAAGTGCTGTATCTCAGCTTCGTATACATTGGTGTACAGGTTGAATGCCCACAGCATCTTCATGTAATTTTGGGGAAAGCTCACATGCGGCAGAGAGAGGCACAGGGATAGGTTATGTGTACTGTATACACATGTGGCATCAGAACACATGTGCAAGGTTTGAATGCAAAATAGGCAGCAGTGGCATGAAGGGAGAGGTTTAGGAGCAAGGAACACAGCTTTCTGAGATTCCACCTTAAAAATTTTTTCCATTGGCCAGCAAAAATAGCACGATCTAATGCTATTTGAATAAGAACTGCTTGGGGTTTAAAGTTATTGAGAATGAGAGCTAAGGAACATGCTGTGTACTATTTAATAATCCATTTCCCCACTACCACCATGATGTATACCAGTTGTCTACCTGCCTATCTGCTACCTCAAATGTACTTGCTTGGCTATGAAAAAAAAAACAGATTTTTTTAGTGTGCTTTTACCCCAGTAATAGATATAAAAGTATGGATATTAGGAATATAATATTTGGGAATAAGATATGGTGATCTCCTCCATAAATTTTAGAAGTCTTCAGAAGCTATAGTGACTCCAGTTCCTCTCATTTCACTTCTAAATCTGATCCAAAAATGGATCAAGACATGGAAATATGGTAGAAAGGGATCTGGCACTTTACAGCCTGTTTGAAATAGGCA
Organism: Iguana delicatissima; assembly: GCA_948472985.1. Classification (NCBI taxonomy): domain Eukaryota; kingdom Metazoa; phylum Chordata; class Lepidosauria; order Squamata; family Iguanidae; genus Iguana; species Iguana delicatissima. The sequence goes on along the minus strand of CAOKZL010001932.1, from coordinate 86,797 downwards.
GCTGTGCATTTTGAATTAGATTTATGTGGTGGAGGGAGTAGGGAGGCAAGAGTATTCAGCATGAAACACATTTCTACATATTTTCTCCCTACTCTGGCACAAGGCCCCAAACTTCATTGTGAGTCTCAATCAATGGATCTGACATAAATGTCCAAAGTACCACTGATTCAGTGGGACTACTCTACTTGGAAATAACAATCGGATTTGGACCATATAAAATACATGCTCCATTTCCGCCATTCCATTAATGCTGCTAGGTACGCAAGAAGAAAATAATGATCTTGTTTTCTCCCCTTCTTCATCAAAAAACACAAGAAAGCATAAAATTGCTCTGGAAAGGTAGACATTGATACCATTCATTTACCTTCAGAAAAAGGATTTGACTGCTGATGCATTACCACTTGTAAGTGTTTGGCTCTGAGTACAACCACAACCAAGCCTTAAATCAGTCAAATACTTGAGTCAAAACTCTTCTCTCCTTTCTCTTGCAGCCACAAGCATAAATATAAACCAATCTTGCTGCTTCTGAGCCTTTAATGTTAAGGAATATGTATTCATCCACATTACATCTTCTGCCTTAAAGGCTTGCCATGGTATGCTTGCAGACACTGAAAACACATCAGTGCTCTGTGGTGTCCTCTGAAATTTAATCTATAAACCCATTTAAATTGGGCTTCTACAATGAAAACTGATAAATGAAAACAAGCCTTTAAACAACCATAATAAATTGAGTGGGCTGAGTAAGATCGTTACTTCAGAATTCTGTCCTACAGAATGTTTAATGCTACTCTCTTCAGCCTTGGCTGCCTTCCTGCTTCTCTCATTAAATGTGCCTTACAAAAGTGTCACTGCAACTTTCCAGAGTTGTTTGGGGGGCTTTTTGGGGGTTTTTTTGGAAAGACCTTGAGGTAATAAAGAATCCCACCAAAATCAATCAGACCTGTTATTCTAGGTGTATATTATTTAAAAATTTTATATACTGCCTGATTGGAAAATGGTATAGGACACCTTATCAATTATCATTTATAAAAGGAAATCTGTCACCAAAGTGCTGGCATATTTGTGGGGCTAATGGATTGTATTCACCTATGTGGTGGGAACACCCTTTTGCTCAAAAAATTTGGTGCCAGGTTACAAGTGAGATTACCAAAATAATAGCAAAGAATGTATGGCTGAATAAAAAAAACTGTATAATGTTAAGTTTGAAGAAAAGAGAAATAATGAAGAAAAAGTTGTTAAATATATATTAAAACCAGCACATACAGTAATTGTTCTAGGAGAGAAAGATAAAGTAATTTGGAACATGGATAAAGTGGATAAATATTTAGCAGAATTTTCATTATTTGACTTTCTTAGGGAAAAAGTATTAAAATACACTAGACAGCTAAAGAAAGACATGGAATTTGAATTGGGAAATTTTGCTGGGAAAAGTTAAAGAGGAAAAGAGGTGCAAAGAAGTTAATAATGTAATCAAAACCATGACCCACCTGTTTCAAGATGCTTATTTATTGAAAAATGGTTATTTCTGACCTCCAATAAGCTGCTGGGGTGGCCGGGGGATGGAGGGAGAGTATGCAGGGGGGGAAATTGTGTAATATTGTGCAATATTATGTATCAAAGTATTAAAGTAATAAAAAAAATTAAAAATATGTTCCATCTTTCTATTCTTGAACTGAAGAGTGAAGAACAAGCATAAGTCAAATTTTGTTATCAGGCTGGCTGTCAACACTTGAGATCTTAACAAGTTTTCAGCTTTGTTCAGGCATTCACCTCCTCCCAGGGCCAAAAATGTGGTGAGGACATCACATACAAGCAACCCCTTCTCCAAAAGTTTCCATCCATCTGTCAGAGTTTAACTCCCAGCCTGTGTTTATCTGCCAGCAAGGGAAGAAATGGAACAGTACTTGCCAAGGAGATGGAAGAAATGGGGAGAGTCCAGAGCAAACAATCCAGAAGAACGCTGAGCTGAAACCTGGTCAAAGCGAGTCCAGAGGAGAAAAGGCATATTTAAACCCTAGCTCTGAACCAGACAACTCATAGTATACTGGAGATAGACCATCACTTTGCTGCTCAGATTCCTGTTCCTGTTCTACCCTTAGACTACTTGTCTAAGCCACATCCCTGTGTACCTTCTCTTCAGGATAGGTAAATATCCCTCTTTGCCCTGACTCCTTGCTGTCCAATTTCTCCTTCCTTTCCTTCAGTTAGCCTTGTGTGGTTGTGCAACTGCTTGAATCTAGTGTGTGTTTATGATTTTCCCCACTAAAACATTATCTTAATCTCCAACTTGCGTCTCTGCATTAGTACCGGTATACATAGGTGGAAAGATCCTGTAAGGTTACCCTCACACACAGAGGCCTCCCTTTTCAGCTATAATTCCCCACCATTCCATGGAGGCACTGGCACCATGGGTGGACCTCTGAGTCACCAGCCTTATAGGGTAACATCTTGGTGTGTTAAATGTAAAGATCTGAAGAAGTCTCTGCAATCATGGTTGGCTAAAAGTGGTTATAAAGTTCCTATGACTAATAGTCCTGATAAAAGTAATTTCTAATCAGAAGACTTCTGTAGCTGCAGCCAGACTTGATTACAGAGAGCTCTTCAGACCAATACATAAAGATCTAGGATAGTACTTCTTAAGCTATCTAATGTGAGGGATCAGTAATTCCTGCCACCATGAGCCAGGGACTGGTACCATATTTTCTCCCATTGGCTACAACTATTTTTCTCTTTCCTGAAAACTCTCCAGGGACCAGCAGCTGATGTCTTGTGGATGAGCACTGGTGCCTGGATGACCACTTTGAGTAACACTGGCCTAAGACATTGTTGGGAACATGGATATGCCCATCATTATTCACAAGCAGGTAAATGTTTGATTTGGGTTTTTGACATAACATATCTGAACACTATGGTGTAGGGAAATAACTACACCAAAAATAAAAATAAATAGGCCTCCAAATAACAATATTAATTGTCAGTGCTTCTACTAATCTTTCTTCATTCCAAAGAGCCAAAGCAACCTGACTTAAAAAGAGATTCAGAGCGGGCAGAGTTTCCTCACCGGGCTAGGTGTTATACATTCCAAATTGTATCTGTCCAGATCTCTGCTAAGATGTGGGTTAAACTAAAATCTTGTCTGGCACTGGTCAGAGGTGGGTAAATCAGAGACTGAGAGACACTTTCTCCCTTTCTCTCTCTCTCTCTCGTCTTCAAGTTAAAATGACACAAATATAACTCCTAAACAATAGTAACTATTCAATGTTGAATATTTCCAGGACATAGGAAGTAAGAAATCAAGCATCAACACTTCATAACTAAGGTGATTTACTTACAGCTAGACATGCTGTGGCTGGGTAAAAGCCATACTGACATCATGATTTTCAGGTCAACTACTTTGTACTTTGTGAATGCTTGTCTCAGCCATTGTTGCACCTCTGAGACTAACTGAGAGAAAGAAGTTGGTAACATAAGCTTTCATAGACTTAAATCTACTTCATCAGATCCATGGATTATAGAGCTTTTGTAGACATAAGCTACCAACGTTTTTCAGTCTCAAACCTGCTAAATCATCCCTTTTGCATAATGATCCAGACTAACACAGTTATGCCTATAAGGAGACCTTATTATCTTTTCGTTAAGTGCCTGATGTCCTGTTTGAGGTTGGCAAGTGCACAAATGAGTACACCTACAGTCCAAAAGAACAGAGAAGAAATCAAGTCTGTCAGTGGTTGTATACAAAGAGTCAGCAAGAGCAGAAGTACTGCTAAAGCAATCCAGGGTCTTAGCCCATTTCCGCCCTACAGGGTTATAGTGCTATTATTCTACTTTCAACATCCTGTGGAATTCTGGGGTTTGTAGTTTACTGAGGCCAAAGAGCTCTTTGGCTGAGAATTCTCAATGTCCATCCCTAAATTGCAAACCCCAGGATTCCATAGGATGTTAAAAGTAGAATAATAGCACTATAATAGTGTAGTGTGGAAATGGCCTAAGTATGAAGGGCTGTCCAAGCAGGGTCCAATGCCAGTCAGGGAGCCACCAAAGTGAATAGCCAAAGAGCAAGCCAGTCTGGAAACCAATAGAGCAAGGAATGTCACACAAAGCCACAGGAAGATTCTGCAGCAGTTGCTTGTGACAAAGAAATGGCCTTGGATCTGCTAGGTTATAGCTACCTGTAAATCCACAAAGCTTTTAAAGCAACCTAAGTCTTTTCAAACTCTTCTGAAGCTAACATTTTAGACTTTGATGCTCAGTAGGGTGAGGTGGCTCAGCATCTAACTCCCGCTTGTCAGGAGTTGAATGGGATGCTCCAGAGCAAGACTGCCAGCTTTCGCTGGGGCCAGCTGGAGCCTGTTACCTTGGCTCTCTTCTCCTTCCTAATCTGAGAAGTTGTCCAGGTAGGATATGACAAGAAAGCCAGTTTCGTGTGCTGTTGCTATGTTTGTCTTAGAGAACTTGTCTGAACAGAAAGGGGTTTTCTTCACCCCAAAATCCTCATAAAAGAAAGTGTCAACATCATCCTTCTGAGGTAGTGAGCTGCTTGTTGTTTCCATCTTTGACAATGATTGCTGATTCTTGGGGAGAAGCTTCCTTCCTTTTGTTGTTTAGGTTGTCTTGCTGAAACACTGCTGAAATCACTGGCTAGGCTTTGCCTAACTCCTAGTAAGATGAAATCTAAGAAGCCTGGAACTCAAGAGTTTGCATGAAATTTCTTTCTCTCTGTGATATTCCAGAATCCAGGATTTAGGCAGAAAATTTCATTAGTATGTTCTCCCTTTCTGGAGGCCCTGGTTCTTGCTCAGAGGACCTTTGCTTAGTTTGTCTGCCAATAGATATTTTTTTTCTCACTAGTTCAACTAGAATTACAATGTTTTCTGCCACTCTTTTTGGAAAACATAATCTCTACCTTAAATCTATTTTTCAGGGAGTGCTTTCTGAAAGCCAGCATGGCATACTGGCTTAGCATTGAACTACAACTCTGGAGATGAGGGTTTGAATCCCAGCTCAGCCACAGAAACCCACTGGGTGACCTTGGATAAGTCACACTTTTCTCAGCCCACAGCAGTCACATAGCAACAGGGGAGGAGGGGGCAATTTGTCCTGGGCGGCAATGTTTTTGGGGTGTCCTGGCCAGTAGCCACACCCTCACATGCCCTGGCCATGCCCACACACACCACAGCCATGCCCCCACGCACCACAGCCATGCCCCCACGCACCGCAGCCACGCCCCTCATGCCGTAGCCTCACCCTCCACGCCCCCCTCCACACACATCAAGCTCTGCCACTGGCCCAGAGGAAGTCAAAGGCAAATGTCTTCTGAACAAATCTTGCTGAGAACACCCTCTGACAGGTTTGCCTTAGGATTACCATAAGTTGGAAATAATTTGAAGGCACACAACAGCAACTTTCTGAGATTCCCCAACTACTCCTTTTGTTTGTATGTGTCACTTATGGCAAGATTTTTGTTGCTGCCATCACACTTTTGAATCAAGCTTCCTTCCTTCCTTCCTTCCTTCCTTCCTTCCTTCCTTCCTTCCTTCCTTCCTTCCTTCCCTCCTTAGCAACTTTTAAATTCAATTTGTCTTAGCCCTGCCACTTCCTGTAATCTGAATCCTTTCTCCCAAGTATTCCCAGTCTGGAGATGACACTAGCAATGACAATAAAATCATCACAGCTTCATGAGTTTTCACATTTGAGGTAATATTTCCCCATTCTGATGCACTGTGCTTTATTAGTTATATTTGTCTCATCTTCTTATTGCTTGGCATTAATAAAGCTATACCATAGGGTTTGTTTATCCCCAGTGCAATCAATGTGTATTTTTTTATTTTTCATAAGTTCTCCTCATTCAATATCCTATGCAGAAACGGTTGATCAGGTCCAGTCTCTCTGAGGCCCTCTCCGCACCAGGCTTTTTAAATGGTGCAGACCGACCTCCAACGGAGGTCTTCTGCACTGTAGAGTGGACTGGGGTGGACTACTTTTTGCAGTTCCGCATCTCAGTCCGCTCCAGAGCGACCAGAACTGGTCGTGCGGCGTGTTTTTAAAAAACCTCTTTTTAGAGGTTTTTAAAAAGCACGGAGCGCACGACTCCATGTTGCTCCGTAGCCGTGCTCCGGTGCAGATTTGCAGGCACGCACTAGTGCGTGCCTGCAGATCTGCCAGGGGTGGGCTTTAGGCTGGCGAGCTTCTCTGGTTGGTAGAGAGCCTTCACCAACCAGAAGCCGCCATTTTGAAGCCACCGGAGCAATGCGGAGCGACAAGCTCACACTGCTCCTCATCCCGACGGACTCAACCAGACGCCAAAGAAATCCAGTGAGTCCCATTTTCGCATGGTTCCTTTCCCACATGTGGAAAGGGCCTGAGATACATTATTGCCAAGATCTGGAGCTTTCTTGAAGGCTTACATACTCAGAACATATATGACCTCAGATATGTGCTCTGAGAGCTTACCTGGAAATTTTACTCCACTGGATCCCTCACTTCTTCTCTAAAGAAGCAAAATTAAATGCTAGGAACAGCCAATGGTGATAACTCCTCTTTATCCTTCCCCAGCCTTCCAGGTCTATCTGCCATTGGCACTGGTCTTACTGAAACTCCAAGAGACATAGCAACCACAACAGATTTGAGATAGTGGCTTACACATTGGTCACATATCTTATGAACTGGGGCCAAATGTGAAACAAAGAAGATTCTCTTTGGTCAGCTCTAACTATGACACCAATCAAGTTTGGAAACTGCCTAGTGTTTCACAGCCCCTTTGCTCAGACCAAGGGCCTATCTGGTCCAGCACTTTGTTCAGACCATGACCAATCAGACCAACCAATAAGAAGCTTCCCTGCAGGACAGCTGTGACTGCACTCTCCATCTTGTATTCCACAGCACCTGATCTACAGAGGTGTGCTGCAGTAACATGAGAAGGTTCATTGAGTTCTTGGTGGCTTCCTTTCACATAGCAGTACACACCCTGCTGGGTATCCACGACTGGGGGGCAGATAGCTTGCCTTTCTGCACTCCAGTCTCTCATTGCTGCTAGTGAGTTTAACTAGATGGACCATAGCCAGAAGCATCCAGGAGAGACATCACTAATGTGTGCTGCAAGGCTGAGTCTAGAAGGTGTGATCTGAGGCTTCAGTTGTGGAATAGGTAGGGGAACTGAAAGAGAGCAAGTGGAATCTTGGGAAAAACTTTAAGAAGGACTGATAAGAAGTAAGAGGGTAGAGAACCAGTTAATGGTAGTGTTTGGTCAGTTGGCTACCTGGGTCATTTAGCACAGAAGCCAAAGCAGACAGCCTAAGGAGAAGTGCACTGTGCTCAGCAACTTCTACAGAAGTGTCGTTCTCCATTTGTGCCTGGTAGCTTCTGTGTCACTGCTGCAGGAAATCTATTCAAGGTTTTAGTCTGAATTTTAACTGCCTAAGATGTTGAATAATTTTGGAGATAAGCTTCAGCCGATTGGCTCATTTCTTTCAACTTTTGGCTAAAACTCACCGTAAGTGAGTTATTATTTCATATCACTGTGACTTGATGCTTTATGCTAAAACATTGGGGTGCGGGTAGTTCTATATTAAGGAAGCCTGTCTTTTCTGTCACTCTTAAAAAGTACAAGACTGGGCTCCTCAATATGAAATATGGTGGCGTTTATTTGAGCCAAGCATTTTCTGGCTGATATGTTGTTAAGTATCAAACATAATCATAAGTTGGCTGCTGCCTCTTGGTTCAAATCGCATTGTCAGAGCAGTAAATCTTCTAGTAGTTTCCTTGGCCAGCACCATGAATCCTGCTGGCTGTGTGTGTATGTGTGTGTTGAGTCACTGGGTTCTGATCTGTCTAAACCATGCTCAGTTCACACAGCTAGCCAGGTTGTTTTAGACTGAATGTCCCCACATAACACAGCTGGCAACAGTGTACTCCATTTTATAAATAAGGGAACTGAGGTGTATGAAGAGGTCACAGAATGCTAACTTCCCTATGCTGCTTGGACCTTCAGCAAGGTGACTGTTGAGTAGTTCCCATGCCCTTGGAGGCTCTCAGAATAGATATTATCAGTCTCTCTAGGCAGTGATGACTGAAATACAGACTGTGCAAGGAAGGAATCTATGACAGAGTTCCTTCACAGCGTGAGAAGCAGGAAGTGGCCTGCAGCACTTATTGACATTCCTACAAAGCCACATTCTTCTCTGTGGACAACAGAATTTCATGAATGGCATTTCAAGGTAACAAAATGGTTTCTCTTGCTGACTTTGGCAATCACATTTTTGGGTGTCCCATTTTCCTTTATGTAGCTACACACTGGTAGGTAGTATTGGATCAAATTGGTGCAACAATTGTTATCATTTCTATTAGCTACAAAATGAAGACTGCCTGATTAATTGGTCCTAGCTGATGCAACACAACTGTCCCAAAGACAGATTTCCCCTTTTCTTTTCTTTTTTCCTGTTCCTCTCTTTGAACTGGCACCTATATCTTTTTCTCACAGACTTTTGACACAGACACACAGTTGGGGAAGCCATGTCTTTGGAGCAAAGCTCTATCCATATACAATAGAAGTCTCACTGAGTTCAGTAGGTCTTACTCCTAGGTAGATGAAGGCTAGTTAATTCTTATATGGTGGTAAATCTCTTCTGGGCTTAATTTTGGGTTTTACAGGAACTTTAAAGGAACTGTATAGTTCCTATAAAGACTGAAGCCTGAAGCAAATTCCACCAACTTGAAAGTTACCAGCTGCCACTGGTTAAATGAGTACTGAGTTACATCCCAAAATAGCCATCTTCTCTCTGTTTTGTTGAATTTGTAGCATTGCAGACTTCCACCTCAAAGGTCCTGGAACTGCTATTCCTCTTCATTCATGAAGAGTCAAAGGATGAGGCAACCGACAACAAGGGTGACATATGCCACTTTGAGTTTCCTTGGCCACACAGCCAAATTTCTTTCTGCCACCACTCATGACAGCTAAAAAAATTAGCAAGACCAATTTCAACTGAAGAAAAAAAAAAGGTTCAAAATGAAACCCTAGTCACTAGAGAAACTGCACTGTTGACTCAAATGGAAACATTCTTCTGTTGGAATTCATAAAGAACCAATGACTGGTGTCAATCTGGATATCATTACTAACCAACAGCAACAACAGGTAATGATCTGGTAGTCATCAGGGTTTTTTTAAAAAAAATCAATAAAACAGACGAAGTTAATTAGTATAAATGCAGCTGTGTCCTTGGAAAGAAATCCCATCCAGTCCAACCCCCTGCCATGCAGGAACACCCTCAAAGCACTCCCAACAGATGGCCATCTAGCCTCTGCTTAAAAACCTCCAAGGAAGGAGACTCCACCACACTCCGAGGCAGCATAGTCCACTGCCGGACAGCCCTGACCGTCAGGAAGTTCTTCCTGAGGTTCAGGTGGAATCTCCTTTTCTGCAGCTTGAATCCATTGCTCCTTGTCCTGGTCTCTGGAGCAGCAGAAAACAAGCCCTCTCCTTCCTCTACATGGCATCCCTTCAAATATTTAAACATGGCTATCATGTCCCCTCTTAACCTTCTCTTCTGCAGACTAAACATCCCTAGCTCTCTAAGTCTATCCTAATAGGGCATGGCTTCCAGGCCTCTCACCATTTTGGTCGCCCTCCTCTGGACTTGCTCCAGCTTGACCATGTCCTTCTTGAATTGGGGTGCCCAGAACTGGACACAATATTCAAGATGAGGTCTAACCAAAGCAGAGTAGAGTGGTACCAGTACCTCCCTCGATCTAGACACCATACTCCTATTGATGCAGCCGAGAATTGCATTGGCTTTCTTGGCTGCTGCATCACACTGCTGACTCATGTTCAGCTTGTGGTCTATGAAGACTCCTAGATCCCTTTCACAAGTACTGCTATCCAGCCACGTGTTCCCCATCCTATATTTCTGTATTCCATTTTTTCTACCTAAGTGTAGCACTTTACACTTCTCTCTGTTGAATTTCATTTTGTTAGCCTTGGCCCAGCTCTCCAATCTATGCTGGTCATTTTGAATTTTGATCCTGTCCTCTGGCATATTAGCAACCCCTCCCAATTTGGTATCACCTGGAAATTTGATGAGCATGCCCTCCACTCCTTCATCCAAGTCATTGATGAAGATGTTGAATAGCACTGGGCCCAGGACAGAACCCTGTGGCACCCTGCTAGTCACTTCTCTCCAGGATGAAAAGCAGCCATTCGTGATCACCCTTTGGGTTCGGTCAGTCAACCAATTACAAATCCAACTAACAGTAGCCCTGTCCAGCCCACATTTTACCAGCTTCATTGCAAGAATGTCATGGGGAATTTTGTCAAATGTCCAAATGTCCCCTGTGCTTTTTGTTACACACCTCTACCAACTATTCACATCCTTCACCAATCATTTGCTTTTAATTTTGTTGCTTTGGGAGCTGGACCCTTGCTGGCTACCTCTCTCCTGGTACCCCCAGCTCCTTACTGATAGTCAGAAAACCATCCTACCATCCTCCCCTTCCTGCATCTGTGAAGGAAACATTTGCTTTCCATTCATTGTTGTGTGGGGAAGTACATATATCTAAATTAGAAAACATAACTGTGCCTTGCCTGCTATCTTTCTAAGCCTGCTTCCAATGGAATATACACCAAACACTAAAATATTCTCCTCTGTGATATGGCTACATGTTCAGCACCGTCCTGTCCTCTAGTGATTGGTGAAATCCCAGCAAAAAGATAGAGAGGAGTAAAAATTGTTTGCTGTTCTTTTAAAGAATGTGGGGTCTTGATTTGATATGTCTTGTATACAGCTAAGGCTTTTTGGAGAAAAAGCATAGCAAGGAAAGCAGAGTGGAGATGTGAGGGTGAGAAGAACAGAGTCATTCAGTGAAATCTTTCCAGCTACAACAGAGAGAGAAAGGTGGAACTGGAAACAATATGTTATGTTTTTGCTAACTTTACTGAGTTTCCCTCTCTGTCAGCCTTTCGCTGCCTTTAATTTTAATTAACTCTTCGTTTTTTCCTCAGAAATAGTTTTGTCACATTTTCAGCAGCACTTATGTCCTGGTCTTGGGAGAGTCCATGCATATATATACTTGTCAAAGACGGCACTTCTGTGAAACCAGGTTTGTGTGTTTTTGCTGGCAGTGTTGCCCTAGGGCTGAAGCCAGCCCTAAGGCTAGGCAGGAAACACAGATCCATTTCATTTCCAATTCAATATATTTATTAAAGAAGCAAAGCAGAAATACCGTATTTTCCGGCGTATAAGACGACTTTTTTTTATATATACTTTATTTTTACATATACAAATATTTAATAAAACCATAACATACACATTATTCTATCAAAGTTATATTACAAATATCATTTTTATATCTATTTACATTTCCACGGAAATGTATTTTAAGTAATTTGTACTACATTAATATCATTATTATCAAGTTATCTTCACACATTTCCTGACTTCCATGTCTACTCGACCGGAATCAATTACTGACTAAATATCTTCTTGAAGCTCCCTAAATACCTACTACAATTATCCAAAAACTTAAGTTGATGATCTCAATTTCTAACAGCGTTTTGACTTCACCTTTCTCTCTAGTCTTCTCTCCTTTATACATTTACCATATACACAACTTCATGCAATACCCATTACTTCCTCTATTCTTTAACTAACTTCGGTCTAAATAACATTTTTATACTAATTCCTTCATGCCCAATACCCTTTATCCAACATGTACTGTACCACTTGTTGCCACCCATTTCCCTTTGTACCAGTTGTACCACTCACTTTTCCTTTTAAATATAACGAGAAAGTATCGAATTGTCTTAACTAGATTTCTGGGCCCAATGTGATATTTTAGGGACAGTCTCTAATTTCCATGTTCTAGCAAACACAAGTCTTGCTGCCGTCACTAAATAAAGTATAATTCTCTTATTTCTCGATTGAAAATTCTTTTTAAACATAAATGTCATGTTTAACAGATATAATTCGGGCATCACAGGAAAAGCTATATTAAAAATTTCCTTTATCGCCTCATGTATTTTAACCCAGTACTTTTTAGTCATGGAACACGTCCACCAGGCATGGAAAAACGACCCGTGTTCTTTTTTACACTTCCAGCATTTGCTATTTCCGGTGTTGTATATTTTACTTATCTTTTCTGGTGTTAAATAGCACCTATACATCATCTTTATAAAGTTCTGTTTTAAATCTTGTGAGCTAGTAAATTTCAATGTATCCTTCCACGCCATTTCCCAGTTTTTAAAGAAATTTCATGCTGAAAATTTTTAGCCCATGTTATCATAACGTCTTTTACTTTTTCATCCTCCATATTTCTGGGCAAAAAATATTTAAAAAAAAGAGAAATCTTCTGTCTAGTTTTCAAAAATATAATGGACTCTAAATCATTATAAGATTTTTGAGCAGAAATTCCTTTTTCTTGCAAGTCCTTTAAAAATCTCTCTTTTAATTGTAAGTATGGAAACCAGTTTAATTTGTACCCCGCTTCTTCTAACTCTTCCCGTGACAGTAAATGACTCGCTCCAAACCTGTCAGTCCATACAAGATCTTTATATCTAAGCCAGTCTTGTTCTTTATCTGTCCAATCTGCGTAAAATGCTTCCTGGGGAGATATCCATAAGGGTATTTTTGTGTATGTACGCTTTTTTATATTTTTCCATATTCTAATTAAAGATCTACGTACATAATGATTATTGAATTCCTTATCGATCTTCTCTTTCCCATACCACAAATACGCATGAAAACCAAATCTCATATTTGCCCCTTCAATTGTCAATGTTCTTCTATCTTTCAACTGGACCCAGTCACATATCCACATCATGGCATTCGCGTAGTAATATAATCTTAAATCCGGTAAGCCACAACCGCCTTGCTTAGGTAATTCAGTCATCAATTTCCTTTTAATTCGTGGTTTCTTATCTGCCCATATAAATTTAGATATTTCCTTTTCCCAGACTTTAAAAGGTTTCTCATTTGTAATAATAGGAAGGTTTTGAAATAAAAAATTAAATTTAGGGAGAACGTTCATTTTTATAGCCACGATTCTTCCTAGTAATGACAAATTAAGGTTCTTCTATCTTTTTAGGTCCATCTCAATTTCCTTCCAAATTTTTTTGTAATTGTTATCTAATAAATCTTTATTTGACTCGGTGAACCAAAATCCTAAGTACTTCACTTTCTTCTCAGTTTTGAAACCAGATATCTTTGTAATTTCTTCTTTCTCCTTTTGTCTCAAATTTTTAGTCATAATATAAGTTTTGTTTTTATTTATTTTAAATCCTGTGGCCTTTCCAAATTTATTTATTTCCGTCATTAATTCTTTGATGCCTGCAGTCGGTTCCTCCATGAAGAAAATCAAATCATCAGCAAAAGCTCGCAATTTATATTCTTGATCCTTAATCTTTATCCCTTTAATGGCCAGATTAGATCTTATACTTGTATTTAATATTTCCAGCGTTGCTATGAACAACAAAGGCGAAATTGGGCATCCTTGTCTTACTCCCTTGTCAATTTGTATTTCCTGTGTTAGCTCTCCATTTACAACTAATTTTGCTCTTTGTATTTTATAAATAGCCTCAATCCATTCAACGAAATTGTTACCACATCCCGCTCTTTTCAATACTTCCAACATAAATGACCAACTGACCTTATCAAACGCTTTTTCAGCATCCAGGAACATTATCGTCAATTTTCTTTCATTTCTTTTCTCAAAGTATTCTATTGCATTAAGCAAAATTCTAGTGTTATTCCTAAGTTGTCTATTTGGTAAAAAACCATTTTGATCTTTGTGGATTATTAGATTTAAAACTTTCCTAAATCTTTCTGAAAGTATCGTTGTAAATATCTTATAATCTATATTAAGCAGAGAAATTGGCCGATAGTTTTCTGGTAGAGTCAGATCTTTCCCTTCTTTTGGAATTAATACAATGTTTGCACCTTTCCAAGATTCTGGTATTCCTTTCTGTTTTATTTCATTTAAAGTTTCCGTTAATGGTGCCACGATATCCTCTTCAAAGGTTTTATAAAAGAAGCTGTAAAACCGTCTGGTCCTGGGGCTTTGGAAATTTTCAACCTCTTAATGGCATCCGATACTTCCTCTTTAGTAATTTCAGCATTCAAGAACTCCTTTTGTTCATCAGGTACTGACCATACTTTGTGTTTGTCTAAATATTTCCTTATTTCTTCCTTCTCTTCCTCTAATGTCTTCTCTTTTTTGTACAGCTGAGCGTAATAGTTTTGAAAAATTTTCTTAATTTGTTCTTGATCCGTAATTTCTCTTTGTCCCATTTTTAATTTAAAAATTCTTCTCCTCTCTCTTTCCGTACGTAATCTATATGATAGCCATTTCCCTGGCTTATTTGAGTGTTCAAATTGATTTAGACGGCAATATTTCATTTTTCTCTCTATCTCTGACATATTTCTGGCAGCTATCTGATCCTGGATGGATCTTATTTCCAGTTTCAATTTTTGATTTGAGCTATTATCTTGAAATCTTTCTCTTTTGCTTTTAATAAATCCATAAGTTGTATCAATTCTTGATTAGCTTTCTTTTTTTAATATGTTCCCATTTTTATCAAATGGCCTCTCATGACTGCCTTAAACGCATCCCATACCGTCTTCATATCAATATTGTATTTTATGTTTTCCTTAAAGTAGTTTTGTAGTTCTTTTTTCATATCATTCACCAGTAATTTATCTTTCAAGAGATTTTCATTGAGTTTCCAATTATATTGTTTAGATGACGGCAAATTTAATGTAAGTAAGATTGGATTATGATCCGATGTTATCCTTGGTAGTATTTCCATATCGTGTAGATAAGTATGTAATGTCCTTGATACCAGAAAGAGATCAATTCTTGACATTGTATTATGACTATCTGAATAAAATGTATATCCTTTTTTGCTCCATGCTTAAATGTCCATACATCCAACAGTGACAATTGGTCCATCATCTGAAAAAAAATTTGAGGAAGTTTACCCTGGTTTTTCTTCAGTTTCTTACATTCCGATCTATCTTCTTGTGGATTAAACACACCATTAAAATCGCCCAAAATAATTATATTGTCAAAAGACATATCGTTTACACAATCTACAATTCGCTTCTTGACTTTGGAGTAAAATCTGGCTTTCTGGTCAATTGGTGCATATACTCCTACTATCAATGCTTTAAGTTCCCGCATATGAACTTCCAACAACAAATAATGTCCATCTTGGTCAGAGCAAATCTCTTTCGCCACATAGTCATTTTTAACATATATCACCGACCTCGTTTTTTCTTTTACATGAGAAGAAACAAAACACTGTCCTAATTTCGGGTTTTTAAATATTTAATATCTTTCTGAGCAATCCAAGTTTCTTGCAAAGAGATGATATCATAATTAGTCTTTTCTAAATAGTGAAAGATGTTTCTACGTTTGTATTGTGAATTTATACCTTTTGTATTCCAAGAGAATATTTTAACTTCATTCCGTGTCATTTCTTGCATTAATTTTAAATTTACTGTTTTCCACCTCTAATTCTCTTCAGTATAATCTAATTCGCCCACGTATTGTATCTCTTCCTCTAATTTGTTCCTTTCCCGTTCTGGTCCTTCTATGTCCTCTGTCGATTCCACTTCCCCTACATCCGAGTCCTTCTCTAGAGCCTCTATGTCTTCTTCTTGTTCATTCCTCTCTGGCGTCATTTGTCTGTCCCTTCTCATTCCTGTTAATTTTGAATTCTCAATTTCTTTCTTCAACTTTTCATATATTTCTCTTGCTTTTTCTATTGTGTTAACTCTGTATCTTTTCTGTTTATACGTGAACAAAACCCCTTCCGTTCTGTTCCATGTATAATTTATTTTCTGCTTAATGAGCAACTGGGTAATAAATTTGTAATCTTGACGCTTTCTTAATACTTGTGCCGGAATATCTTTATATACACTTATCTCTTGAGAATCAATATACAACTTTTCTTGGTAACTTCTTTGTAGTATAATCTCTTTCGTCCTCATATTCGTGAAAATAATCACAATATCTCGCGGAAGATTTCTTTCTCTTGCTATTCGTGAGTTTATTCTAAAAATCCTTTCAATACTTGCATGAATCCTTTCTTCAATCAGTTGGGTGTATTCAATCAAGGCGTTGACTATTCTATCGTAAACATTCTCCCGTTCTTGTTCCGTAAGATAGAGAGGAGTAAAAATTGTTTGCTGTTCTTTTAAAGAATGTGGGGTCTTGATTTGATATGTCTTGTATACAGCTAAGGCTTTTTGGAGAAAAAGCATAGCAAGGAAAGCAGAGTGGAGATGTGAGGGTGAGAAGAACAGAGTCATTCAGTGAAATCTTTCCAGCTACAACAGAGAGAGAAAGGTGGAACTGGAAACAATATGTTATTTTTTTGCTAACTTTACTGAGTTTCCCCCTCTGTCAGCCTTTCGCTGCCTTTAATTTTAATTAACTCTTCGTTTTTTCCTCAGAAATAGTTTTGTCACATTTTCAGCAGCACTTATGTCCTGGTCTTGGGAGAGTCCATGCATATATATACTTGTCAAAGACGGCACTTCTGTGAAACCAGGTTTGTGTGTTTTTGCTGGCAGTGTTGCCCTAGGGCTGAAGCCTGCCCTAAGGCTAGGCAGGAAACACAGATCCATTTCATTTCCAACTCAATATATTTATTAAAGAAGCAAAGCAGAAATACCGTATTTTCCAGCGTATAAGACGACTTTTTAACCCAAGAAAATCTTCTCAAAAGTCGGGGGTCGTCTTATACACCGGGTGTCGCTGCAACTTCGCTCGCTCACTCGCTCGGCTAGTGTGCTGCAGCTGCCGCTGCCTCCCAGCGCTGCCCAGAGGACATCCTCCCAGGAAAGGAGGAGGAGGGATATTAAAAGGGGGAGGGAGGGAGCGAGCGAGTGGCTCAAGTTTGCTCAAAAGTCCAGCGGGGCTGGCAGGAAGCGCCTGGGGCTGGCGAGGCTGCCCCTTTTTGCAAGGATGTGAGCCTGGCGCTTGGCTACTGGCTCCTCCGGAGCGACGGCGAGGGAGGAGGAGAGGAGAGGCTCTCAGCGACACGCCCCCCCCCCGAGAATGGGAGCCAGGCAGCCTTTCTGGTTCCTCCACCGCTTCCTCCTTCGCCAGGCTCTTGTAAGATAAACATGTAGAGTTTCAGCTGGAACACGGCTGGTTTGGAAAGTCTGACCTTTCTAGCCATTTGCATTTACTTAATACCTCTCTCTGTAGCCGAAGGGTAATGATTGTTGATTAACATTGCCTAAAGCAGATGGAGAGATGTCAGGCTTTGTAAGATCTGCTTGTTTTTCCCCAGACCCTTGGGGGTCTACCACCCAGAGACAGGCAAAGAGTAGTGGCTTGTGCTGCCATGTGCTCATTTTAGGAATTCCTAATGAAAGATGAGCAATAATATATATATATACACACATATATTTTAAATCCCACCAAGAGGCGTTCCAGGGCGCCGGCTCCACTTTCCCTCCCTCTGGACAACTCATTCGCAGTGACTGGGGCATCCGAGTTTCCTGGATCGGGCGAGCCTATCAGCGGCCGCGGAGGGAGGGAGGCTGGCCAGAGTTGCTCCTGTTGCTAGGCAGAGGACTGCCGGGAAGGAGGAGGAGGAGAGGACGACGGGGGTTGGAGCCAGCGCTGCGAAAAGGGCCATAGAGCAGCGCTGTGCCCAGAAAAACACGCCTCTTTCACCCACCTGGCCCGCCCTTGTATCCTATTACCGTACCTCCTTCTCTGCCTCTCAGATTCACTGCAGTCCTCAAGAGGGAGATCTATCACTTTGATAGTCTTGGAGACAGAGAGGGCTGGGCAGGCAGGGAGGGCTGACCAGTCCAAGCAGGCTTTGTATACAACAACCAGCCAATTGCCAGTAAGGTACATCGGGCTGGTTGTTGTATACTGGGTACCACATACAGCACAGCACCAGTATCAGTACCTGTTCATACAGTGTAGCACCAGTACATACAGTACAGTATACAAATGTCCAACAGTCAAAACCCCATCATGGCTCCACAGCAAGAAGAAAGAAATATGAAGCCAGTTTCAAGCTTAAAGTTGTAAACTTTGCCATGGAACATAATAACTGCGCTGCTGCAAGACAATATGGAGTAACAGAAAAGATGGTTCGGGACTGGAAAGCAAATGAAAAAGCATTAAAGTGTATGCCAAGGGGTAAGTGTGCATTAAGAAGAGGCACCCCACATTGGCCAGAACTCGAAAAACATGTAGCAGACATGGCGAATGAGCATCGCCAAAATGGTTATGTAGTGACACGAAATCAAATACGTTTGTTTGCACGTCAGTGGGCCAAATCTAACCCAGATCACAGCAACAAATTTAAGGCCACTGTATCCTGGTGTACTAGATTCATGGCAAGGCATAATATGGTACTGAGGCAAAAGACAAAAATTGCCCAAAAATTACCTGCAGATCTTGATAACAAACTAAATAGTTTCCATCGATACGTAATAAAACAGCACACTAAACATGGCTATGCGTTAAGTAGTATCGGAAATATGGATGAAACTCCAATGAATTTTGACATGGTTGGAAATAAAACTGTCCATCAAAAAGGTGAAAAAACAATTTTACTTAAAACAACAGGACATGAGAAGTCCAGTTTTACAGTGGTACTAGGATGCACAGCTGATGGTGCCAAACTGAGACCAATGATTATTTTTAAAAGAAAAACAATGCCAAAACTCAAGTTCCCTGTTGGTTGTTTTGTACATGTGAATGAAAAAGGCTGGATGGATGAAGAAGGGGTAAAGCTATGGCTTGATAATGTATGGAGCAGGCGACCAGGTGGACTTATTCAAAAACGCAGTCTACTGGTGTGGGATATGTTCAGGGCTCATTTAACTCCCAGCACCAAGCAAAGGCTTGCAAGACTAAACACAGATGCGGCAGTTATTCCTGCAGGATTGACATCGTTGGTACAGCCACTGGATGTGTGCCTAAACAAGCCATTTAAAGATCGCATTCGAGAACAGTGGAATGAATGGATGGTTAGCGGTGAAAAGTCATTCACAAAAGGAGGAAACATGTGTGCTCCACAGTTGGATGTTTTGTGCAAGTTTGTCATAAAAGCCTGGAATGACATTGATGCAGAAACAGTAATCAAGTCTTTCAAGAAGTGTGGCATATCAAATTCATTAGATGGTATGGAGGACGACTACTTGTGGCAAGATGAAGAGGAAGCCGAAGCTGAGACCACACCATCTGATACGGAATTTGATCCATACGATGACTGTCTTACAAATGTATCACAAGATGTCATTGCTGTACTTATGACATCAGATGACGAACAGGAGGATTTTGAAGGCTTTTAAAGGGAAGCTGTCGTGCCAGCAAAACCTGTAAAAATACTGTAGCTTGCTAATTTGCCAGGGACTTGTCCGGCACTTGCTCTCTCTCTATTGTTTGTTATCTTCCTCCTATCATCATCAGTTCCAGTTTGGTTGACAGCTTAGAAAACAAACAGCATGGCAGCTCCCATGGGTTTATTGTCTTATCCTTCCTTTCAGCTTTAGAGTGAATTAGGAAAAGTTTAATCCACTTGCACTGTTTTATGTTTACATGTTTGATGACAAACAGCCTTATGTTTATAAGTGACAGTTTTCCTGCTAAGTACCTGCATGTCATAAGCATTTGAATTAAAATTACCATATTGAAATCAAATCTGATGGTTTTTTTATTTTTTATTTGGTGTGCTTTGGAAGAGGGGTAGTCTTATACGGTGAGTATATCCCAAACTCTATATTTTAACTGGAAAAGTTGGGGGTTGTCTTATATGCCCAGTCATCTTATACGCCGGAAAATACGGTAAGTGAACCAAAATGTTCAACTAATACTTTTCAGCATCATAACAACTTGGCTTACAGGTGAAGATGACACCTGGGTGTCCCTGAATGAGATTTGGTGGTCTTGTCTCATCACTATCCATGTGAAGACAGAAAGGAAAGCTTATAGACAAAATATATGTAGTTCAGTGGGGTCTGGGCAGTTCCCAGAAACAAAAACTAAATGTGACTAGTCCATGATCAAGGTGATCTGAACCAAGTAACTTTTCCTGCAGTTCCTGACTACTCCAACTAAGTCATCTGCAGGGGGGAGTGAAAGTTAAGAGCCTGGAATATGCAGAGTAGTTAAAAATTTTGAGGTTTACATTCACAGGGCATACCTGGGCATGTTCTCTTTTGAGAGGCTGTTCTAGTAAATGAGGGTGGTTAAAATTTAGTTCATTATAGTCATCCAAAATAGGGATGTGCTGTTTTCAAATTATTTTTTCCCAGAGGGCAGAATGAATAATTCAATCAATTTTCTCCCCACTGAGGATCAACTTTGGAAAAACTGTGCAGTTCTATATGCAGAATTCTCACATGGTAGAAGAATGTCTCTCCCACGCACACACCCCTTTTTTCCTCTAGCACCAGCCACATAGTGGCAGGCAATGGAGGGAACAATCAAGGAGGCTACAGCCTTTGATGCTCTTTGCTCAAGTCTCCCACTGCCTATCCACCTGCCATACAACATTAGGAGAGTGGGGCAAGCAGAGTGAAGAGTACAGAGACTTTAGCCTTCTGCAGTCCTGGCTCAGCTCCACCCCACTTCAGTGTTGTGAGGGGAGGGAAGCTGAAAGAAGAGGCTGATCGTCACTGCCTGGGTTCTGAGAGCTGTCCACTACTGTGTAGATATTCGTGTTAGATACTGGCTATCAAAACACAGCCTGCAATGGTCCTCCTTGCCCAGCCGTCCCAACCCCGCTCTCCTACAGGCCACCGAACATGTTGGGGGCCCAGGAAATAGGTGACACTGGGCTTGGGGACAGGAGTAGTCATCAAGCCTGAGGATAATGAGAAGGTGGAAAACAGGCCTGAGGAGGAATCTCTTTGTCAAGGGTGAGTCTTTCCAAGGACTGACCAAGTTGCAAATAAAATAGAAATATTTAGCATGCAATACCAAGAGAAGGAGGGTAAAATATTAAAAAATATTTCTTCTTTTCAAAGATTAAAGAGTTGAATGAGTGAGAGAATGAGCTGTCCAAAGTCAAAGACATGGGACACCCACAGTAGTGGTTGGTGGGCAGCAAGTCAGGAGGGGAGTGAATCTGTACTGCTCTGTCTTTTAGTCTGAACCTTAGAGGAGCTCTCCAAATTGCTGCACCTATTTGTGGGATAGGGTTTAGCAGCTTAGGCTGCTCCTTTAAAGTTGAGACTAAACCCTCTTCAGATTCTGCGCTGCCCACTGACACAGAAGCCACCAGCTGTATAAATCTTTGCAAAGATGTGTGTGTGTATGTGCATATAGGCATGTGTATCAGTTTCAAAAGAGAAGCAAAAAAAATTCTTAGAGCTAAATTTTATAAAAAAAGTGAGTGCGTGGCTGAAAAGGGGGACAAGGTGCAAAAACTCCAGGATCAAGATGTTCAGAGGGGGACGAGTCTCTGTGGGCTTGTACAAAACCCAAAATAATGCATTTCAGAATAAATGTTCCTACTATAATTGTTGTTGTTGTCTGCCTTCAAGTCATTCCCAACTTATGTTGACTCTAAGGCATTTTTCTTGGCAAGATTTGCTCAGAGGGAGTTTGCCTTTGCCATCTTCTGAGGCTGACAGAGTGTGGTTTGTCCAGGGTCATAAAATCATAGAATAATTAATAGAGTTGGAAGAGACCATGGGGCCATCCAGTCCAACCCCCTGACATGCAGGAACATACATCAAAGCACTCCCAATTGATGGCCATCCAGACTTTGTTTAAAAACCTCCAAAGAAGGAGACTCTACCACACTCCCAGGCAGCATATTCCACTCCTGGGTCATCCAGCGAGTTTCCATAGCTAACTGCGTCCTGGTCCCCAACTCATAGCCCAATACTCAGACCACTATACAACACTGCCTGTCAGAAAGTACTCCCTGAAAAATAGATTTAAGGCTAACAGAGACTATAGCCATTTCCACATGAGCCTGTTATAGCGCTATGATTCCACTTTCAACATCCGATGGAATCCTGGGGTTCGCAGTTTAGGGAGGGGCCTTGAGGTGGAATCATAGTGCTATAACAGTCTTGTGAGGAAATGGTCCATGTTTCCTGAAAATAATTCTGGGAGATGTTGTAAGTATTCTATAAGCTGTACACACAAACAAAGGGAGTAGTTGGGGAATCATAGAAAGTTGTTGTGTGCCTGTTTCCGACTTACTATGACTCTAAAGTGAACCTCTCACAGCATTTTCCTGGCAAGATTTGTTCAGAGGGGGTTTGCCTTTTCCTTCGCTTGAGGCTGAAAGAGTGTGACTTGCCCAACGTTACCCAGTGGTTTTCTACGGCCCAGTGGGGATTTGAATCCTGGTCTCCAGATTCATAGTCCAACACCCAAACAATTATAATATCTATTGTTAAATTGGGGAAGGGGAAACACATGCATCTGGCCCAGGCCTAATACTAGCTCTCAGCTCTCAGCGAGAAGGTGCTGTTGCACTCATATTCTGAGGATAGACTTTGCATAGGGAACTAATTGGCCACTGCATGAACAGAATGCTGGACTAGACAGGCTTCTGATTTCTAATCCTCGCTCCACAGCTTGGTGTTTTGGCTCTTACGGTACAAGGATAGATGTGAACCTTCTTCCTGGTTTAACACCTACAACAGACAGTGGGAAGTAGAAGCATTTTTTGTTGTTGTTGCTTTGATATCAACTATCAATATTTTGTTGATAAATCTGTTTGGATAATTAAAGTGACATGTTTCGATCTAAGGTGAGGAAGTGGTCCTGTGACCATTATCTTAGTCCATGTTAATCCCTTTATCCTCCCACCCAAATTACTGTGGCATGCTGAGTATCTAGGGGAATAAGAACTGGATGTAAGGAAGCTACTTGAGTACAGCATTGAAGACCACATTGTACCTTTCCTCTATAAGACTACTTTGAGTATTTTTAAGTGGTTTCATTGCCAGTGGTAAAGATGGAGAAACCAGCGATCTGCTTAATTTAGCTTGCCTGATAACTTCCTAGGGCATCAGGACAAGACTAGGGATAAGGAATGACCTCAGCAAAATTATGAGTCAATATTTTAGCCTTCAAAAACATCATCAAGGGATAAGGACTCATCAGATATCATGATGAAGTCTCAAGCTGAAGTGGTTTGTGTGAGGAGGAAGCGTCAGGTAACTATGTGCCTTTCTGCACTACACTGTTATTGTGCTGTTTTCTACTTCCACTTCCACAATTCCACTTTCAACATCTCATGGAATCCCAGGGTTTGCAATTTAGGGAGGGGCATTTAGAATTCTCAGCCGGAGAGCTCTTTGGCCTCAGTAAACTACAAACCCCAGAATTCCACAGGATCTTGAAAGTGGAATAATAGAACTATAACAGCGTAGTGCGGAAAGGCCCTATGTCTTCTAGGTGATATGGGGGGGGGGGAATTGTGTCCCTTCCCCAGTGTTTTATGCCCAGGAAAGGCCTATTATAAACCAGGAGCTAAACCAGAACTAATCATTTTTTGTTTTTAAAATTTCAGTGTTTTTGCCCAAAACAGTTCGGGGACTTTGCTTCTTGGCATCAAATGTGGCTGTGGCCCATGTGCTGTGCTTTTCCATTCCTTGCCATAGAGTCAACTGTGCTGGAATATGAAATAAGATCCCTCCAGCCCAGGAAAATCTGCTTCTCTGCCTGGGTTTCTGGCTGACTGTGTTCAGGTACTTGGCCTGTTAGAGCAGCATCATTGTTCTGATCCTCTTCAACAAACAAACCAAGGATCTTCAAGCTCCCCTTGTTTCACCCGCAAAGCATGTGCTCTGTTCTTTCCAGAGCTATGTGGGAGCAGCAGCAATGCTGTCAGGACCAACGGCACGAGATGAGCTATATAAAGAATTTAACATGCATTGAATCCTGATGATTATTTTTAGTAAACGAACTGCACAGGATGTCCCTAACCCTTATGCTTCTGCAGATAAATGCATAATAATATAGCTGTGAGCGTGCATCTCCCGGCATGGGGATGTCCACACACTCAATGGTGGCTTTTTGAACTGCTTAATAGATTCTTTGTGTCAGCTGACAGGCAAGACCTTTGCAAAACAGCATGGCAATTCAGATTTTTAAATGCTTTCATTAACATCCATCAGACTTTTTAGAGACAAAAAATATCCTTCCGTAGGCATATTTTTTCAATAAAGCTGAAACAATAAGAGAGCTTCTTGCAGACATTGATTTATTACTTGATTCTTCTTAAGCTTTGATTAAGATCGTGACTATACTGGGGCGAGCAATTTCAAGAAAGTGTACAGGAAGCTCTAGTGTTCCAGCCAGAGATTAAAGATGCACCAACATTAGCCACACACACAATATCTCAACCTTCAGTGCTAGCTTTTAGATACCATGCTGTATTAATTACTGGAAGTTTCCAGAAGCACCAAGCATTGCACCTGGACAAAGGTGTGTATGACCACGGATTGGAACTCTAGAAACAGTAAATGAAGGAGACAGGCTAAAATCAGTTTGGTGAGGACATGTGAGAGGGGCTTCTCAGTGGCTCCTCCTAGGCTAAAAAGCCAAAAGAGGCTATGCTGGTTACCATTCTGTCAACAGGCCACAGTGGCGGAGTCAGGAGTGTATGGAGGAGGGGCAGGAGGAGAGGGGGGCTACACAGCCAGGGTGCACAGGGGCATAGCTACGGGCCAGGACACCCCAGAAACATTGCCGCCTGGGGCAAATTGACTCCCCATCCCCATATTCCTACACAACTGACAGGCCAAGCCCTTTTTTGTTAGGTCTTGTGTTGAAGTTTTGACAACTGGCGGTGTCAAGGTCAGAGACCTGGGTGGCGAGCTAGCCCAGAGAAGAGAGTGGGAGAGCCAGCAAAGTCCAGCCCGGGAGGAGACAAGCCAGCACTTACTCAAGGAAGTTCATTTACCAGAGCGCCAAGTGAAGCCATAGTCAAAGAGTTCCAAAGCCAAGGGTCAAGAGTCCAGAGATCAATTCAAGGTATCAGGAACCAGGTGCTGGGAGCAAGGTACAGGCAAGAGGAGGGCTTGTAAGAAGTTTACCACAAGCAAAGGGAAGCTTCCAGGCAGGCAGTTATATAGCCCCAGGCACAGGTGTGTCTGGTCACCGCTCCTTAAACTTAGCCAAGGAAGCCTCCCTTTGCATAGCCTTCTTGAATCTCTGCCTTGATTGGGGGCTTATTGAACCAGACTCCAGAGCCTCTTCAGAATCGGATCCCTGTTGTCCTGAAGGCGCAGGCAGAGGGACATCCGCGCCTGCTTGGTCCCTGGCAGCAGGGGGAGCTCCTGAGCTGCAGGACCCATCTCCAGCCAGAGCCACAGGGATCAGTAGCTGCTGCTCGTCAGCAGCAGCTCTGACAGGGGCTTCAGTTATCACAGGCAGGGCCCTTTCACACTTTATACCACTATGATTTCATTTTAACTGACACAGCTGCATCCTACGGAATCTTGGGATCCGTAGTTTGGTGAAGCAGTGGTTTGTGGGAGCTGTTTGGCTGAGAATTCTAACTGTCCCTCCCTAAACGTAAAAAAACGGGATTCCACAGGCCAGAATAGCAGTTAGAGCAGTGGCGGAGCTTGGAGTGTGTGGAAGCGGGGGGTTGTAGGGGGCATGGCTACAGCTCGAGGGGTGTAGCCACTGTGCGCAGGGGCGTGGCTGTGGAGCATGGGGGCATGGCCGGGGCAGACTATGGTCTGAGACACCCTAGAAATTTTGCCACCCGAGGCAAATTGCCCCTCCTGCCCCCATGTCCCTACGTTAAAATGGAATCAAAGTACTGTAATTGGGTAGCGTGAATGGGCCTTCAGGGGCTTTTTAATGGGAGGTATTGTACTTCTCCTCTCCCTTTTTTCTAATTTACTTCGACATTGTTTTTCATTTTGTTATTGACTTAACACATAATCTGTTAAAACAAAAACTGGACAGTCTTAAAGGTGCTGCAACATCCTTTTTTTTTCCTCCCCCTCTCTGCCTCCTTTTTACAATCTGTTTAGCCATGTTTAGTGCTATCACTTACTGTGTGGGGGGGGTTTTCCGTTGTTTCTGTTTTTTAATTATGTTGCATTCTGCCTTGGATCGTAGTATTGGGGAAAATTAAATTAAATTAAATTAAATTGCATAATTAAAAGAAATTAATAAAAAGAAGGATGATGGCCTCAGCAAAGAAATCAAGGCAGTGCATATTCCACAATATCGGCATTAGTATGGATCTGGTGAATATAGCACATCATGACAAATTTCATGTTTTAAAAAGCACGCTCCTAGCTCTTCTAAGAAAAGAAAGACAAAATGTAGTTCCAGTACTATGATTTATGCATACTGGTAGAAGAAGTTTTTTTAGGCAGAAAAGGTGGGATCTATACTCAGTCCTAGCATCTTTGATCTTAAGAATGTAAGAGCTCTCCTGAGTTCTTATGAGGAAGGACATGGTATAAAGCAGATTAAATAAACAAACATAAGAAGAGCCCCCTTGACTCAGAGCAAAGGCCTCCCCAGTCCAGCATTCTGTCTCCACAATAGCAAATCAGGTGCCTTTGGCAAGCCTGCGAGCAGGACTTAAGTGCAACGTCTCATATCTCCCAGCAACTGATATATGCCTATGATATTGACATAGCCACTCCATCTGATAGGCCATGGAAGGCCTTAACTTCCACTTACCTTCTTCTCTGCATTCTCTTTGCTATGTCAGAATTTCTAAAAATGTACTCTTATTCTTGGTATTACTCTGTTAAAGGAATCATGCCAATGGCTAATGATACCTATGCCAGGTCAAATGGTCAGATTGAAGTAGCTCGCCAAGAATTGAGACCACCAGATTAGAAAGCAAAAATAAAAGTTTATTTTACTGCAGGGATCTCAGTGGAATGATTTCCAAAGCCTGAGAGCCCCGATCCAGGTATTAGCTCTCTTTTTATACCCTCTTGTAAACAGGTTACAGGAAATGATTACATATGACCATATATGAAGTGTTTACAGGTCAGGTAGACCTGGGTTACATCTTTCAAAAATGATGTATTTTGGTACCAAGGGAGTATTTCTCCAACATCAAAACTCCCTAGGTTCCCGGCACTGCTAAGCACATACCTAAGCCTCTTGATAAGATAAAGGGCGCATCTGCTCACCTTATTTTTCTATATTTTTCTACCTTAGCAATAGCTTCTTCAACTTAACCCTTTCATTCCCCCCTTTATGCCAAATTCTACGCAATTTGACATACTTAAGCTTGCTTTTGGGCCATAACAGCAAAATGAGCTGCCTTCCCCTCCATAGCTTGGGAGAGAGAGGCATGTACACATTTCATAGCACAAGAAATACATACCATTACTAAGAACCCTACTACAATTAAAAGTACAATACCTAGAAACAAGGTTTTTAACCAGCTAAGATCGGGAAGCCAAGAAGTTAACCAATCCCAGGGGTTACTAATGCCACTGTCATTATTTTGTATCAACCCTTGCAACTGCTGTATCTCATCCTCTATAGTCTTGTTCAAATCATGTAACGCAACCTTGCATCCTCCTTTGACTATGGTACAAACCCCCCTTTTCTGGCTAACAAGTAATCCAAGGCCATTCGATGTTGTAACAATAGCTGATTTAGCTCTTCAATTTCTTGTTGGAGGGCTTGTACCAATTTCCCAGTCGCATTTATAGTTTTCTCCAATCTGCAAGTCGATCCTATTGTGCTCCTACAATTTTCTTGAGCCATAATTCCTGGGTAGGATCCCAAAGTGAGGACCCCTGTGATCAGTCCTCCTCCTACTCTACTACCCTCACTCTCAGACAACTGTGGCCTCACGATGACCAGATCCTCACATTGACTTCCCAGTGGTCCCACTAAATGCCGTTTCTTCCTACCAACTCGTTTGATCTGTCTTGGTAGGAAAACTTTGGGCAGGTATAGTCATATATCCTATTCCTATACACTGGTAAGTCCCTGGGTGGTAGTTGGTGGCCCACCCATTAAAGTAGAACCATAAATGCGGGTCTCTAGCCATCAATCCAGAGCATATACTACCTGACCCTGTATAATTAGGAGTGAACATGGGATATTCTGGGTATAAATCTCCAAAATTAGTTTCATTTAAGTCCCCCTTGGGTTGATAGGAGTTATTATATGTGCCATACAAATAGAATCTATCACTACATGCTGAATAATTTCCCAGTTTACCATAAAATGAGGAATATTTTATATATCCTTTCCACTTAGAATTCCAAGATCCACTATGGTGACAGCAAAAACACATTCCGGGGGAATAAGTATAAAACTTCAACCGCCTAAATCGAGTCTTGTTTATATTACTATCAACTTTGGCAAACATATTAGGATTCCCTCTCAATGCTGACTGTAGGGCTCCTACAACCACTCCCGGTTCACTAATAAGGGAGGGCATAAAACCGAAATCTGCTACAGTCTGTGGATGTTCATAGATCAGGGTGACACTGGGTCCGTGTTGTTGGAACATGTGTGCAGCATGTCGTTTGAACCAGTTAGCCTCAACTACTCCACCCATCACGCTCCACATCCCGATCAACATTACCCACTTCATTTTCGGAGCCACTCAGGGACCCAAATCTACTTACTCCACACAAATTCCTTCTGTACATATACAAAAATACTAAAATACCAAAAAATATACACACTACTATTATTATTAGATCACTAATACTAATATTCATTGTTTCTCTCCCATATCCACTGTAGGGGATCTGGCCGTGCGTAGAATAGTCAGCCTCCGGAGTGACTACAGCAGGGCTCAGTCCCAATCTTCCTCCTCTGCAGTTGCTAGGTCTGACCGTACGTAGAGCTACCAGCGTCCAGCGGGTGGCAGCAGTAGGGTCTAGCCTAGAGTCTTCATTCACCTGTTGCGGATCTGACTGTGCGTAGAGTGGTCAATTCCCTGGTATGACCACGGCAGAGTCTAGTCCGAATCTTCTCTCCCCCCTTTTCTTCTGGACAATTTCAGTTTCAAAGGGTTTTCTTGTGATGAAATTACAGCCCAATCAGTAAACGCCCTTTTTATCCTGGTGTAGTGTATCCAAGGTTTCAGCCCTGCTACTTTTACTGCAGTGGGGGTGACTAACAGCACGTGATACGGCCCCCTCCAGCCTGATGATAGAGGCTCCCCTTTCCAATCTTTAACCCACACCTCATCCCCAGGCTGGAAGGAATGGGCCTTTGTGAGGAAGGAACTCGTCTAACCTCCAAAGCATGGGCGTTTACCTTCTCTAGAGCTTTCCCTAATGCCTGCACTTCTTCTTGGAGGGTTAAGTTCCCCAGCTCTCGAATGTCCCCTCTCAATCCCTTCAGGATGGCCGGGGGTCTTCCATACAGCAGCTCAAATGGAGTCAGCCCAGTCGTCCGATGAGGGGTGCATCTTATTCTCAAAAGAGCTATTGGGAGTACATCCAACCATTTGAGCTTAGTTTCTTGACACAATTTTGCAAGCTGAGTCTTCAATGTTCTGTTCATCCTTTCCACCTTCCCAGAACTTTGGGGCCTATACACACAATGTAATTTCCAAGTAATTCCTAAGACTTCTGCCAAACTCTTAACTACTCCGTGCACGAAGGCCGGGCCATTATCAGATCCGATGTGCAGGGGTAACCCGTATCTAGGTACGATGTCTCGGAGTAGAGCTCGTACTACTTCCTTCGCCTTCTCGGTTCTAGTAGGATATGCTTCAACCCACCCAGTGTGAGTGCACACCATTACCAACATATACCGGTATTGTCCCATCCGTGGCATCTCGGTGAAGTCCACCACTAGGGATTCGAAGGGAGTAGATCCTTGATGTTGGGTTCCCTCTTCCAATCTGGGTCCTTGACGCGGGTTGTTCTGAGCGCAGAGTTGACACCGTGATGACGCCAGCATGGTGTACTGTCTCATTCCATCTATAAACACATCCTTTGCCAACAACTGGGCCAACGCTGTCTTTCCCAGATGCGTGGCTTCATGTGCCTTCTGAACGATTGGCCATCCCATAGATTGGGGTATGTACCGTCTTCCATCTGGTAGGACCCACCAACCATCTTTGTCGCTTATAGCTTTCAGGTCCTTTTCAGCCCTCTCATTCTCCTGCTGGGTGTATCTAGGGGTCTGGTTACTCAAGGAGACTTGGAAAAGTGGTACTACCAATTCTCTGGGCAGGTTCTCCTTCCCACTCACTAGTTCACTCTCAGCGGCCTCCTTTGCAGCAGCATCTGCCTTCCGGTTTCCCCGGACCACTGGATCTTGCCCTCTCTGATGTCCTTTACAGTGCATCACAGCAACTTTACTAGGGGCCCACACCGCTTCTAATAGGTGCTCTATTTCTTTTCCATATTTGATCTCTTGTCCTTAAGAATTGATCTAATCCTTTTTCTTTGTACAGTGCTCCATGCGCATGCAAGGTAGTGAAGGCATACTTTGAATCTGTGTATATGTTTACAGTAAGTCCTTCGGCCAGCTCTAAAGCCCTGATCAAAGCGATAAGTTCCGCCTTCTGGGCCGAGGTACCAACAGGTAGCGCTTTGGCTTCTATTATTTTATCTGCCGTGACCACTGCATAGCCGGCCTTTCGCTTCCCTCTCGCACAAAGCTACTTCCATCTGTATAGTAAGTGACATCAGGATGGGGCCATGGGGTATCCCGCAAGTCTGGTCTACTTGAGTATACTTCATCCATGGTTTGAAGGCAGTCGTGGTGTATATTTCCAGATTCTGCTGGGAGCAGTGTTGCAGGGTTCAGGGTGGTGCACAACTCCAACTTCACTCTAGGGTTTTCATACAACATTCCCTGATACTTGGACATTCGGCTATTCGTGAACCAATAGCTACCTTTGTACTCCATGAGGGCCAGTACAGAATGTGGAACCTTTACCATCAAATTCTGGCCTAAGGTTAACTTATCTGCTTCTTTTACCAACAAGGTTGTTGCTGCTATAGCTCTGAGGCACCCAGGCCATCCTTGAGCGACTGGATCTAATTGCTTAGAGAGATATGCCACTGGGCGATGCCAGGATCCCAACATCTGTGTCAGTACTCCCACGGCTATTCCATTCTTCTCATCAACATATAAGGTGAACTTCTTTGTTACATCTGGCAGACCTAGCGCCGCAGCTTCCATCAGCGCCTTCTTTATCTGTTCCCAGGCGTTCTTTTGTTCTTTTCCCCACACAAATTCAGACTTCTCCGGACCTTTGGTAGCTTCATATAATGGTTTGCTCATTACTGCAAAGTTAGGAATCCAGATTCTGCAAAACCCAGCTGCACCCAAGAATTCTCGCACCATCTTCCGATTCCGGGGCTCAGGCAGAGCACACACAGCCTCCTTCCTTTCTCGGCCTAGCGCTCGTTTCCCTTGAGTCACTTGGAATCCCAGATATCGCACCTCTGTCTGGCACAACTGGGCCTTCTTCTTAGATACTTTGTAGCCTGCTTCCCACAGAAGCTGGAGCAACTCCATTGTGGCTTCCTTACACTCCTCCTCACTGGTGGCGGCCAACAGTAGATCATCCACATATTGCAGCAAACTCGTCTCTCGGGTTCAGATCGGAATTTTCTCAAGTCTTGACTCAATGATGTCCCAAAAATCGTTGGTGAGTTCTTCCACCCCTGAGGCAAGCGGCACCACGTGAACTGGGTCTTCTGGCCTGTAATGCTGTCTTCCACCTGGAAGGCAAATATTTCCTGGCTTTGAGGGGCCACTCGGATACAGAAGAAGGCATCCTTGAGATCCAAAACAGTGAAGTGAGTAGCTGCAGATGGAACTAGTCCCATCAGAACATATGGGTTTGGTACCACTGGGTGTAGGGTTACTGTAGCTTTGTTTACCATCCTTAAATCTTGTACTGGACGATATTCCTTCGTCCCAGGTTTCAATACTGGGAGTAATGGAGTATTCCAGGGAGAGCGGCATTCCCGAATTATATTGTACTTCTTCAGCCGTTCTAAATGCTTCTGGATCCCTTCCAGGGCTTCTCTGGGTAGATCATATTGCCTTACACGAGTGGGCATAGCATTTGGCTTTAATTCTACCACTATGGGGGCCACGAACCGGGCTAACCCAGGTGGGTTGTCTTCAGCCCACACGCCTGGGGTCCAAATATAGTGGGTTGCTCTTGACAAACCATGATCTGGTACCTTCGCCACTCCTCCTCCATTGGATAAGTCACTGAGATATTCTTTGGTCCTCTAAAATTTATTTCCATCGTCCCATCTTCTTCAATAGAAATTTGAGCTCTCAATTTAGCCAACAAATCTCGACCCAATAAGGGCACAGGGCAACTTGGCAAATACAAAAACTGGTGAGTGACTTGATGTCTTCCTAGATCCACAATCCTTTTTTCTAAGAGAGGGTGTTTTTCCAATTTCCCCGTGGCCCCCACAATTCTTATGGCTTTCTCAGTTTTTGGGGCTATTGCAGAATTTAATACTGAACGGGTGGCTCCCGTATCTACCATCATGGGGATGGCTCGGTCCCCTATTTGTGCTGTGACCATAGGCTCCCCGGGGCCGAGAGCAAGGGGGCCCGGTCTGTCCTAATCGTAATGTTCCATTTCAGCTAGTCCAATGAAGTCCTCGAACCCTTCGTCCATCCCCTGCTCATATCTTCCATCCACTACTCTTCCTCTTCCTCTTCCTCGATTTGCTCCCCTTCCTCTTCCCCTGTTCGCCATCCCTCTCTGTCTGGGACATTCATTCTTCCAATGCCCAACCTGTCGGCAGAGGGCACACTCATTGCGTCTCAATGGAGGTCCACTTCCTTTTCCAATTTTCCTCCCCCCTTCCTTTGTCGCCAAAGCTGCAGCCAATAATTCCGCCTTCTTATGCATCCGCCTGTCCTTCTCCCGTTTCTCCTCTTGGTCTCTATTCACATATACTCTCTGGGCAATTTCCAACAATTGGCTCAAATTCATACCTGCAAATCCCTCTTGTTTCTGGAGTTTCTTCCTTATATCTGGATAACTTTGGGTCACGAAGGCCAAATTCACCATCTGTTGGTTGCCTGGGTCTTCTGGGTTCACAGGAGTATACTGCCTATAAGCATCAAGTAACCTTTCCAAATATGTTCCTGTGGGTTCAGTGGGTCCCTGAAGTATCTCTGATACTTTGGACATATTAACAGGCCTCTTCATTCCTTCTCTCATAGCTTCCACTAGTAGAGCTTGATAATCAGTGAGCATAGTCAACTGTGCTGGGAGGTTCGGGTCCCATCCTGGGTCCGCCAAGGGGACCCTACCTCTCATCCACTGCTCAGGGTTCGCCTCTCCAGGAGGTGCTCTGTTTCTAGCTATCCGTTCTGCATGCTGAATTATTCTCCTCCGCTCTTCAGTAGTGAACAAAGTCAGGAGCAACTGCTGACAATCTTGCCAAGTGGGGACATGTGAGGCCATAATACTGGAACAAAGTTCAATTACTTCTTGTGGCTTGTCTGTGTAAGTAGCATAATGGGTCTTCCAATTAAGAAGGTCAGACGTGGTGAAGGGAGTATATTGGTAACTCGGGACTCGCCGATAACCACCCTCTTGGGTGGGATCTGGCACCAATTGACTGATTTGTCGCAATGGTGCAATCACATCTCCACTTTCCCCATCCGAATCATCTACTTCTTCTACTTCCTTCTGGGGTTTTGTCTGTTTACTCTTGACCTGCTTACTCTTGGATTTTTCTTTTGGTCCAGTCTGTTCGGGTTTGGGTCTGAGTGTCATCTTATTCTGGACAGCCAAACTGGAACCTGGCAACTCCTCTGTCATTTCCTCTTCATGGGTAACTGGGGCCAAATCCGCCAGTCCCCCAGCCACTCCCTCTTGTTGTGAGGCTGTCTGAGGTACTGGTGGCAGTGGAGCAGACGGTGGTACTTCCAAAGCCAGTGGTGGCGGGGCTGGCTGCATCACCACATACGGTGGAGGGGGGGCAGTGGGCTCTTCTGGAGCTGAATCAGGCAAAATCTGGGCTTTTCCAAGCTTTCGTCTGGCCCTGTCCTGCCTCAGCACCATAGCCTTACAAATTTGTTCCTGACACTTCTGCAACCAAGAGGGGTTCTCTGTAACCACTGTGTCCCATGAATCTATGTATGGATACTGATCAGGATGGCCAGGCTCACCCACCACTACTGAATACACTGCCTTGATTCGAGCGGGTTCTAAGCTCCCTTCCGGAGGCCACCCCACCTTGAAAGAAGGCCACTCCACTTCACATAAATTCCGTAAACGCCCTGGCGTCATCGGGGGGTCCCCATAGTCCCCACTGAATCCTTTCTTGAAATTCTTTAACATACAACCTAAAGGGGTTTGCCGGCTTTGCCCCCCACCGATTTCCTCCCAACGTGGACAAGACACACTAGGAGAAAGGGATTTGGCGCGTGAGTAAGGGGTCTCACGCGCCAACACGAAGGGGGATAGACACCACTCTCTCTGTGCCGACCCACGCACCCGGACTCTCAACGGTACGCAATGGGAACTGCGACACCTTGCGCCCCTCCTTTCACACCACATTCACGCCAACAAACTACCTCCCACCTCTTTTTCCACCTCCAAAAAGCCTCGCGGTTTCACCCACAACAGTGGGGTACTAAGGCAAGACTTAAGGGGTTGATCAGGCCCCTCTTCTCCCTGAAGTTGCAGGGAGGGCACTCACCAACAGTCGTGGGAGGGTTC
Organism: Iguana delicatissima; assembly: GCA_948472985.1. Classification (NCBI taxonomy): domain Eukaryota; kingdom Metazoa; phylum Chordata; class Lepidosauria; order Squamata; family Iguanidae; genus Iguana; species Iguana delicatissima. The sequence goes on along the minus strand of CAOKZL010001932.1, from coordinate 52,170 downwards.
TGCTTTCTGCTCCGTCTTCGGGTCCCTGGGCTGGAACACCACCGCCAGAGCCGCCGCCTCACTCTGAGTCAATCCTTCTGACAAAAGTAAGTCGGGGCGCCCTGGGTCGCGTCGGAAAGAGGCGACGGCCCCGACGCCCTGGCGTCCGCCAAAGTGGGCAAAACGCCCCTCAATATCCCGGACGAGCCCCCAAATTGAAGTAGCTCGCCAAGAATTGAGACCACCAGATTAGAAAGCAAAAATAAAAGTTTATTTTACTGCAGGGATCTCAGTGGAATGATTTCCAAAGCCTGAGAGCCCCGATCCAGGTATTAGCTCTCTTTTTATACCCTCTTGTAAACAGGTTACAGGAAATGATTACATATGACCATATATGAAGTGTTTACAGGTCAGGCAGACCTGGGTTACATCTTTCAAAAATGATGTATTTTGGTACCAAGGGAGTATTTCTCCAACATCAAAACTCCCTAGGTTCCCGGCACTGCTAAGCACATACCTAAGCCTCTTGATAAGATAAAGGGCGCATCTGCTCACCTTATTTTTCTATATTTTTCTACCTTAGCAATAGCTTCTTCAACTTAACCCTTTCAAGATGGTGCATCTTCTTGGGAAACAAACCACTGCGAGCTGGTTCCCTGTGACTTAGGCCATTTCTGCAGTACAGGGTTATAGTACTGTTATTCCACTTTCAGCCTCCTATGGAATCCTGGGGTTTGTAGTTTACTGGGGCCAAGGAGCTGTCTGGCTGAGAATTCTAAATGCCCCTCCCTGAAACTGCAAACCCCAGGATTCCATAAGAGGTTGAAAGTAAAATAATAGCACTATAACAGTGTAGTGTGAAGATGGCCTTCGATGGCTGATTTCAAGCATTTTGATAGAGGGAACCCTCAGAGTTTGGGAAATGGCATACACTTCCTGCTGAGTAGAGCAATTAAAGCATTGGTGGAAAATGCCTGACCCATTAGTATTAGTTGCTACTGTAAATGTTTAATATTTGTTCACATTAGTCACAACAGGAGGGGAAAATACATTAGTAAAACATTACTTACACATTATTTTTTTTATTTAAAAAACATTAAAACAGTTAAAAATCCTTCCCATGGCCCTTTAAAACAATGCTTTTGAAATAACAAGTAGTCATTGCTCATTGTACTCCCAAACATGTTAGTGTGAACAGTAAAATGCAAGAAAGGACCTTGCTGAATCCTTGTTGTCACAAAAAGTAACATCTTACAGGTAATATCAGTTGTATCCTGCTACTAAACTCTGGTGGAAAAAATCAACTATGGGGGTATGAAAGAGAAACAGGTAGGTAGGATACAGATTGGGGGACAAATTGTGGCCAGATGGTTGCATGAGACACCCCAGGGAAATTTTTGTGGGTTTCAGGCCCCCCAGAGGTCAATATTTTGCCCTCAAATGTCCTCTAGGGTCATAGCAACATTTCTGGGCATGCCCCCCTCCCCCGGCCAATCTAGGTCCGGGAGAACAATTTTTTGAAACAGGAAATGAATGTAAAGTGGGCTGACTGTATATCTTTCTCTTCCCAGTGATCTAATGCAGGGTGAAAATTTGCCACACGGTCATTGGCAGAGACTGCTAGTTGCCGTCATTTGTGCTCTTCTTATATATATAATATATATATATATATATATATATATATATATATAAAGAAAACAGATATTACAAAAACATTTTAAATCTCTAATCTTCTTACACAATTGAAGCCCAAACCCCAAACAGCAGCACCTCTGCAACTTCTCACTGCTTGGAAGATAGGCAATGGCTCTAAAGAAAGGAGAGCTTTTAATGATCCTTGATGGCTTTGTTACGATGTCAGAGCTTCATTTGCTTGCTTTCCAGGTCACACTTTGTACTTTATTACTGCATTAGCTCTTGGCAGATTTCTGTCTCATGGAATGACAGTGTCAAATAAGACAGCATTCACGCCATATAAGATATGAAGCCATCCATTCCCATCCACTGCATTCTCAGTTTCATTTCAAGGACCAGCCCTACCATTAGATAAAGTAAACCACAGCCTCCTCAGGCAGCAAATGTAAGAGGTGGGGAGGTGTGCAGGTGGGTACAGAGCAGTGCACGCCATCTGGCCTGCCCTGTCCCCTGCCTGCAGCTATCTTTGGTGCAACAAAAGATGCTGCCCTATTGCCAATATGGAAATAAGATTCAGCTGCCAGGCCAGTCCACATGTCTGCAGAGAAGGAGAGGCATCACCATCTTGGTCTTCACCTTTAAGGTGGAAAAAGGTCTTGGGTCAGGATCCTCAACCAATAAATAAATCAGCATAAATAATCATCATTGAAGTTACATTCCTGTTGGATTATACAATCCCATACCTTCCAACATTTCACAGGTGGCCAAGCAATATCAGAGTGTGGGCAAGATGGCAAGAGTTAACAAGGGAGAACAGAAAAGCTAGAAGAGGCTGCAGCAGTTTCTCTTTGTTTTGCAAGGGCAAGAATATAATCCTGTCCAAAATGGGACTTTGTAGAGCTGTCTCCTTCAAGCAGGTTCATTTCCAGCAGCCAACAAATATTGGCGAATAGGGGCCAAGCCACTGCCATCAAGGTCTGAAAATGTTAATGTTGTTTGCTACAGGCTGAGTATCCCTTATCTGGAATGCTGAAATCCAAAATGCTCCAAAATCTGAAATCTTTTGGAGCTACAACACATATGTACCAGTACTGTATTTACAAGGCAGGAGAGATGTGGCTAGAGGGAGATGTGAGGATCTGTGAAATGGTGGGAATCCATGCCTCCCACCATTTCACAGACCCTCATACCTCTCTCCAGATGAATGAAGAAGCTGGAGTGCCCCAGCTGCCACCACAGAGGCAAAAGTGGGCAACTGGCAGCACCACCACAGCTGCTTCTGCCGCTGTCAGAATTGGCTGTGATTAGTGGGTTCCCATCTGCAGAACGCTTGGTTAGGAAAAGCACTGACTGGGATCTGAGATCCAGTGGTCAAAGCAGGGGGAAGGGGAGAGGAAGTCTGTTTTCTGGAGTGAGGCTCTCCTTCAGGCCAAGGATGGAGATGGTCACCACTAGCGAGCTCTGCAGTGTCCCGCTCTAGACTTTACTTTGGCTGGGTGGTGGTGGAGGAGGAGGAGGAAGAATCATAGAATCATAGAGTTGGAAGAGACCCCAGGGGCCATCCAGTCCAACCTCCTGCCATGCAGGAAAATACACAAAAGCATTCCCAACAGATGGTCATCCAGCCTCTGCTTAAAAACCTCCAAAGAAGGAGACTCCACCACACTCCGAGGCAGCATAGTCCACTGCTGGACAGCTCTGAACATCAGGAAGTTCTTCTGCAGACTAAACATACCCAGCTCCCTAAGCCGTTCCTCATAGGGCATGGCTTCCAGACCCTTCACCATTTTGGTTGCCCTCCTCTGGACACATTCCAGCTTGTCAATATCCTTCTTGAATTGAAGTGCCCAGAACTGGACACAGTATTCCAAATGAGGCCTAACCAATGCAGAATAGAGTGGTACCATTACCTCCCTTGATCTAGACACCATATTCCTATTGATGCAACCCAGGATCGCGTTGGCTTTCTTGGCTGCTGCATCACACTGCTGACTCACGTGCAGCTTGTGATCTACCAACACTCCTAGATCCCTTTCATGTGTACTGCTATCTAGCTATGCGTCCCCCATCCTATATTTGTGCATTCCATTTTTTCTGCCTAAGTGCAGGACCTTACATTTCCCTCTGTTGAAATTCATTTTGTTAGCTTTGGCCCAGCTCTCCAACCTGTCAAGGTCATTTTGAAATTTGATCCTGTCCTCTGGGGTATTAGCAACCCCTCCCAATTTGGTGTCATCTGCAAAGGAGGAGGAGCAGTAGCAACAACAGTGACTTCCGTTTGTATAAAGTTTGGTTGTGAACTCGTCTGCACCATCTCCCTCCCTCCCACTTCTCTTCCTTCCCCAAAGGCAGTAGAGCCTGAAGACAGCTCACCAAGTAGCTAGGGCTTACAGTCACCTCCACTGCTGCCCTATACCATTTTATACACAGTACCTTTACTGTATCCCAAAATCTAAATAATAATCATAATCATAATAATCATAATAATTCCAATATATAGAACAGTTCTAGTCCCAAGTATTTTGGATAAGGGATACTCAACCCATATAAATAAATTGTAGAGAGAAAAAATTATTTTGTTTTTGCAATTCCAGTAGACGATATCAAAGTTAGTAATGTTCATATTCTGCTGGTGGGAAAGAACTCAAACGAATGAATGAAATTTAGATTAGGTTTAAATGATAGCTGGGATTTTCCTCACCCCAAGATAGCACCAGAGTACACCCTGCCAATAACCATATAAGAATGCTACTGAACTCTGTTGAATGCCTAACTTTTGATGTGAGCACAAATTCTGCATTAGAATACCTTGTATACATTTGCATGCATTTAGTATGTTTTCATTATTCTGAAGGATGAGGATAATTACAGGGCAAGAAGGATAGATAGGCAAGAGATAAATTTTCAGATCTGCACGCTTCAGAGCTAGAATCTTGCCTCTTTTAAAACAATGAAACAAAACAAAGAGCCAGGTTGCTGACTCTTAGTTCAATCTCTGCATTCTATCTTGCAGGGCCCATGCACAAAGACATGTAAAACGCACTCTTGAGTGTACCCCACACATGTAATATCGTTGCATTTGACTGAGTTCATAATTAATTTTCTATAGGAGTTCTTTGGTATTTTACCCTCTTTCTTTTAACACAGGTATTCACTAATTCCATTGGCACTCATGGGCCATCTGAACTGTGGAGTGTGAGCTTTCGTGAGAACATGAGTTCATACATATGTCTGTGTATGTCAATAGATAGATAAAGCATGCATGAAAGGCAAACTATAAATAGCTCATAATTATTTCTTTGCCCGTATTAACTGTGCCTTTGGCTGCTAAGATACGGCCATGGACTGGTGCTGTCACCATTGTGGTGCCCTTATTGGGGCTACCCAGTGGTTTTGCTCACCAGCTGTGTGTACTTGTGGGCTCAGCTCCAGGCTCTGCTGCCTTCATGCTTCCAGGGGAGATAAGCACGTCTTCCCACATGCTCTGAACTTCGCTTGGCACTAATTAAAGCCTCATGCTGTTCCAGCACTATTCCGTGCTTAGTGACTCGCCGGGGATTCTTGCTATTTTTATAAAATTCTTTAGTAGGTATTAACTTCCAAAACTATAATGCTGACTGCAACTAAAGAGGAATGTCACAATGAGACGAGGCCTCGGTCTGACGCATTTCCTTTCCATTTTATTGCTGTCCAGGGCCTGATTTCAAGTCTCTTGGTGTCCTTGGGAGCTATTCAGAACTGATCATCCATTTTCAGTGGAATTTGGCTTATATAGTTGCTCAGGAGGAGACAGATAACAAGCTTCCCAGACCTCCCCCTCACTTACATTTTCTTGGTTCTGCCGCACGGTTCTGTCTTTCAGTGACTGCTTCACCATGCCCATGTAATCCTGCTCTGTACTTTAGTGGGAGCTCTACAAAAACCATCTGGGCTCCCCAGAATGAGCGAAACAGGAAGGAATTGTCTAATTTAACCAATCAGCCCTCAGTCCCCTATATAACTTGTAATTTTCCAACTGCACTTATCACCATCTTGGCTAAAACCCCATCAATTTTTTTTTTCAAAAGTGATATTGACTTTGTGTTGGATCAAGATTCAGGCACATGCAGCTGGGCTGGTGGAAACTGATTTACCCACCAAAGGCATTTTAAAAAAAAGGAATATGGAGAAGCAATACAAGCAATACAATACAATGTTATGATATGAAGAGTCTGTTTGATGTAGTGGTTTGAATACTGAGTTAGGAGTTCGGGAGACTCCTAGCCAGCATGAGTGTTTGAGTGTTGGGCTATGACGAGGATTCGGATCCCCACTCAGCTAGGGAAACCCATTGGGTGACTTTGGGCAGATCCCACTCTCTCAGCCTAAGGGAGGAAAGCAATGGCAACCCTCCTCTGAATCAGTCTTGTCAACAAACAAACAACCAGAACATAATGTTGCCCTAGGTCAGAATTGATATGAAAACAGTAACAACAAAATGTTGTTGCTTTTGTGTGCCTTCAAATGATTTCCAACTTATGGTGACCCTAAGGCAAACCTATTGCAGGGTTTTCTTGGCAAGATTTGCCATTGCCCTTCTCGGGCTGAGACAGTGTGACTGGACCAAAGTCACCCAGCTGAAGGCCCTGTTTCACTTCCTAGTATCTTCAGTTAAATGTATCTTAAGTAACAGTTTATAGGAGTTGCCTCAAACCAAGTTTGACAGGCAGAATAAACAACAGCTAGCTAATTTGACAGACTTAGAATCACCATGTGAGTCCTACATTGCAGAGGAGAGTGATGTGGTCTTTATGTGAATGCCTGCTTGCTCTGAGCCACAGGCTGAACAGAAACCAAATCCATCCATGGGAACATAATTTAAATCTCGTTGGCTGAGATCTTGCATCATGAGATGTAGCTATAATGATGTAGCTCCCTTGTTGTAGCTATGTGTCCTGATCCAAACTCACCCTGGAAGGCAGGCAGCTGCATCAGCCAAGGGAGTTCCAATGCACTGGCGAGTAAGGTGTTCAACAATACCCATTCAGCTCCCTCCAGCCAGTGAGGCACAGTGCAGAAAGCTGTGGCAGACCCAGTAGCCATTTCCCCAAATGCAGGCAGCTGTCTTGGTCCATGGCCCTTTCTGCACGAGGAAATTAAGACTGGCCAATGCATCTTGTCACGGAGGTCATCTGCACCTTGGAGCAGACTAGATTCAGACTATTTACCTTCATTCCGCACCTAAGTCCAATTAAATGCGCCCCCAAGTGGTTGTCCAGCGCGCTATTTGAAGAACGGAAGAAAGGGGTTTTTCAATTTCCTGGATCGCGCCAATTCGTACCTGCACAGTTGTGCAGATGCGCACATTCACACCAATGCGAACTGGGGATCAGCAGAGGGAGGGCTGTGGGCATGGCCAGCTGCAGCGATTAGTCCCGCCAAACAAACAACAGGAAGCCGCGGAGATAGTGTGGATCTATGAACTCCCGTGCTCCGAATCAGCATGGAACATACAGAGTAGCCCTGCGGAAGGACATAAGGGAAAGTCCACCCTGTTTTGAGCCCAGAAGAACCGGTAAGAAATGGTCTGAAGCAATTCACTAGCCTCGTGCGGAAAGGGCCCATGTTAACACACCAGTTCTATTTATTATTTATTTAAATAATTTATATGCAGCTTACCACATCCAATGAGATCTCAAAGCAATGACAGCACTATCTTCTAGCACTGTTTTTCTCTACTAAGAGAAGGTCTTTTTCAAAAGCTCATTGGTCTTAATTGTCCATTCAACAAGCCCTTCTCTAAGAAATTGTATAGCAACAGGTATAACTCACAGCAATATAGTGCTGCTGCAAAAATCCATGTCACTCCCCTCCAGATATTATGAAGACCACAGCCAAAGTGAAGAGAAACGGGGGGGTGTCAAATGAGGGTTTCATCCCTGCTTATGAAAAGGTCTCAGTGTTCTGACCCTGCAACCCCTGCTTCCACTACATCACTGATAAATGTACATGCATACATATTATTAAACATATGCAAATTCTTTTCAGTTCAGCATCCTCTCCTTAGGTAATCAATAAGTGTTCATCTTACTCTGTCCAGTCTGGGCTGGATAACTTTATGGCCTGACTGAATATGAGGCTAGTTCATAGCTCAGGAATGAGCAGCATTGAAGCAGTTCCTATGAGGTGAGGATAACATAAGAACCCATTCTAAGCCAAATCTGTAGGAGAAGTAATGCCAAGAGCTAGCCCTAAAGCTAGTCAGCAGTTTGTCACATTAAGGCCAAACTGATGTTTAGCCTGATGGACTTAATTGGGAGCAACAAAGCTGAAGAAATTAGTGTGTTGAAGGTTGAAAAGAATTAGTGAACTCGGGCCTCCAGTCACTCCTCTAGGAAGAAAACAATTAACACAAATACATCTTACAGACTCATTTATCACTCCTGTTCATTGTGTTTTGAATCTATTTAATCCTTCATTGATTTAGTCTTAACATTTATAGCCCCACCACATGGCTCAATTGAGACTGCAAGGCAGGCTTACAATGTTAAAAGAAATAACAATTTAACAAACATGCGGCAATGATAAAATGAGACTCTGTGGAAGAAGGCAACCCAAACCAGTACAAATCAACCAGCGTATAATTGGGGGAGGGGGTAGAATTAAATTATTTCCAGGATATTTTTTATTTATTTTATTCCATTTATTTCCCACCTTTTTTCCAATCTGGGACCCAAGAAGGCTTAGAAGATAAACTAGAGCAAAATATAAATAAAGCAAAGTGTTAAATATACAAGTGTATTAAAAACATTAATTTATAACAATTTAATTTAAAACATGATGATGATGATGATGATGATGATGATGATGATGATGATGATGATAGAAAAATACAGTATGCCTCCCAGTTTAAAAAAAGAAAAAACAACTTCTGCAATGGCCAGTTAACATTCAAAAGCCTGGGTAAACAAAACAGCCTTTGCCTGCTATTAGTATATATATATTCAGTCTGACCCACTCAGCCATCTCTTCCCCAACCTATATTTTTATATCTCCAAAAGGAGTGCTATAGTGCCAGTGAATCCCTAAATGCAGGCATAAAAATCATGATGCAAAAGTGGAACATCAGATGTAAACTCACTGACTCCTTTGCTGGCCTATTGGCTCCTAGCTGGAGCCACTTACAACCAACAGTACTACACCCACTACACAAGCACTCTTGTTGTGCTTTTTCTTGTATAGAAAGGAGTGCACATTCATGTCTGTAAATTTTGCATGTCCCACCACTGTGGCGGGGAGGATTGCAGACAATGTGTATCGTATACATGATACATATGTCTGTCCTACTGGCTGGGGATTCTGGGACTCAGAATTCAAAAAAGGAATTTTTCTAAACTCTGGTGTAGGCTGAGCTTTTGGCCATAGCCATCAAGGGTCTCAGAAGCTATGGGGGTGTCCCATGGAACCTACAGAGTTTCTGCTACGTTGATTGGTCCTGCAGAATCACAGATTCAGAACTCCAGTTCTCCCTACCACCAGCTTTAGGACTACTGGACAGAACTTATCTAGGGTGGGGCAAGTAAAGTACATGTCCTGGGCATCAATGTCAAGGGGGTGCAAAAAAAAAAAAAAAAAGCAGTGCCAGAGGAGGAGGAAGGGGAGAGGGAGGAGGCAGCCCCAGACGTAGGGGCATAACTTCCACACTTGCCCTAGGTGCTGTTTTTTCCTAGATATGCCTCTGCTACTGGATGTTCTCCGGGAGGCACCCCACCAACCAGTCAAAAAGTGGGTGGGACACAGTCTCAGTGGGAGACTCTCACCAACCAATCAAAATTGGGCAGGGGTGAGCAGTTTCTTTATTCCCTGTTGCCTTATTGGCAGGAGATGACGGAGCAACTAGGAAAGAAGAGGCAGGGAGAGAGCAGCAGGCAAAGAGCTGCTCAGAAGTTTTTATTCCAGTTTCTCTCTCCCTTTCTCTTAAGAAAATGGAGGAGGTGTTCATTTATATCTGTGTGTGGGAAAGAAAGCTGAGGGATAGTGTGTCTGTGTATATTTGTGTGAGAGAGAGAGGGTAGTGGGTTTGTGTATCCTGAGAGAAAGTGTGTTTGAGTCCTTTGTGTATGAATTTGAATAAGATGTGTACGAACATGAGAGAAAGAGGAGTAGTAAGAGGGGTTGTGCCTCTGTGTAAAGGCAAGAAGTTATAGATTTGTGTGCATGAGAGAGAGAGAGAGAGAAATGTGGGTGTGTTGTGCATCAGTGTGCATGAGAAAGAGGGAGTCATATGTATGTTTGTGTATTGTTGTGGTGGGGACAGAGATTGCATTTCTGAGTGAGAGTAGAATGTATGCTTAAAATCCTAAAGGTACATTGGAATGCATCAAATTCTTATATGAATTTCTTTTTTTTTTCTTTTTTTTTTTTTTTTGCCACTATATATATTTTAACTAACTCTGTTCCTTATAATACCAGGACTTGAAGAGGCTGTACATGATTTTTCCCAACTCACATGCACATTTTTATTACAAAAGTCTTATGAAGGTATTGTAGACTGACAGTCTGTAGTTATTTGAAGGTGACCACATGAGTTTTCTGGTGAAGCTAGGATGTGAACCTGAGATGTTTTGTGAGCTGAGTCAGTGGCGTGGGTGTGAACACAGAACTCATGCAGTGTTCATGAGTGATAGAAAGCTATCATTCTGAATGGAGTCTAGTTGATTAGACAGTTGGCCCTCCACATTTTCAAGTTTAACTTCCACGGATTGGATTATTTGCAAATTTCTCCAACCCCTGCCCCCCATGTTTATTTTCTAGGGAAATATTCTCTCTCAGTAACTCCAATAAGGCTGTGCATCCCTTTAAAAATCCTCCTCTGGTTCTCTTCCTCTTCCACCAACCACTGCCTGGCCAACTAAGGATGGCTCACAGCCTGATTTCTCAACACCACAAACCCTCTCCTGATGCCCCTGCCACCTAAGGAAGGAGAAGTGGGTGAAAGAGGAAGTTAGGGGCATCATGCCAACCACCCCCTTTCCCTCTCCTTTCCATGATCCAGTCTGGCTCCTGAGTGCCCGTTCCCCCTGTTACCCTGATTTCTGGGGTCCCTTGGGGGACACCTCAATGTGCTCCATGTGATGGGGAATGGAAACTAGCCAGAACACAAGCAATAGCAATGCAAGAGGCAGGGTAACCTAGCGAGATCTTTTTACCCAATGTTTACAGAGTCAGGCCAAGCCAAAAACCAAGCAGAATTGTCTAATAAATGATTTTATTGAGGGGAATTCACTCATGCATGCACACAAGATACACACAATCACACATTCACACAAGAACTAGCTGAAAGAGAAAGGGAAGAAAAATTATAGAGAGGCTGAGGGATTTGGGGAGATTTATAATTACCAGTCCAGAAGAGGAGTGAAGAGCAGAAATGTATTTTGGCTTAGGTAGGACCTAAGGGCAGTTCTCATTCAGGAGCCAGGTAGACAGAGTGATGAGTAGACCTTCAAGAGAATGCAGTGGGCATCCTCAAATCAGGAGTATTTGTACCCTGAAAATGGCTTGTGGCTGTGAAGGTTCCAGATGCAAGACAAAGGGAACCTGTTGTGGACAATGGGTCTTTCACCTGTTGATGGGCTTATTGCTTTGATTGACAAAGAAATGATGGATGTTGCAATAGCTGTCTATTGTGGGTGCTATGAGGACAGAGGAAAGAATCCAGGTGTACAAGGGATGGATATCTGTCAATCAGTTTCCTGGTGGGCTCCTCACAGTTGGATTCTCTGGAAAAGTCCAGCTTCTATTTAAGCCTATTATCCACAGGAATGATGTGTATTTGCCTGACAAAGTGACTCAGTCTTACCTGGAGGAATTTTGGAGTTGACCTATACTTCTCACATTTACAGTCAAATTCTTTCCCTTGCTCAGTTTGACCTCTCTGTCGCCTCTCAGGCTTGACTTTGATATCAGAGCCAATAAAATGTGTTGCCAATTAGGTATGGTGTCCATCCAAACCATACTGACATTGGGGACCCCCAAAGCGGGGCCTTGCACCCCCACCATGCCTTGGCCCCCATCCCTCAGACACACACATTTTGATATTTGTGGTTTTTTCCACTTTTGCAGGGGTTCTACAACCCTAACCCTGGCAAATGTGGAGGGCAAATTGTACATTATTTTACAATATAATACATAATCATGCTGCGGACACATATGCACAATGTTATGATTATTCATTTGGTCCCTCCCAATTCAGTACATAAATCCAGAGGTTTCTCTGCCTAAAATACTACAGTTTTACATGTTCTTCCTAAAAAATAACTTTTGCATTTGACTTTTTTGACTTTTTTTTTTGACTTTTTGACATTTTGATCTCTTCCTTATGTTGATCGCTCATATGCCTTACAAATTCACACAGGTATCTCTGTTTTCAACTGTAAAATGTTGGAAAAAATGTTTGGCTAAATGTTGTATGCTGCCTTGGCACCTAAATATTGACTGAAAGTGGTAGTTCAGTACCATTACAACATACCTAGTACATGTATAGTAAGCTGTCTAGGTCAGTACTACTCAAAATGGTGGTCCGCAGACCATGCTTCCAGGAAATATGTCAATACAATAATCATATGGCATAAATATAATACTGGTCTCTGGGACATGGGGACCAAGGGTGGGGAATTGCCAACTCACCATATCAGATATGTTGAGAAGGCCTGATCTAGGCAACTGTGTGAATTAAAGAGATGGTTCTGATGATTTATCTGGCAATCTTGCACAATCCCACAGGCTTTGAGTAGGAATACACCATCGTACTACCTTTCCATGGTGGTGGGATTGTGGGCTTCTGTGAGGCAAGAAGCTATGCTGATGGCAGGAGTGCTCCTGGTAGGGTCTCCCATGTCAGACAGGCTTCTGCTGAGAAGCCAAACTAAATGTGCCAAACAACTACTGGGCATTAGTAGCAGTGTATGTGTGTGGGAGGGGGTGACACTGGCTGAGGATACTTCAGAGACAATAGCAGAGTCAACCATAGCTATGCAAATAGTACTTTGCAGAAGAAAGCACTAGTAAATTAATAGGTTGTTGTGGGTTTTCCGGGCTTTGAGGCTGTGTTCTATTAGTATTTTCTCCTGACGTTTTGCCTGCATCTGTGGCTGGCATCTTCAGAAGATATGCTGAAGATTCCACCCACAGATGCAGGTGAAACGTCAGGAGAAAATACTAATAGAACACAGCCTCAAAGCCCAGAAAACCCACAACAACCTATGGATTCCGGTCATGAAAGCCTTCAACTTTACTAGTAAATTAACTCTGAATGTCTTTTACAATGAAAACCTTGATGATGACACAATACAAAATGAAGCAAGCAACAGAGACAGAAGATGAGATTCCCAGGTTGGAATGTATCCAATGAACTACTGGGGAAGAGCAGAAGACAAGTATGAGTAGTGTGTGTCTAATGACACAATTGGACTCAAGCTGAAAGGACATTCAAGCTGTCAGAGGTTAAAGGAAAGTCCAAAGCTGTACATGATATATGATAGGAGCATAGAATGTGTGGAGCATGAACCAGGGGAAGATAGATATAGTCAAACAAGAAATGGAATGTATAAACATTTCGATACTTGGGGTAAGAAAGCTTAACTGGACAGAAATGGGACATTTTGAGTCAGGTAATCTCACAGTTTTTTATGCAAGAAATGAAAATCTTAAGAAGAAATGGGGTGGCATTAATAGAGAGGAGAGATGTAGTAAAATTGGTCAAAGGATATAAAACAAAGTCTGACCAAATCATCTCTGTCAACGCCCAGGCCTGGCAAGCAGCCAAGGGAGCCGGCTACAGGTCTCTTGCAGATAAGGCAGAGAATAAATTAAAGGGCTTTACTTCAGCAGAACAGAACAGGAAAAATAGCAGTAAATACCGGCAGCAGCGAGACTCCCTGGCTGTTACGTCACAGCCAAGCGAGCGCACAGTCAAAGTCTGTTCGAACAAAAAAGTTACCAGAGCTGGTCCAAGATCAAGAGGTGGCGACGTTCCAGCAGGTCGGGCAGCGTTTCAGGAGGCCAAGCTGAGATCCACAACAAGCACTTTGCCCAGAATGGTCAGTTGTGAGCCGACAAAAGACCCAAGGCTGAGTGATTGCTTTTATAGGCAGATCACTCCTCCAGGTGTTATCGCAGCTGGGCCCTGATTGCCTGGCGTTTTCTATTTAAACGTTCTGACCTCCTGAGAGCACTCTTTTGCTCCCGATGCTGCTGGTAAGTAGGCACCTGCTCTCGAAACTCACTATCCGACTCCTCTGGCTGGGCTGGGTCTGGGGCAGCCCCTGGCTCTGCTGCTGGGGCTACTGGGGCCAAGGGCTCTGTGCCTGGGGCAGCCTCGGGAGTGGGCTGTGCTGGTGCAGCAGGCTCCAGGGACTCTGGCTCAGACTCAGAGCTTGTGCCCTGGAGTTCCAGGGTCCTGACAATCTCAATAAGACTTTAGGGAAAACTCATCAATATAACCATAATCCATGCTGATGCTCCAGCTACAGAGGCAGAAGAGGAAAAAATTGGAAGATTCTGTGGTGGAGTCCAGGAGGAAACTGATCACACACCAAACAGGACATGTTGATAATCACATGTGATTGAAATGAAAAAGTAGGAAGTGAAGCCAAACCCAATACTGCTGGAGTTTTTAGCCTAGGATCAAGAAATGAAGCAAAAAAGTGACTGACTGAATTTTGTGAGGCCACCAGTTTGTTCATTGTGAACACATTCTTCAGAAAACCCAGAAGATGGCTATACACAGACAACATCTGATGGCCAATATAGAAATCAAATGGACTACATGATTGGGAGCGGAAGATAGTGCAGCTCCACTCTTTCTACAAACACAAAATCAGAAGCAAATTACGACACAGATGATGAACTGCTAATGTAATGAAATCAAGGTCAAGTTAAAGAAGTACACCAAGTCCATTGTTGTGCCCAAATACAATTGAAGAACATCCCTGCAGAATTTAAAGACTATATAAACAACAGATTTGCACTACTAAGTCTAATTAACTTCAAGCCAGAAGAACTCTAGACCAAAGCTAGGGATATTGTGAGGGAAGACTGCAAAAGGACACTACCTGCAGCCATAAAGAAAGAGAAGCAGTTAAGGACATTTGAGAAGCAAAAGTAAAAGGGGGCAGAAATAGTGCTAGAATCCTGAGCACAATTGTTCAGTGACTTGTGCACAGGAACTAAGAACACTTCTGTAATAATCAACACAGACAAGCTGAAGAAAATAACAAAAAAGGTAGAACAAGAGACCTCTTCTGCAAGATCTAAGAAATCAAAGGGAAATTTAAACCAAGAGTGAGAGTGCTATGCATGGTTGTAAATGCATGGTCGTAAATGTTGTACTTTGGACATATCATGAGAAGACATGACTTACTAGAAAAAACAGTAATACTTGGTAATGTAGAAGACAGTAGGAAAACAGGAAGACTACATTATAGGTGGATAGACTCAATCAAGGAAGCCACAGCTCTAAGTTTGCAAGACTTAAGCAGAGCTGTTGTTAACAGGGTGACTTGGAAGTCTCTTATTTATAGAGTCACCATAAGTCAAAGTTGACATGATGACACATAACAACAACAAAGTTACATTTTCCATCTTCTCCCACCTAATCCTACACCCATACCTCCTGATTTGTCAAACATATGATCTGCATTTCCACACAAATGCCTGAGGCAGCTAACAAAATAATTTACAGATATAAGGGAACAATTTAAAAAAAACAAATACCTAATAGAATCACGGTGGTGCTAAAATAAACCAACTGGGTAAAAATGCAGCTTAATTCAAATCAGTTCAAACAAGCAATCTTTAAAGCCTGCCTGAATTTTTTAAACAAGCTCCTCAGCAACATTTTTAAATTTAATTTATTTTGAATTTGAGTGTGATTATTACATGCCATTCATCCTTATCTAGTTATTTGTTATGGAACTGTGTATCACATTTGGCTATTTGAATCCTCACTGATCACCTTGGAAACTGCATATACAGACATTGTTGGTGTGTTGTCTTTTTTCATTATAATGTTCATTCATTAAATGTTACATATGAATCCTTTCTGACTTCAAGTCTTTTTTGTGTAGCTGCTTTTGAAAAGTCTTGGTGAGTGAATTCCAAACTACTAGAGCCACAAGAGAGAAGCCAACCTGTAGTAATCCCAGGGAGCAAGATGATGGAATTACCTCATTGAGGGCATTGTGCTGGAGATTATTGCCCAAATGTTATGGGGAGAGCCGGGGTATGGTACAGAATCCTGTAGTGGGAGGAGGGAAAAAACTTAAGCAGCTAGTGAGAATGAGCCATGGTCTCAGATGTCTCTACATGGCACAGAACATGGGAAATAAACAATATAAACTTGAACTTGTAGCATAGCAAAGCAAACCTGGTGGGATGAATCTCATGATTGGAATGTAACAAGAGTAGGGTATAACCTATTTCAGGGAAATAGATCAAACAGGAAGGGAGGAGGAGTAGCACGGTATGTCAGGGACATTATATCTGTGAAGAGATCCATGACTCAAGTCCTAGAAGCCAAGTTGAAGGCATCTTGATAAAAATTGAGGAGGAGAGAAACAATAGTGACGTCACTACTACAGACCCCAAAGCTGGATGGTACTATTGGTTGTAGTGGTGATAGTAATAATAACGAATGAAATCCTCCAACAGAATGTCTCAGTCTGCCTATTCCATCTCTATCACTTGGGGCCCTTTCACATGATGTAGTTATAGCACTACGGCTCCACTTTAACCTCCATAGCAACATCCTATGGAATCCTGGGCTTTGTAGTTTGGTGATCCACTGGACGAGCTTTCTGACTGAGAGTTCTAAATACCCTTAACCTGCAGATCCAAGGTTCCATAGGATGGAACCATGGCAGTTAAAGTGGCGTATCAGCTCTGTAACTGGGGCAGTGTCAACAAGCTCCCAGTTTATTTAAACATCTGGTCTTTCTCACTGTTTGACTTTTTCAGCATTGTTGGTGTGTATCTTCAAGTCAGTTCTGACTTATGGCCACACTAAGGTGAATCTATCACAGGATGTTCTTGGCCAGATTTGTTCAGTGGGAGGGTTGCCCTTGCCTTCCTCCTCAGATCCCACTTCTGTGTCACTCCTCTGCCTGGTAAGACTGACTCCAAGTTTGTGTTGATTAGAGTGAGAACAAGAATTCCTGCTCCCTGATATGTGAGGAGGACAGCAAAAGGTCGAAGGAGCAGTGAGGGTGGAAGAAAAACCATGGAAGAGAAAAGGAGAGGAAGGTAGAGTTTGTATTGCCTGAATAATTGGATTTTGCCAGATGATTGGATTTTATTTGAATTATAACCATGCAGATTGGTGCCTGTTTATACCTTCAGGTTGCCTGGCTCCCACAATTCATTTAAAAAGGAAGGGAGCGTGGAGGGGTATCTTCAGTTCAAACTTATATCGGCTTCACATAATTGATGATTTATGATTTCACTTTAAGAAATCCAATTTAGTTGCATGTTCTGGTTGTGGCCTGCCAAGTGGTAGGCTATTTGCACTGCAACAGTTTCACACTATTGGCACTGATCTGCTAATGCCAACTTTCGGTATCTTGCAGGTACAAGGAGTTAAGACAATTTTATGCCTACTTGTTGTTGTTGTTGGGTGCCTTCAAGTCATTCCCAACTTATGGCGACCCTAAGGCACAGGGTTTTCTGAGGGTTGAGAGTGTGTGACATGCCCAAGATCACCCAGTGGGTTTCTGTGGCTGAGCAAGGAATTGAACCCTGGTCTCCACGGTCATAGTCCAACGTTCAAACCACTACAGCATTCTGAGCCCACCTAGCAGTTGTAAATAACTCTTGGAGCTTGGAAAAGTTACTTTTGAGACTGCAGTTCCCAGAAATCTCCAGTCAACATGCTCAATGGTGATGCAGGCTGATGGGGAGCTGTAGTTTGAAGAGGTAACTTTTCCAAGCTCCAGGAACTCCTTTAAATATTAAGCAACTAAACTAACATGAGTATTGAGAGCAATATATGGTGAATGTATAAACCAACATTCAGATTGGAAGAGTTCTTCATGTAATCATTGTAGCTATGTGACATTAATCCTCCTAATTAGCGAGAATGTGCATGTACAACCTCCTATTAACTATAATTGTCCTAATTATTATTAGAGTTATTAGAGCAGTCTGTAATTCCCTGCTGATTAAATGTATTTTCCGTTTGAATACTAAAAGCTGCATGAATGAAAGTAGATAGAAGCAGCTGCAAACTTTTTACTTAAAAACACATTTCAAAATTATATCTACCCATCCCAAGAAATTAAGGCCAATAATAGCTCCCAGTTGGGCATGTGTGTAATAAATAGAAGGGTTATTACAGTGTACGGGTAGGGGCATATACAAGTCACCATTAGTCCCATGCGTCTTATCTTCGCTTCCCCTTTACTCTTACTTTCATAACAATCCTGCCCCCTGCTGCCCACAGCTGAGCAGCAGCATATGCTTGAAGAGGGGAGTTTGACATAAAGACTTCCCTTCCATGGGGTACAACCCTGATACAGCCTGTGCATATAGAACTACAGCTTAGAAACATAACTTTTGTCAACTGCACTTCCCAGAATTCCACAACAGAATCCCCTGAGAATCTCTCCAAACGATAATAATAACGTTCCCAAGCTCTTAACAAAAAGACTCTCCTGGACATGTATGAGAGAGTCAGCATGATATAGTGGTCTGAGCATTGGACTATGACTCTGGAGACCAGGGTCTGATTCCCCCACTCAGCCATGGAAACTCACTGGGTGATCTTGGGCTCACCACACACTCTCAGCCCCCAGAAAACTCTGTGATAGGTTCACCTTAGGATCGCCATAAGTTGGAAACGACTGGAAGGAACACAACAAGAACAATACATGTACATCTTCCCATGTGTGGTACCACAACATGGCTGCCGAGTTGCTTGGTGGACCAATAGGCATAGCCTTCTTTGCTTCTAGAGGGGTAGCTACCAGGGGGAAAGGGAGGGCATTCTCTGCCCTAAAAAGAGAATTTAGCTACCTCAAATTACATTTTCCTTCAGTTCCCAAATTTCTGACATTGCAGTAACTTAAAAATGCAGTTGAACAATTAGAAATACAGTTTAGACATCCAAACAAAAGGGGCAGGGAAAATGATCCAGGAAGTGGGAACATAAATCGTATGAACAGATTCAGTGTGCCACTTTCCTCTGAAATAGAAATTTGGAGACCGAAGGAAAATTTCATTGGGGGGAGCAATACCCTCCCCTTCCCCATAATTACATCCCTGTTCCCTTCATTGTTCATCATTCCAGGAAAAATTCAGATAGGGCTCTCTCTCTCTCTCTCTTTTTTTTTTCTTTTTTTTTGCCACACATAACCTGGTCCTTTGTTATTCTTCTGTTGTGCCTGAAGTAAAGGTTCATCTCATTTGAAAGCTAGCTAAAAGCTGATCCAAGAAAAGCTATTACTTGACTCCTTTTTTATTTCAAGGGGATGAGGAAAAGGGAAAGCACATTTAAAATCTCAAGTGGGAGAATAGAATAAATCTGCCTTAAATGCAGCCACAGCTGTAGCCCCCATTAGACGTATTGAAAAACATCAGCAGTTCAGATTTCGTTCTCCTCCCCTTCAACTTTCAGAAAAATAATAAAGGCTGGATAAAGAACTTCCGTTTGACTGAAGCATTTGTTTCTCATTCAAGGATAAAGTCTACATTTCATAAAGATTTCCTGGAAACCAAGATCAAGAAGCTAAAGAAATGGCTCCTCTAGCAGAATGGACAATCTACCAGAGACCAATATTTTATCATTAATTTATGGAGAGAACTGCCTGTGACTATTTCTGCTAATTAAAATCAGTGGTGAACAAAGTGAGGTTGCAGCAACTGGGCTTTGGGCCAAACCTTTGCATTGGGATGAGGAAATGAGCCCACCAAAGTCATGGATGGCCTTCAGCCTCAGGAACATTTAATTGTGAATTCACACCTCCCTCCCTGCTCCCATCATCAACAAAGCCTCCAAATATTGGGTCTCATACTCTTGAGAGGGAATATTCTAAACCTTGCCTAAACAAGCCTCCCAAAATGGGTCCATGTGTTTTCTGAGATCACAAAGACAACTTCATATCCTCCACTCAGGAATGTTGGCTGCATAGGAACTGAAAATGGAGATTTTTTTACTTGTATGCTTCTCCCTTGCAATAAAGCCACTGCTCACCATAACTTCTTGCTTTTCAGCAAACTGTTTTCACTCTGGGTTTATATATGAATATATATAATGCTTGGGTCATACACAGGACCAGCTTCAGTCTCTAAGGCTCAAGCCCGCCCTGTCCAACAGGCTGGGACTCCAGTTTGGAAGTCTGAATAGCAATAGAAGCTTATAACCAGCAGGAGACAGAAAAGAAAGAGACAGAAACTACTACAGATATCTGCTAGTTCAAAGTTTCCCACTGTGCCCGCAGATACAAAAGTGCTAAAGGACTCATAGTTATTCCAGGGATGCACCTAGCACATAGGACCTCCTATGTGAGGTTCTCAAAAAGGAGAGAGTCCTGCTGCAGTAATTGGGGTACATTGTAGATGGCAGCAGGAAGCCTGGCTGTAGGAACTGAGAACAATGCAATACCTGGCTCTTGCAGGCAGCAGGAGGTGGGTCAGGTTGAAATAAGGACTCCCAGCTATCAGCTAGCAATCTGAGACACCTGGTCTCTGTTCCCCTGGTCAACAGAAATGCCCTCTTTACCGTGATTTCAGTTCCAGAGGACAGACCCCCACTGTTAGTGACTTTCAGTCAATAACAATTTGGCCCCTGGATTGCTATAGCCAGCAATTCCTTCTTAATAAAAATGCTTTACCTCTTATCTTCTCCACAAGGGAAGATGTGGTTCCTGATCTCCTCTTCTGCTGCTAAAATTCACAGGCAGTGCAAGGTCAAAAAGATGCTATTACCAGTATAGTAGATCTATTCATTGAATAGGACTACTCTTATGTAAGTCCCAGTGTTTCAAGGCAGTACTCTAATAACCAGATTTAGCCTAGTGGTGGGAATTGTGATGTTCTCCAGATGTTTTTGAACTGCAACTGTCAGTATTCCTGGGGCCACTGCAAATTGCAACTGAACAGCAACTGGAGGGCCACAGAAATACCACCTTAATTTAGCCCAATGGGACTAACTGAAGTCCCATTGAAGTCTATGAGTTTGTTCTAAGCATCTCTAAGTCAAGATCCAACTTAATGTATCTTAACTAATATCTGTGAAACCATTATCAGTTGCTGGAAAGGCTGGCCCCAAGAAGATAATGCATAGCAGGGTCAACTAATATTGCAAATCAAAACATTTCACTGTATTTGGCAACTAAAATAAAGCAGACATGGTGACGAAAAAATGCAAAGTAGAATTGAGAAATTGCTATACATAGAGTCGAAGGAGCTGGAAACTTAAATGAAAACTAACTTGGAAGAAATAATGTTGTTGAGAGAGGCTATGTTCAAAGGAAAAAAATGGACTTCCAATTATGAACAGCAAAAGAAGAAATGATGTTGGCCATATTTCCATCAAAAACATACTGGTAAAAGAAGCTTACAGAGTTGTGTGTGGAACCTCATAAAGAGGCAAAAGTTTGAAAGAGAAATAGAAATAGTGGAAAATACAAACACCACAGAGCTGTGAGAAATTTGAGAGTCCTAGGAAAAGGCCAAAAAAACTTCTGGTTGATCTCATCTGCCACTTTGAGTCCCAATTTTGGAGAAAAGGGATATAAATAAAGATGATGGTGATGATGATGATGATGATGATTGAATCTGAAAATCCTATGCTAATAAAGTATTTCTGATTTTTTTTAACACAATCAAAAGTATTTGGAGAAAAAGTATTCTATATTCTGATCATTCTCTCTCTCTCTCTCTCTCTCTCTCTCTCACACACACACACACACACACACAAAGATTGAGAGAGAGAGAGAGAGAGAGAGAGAACAGGCAGGTTATCTAACCAGGTTGGAACAGTGGCCCCAAGACTTTTTGATTAACATAGACTATAAAACCCATGATATTAGAATCACTATAAGCCAGAAATGACTTGAAGGCACACAAGGACAACAATGACATCATCTGCCACAACCCTGGGATTCCCTGATTCCTTCTGAGTTTACCTGCCATTTTCACAGTAGCTGAAATGGATTTTCCCAACAACAATGTCTTGAGCAATCTCTCTTGCAATTCAAAATAATTTGAGGTGGCTTGGTGGTGAGCTTCACAAAATGCCTGCTCTTGGTGGACGTGAAAATACCTATCAATTGTTTTAGATCAACACAGCCAGCTACATTTTTGGACTTTGCATGGAGGTATCCCTAGAGGGACTGCCCTGCTGAGGGCCTACACTTCAACATTTGCCATTACATCACTGAATGAGAAATGTCTTCACTGCATGACACAATGTTATTAATTCAATGCAGTATCTTTTCTGCTCCATGGCAGGTGGATAATGTGACAGTGAGGATGTAAGAAGGGACATTTTCAAAATTCTTCTCATTTAAATTTCTCTCTCAGTTTTGGAGATCTAAGTTACCTAGACTCACATATAAATTCACCTCTATTCTGTTTCTATACAGGCTTCCAGACTTTGCACAAAGTCAGTGATGTATACATTTCTACTTGTGCCAGCAATACATCACCAGCGCTCTTGTGTATACTGATAGCATACTGCCAAAAAGGAAAAAAAATGCTATAATCCTATCCATGTTTATATAAACATTCTTTTTATGTGGTGTTTTTTGTAACATGGGCACACTGATGTGAAAACATTGCCCAAAAAGCGAATTTGGTCCAAACATGCATTTGTTTTTACTAAAATATATGTAACCTGCTTCTCTGTATTTAATAGAATTATTCGAAGTGTTAAAATAGAGTTGCATCAAGATTCTTTTGTTATTTGTTACATATTATTGTTGGTCTTGACAGTATATGTTCTCTAATTAATTACTAATAAACACATAAAACCAATAAATACGTGTTGAGCCAAAAATATACAGGATGTTGCACATGTAACACACTGCAAAGAAGATGTTGATGGGAGTACTTTGATTTGGGTTCCTGCATGACAGGGGGCTTGAACTAGACGGCCCCTGCAGTTTCTTCTGACTGCATGATTCCGCGATTCTATGATTCTAACTGTACTCGTGTTTGCATCAAAAGTATTGTATCAAAGGACATACGTGCATCACCAGTGCAGAGGAGTGGTGACACTAAGAGAACTGCAAAGAGCTAAAAGATGGAGCAAAAAATGTGCTTGCTCTACTTCCAGATTTCCCAGAAGAACAGCTTGCACTAGGGCAGAGTGAACCAAAGAAGCAACAACAAAAGGAAGCAAACCAGAGAAATGTTCTTATTCCTACCTCCAAAACCTAGAATGTCTCATCCTCCAGGCATCTCCTTAAATCCGCTTATGAAATGTGAGGTTTATAGCTAAAGCAAAGTAAAGGATGCATTAAACTATTCTTGCATAAATTGCTTTGTATTTCCCTTCACTGAAGGAAGTTCTGGTGCAGAATTTCCACCTCTGTGTGTTTCAGGGATAAGGATGTTGAACATGTTTTCACTTAGAAGTGCTAGATTAGTATGCCTAACAGGGACAGTCCCAAATAGTTCCCTACCTGAGACATAAAAGCAAACGGCACGGGTCCTCACATTAGAATATGTCCCCAAGGCCAGTCAAATTATTTGAAGTGGAACATCCCCTCAGCCTTTCTCTTCCCTGGCAGTAAAAAGACAACAGAAATAAATCAAATTGCTGCTCCTTTCTGCTCCTTCAGGGTACCCAAAATCAGCTGTATGAGGCAGCTGCCTCACTCTGCACAGCTTATAAGGGCACACTGCTGAATTCTTTCAATTGTTGCTGGAAAGCCAAACTGTTACTGCTATATTTCAGTGTTCAGACAAATTAAAGATGATAACAATCTCCGTGCAGTTCAGAACATCTAGTTGTTAACAATTTTATCTCCTGTCACGACCCAACAGTGTTAATGTCTAAACATTTCTGACACAGCTTAGCAACAGCTGCTGCAAATAACACAGGCTTTTTTTAGTGGGATGTTGGGGGGGATCATATCATCTTACTGCCTGCAAGAAATATTCCCATTCCCACTGAGTAGATAGAAAATTGAATCTTGCCAATAATTGGGATAACCATTTGAATAGCATATTCGCATAATGATAGGCGTCTGTAAACAGTGAGGGAAATCTTTAACTGAATGCAGACCAAGGAATAAGAGGTGATGAGAAACAGTCTTGGAGTTAAAGCTGGGCTGCATCTTATTAATGTATTTACAGGATCTGCAACAAGATGCTCCCCAACTCTATAATGTCTCACTACCTCCCACCTACAGGGTGGGTATGATTCTCCCAGACTCAGACCACAAGTGCCAAGCCTTTGGTTTCTTTGCCCCATGGCAGTTCAAACCCCAGCCTGGATCTGAGCCCAGAACAGCTGTGTGAGAACTCCTTCTAGCTCTTTATCACCAAACATCTAAAGAAGTGGGGAAGGTGGTCTGAAGGACCCCTAAAAAAAAAGAAAAAGAAAGAAACTTGATTAGCTCTGGACAGGCAATGTAGTCTTCCAGGACAGTGCTGTTTAAAGTGGTAGTCCATGGGCCCAATGCTGCTCTATGGGCTGCCAGCACAAATATAGTAATAGTCCCACCTTGCAAGAAGACAAATATCTTGAATGTCCCCTGCTTTCTGTTCCTCACCATACTCACTGTATCTCTGTAGAGGCCTCATTAAAAGCATTACTTAGGCCCTTTCCACACGGGGGGGCATGAAATACGGGGAAACAGGGCGGCGCACATGGAAATGGAGCTTACCTTGATGCGGGTAGCTCCCTCACCGCGGGGAGCAGCACACATTCGCTGCTCTACACAGCGGTGGCATCTGGCGGCGTCCGGCAGCGCCCAAAATGGCGGCTGGTGGCTGGCAGCTTTCGGTGGCTCTCCCCCAATCGGAGAAGCACGCCAGCTGGAAGCCCACTCCCGGGCAGCTCTGCAGGGACGCGCTTGCGCGCCCCTGCAATTCCACACAGAGCGCTGCGACGGGCTAGCACGCACATGTTTCATAAAGACCACATGAAATGTGGTCTTATAAAACATGCGGAGCCACCCCCGCGGCCATGCGAGGGCGGTTTGAGGTGTGGAACCTC
Organism: Iguana delicatissima; assembly: GCA_948472985.1. Taxonomy (NCBI): domain Eukaryota; kingdom Metazoa; phylum Chordata; class Lepidosauria; order Squamata; family Iguanidae; genus Iguana; species Iguana delicatissima. Next base: position 27,356 of record CAOKZL010001932.1, on the reverse strand, counting down.
CACATTTCTAACCGCCCTAGCGCACTCCACGGTGTGGACAACCTCTGGGTGAGGTCATCCTACCCTGTGTTTTTCCTTCCGTGTGGAAAGGGCCTTAGCTAATGTCTATTTGTCCCTGCTATTCTGCCGAAACTGATAGAGTAGGGCTTGGTTAGTTCCCATTACCCATATGTAGACAAATCCTAAAGGAATCCCATATCATCCAAGTGTCCCAGTTTGGTCAGAATAGTCCTGATAAATCCTTTGTCATCCCATTTTTGAGCTGCTTTTAAAATGTCCCAGTTTCTCCCTTGTGCTCCTGCATTTCTCCTTTGTGTTTGGCTTATGTCAGCAAGTGTCCCTGGAAGCAGGGGGTTGGAATGCAAGAGCTGGTGGGTAGGTTAAGCCAGTCCAGGTCAGTCACAGGTTAACTAGCAGGATGAAGGGAGAAGCAAGTGGATTGTTGTCAACCAGTCCAGAAGTCACACAGCAAATCAGTAGTCCAAATAAACAAAGCCAGAAAGGAGTAAAATAGAGATGTAAATAGTAGCCAGTCCAAGGTACAAAGACCACAAACACCAAACAATACTGCCAGTCACCAAGATAGACAGTTGTGAGCAAAAAAAGCCTTCAGCAAACTGCTGGAAATTTATAGCCAGCTGTCTCAAGGCATCTTGGGCTTAATTAGTCAGTATCTCCTGCTTAAGAGTCATTAGAAGCATTGTGTCTTCTCTTTATCTCTCCTTTGCCTGGTAAATGGCTGAACCACATCTTCAACCTCTTCCTGTGGAATAGAGACCCTTTCTGCCTCAGCCTCCAGCTTCTCTGACTTAGAGATATCACCAACATCAGAAGTTGTACATTCCTGGTATTCCTGGCACTCTGGCTCTGCATCTGAATCTTCCAACCCTAGAAGGTGAGTTGTTACCACCGTGTTCTGGCCTGACCTTTGGTGAACCAAAGATATCATTTTGATATCATAATTCGGCCCTACTCTGCCACCAGCCAAGTGTTTGTGAGGCCCGCCGAACAAGTGCGAAGCTAGGCATGGCTACTACTTGCTGCTCTCACCAAACCAAGCCAGATATTGCCAGATCTGCTTTAGGGGACCTCCCGAAACAAACACCTCATTACAAATGCACGCTACCACAAAGAGATCCTCTGCCCTGAGAGGACACCCTGGTGAGCTAGGTACTTAACTGCCGAGCTAGCCGCATCTACATACCTGTCAGGACCCTGGAACTCCAGGACACAAGCTCTGAGTCTGAGCCAGAGGCCCTGGAGCCTGCTGCACCAGCACAGCCCACCCCAGAGGCTGCCCCAGACACAGAGCCCTTGGCCCCAGTAGTCCCAGCAGCAGAGCCAGGGGCTGCCTCAGACCCAGCCAAGCCAGAAGAGTCAGAGAGTGAGATTTAAGAGCAGGTGCCTACTTACCAGCAGCATCAGGAGCAAAAGAGTGCTCTCAGGAGGTCAGAGCGTTTAAATAGAAAATGCCAGGCAATCAGGGTCCAACTGAGATAACACCTGGAGGAGTGATCTGCCTGTAAAAGCACTCACTCAGCCTTGGGTCTTTGTCGGCTCACAACTGTCCATTTTGGGGTGCTTGTTGTGTATCTTGGATCCCTGCCTTGCCTCCTGGAACGCTGCCCGACCTGCTGGAAGGTCGCCTCCTTTTGATCTCGGACGGGCTCTGGTAACTTCTCTTGCTTGAACAAATTCTGACTCTTTACTGAGAGCCTGGCTGTGACGTAACAGCCAGGGAGTCTCCTTGCTGCCAAAAGCTCTTTTATTTACTGCTGCTTTATCTATTCATTTGCTGTTCGCCCGGAAAGCTCTTTGATTTATTGCCTTATTTGCGAGATACTTGTTAACTGGCTCTTGAGACTGCTTGCCAGGCCTTGGCGTTGACAATACCAGCCATACCATTGTCAATTCGGACTCTAACTCAATCATGCAACTTCTGATCTTTCGGAGGCTTTGTCTCCAACCCAAAACTTATTGTTTTCACCCGAGACCAGGCTACTCTGCGGTTGTTCTTTCCCCTATAAAAATCCCCCGCTCTGAGAGTTCTTTGGAACTCTCGCTGGATTGTCTGAACTTCACTTTGCCTTGCTGCCGCTCGGTTCAGCAGATTCCCCTCGGCCGCCACGCCAGGTTTCTTCCTCTGCAATTGGCTTCCCCAGGACTACAGGACAGGTGGCGTATCACCCATTCCCCTTGAAACTCTATTTCCTTTCCTAGTTAGGAGTGTGTTTGTGCTTTTCTTTAATAACTGTTTAATAAATCTTAATTGTTGTTTGAACCATTTGCCTCCTCACTGACCTGACGCTGTAGACATAGGGTAAAAGATCCTGCTGCGTTGCCCTGCCTCTCGTTAGCCAAGAGAGTGCTCCAGCTAATTTCCCCATCTTTGCTTGGTTTGGTTTGTTGTTTGGGCGCCCCTCCTGGGACCCCCAATTCACAGGGTAACAGAGTTATGACAGCTTACTTTAGTTGCTTCAACCTGAGTTCAGAGTGCAAAAGCAGCTTGCATTCTATTAACTCAGCAGAGGGAGAGGAGAGGAGAAGAGAAGGTTGAATCTTGCTCTTCCCTGTTGGCTCGGGCAAAAGCAAACTGCTACAACCACTCCTAACTTCTGTGTTCTTCTTCATTAATAAGTTTTGTCATCTTGACCACAAACTGATGTTCCTTGGCCACACATGTCCCAGCTTTCATATGTGAAATATTGAAGGGTCTGGGACCCTACCCTCATTTTTCCTCAGCAGGACTTACACAAGAAGATGCATGCAAGCACTATTCTGGGCTGTTAGGAATGGGAAGTCTGCCCATGCCTCTAATATTTCTGTCCTCCCACATTTCTTTTGTGTTCTTTGACTGAGCAGAACATGGAAGGCTGGGTGGAGTACAGAGGATATGCATAAACCTCCCTTCCCCGAAAACAAATTGGTATACTGAGTGTCCATGTCTGTGTACCACAGGAGAAAGTACAAAAATACAGACAGCAACTGAGCTGTTAATAACAGAGTTTCTGCCATGCCTAAGTGCAGAGCTTAGAAAAATTACTGTGGAGGAGAGGGGAGCTGTGGTTCAAAAAGTAACTTTCTGAAGTTCTGCACCAACACTGTATCTCCAGCAGTTTTGACTAAACCTCTCATTTTAAAAAGGCTTCTTACCAAGATTTCATTTTTAACTAAGTGCTCAAACTTCTAAAGCCAAGTACAATTCCCCCTGCTTTGTTTAGTGCAAAGTACTTTTTCTCTCTGGGTATTTTTTAATGATGTTGATTTATACAGATCAGCACATATTGCCTTGATTCGAAGGCCCAGTGCTAGAAAGCAGCTTTTTCACCACTAAAAGAGGACTCTCTCTTAAGGCCTTAGTTAGAACTTCACCATTAAATGAGGCATCATTCATTATTCATCAAACAGCCAAGGGGACCATTAAGTCTCCTTTCCTTTGAAGATCTTGGTACCTATTTTTATCCACTGTTGATAAGATGGCTGCAGGTGTAATCCACGAATCACAAAAGAGATGTCTCCCTGTCACATGCATTCATCTTGTCCGTAAAAGATTCCCACTTTTATGAAAATGACTGTAACGATTTTCTTCACTTTAAGGAGCAAAAGCTTTCAATAATGGAAAACCACCTTACTTTTGTGCTTTGATAGCATATTGCAAACACCATTTGTGTGACAGTTGAAGAATAGAAAGAAGACTTAACCAAAAGCAGAGCTGGGGGAACCACTTTTCCCAGTCCTGTGGCCGTGGCAGGAAAAACCAGTGCCTAGTATTTCCTCCTTCAAAGCTAGCCCAGCCAATCAGAGTGGCTGTTGGCTCAGTCAGGAGGTGGACCTTGTAGCTAACATTAAAGGAAGGCTTCCCTAGATCAGTGGTTCTCAACCTGTGGGTCCCCAGATGTTTGTGGACTTCAGCTCCCAGAAGCCCCAGCCACTATGGTCAATGCTCAGGACTTCTGGGAGCTGAAGTCCACAAACATCTGGGGACCCACAGGTTGAGAACCACTGCCCTAGATCTACTGGGGGAATGTAAAACTGCTCTCCTAACGAGCTGCTGCAGCCTTCAGCTTATAGCCTGCTTGCCCACCTTCCCTTCCTTCTGTGTTCTTTGTTCCAACACTAGAACCCTGGCACATTCTTTTTTTTTTTGTCTGATGATTTAAGTTCATTTTATTATGTCACAATTTTGTCAGTAGTTGAGGCATTGGGTTGGATTCATTTTAGGGGAAACAGAGATATCTCTTATGTCTGAAGATCCCCTTCAGAGGCATTGGGTTGAAGGCCTTCAGGAACTCACCCAATTTAGAGGAGGGGTCAGCTCTTGGTTCAGCTTCAACCCAGATAACAGGGGACCCAAGTAGTGGCTTGTGTCCATGTGGAATCTCATGAGCTGTCATGCTGGTTTGGTGGCCTCACAAAGCACACAGGGAGTGTATCCAAACAATAGGTAGATCACTCAATGGCTTAATGCGTTCCTGATGCTGTGCCAAGACTTACTGCTATTGTAACCAATAAAGTTATCTGCCTCCTAAGTCTGGACAGAAAAATCTGTCTGTTTCAGATTTGCTGCATTTTTCCTTTTCTTTTTTAAGATCTCAAGTTCTTTCCATCTTGTTTAAGTAAAAATATGTGAATTAGGCAATCTTCTTGTAAGAATGAATCAAAAGAAATCCTCTCTGGAATTTATTCTGAACTTTCTAGGCATTATCCAAGGTGATGAACCATATTCCCCCAATAATGAATAGATTCACTGCTCTTCTGGAATGGGAGCCACTGGTCACCACTGCCCAGAATGTTTTAGCAGGGGTGGGCAACTGTGGAAGGCTAGGGAGCCACGTTAGTCCTCCAGGAGACCTTTGAAGGCCATACCTGCCATCATACCCCCACATGGAGAAAAAAAAAGGAAAATGTTTTTGACCCCAAATGCCCCCAAACACCCTCTAGGGGGCACCGGAAAGCATTTTACCATGTTTGGGTGCCTTCCTTTTAGGCCTTTTTTTAACAACAGGAAGAGAATGCAAATCAATTCCTTTCACTTCATGTGTTAAAAAGGTTTCTCTTGGGCCTAAACCACTCCAGAGGTGCCCCCAGGTGTATTGGAAATGGCCCCATGCCCTCTAGAAGTTATTTTGGGGGAAAATAAGTAAAAAAAAATTCAAAATTTACTGGTTCCCTGGGGTCCCAGAGGCTTCCAATATGATGGAAATGGCCCCCACACCCCCTTGAGGGCATTTTACTGAATTTTAAAACAAGAAAATGCACCCCGGGGGGCACAAAAACAGTCTCCGGGGAGCATATTTTGTCCCCTCCTGAACTAGAAAGAAATTGAGACTGGAGAGTGGGAATTGTGGGGCATTGGGACATTGCCCCCCACATAAGAATTTAGCCTACTGCATGACATTTTCTTTCAGTCTCCAAATTTCTACCATTGCAAGAACCAAAATCTTCAATCGAGCATTTAGAAATACAGCTGAGACATCCAAAGAAAAGAGATAGCAAAGGGAAGAGTTCTAGGTGTGATTGATATTCAATGTTTCACTCTTTTCAATGTTAGAAATTTGGGGACTCGAGATTTCATTTGAGGGTCAGAATTCTCTATTTGAAGAGAGGGGATTGCCCTCATTTTCCCACCCTTGTACCTACACTCCTGATGGATGTCCTGAAACACTAGAGGGCTATTTTTATAAACGGAAACTCGCAACCTCTCCTTCAGGTAAAATGTTGTAGTCAGCCATAGACACGACCACTGCATGGAGGCAGTTATTTATGATGGAGGAGACAGATGCACTCACTTGTAACTAGTGTTTGTTTCTGTGCCTAGTTCCACCTACCTTCGCTTGCACAAGTCCGCCTACCTTCCCGGTTGTCAAGACTGCTAATGATATGTTATGCCTCTGCAACACCCAGCAAGGCACTTGGCACCAAATATGTTGGCAAAGGAGAGGGGAGGAATGCCTGAGGGTGCTTCTAAACAAAGTTTTTATTTTGCAGTGCTTCCTTTGCTGATTTTTTTTTTTTTTTTTTTTTTTTGTACATGTGGGGGAGAGGGGTCCAGACAATGTTGTCTTCAGATTGTCAGCCCTCTCATATTTTCCTTACCATTTCTTCCATCTTTTTTTTTTCTCATAACAAAAGAGTGGGGAAATCTGCTAAGGCAGAAATTATGGCATAGCTGAATGATGCCTTTTGTTCGGTAGTTCTATGAATCCTCTACCTGGAAGCAACTTGATACTCAACAGCTTATCAGATTCCACAATCTAGTCCCTGCATTTGCAAAGCCATACGGAGAATTGCTGAAAAGGGAGCCATACTTTAATATCTTCCTTTCCTAGGAAAAGGTTAATATTCACTCTCAGCTTCTTGGCATTTTGAAATCAAACCAGGCTATTAAAATCTTGGTGCTAACGGCAAGGATTTCAGAAGGGAAGAGGGGAACCCTAAAGGGTTCAGCCCCAAAATGGTCCGAAACGATTAAAACATTGGACCGTGAAGACTTCCGGGTAGTTGAATCTCCTCAAGAATTATTAAACAAAAATATACTTAATGATCAGGCACATACACACGAAATATTGAGATAGCTATTATAGCTGAGCTTTCCCAGGAATAATAAAGACTACATGCCATCCATCCAATGCACATTTATTCAAAATTAAGTTACATTGAACACATGGAGGTGGCTTATAAGTACACTTTTTGCTTGTAAGAGTCTTAATATTTGAGAGTGATTGAATGATAATGAACGGAAGAAGTAATTTGCCCTCCCACTGCTTTTGCTCTCCCCCCTGTTCTCTGTATCTCAAGCTGTGTGTATGTATTCCTTTAAGAACATTCAGTGTGCAATCCTGGATCTTGTGATATATCTCCACAGATTTTGCTTATGAAATGATGTAAGGGAGGCATGGATATAAGAACTTACAGGCACTTTTGCATTTGCTTAATAGCTCGTTTTTAAAAATTGCTTGAAATATTGATTATAATTTTATATATTCAGTTTATTATTTATTATCACTTTCAGTTGGATTGTTTCCAGCTTCAGCTGGTCATTATTATTTTAATGAAATGTATTCTGTGTTAATTGTTTTGTAAAAACTATACCTGAAAGCAGGCAAAATTACTAATGATCTTTGTGTCAGTCTTGAGCCCCCTCCCCCATATTAAATACAGTTCCTAGAGCCCTGGTGAAAGGCAAGGATGAGTGAGGTGTACTTAATAGTGGGTACCCTATGAAAAGTAAGAAGAAGAGCCTCATGAAAATAGCTCCTGCAACGCTTGGGAAATGATTTAGAAAGAGAAAACAATGGCATCCAAGAAATACAGTTATGAATTTGTAAGCTAGACCTACATTTCTGTAACTGTTTGGTATTCATCTTTACAATCATGGTAATATTGCCACAATCACAAATGCCCCCCACACCTTCCTTAACAGCCATACTGAGCAATGGAGGTCTGTTCTGTTGCTGATCCAAGGGCTGCAAGGATGACATTTCCAGCCTCTTCCCATCAACAATCAGAAGAAGGAGCCCTGTAGAAGCCCTTCATCACGCCTCAGATCACTGACAGGAGGGGACAGGAAATGACATCCCCCTGGGTGCTGATCACTAGCAGAACAGACCTGCATCATTTGGTGTGGCTGCTGGGTACCAAGGCAGGTTTAGGGAGCCAAGTCAGGAGACAACAAGTAGATACGCATTTGTAACGATGCCTGCGATGTAGGACCTCAGCCACAGTTTTTAATTGTTTTAAACTGATATTATTTGTAGACTGCCTAGGGATCTTGTGATATACAGTTGGATATAAATCTTTTTAATTAATTAATTGGAGGATGGAAAATAAATTTAGCACTGATTAATTAACTCTCTTTCCCCACCTTCACTCTGCCCCACAGCTCCTGATTGATTGGCGGGGGGGGGGTTGAAGCTGTACTAACACAGCAATGTTGTAACAGCATGATATGCCAATAGACTATTGCGCTATAATGCTTAAAAATGTATTTTAAAAAAGTTTTAACTCAAAGGAGAAATTTAAAATAAACACAGAGAGGTGACAGAAAGTTACCACACCACGGAAGTCACTGAGGGAAGGACAAGCTGGGCATGCCCACTCCTCGCCCACTTCTGGATCTGTAACAACAGGAAGCGCTATCAAGTGCTATTCCAGTACCGCACTGAGCCAGCTGACGTTACTGAAGCACTAAAGGAGGTTCTTAACAGATTTTTTTCTGGAAATTGTATGAGGTGGTTTTACAATGCTTGGGAATGGGATAGCAGCTGGATAGCGACAACATCATGTGGTTACATGACTCCTGGACCAGAAACAACCCGCTACAGCTGCAGGATAGCAACATCATGCAGAAATGGCCATAATTTAGAGAGGATAAAATGCCCTTATCAATACAAAAGAAGTCCATATCATGGAAATTTATACAGAGACTGGAGTTCTGACTGAAATCTGTAATATTTCTCCAAAATAAACATTCATAGTATCCTAAGGTAAGCCTCAGCTGGGTGGGATGACCATGGTGTAGCATTCTTAGATACTTTCTTTGCCTGGATTTAGTCCCAGGAGAGACGAGAAAGTATGATAACTGCTGTATTTTAGATGATCCTTTGCTCTGATCCTTTGTTGTAATGTTGAACGAATTCATATTTGAAGATAGCAGGCTGCTATTCCATATTCATGGTCAACAACCAATGGACAGCCTACCCTTGAATACAAGGCTGAGATTCTATAACACTAACTTAGGAGTAAGTCTCACTGACCTCTATGGAGCTTACTTCTGAGAAGAGATTTGCACTGCAAAATGAAGGAAAGGCTGAATTCCTTCTTATTTGAGAAGGTAAAATCTGTCAGATATTAGAATACCTCAGAATAGTGGGCAAGTGGCCAAACTCATGTGAATTACCAAGCCCTTGCAAGTATTACTAGACTACAACGGCTCTTACGGGTGCTTCTCTAAAACAAATCAAGTGAATCTTAGAAAACTGGCATCTTGACTACTAAAGCAATTAGCTTCAGCGCCTCATAATTGTCATTAAACCTATCCATGTCACTTTGCTTTGGTAATAAACAGAACCCCATCAGAGCAATGTGACAGAACACATGCCAAAGGGTAATGAAGTGCTCACTGAAATATCTGCACAATCACTGCAATCAACTGATCCCAAATTAAATTATCCCTCACCAGAAGACAGAAGAGAAATTGGAGATGATACTCCCAAGAAGCAGCACTACTCTTTTCGTCTCTTAATTAGGCAAGTGGAGGTAATTAAAATGAAGACAACTCTATGAATGGAAGGAAAAGTAAGTCTTTTGTTTATAAGCTGTGCAGAAATTACAGTGAAATGGCACAATGCCACAATTTCATAGCTATTCTCTGAATTCTTTAGCTGTATTCTTCTGAGTTTGTAAAGAGCTTCCCAGCTGGGCAGCCCTGAATATTACTCTTGAATCTAAAACTGTATATTCGTGCCAGTTCTCATGTATCTGCCATTTACAGTTTCGTATTAGTGCCTCCACAAGGCTCTCACTTGTCCATACAATCTTTAATACTGACAAGGTTTGCATTTTTCTTTTAATTGTTTTCAAGATTTGTACTTCCTCAGATAGGCACTGTGCTCTCCCATTTAACTGTCTTAGAGAATATATATTTGTTTTGTTAATGTTGCAGCTTCTCTCACATCTTCAGAAAAGGACTTAAATGTGTGTTCGCACATTTAAATGAATATACAGAAAGTGCTTTTCTAAAAATGTTTGCAAACACATTTGTTTTGGTCAAGTAAAAAATGAGTGATTTTGCTCATAGCAAGTAGTTGTCGTCTCTGAAAACAATGCTTAAGGGTATTAAATGTTCTGTCACGCCAGTTCATGATAATGAGAGAATGTGAACAAGCTGTTCCCTAGATCTGATCATTATCTGCAAAATTAAATGGAATACTCAAACATCCATCAAAGATGGATCTCTCAAAACAGCAATAATCCTCAAGGAGTGTTTCTTAGGAGCCATCCTAAGTGTCCTTACATGAAAGTTAATGTCATTGAAATCAGCTTCAGATCAAGTTGTCAGTCAGTTTAATTATTTTCTCAGCAGGTGACAGGAGATAAATAAGGCCAATGCATTCTAATCTGGTATTCCCGCTTGAATTTCTTGACATTTGTGTCTCTACTTTTATTGTCCCCTACCTCTGCAGCATCCAGAAACTCAGGTATTTACAAATTTAAAAAGATAGAAGTATATATCACCACAGAGAGCCAAAGGCACAGCAAAACTTGGGCTGGGAGTACCACAATGATATACCATCCTAGACAAGACAGAAAATATGATTTCAGCTGTTCGCTAGTGCTCAAGAGTTTAATGGTAAGGTTTGTTGCTGTTGTTACCAGCCTTGAAGTCAGCTCCCACTGATGCCATTTTCTTGGCAAAATATATTCAGAGAGGGGTTGCCATTATTTTCCTCTGAAGCTGAGAGAGTGTGACTCACACAAGATCACCTGGTGTATTCCTGTGGTTGAGCAGGGATTCCAACCCTGGTCCTCACCCAACACTCAGACCACTATATCATGCTGGCTCTGTTTTGGTAAGGTTAGGGAAGAACTAACCAAGTGGTGACTTTTCATAGTAGGGAAAAGATCTCTATGTTATCTCCGCCCATGATAGGGGGCTTTATGACATGTTGGTTGGTTTGTTGCCCAGTTGCATTGGCTTAATTCCTTTTTGAGCTCAACTTGTCACATGATGTCGTCACTCTGCTGTTTGATTGCATTCTCATTGTTACTGGTTTGTCTTTTTTGATTCACAGGAAATACCTGTAAACGGCTACAGTAATGTGCATTTCCACTATTGTGCATGGGTGTGAAGGTGTCATTCTGCTACAGTTCTGATATCACAGCAGTAATGTAGTGTCAGTGGGTGTTGTTTTTCCCTTTCTCCTTCCTTATCCCCAAGCAGGGTGTGCTCACTCTACGTCCAATGTCTGGAAAGAGGACATCATGGTGCAGGTGAGCAATGTTGCCTTCACTACATTCCCCAGTACTTTTTTTTCTAAACTTTTGGTGTAACTGTGCACTTGTGCTGCCCTGGTGGTCGCCAGAATGCCACAATTACACCATTATGGCAAAACAGCCAGCCATGACTCTGGAGGAGCGAAATGCCAAAATGGAGGCACAACAGGAAAATACAATGCTGAAATGATGAGGAGGAAGTCTCCCAACACGCTACAATTGTGCATATAAAAAAGAAAAGGAAAAGAAAAAATAGACAGGGGAAAGAAAGCAGGGTGAGTGGGGTGGTTCAGAGGACTGGTTGCAGGACTGTGCATCACCAAATCAGCAGCACAGTGTTATTGCAGAGAAGTGTGCTAATGACTGTTTCCATACCAGCATGTTTTTGTTTCCATAAACAATGCTATTGCTGCAGGACAACAGGTTATAGCCCAGGGAGGATTTTATCATAAAACTAACTCCAGTCAAGAAAGCAGGGGTATATTTGAGCAGATGGTATAAATGGCCAGTTGCCCAATGTGTGACTATCACCGTAAATCACCATTTCATATTCTTCTATATTCACACACTTACGATGTATTCACCCTACTTTACCTGCCATGACCTCTAAACAGTACTACTGAAAGTGATGGTCCATGAATTGGTTCTAGTCCACAGGCCATCAGCTGCTGGTCCCTGGAGAGTTTCCAGGAAAGAAAGAAACAATTGTAGCCAATGGGCACAAATATGGTACTGATTCCTGACACAAAGGGGAAAAGAATGGTTGTCTCCCTGCACCGGATACCTTAGGAGGCACTACTGTGAAACATACAGACAGTGGTGGATCTTGGAGTGCGTGGAGGGGGCACAGAAGGGGGCGTGGCCACGGTGCATGGGGTCATGGCCACAGTTTGTGGGACATGGTCGCAGTGTAAGGTGGCGTGGTTGTGGTGCGCGAGGGCGTGGCTATGAGCTGGGACGCCCCAAAAACATTGCCGCTGGGAGTGAACCACCCCCATCGCTCCCCCAGCCCTACACAACTGCATCCAGATATAATACATTAATGGGAGTATGGTGTCTAAATCGAGGGAGGTAATGGTACCGCTCTGTTCTGCATTGGTTAGGTCTCATTTGGAATACAGTTCTGGGCACCTCTATTCAAGAAGGACATCGACAAGCTGGAACGTGTCCAGAGGAGGGCGACCAACATGGTGGAGGGTCTGGAAGCCATGCCCTATGAAGAGCGGCTTAGGGAGCTAGATGTGTTTAGTCTGCAGAAGAGAAGTTTAAGAGGGGACATAATAGCCATGTTTAAATATTTGAAGGGATGTCATGTCGAGAAGGAAGTGGGCTTGTTTTCTGCTGCTCCAGAGACTAGGACAAGGAGCAATGGATTCAAGCTACAAGAAAGGAGATTCCACTTGAACCTCAGGAAGAACCTCCTGATAGTCAGAGCTGTACGGCAGTGGACAATGCTGCCTCGGAGTGTGGTTGAGTCTCCTTCTTTGGAGGTTTTTAAGCAGAAGCTGGACGGCCATCTGTTGAGAATACTTTGATGTGTGTTCCCTTATAGCAGGAGGTTGGACTGGATGGCCCCTGGGGTCTCTTCCAACTCTAGAATTCTATGATTAAAAGAAGAAAACCTTTATTCTGGCTTTATTGTTATTCTTCTGTCTGTGTCTTTTACAAGCTGCTTCAGAAAATACTGGTAAAGTCCCAATAGCATATAAGACAAATGGAATTGATACAGTCCTCAAAGCAATGTAATCACAGAGATCAGCTGGATGTCCTAGATAGTGGTGTAATGGTCAGATTTGAACTGCAAGCTCTCACTATGACAGTCTCTAAAAAAACCACCCCACTGACAGTCAAAAAATGCAGGCAGCTATGTTGCTCTAAAACAATTGCTATCATCTCATCTGTAGGAGGAACAGCCAGCCTCCAATATTTTAGATTACATCAGGGATAAAATCATAAGGACTGCTGAGAAAATCCATTTCCCCTCCAACCACAGGTGAGCTCATAGCTAAGCTCATAGGGAACAAGAGAGTCCAAAGGAGAAGGCAGATAGAATCACAGTCCCTACATCCAGAAAGTCCCACACCTTTGGCCCTATGAGTTCTGGCTTCACTACACCCTCATTTTTACTGACAGACTATTTCTCTGTCCCTGTTTGCCATCACAAACACCATCAGTGGGAAGAGTGTTAAGTTTCAGACCACATATCTGATTTTTTCTTTAAAGACATTTCTGACAAACACAACCTTGTGAGTTGTTTCTACACACTCCAGGAGCTTCTGTTATGTCCTTAAGATACAAACCCCTTTAAAGGGGTTGTGCTTGTTGGTGCCTGATGGCATCGGAAAGCTTTATTTGGGTCATGCTTATTCCATAATGATAAACAGTACCAATAATGTGATTTGTTACTAATCCTAACTAGAGGAGACCCTTTAAATCAATGGAATTTACCTACATGTTGACTCACCATTCAACAGTGGATTGAATGGGTTTGCTGTAGCTGGAACTAACCAACATGACTGCAGGAAATGTCTGGTTGATATTACTATTTTGTACCGGTAATTTAAATTATTTTAATATTAGCATTGGTGAAATGTCTTCTTTGGGTTATCATTGTATACTGTGGTTGTAATAAGAGATTATCTTGCCCCTGTATTGTTCTCCTTGCACTGTGAGCTGTCTGGAGCACATGGTGTGGAAAAGTGGCATACAAATTAAAAATGGTGGTGCTGCTGGTGGTGATGATGTAAAGAGTGGTTGGTGGGGATGAATGGTTCAGTCCCTAATGACTAAATCTAGGTAACTGATTCTTATTCACAGTGACTATTTAGTCATAATTTTGACACTATTGCTATGATTGTAACTCCTTTCCACAATCCACTTTATCAGGCATCAGCTACATGGGGAGGTCCATTCTGCTAGGTATCAGAGCATGATTGAATGGTGTTTCTGCCAGGCTGGGAGGAACAGGCCAGGATAAATTATTTAGTTTATTTAAATTACATATTACTTAACTGGGTAGCTGATACAGGATTCTGACATAATTATCACAACCCCCCATACCAGGCAGCAGCCACTGAGATTGACAGGGGATCTGTCAATCAGGCAGCAGGTGGCTGACCATCCGAACCACGCCACATGTGAAAAATCTCTGGTGCAAGGGGAAATTATGACAAGGACCCTGTTTCTGCCTGTTGCACTGGAAACTGCTCATGTGAGAGAGTAGGAACAACAGTCAGCAGCTTTCTGAGTGACAAGGAACAGACTACCATCGATCCCAGTGGCTAGGGAACTGGGGGACTTTCACAGTACCTATGTAGCCCATAGATTAGGGGCTATGTGCGCATCATGAATATGTAGCAGTCACGAGTGCATAAATCTAGCCTTCCCAGTGACTGCTTTTAGGATATGGAAGGCTCAGTTGGCTTCCTTTCCACTTTCTTTTTGCTGATAGGCAAAGTTCTCATTTCAGCAGGGCTTCATCCTTTAACTGGTTTGGGCAGAAGGATGTGCAACAGGTGTGCTGTTTTAAATATGTACTAGGTTTTTAAATGTGTTTTTAATAACTTTAATAATTTAATTGAACTTTTTTTTATTGTACTACAGATTATTTTACCTATTTTCATTTTAATCTACAGTGTAAACTGCTTTGGGTCCCATACTGGGAGAAAAGCAGGAGATAAATGAAATAAATATAGAAGGACATACTGATGAAACAAATAAAACACTGTGGAATTACACAATTGATGGAAAGAAATTTTGTTGGACTTGAGTCTCAGCAAAACTAGCATTTTTGCATTTCCTGAAACTTCTTGAGAGAAAACATGTACTTGATCTGAAGCATTCACATATTTTGGAAGCACATATTTTAAACTTTCCAGAGTTGAGATGCATGAAATTGAAAGAAATACGCAAAAACCACTTTAGTGAAAAGCCAAACCTTACACTGATTAGGTAACTTGTGCAAATGAATGTGTAAGTTACAAAAAAAATATTTCAACATTGCATGGAATGTCAGTGCGGGGAAATGCACAAAACCTTGCAACTTGATACAAATCAGAGATGGGGAGAAAATACTGACAAGATTTGGAAAAATTCAACAGAATCAAGACTGAGAGACTTTTACACTCTTACCTTTATCCCTGTTACATTCACAGTGTATGTGCCATTTTTCTCTCAGGACAATCTAGTTATTTTGATAGGTAGTTGAGACTGCTCAGCACCAGGAATAGAAAAAATATTTTAAAATATTTAGAAAATAGGGAGTTTTTTGAGTGTTGGGAAACCCTGACAAGAAGAATCCTGGACTGATGAGATTCTTCTCAGTTCAGGACTTATTCTATGTACATTTCACGCGTGGTTGTTTTGCACAGAAAACAGCTTTCATGGTCCCTCTGTATCTCCTAAACTGGAGACTACACAGGGATCTTGAACACATAGCAGTCAAGAGGGCATAGCTCTAGATTAAGTGTTCACAAGTAGTAAAAAAAGGAGACTAGGCTCCATGTGCTTACGGACGGTCCAAGTTCATTCTTTAAAAAAAGGCCATTTTTTTAAAAGAATAAATTTGGAACATCTATAAGCAAGTTGGAACCTAGTCTCCTTTTTATTATTGTTTATTATACATGCTTTCTAGTATTTATTCCTGCTTACAGTCATGTAGGGACGGGGCAGGGGGGCGATTCGCCCCCAGTGGCAATGTTTCTGGGGCGTCCTGGCCCATAGCCACACCCCACACACCCTGGCCCTGCCCTGGCCATGCCTCCACACACCGCAGCCACGCCCCCACACACAGTGGTCATGCCCCTTGTGCCATAGCCACGCCACACCACGCCCCCCCTCCACACACTCCAAACTCTGCCACTGCTTGCTTAAGGGCCATACAGAATTCTAGCCTATCTCTGGCCAACCCCTCACCCCAGCACAACACAGCTTGATGGCACTGGTGCACATCTCTCAGCTAATCAGTAGTTGAGGGTTTTGGAAGACACTGGGGCATCATCCAGCTGCAGAGAGGGGAAAGACACAACTGTTGGTCTCTTGGACCTCCAATATAATGCACATAGTATAACTGTGCAGGTCTGGCAGGGCAACAGCCCTTCTTTTTGTTCCAGCGGCTTGTTCCACCCTTGTTCCAATGAGGGTGCCTCCTTATTCTCCCCATCACTAAATAGCCATGGAGGGGCACGCAACCCTGTCAAGCAGCCAGGGAATGTGGAAGTCCAGCACAGTATCCTTTTGCTACCTGTGAAATCTCTGTATAGATCGAATCACTGAGTCTGTGTAAAGATACATCTGAGTTTGTTCCATGTAATATTTAAGGCCCTTTCCTCACGGGGGGGGGGCGAAACGGGGCAGCGCACGCAGGGGCAGAGCTTACCCACGAGCGGGTTGCTCCGTCCCTGCGGAGAGCGCGGATCCGCCGTTCTAAACACCGCCGAATTTCGGTGGCATTCGGCGGCACTCAGCGGCACCCAAAATGGCGGCCAGCAGCTTCCGGCAGCGCTCCACCAATCAGGACAGTGCGCCAGCCAGAAGCCTGAACCCGGGCAGCTCTGCAGGGATGCACTACCACATCTCTGCAGTTCTTCACCAGGGGCTGCCACGGGGCAGCGCGGGTGAGTTTTATAAAAACCACTTGCGAAGGTGGTTTTTATAAAACTCACAGCGCCACCCCCGCGGCTGCGCTAGAGCAGTTTGAGGTCTAGAACCTCACTTTTTTTAACTTCTCTAGTACACCCCCCGGTGAAGAAGACCTCCAAGAGAGTCGCTCTAGCGTGGGCAATATGCCCGTGTGGAAATGGCCTAAGACATAGCTATATTCATATCTTTAAAAATGATACAGTCCCTGTGAATCTTAATACTCCAGCTGACAAAGGTCAAACCATCAGTGGGAAAGAAGGCGGCATTGGTACAGTCCCTCAATCCAAATATTATTTACAAATGCAATGCAAACTGAACTACTACCACATGAAAGCATGTGAATCCATCCAAGAACAAATAATCCCATTTATGTTTTAGTACATATGAACAAAAGTTTCTTCTTTGGCACTTTAGTTTCAAACTCTGTGTCTGTGCGTGCATGTGTGTTGTAAAAGTTATAAACTCTGTTGTGTGTGGTCATCTAGACACATGTAAAGCTGTGAATGACAGGTGTACACGGCATGCTGGGCTCAAATGGACTGGGATGAACACCCCCAATCATTACAGATTTATTTACACTCATTGTCACAAGTGGTGGGAGGGGGAATTTGTCTCATGAATCTGCAGATGTGCTAAAGCAACTCCACATTGTATTCTTCTTTCCCCTAATGCTCAACATTTCCAGATATAAAAAAGTCAGCCATCTGAGCCATCTGAATACTTACAGATGGCTCCATTCTAACATCTGTATACCATTAGATTGAAAAGATCTATACATCTGAGCAAATTTAAGCAACTCATTGACTGCAGGGAAAAGAAGACATGTTATTAAAAACAACCCTTTAAATCCTGAAAAACCAATTGTGCATACATGTACCATCTTCTCAGATAAGTCTCATATGAACTCTTGTTCTTCAGATCCCTTTTCCAAGCTCTTTTCCATAAGCCATAAGAAAAGAGTTCCATCATGTCAGAGGCCACCAATTTTTGTTCATCAAATGGCATGGAATCCATGTTTGTAGTCACTGAAACATTTAAAAACCCAGAGATCTAAATATTACTTGTATTTCTTGTATTTCTTTTCAATAACAGTCTAAGGACCCAACTAGACACAAGGGTAGGAGACCCATTATTATTGTTTGTTTGTTAGTTTGTTCATATAAGCCTACCCAAGCTTTAAGACCTGTGGGAACAGACTTTCTCTCATTCTCACTACCTTTACAGACAAGTGAGATGAGGACATGAGAGACAATTTTCTTGATGGCTGCTCCCCAGTTGTGGAACTCCTTTCTTTAGGAAGTCCAGTTAGTCCACATCTTGCGGTCTTTCTGTTGGCAGATAAAGATCTTTATATGTATGGAGGTATTTTATTTTTTTATATATTGTAGCAGATGTTATTTTTAATGGAAAGAGTTGCTTTTCTATTTTATTATGTTTTGCATTTTTTAAAAGTTATTTTTAGCTTGTATTTTTAACTTGTCTTTTAAACTTGTTTTAACTTTTATATTAATAGTTTCTTAGTTGTGCTTCATTGTTAAATGATGAAAACCTCTTTTAATCCAATGCTGGGAGAAAGGTGGTCTATAAATAAAGCCATTTCCGCACTACACTGTTGCAGTGCTATTATTCCACTTTCAACATCTTGTGCAGTTCTGGGATTTGTAGTTTACTGAAGCCAAAGAGCACACTTCAAGTGCCTCTTTTCTGGGGGAACCTTCCCTCTTGGTTGCTCCAATCAGGTTGCACAGCCCTTTAAAAACCCACCTCTGGTCCTCCTCCTCCGCCATCAGCCACTGTCTGGCCAGCTAAGCATGGATCATAGCCCAAGTTCCCAGAACCACAAACCCTCTCCTGATGCCCCCCCCCAACAGCCAAGGAAGGTGATAGGTGAGATAGAGGAAGTATAGAGCCACCATACCAACCTACCCCCTTTTCCTCTTCTTTCCCAGACCTGATTTGGACCCTGGGTATCCATTCCCCACCATGCCCTGGCCCCCCTTCCACTCTCTCTCTCTCTCTCACACACACACATTTTGAGATTTGCAATTTTTCCAATTTTGTGAGGGTCCTGCACCCCTAACCCTAGTGAATTTGGAGTGCCAACTGTAGTCTGAAAATCAAAATACAACCTCTTTTTTAGCACAATTACAGAAATACTAGTCTGGGATTTTGTTTTTATTCTGGCGACCATCCCTCCCTCAGGCACTACACAGAATCTGGTTAACATAAACTCTGACATTGGTATGAGACCCTCAGACCTCATTTCTCACCACTCACAGAGAAAACATATTAAAATTTTAGTAAACCCCATCAGAACAGTGTAAAAGTAAATGTGCATGTTTCCCTCTTGGCTATTTTTGTTTGCCAAACATCTACGCCAGTTGTACCTAGGAACAAATTTCTCCATCTTTTGATTCTTTCTATTGCTTTCTTTCCTTATGAATTCTTTATAATATACCCAGGCATCTTAAATGGCTTGCCTTTTTTCTGGTGGAATTGCAAGGAGTAATGAGGTTGTGATGCTCTGTAGAAATAAATAAAACAAGTGCCATAGCTAAGAAAAGAGAACTATTTGTACTTCAAGCATTTAAAAGATTCACACTTCATCCAGTTTTCCCAACCTTATCAGAAGTTACAAAAATTGCACTTAAAAATCCTGCTTTATTGAAGTCAGAAGCCTGATACATATTCCATCCCAGGAAGCTTTTTCCACACTGGAACCCAGTGTTGATTGGTGGCTGCCAAATCAATGGAGTGGTACATTTCCCTTAGCTTTAATTTTAAAGAAACTATCCAAGATGCTGAGCCCTGTCCCTGAAACAGATTGAACGCCATGAAAGACTTGTTTCAAAAATCTGGATTAAACTCAGCATGGCTTCCTCATCCCACTGATATGGAAGCCATCAGTTGCCACTTGTCATTTACACTCTACCACTGCAGACAGACCCACACTTAGCAGAGGTTGTGGTTCCACAGTGAAAATCAGAATGGTACCTCCACAGGGAGACAGTGAGAATTAAAACGGACAAGGATCAAAAACATGAGTCTGACTTGAATATCATACCTTTCAACCACCTGTTACCCTGTTTACTGGGGGTCCCAGGAGGGACACCAAAATGTGCTCAACTATAGGTGGGGAAAATTAGCTCAGAGCACTGTTTTAGCGTTATGAGAGGCAGAGTAACTTAGCAGGATCTTGTAACCCAGTGTTTACGGGGTCAGGCCAAGTCAAGGAGAAGACCGGTTTGAAAATGAATGAGATTTTATTAAATACAGACAAACAGTGTATGCAACACACCCACACAAGTAGCTAAGGAAAATAAAGGTTGGAGTGGTATAGAGGGATTTTGAGCGGGATTGTTGAATTGGGTGATACGACACTTGTCCTGAAGCTTCAGTTCATTGGTCTGGAGTCTCAGTACGTGGGACTGAGGGGACAGCTCGCCAAACAGAGCGGCAGCAAGGCTGGATGGAAGTCCGGAGCGATCCGAGGAAGGTCTCGGAATCAGGGGTTTTTATAGGGAGAAGTGTGACTGCAGGCTATGCCTTACTCGGGGACAACAATGAGTTTTGGGTGTGAGACAATGTCTCCGAAAGGTCACAATTTAGCATGATTGAGTTAAGTCCGAATTGGCAAAGAGGTAGACTGTATGCAAATACTCAGTGCTTGGCCTTTAAGCTTCTAGCTTGCCAAGTTACCTGCTCGGGGCAGGGAGTCCTTTGTAAACAGCATCCATACATAATGAAGGTGTTTGCAGAGAGGTCTCCTAAAGCGGTGATCTGGCTATTTCTGGCCTGCCTGTATTGTCTTGGGATACTGCAGCGTTTGATGGCCGAGCCTAGTTTTGGGCCTGTCCGGGGGCCTCACAAACATGTGGAGAGGGGTAGAATAAAGCCGAATTATGATATCAAAGTGATATCGGGTGCTATCGCCAGGTAAGCCTAAGCTGCAGTAATACACCCCAATTTAGCAGGGACAATATTCATTAATCCTCTGTCTTTCCACTTTTGCTGCTGCTTTTAAAATGTCCCAGTTTTTCTCTTTTAGTCCTATTGCCCCCGTTCTCATCAGCGTACTTCCACCGCTGCAAACTGATTTCAAAGTGCAAAAGCAGTTTGCACAGAATGAACTTTGTGAAAAGAATGGAGAGAAGGGTGTGGAATGTTGCTCTTCCCTGCTGGCTCAGGCAAAAGGGAACTGCTGTAGCCTGTCTTGGCTTGTGCATTTCTTCTTCACTAATAACTTTTGCCATCTTGACCACATTCTGATGTTGTTCGGCCACATGTGTCCCTGTTTTCATCTGTGAAATGTCAGAGGGTATGGACTATGAGCATTTTCCAAGACAGCATTAATTGGCTAAATAGGTATGCTTCATTTGATGAAGTCAGTGTGTTCCTAGGCCTTACTTCTTTAACAGAACATTTGGTACTGGAGGCAGAAATAGCATGAAAAGAACTGGGATAGGTTCCTACACCACAGAAAAGAATGGTTCAACATGCTCAACAAAAATTTTATTCAAAACTAACAACATGTGTATGTAAAATGAAACAACAAGGTCATATAAGCCTTGAATAAGTAAACAAAAATATTTTGCTTTTGAAATGCAGAGAAACCATCCACACAAAATCATTTCCCGAACAACTTTCAAAGCATCGATCATGATCAGGAACTGTGTTCAAAGCATTGATCATGAACAGAAACTGTGTAGAAATCATTGTGGTCTGATCCAGAGGGGAAAGTATTGGAAGAATTAGTCGTTCTTTGCTGCTAAGACAAAGGGTATGAAGATTCACATGCCAAGGCAGCATGAGGTTTAGCCAACTGATGGTGTATGCTTGTTGTGAATGTTCATTCTCCTCTTTTCTTGTTTACTATTCAGTGGCCCCTCCACTTTCACAAGGGCTCAAGGCACAGAACCGTCACAAAAGAGGAAAAATCGTGAATAACTCCTTTTGCAATACCCCTCCCCTTCTCTTCCAGGGCTTCGCACTTCCATGCCCTTGCCTTTTGCACAGTGAGGCCTGAGGCAAGGGAATGGGAGGAGGGAGTTCCAGAGGGGAAAAGGAATGTGCACACAAGTGCCTCCCCCCCCACATTCATTTGCCTTTTTTTTTGGCATGCATTCTCAGCGCTGAGGCCAGAGGCAAGGGAATGGGAGGGGAAAGGAAGGAACACTCATACCTTCCCCCACCCCATTTCCTTGCCTTTTTCCCAGGCATTTGCCTTCCTTCTTTGCACCCAGCAAAAGGCAAGAGAATAGGAGGAGGGAGGAGAATGGAGGGGGAAGGCACACAAGCCTCATGAATAATCTGATTCTCAAAGGTCAACCCTGCAAATGTGGAGGGAAGACTGTATTCCAAGTCTCCTTTTAAAACAGCATAAGGTTTCACGGCATTTATTGCCACAGCAGGATAGCAAGGGCTACAGAGTAAAGAAGATAGTGCAAGACATGGAGAAAGAAATGAGTGAGAATTTCATTTTAGTTCATATGAATTTACCAAAATACACATGATTTCTTTACAGTTGAGATATAAAGAACTTGAAATTTAAGAAAATGGAATGAGGGAGAAAGGGAAATGGACAAGAGGAGGGCAACCAAAATGGTGAAGGGTCTGGAAGCCATGACTTATGAGGAGCGGCTTAGGGAGCTGGGTGTATTTAGTCTGCAGAAGAGAAGGTTAAGAGAGGACATGATAGCCATGTTTAAATATTTGATGGGATGTCATGTCGAGGAGGGAGCGGGCTTGTTTCCTGCTGCTCCAGAGACTAGGACACAAAACAATGGATTCAAACTGCAGGAAAAGAGATTCCACTTAAACCTCAGGAAGAACTTCCTGACTGTCAGAGCTGTTCGACAGTGAAATATGCTACCTTAGAATGTGGTGGAGTCTCCTTCTTTGGAGGTTTTTAAGCAGAGGCTGGATGGCCATCTGTCGGGAGTACTTTGAGGTATATTCCCGCATAGCAGGGGGTTGGACTGGATGGCCCCTGAGGTCTCTTCCAACTCTATGAGTCTATGATATTTGCCCCTGCAGCCTCAGAACTTCAAGCGCTTGACTCTTAAGTGGCTGGTTTGAATCTTCATGCACTCAATTATGTGAGCACTAAACCAGAGTTGTCCCTCCCCCCTCTTTTTTTCAAAGAAAGTCTCCTCACATTTAACACATATATAACAGGTAGGTACAACATGGTCCCCTCTATGTTGGAAATAGCTTTAGCTATTGAATTCACCCAATGCAAACTGTTAGAAATTTCATTTCAGCTCGTTTTCAAAGAATTTTCCAACATTCACAAACAGGACAGAAAGAACTAAAATATGAATGCAAGAGGAAGCAAAACTGACAGATTCTTGAGTCCCCAAGTACAGCTGTAAACTTGGGCTATTTCCGCACTAAACCATTACAGTTCTATCATTCCACTTTCAACATCCTGTGGAATCCTGGGGTTTGCAGTTTAGGGAGGGGCCTTTAGAATTCTCGGCCTGAGAGCTCTTTGGCCTCAGCAAACTACAAACCCCAGAATTCCACAGGGTGTTAGAAGTGGAATAATAGCACTATAACAGTGTAGGGTAGAAATGGCTTAGACCTGTGTGCCAGATTTAAGAAAATTCTTGTACCCGGGTACAAATCAATACAGATAGAGAGATTCTCACAATCATTTGAACATGTGCACATATAGTGTGAATACAAGGTGAGTGTAACAGGGGAACACCCCAAGATTCTAGTTACAACGTGGTCCTCTATATGTCGGAAACAGGTGTGCCTAATGAATTTGTCTGGTGCAAATGGGGGAGAATTTCACTTTTGTTTGTTTTTGCAGAATTTACTGAAATCCATAAATTTAAGGTTTAAAAAATAGAATACAGGGGACTCCAAAACTGTCCATACACAAACACTGGTCTGAATTCCATTGTTTGTCTCTGTTAGAATAGCATTTTGTTGTTGTGTATCTTCAAGTCATTTCCAGCTTAGAGTAACCCTCTCATGAAGTTTTCTTGACAACCCTCTCATGGAGTTTTCTTTATCCAGGAAGTTGACTATTGTCTTCCTCTAAAACTAAGGAAGTAGGCCTTGCCCAAGGCCACCCAGTGGGTCTCCAAAGCTGGGGAAGGATTCATACCCCAGGCTGCTAGAGTCCTAGTCCAACACTCAACCATAATGGCTTCCAATAGAATAGACCCACAGAATTAATGGGAGTTACCTATATGTTGACTTGCTACCAAAAAAAATTGTTCCAACAGGTTAGTCTATCTAGTTGTGACTCACCGATAGGACTCAGGCTATTCTATCTGGTACACAACCATACAGTATCAATCCGTCCATATGCCACCTAAAGGACTGTCATTTTCAGAAAGCAGTGTACACCCACCAGTTCAGAGCTGGCCCTGCCATGACACCACTGGAGGTGGGGAGAGAAGATGAACATAGTGGTTGGTGATGTCTAAATGATTTAGCAAGATATTTTTCAAAGTTTGGGCTCCCTTTCAGACAGGAAAATATCAGGGGCCAGTCTTACACAACTGAAATAAAAGTACAGAAAAGAAAAGAAAGAAAGCTGAGCTGCTATTTTGCCTGTTTAAAAAACAGCCTAGTATTCAACTGATGATGCAAAGAGCAACACTGGAAATGTTTGAGAAATGTCTCATAGGTTGGTAGATTTTTCTGAGAGCATTTCTGCAACCTTTTCCCAAGGACCCTTACATTTCTTGCTTGTCTGAACACATATTCAAGAAATATGGGTGACTTGGCAAACAACTACTTTACATGAGCTGTCCAACAAAACTGTAGCAGCATAAGCCAAATGACAGTTTTGACATGGTGCTGATGCAGTAATGTCTTCCCTTGATGCAGGAGATATGAAAGCACTCCTCATGCTTGATAGCTTGGGATTCAGCAATACATTAACACTGACAGTCTGAGAATTGGTGCTTATGTCGGCAGAGTGGTTTTTCATGATTAGGTTATGAATCACGTTTCAGAATCAGTTTTACAGGTGTAAATGACAACTTCAGATACTTATTTCCTTGTCTGTGATATGAGCTGTAACTACTACAATGACATTATTTTTTAAAAAAATGTTAGCTTGATTTTTTTCCTTTGATCTATTTCAGTGGTTCTTAACCTTTTCTTTATTGGAGACCCCCAATATATATAATTTGCTGCCAGGGACCCCCAAGACTTAATTCAAAATTTAAAGATTTATTTATTTAGCTATTTATTTATTTATGAATGAATGAATGGCTTCTGGATACTAGGATTCAATCCCTAATCAGACACTGGATGACTTTGGGCAAATCCCTGTTGCTGCCACAGCTGTTGGTATCCGGCATCAGGGCTTCAAGGACCCCCTGTAAGGCTCCAAAGACCTCGAGGAGTCTGTAGACCCCAAGTTAAGTATCACTGATTTATTCTCTAGCCCCTCTAGCCCCTTCTCCCTGCCCCAAATATTGGCATCTGTGACCCAACAGAAACTGCTGTCAGTTGTATGTTTTTTGAACGGTTTGTAGCAAACCCAGGGGATGACTGACATCAAGGACAGAGGTGGACTTTATTCATTGTGATTGTGAGGCAGAAGGAATGGCAGACAGAGGTGGCAGGGGTAAAGGCAGGCATCTATAAACACACAGGCAGATTCACAGAGCCAGTTGCAATATTAACATTCAACTGTTTCATCCTCACAAATGAGGACAAATAATTTTCACAGTATCCTCCTAATTGTGGAGAAAATGAATATTTCTGCACAGTTTTCCTCCCAAGTGTTTCAGGAAGTTATACTGTGCAATATTTTTTCTTGAGAATTATAGGGGTTGGCACAAAATATACTGTTTGTACGACAGCCAAATACATTTTTGTGCAAAACTGCTATGAGTTTCCTATGAAACAATGCACAACAAAACCATGTGGCTATTTTTAGTGCACACCTGTTGTACAGGTTTTTTGTTGTGCAAGATTCCTGGGTGCTGTTTTTGCACAAGATTTCTTTTTGTGCACAATCGCTATTTTGCAGAAAAAACAGGAATCCTTGGGTAATGAAGGGGTTAAATCCAATGCCACTTGAATAGGAAAAATAAGCGAATTGAATTGTGCCTCTGAGTAAATTGCAGATGGCTGTCTTATCTCAAATTTTAGAGAATGGCCTTGCAACAAAAGGTCTGGGAATTCACAGGGAGGCACTATACTCCCTACCATTATTTTGTATCATCTTCTAAACTAACTCTCTGTTCTCTTCTGTACACGTGTGTGCCAGTCAATGATGTAATGGAAAAGTTAACTAAAGATCTTTTTCTCCAGTGATGGGCGGGCTAAGTAAATGATTGATTGCTGACATAGAAGGCAAAAGGTATATAGTGATGCTACCTCAATTAATTGACACAACAGTTCTGGGATAACTGTTGCCCTTGCACAAGGTATTGTTAACAATAAAAAAATGGCTTTTTGATTTTTCCCTAAAACCTGGTCGTCTCCACTTTTCTTGGCCACAACATTTCTGGTGCATTGGCCGGGAAAACGGGGGAAGGGACTATTCTGTCCCCCTTGACGGACGTTTGGACGGCGGGGATTGCGGCCCCCCCTTGACAAAACCCAGGGCGCGCTCGACCTTTTGTCGAAGAGGTTTGGTTAGGGGAGCGGTGGCATCCCTGGTGACAGCGTTCCAGTCAACGGACCTCGGGTTACAGCTGGAAACCAAGCCTCCCATGGCCCTCTGGTGAGTAGACCCCCCTCATGTTTGGGAGGGGGAAGGGGGAACTGATCACTTCCCGAGTTTCGGCCGAGTACCTCTCAGCGGTGGAGAGAGAAACCCCAAAAACTCTTGGTATGGCGGAATAATAAATGAGACGTCTCAGTTGTGGTTTTATGGGCCAGTGGGAGGTTGTTTGTCCGAATGAAAGATGTGTGTGTGAAATGCTTGCTGCATTGCAGTTCTTACATCCATCCCGTGATCGTCCGGATGGCTAAGTCAGTGCTGGAGTGACTGGAGTAAAAAAAACCCTTTGTGTGGGTGCACGGGACCCCCTTTACCTGTGCGTCAATCCCATTCCTATTGTGTCTTGTCTGGAACTCGGGAGGAAATGGGAGGGGGAGAAAGTCGGCAAACTCCCTTAGAGGGTATGATAAAGAATTTCAAAAAGAATTTAAAGGAGGATTCAGTGGAAACTTACTATTGCCGTTGTAGTGTAAAGAGAAAAAATGGTTTGTTTCCTCTCTCAGTGTTTGAAGCCATTTCCTGAAGCCCCTCCTTCTTGGGCTCTCTGTTGTTTTAAGCCAGAGAAGTTAACTCAGCCAGAGGCTGGGAAATGGCAGAAATAAAAGTCAGTGCAAAAACCTCAGGTGTTAATGAGAAATAGTGAGGAAGCAATGCAGAGTCTCATTGTTTTCTCTTAGGTGTAAGGAAGAAGCCTGATTTTGCAATTCAGGCAATGGGAAAATGTTACAATTAACTGGAAAGGGATCCCTTTGTTCCATGTTAAAAGGAAATAAGGGGATTTTCTAGGACCAAGTCTGACCCCCTTGATGGAGATTTAATGGGCCGGCAATTAACATTCAAAAGGGTTTAGAAGGGATGTATTTTAAGCAGTTTTTTGCCTGGTTGGTGATAGCGGGACACTGATTTTGGGCTAGACATTTATTTAGCCAAGAGGTTTTGGAATAGCAGAAATAAAGTTAGAGAGTTAATGGAAAAAAATAATAATAATAAGCCTTAAGGTGTTGGATAGGAAACA